>JAHRHZ010000067.1:17224119-17238738 GCA_024137785.1 Ginglymostoma cirratum | reverse complement strand
CAGAGGAGCAGGGAGACTGACGTTTTGGGCCTAGACCCTTCTGAAGAAGGGTCTAGGCCTGAAACGTCAGCCTTCCTGCTCCTCTGATGCTGCTTGGCCTGCTGTGTTCATCCAGCTCTACGCCTTGTTATCTGGGACTGTATTCACTGGCGTTTAGAAGAATGAAGGGTGATCTCATAGAAACATACAGGATTCTTAAGGGGCTTGACAGGGTAAATGCTGTGAGGATGTTTCTGCTCACGGGAGAATCTAGGACTAGGCAGCATATACTCAGAAAAAAGGGATGCTAATTTAAGACACAGATGAGGAGGAATTACTTCTGCGTTGAGAGTCTTTGGAACTCCTTGCCACAAATCGGTTGGAGCAGAGTGTGTAATTTTAATGGATGGACGGGCATGGGGAAAGAGCACAAAAGTGGACATGGTAAATGTCGGATCAGCCAGAACCGTATTGAATGGCAGGGCAGCTTGAAGGGCTGATTAGCCTACTCCTAATTTCTGATTTTTTTTTTATGGTGGGATCAATGCCCATGGCCTAGATGTAAGGTAAAGGGCAGAAAATTTAGAGGGGGTGTGGGGAAATACGTTTCTCATACAGAGGGTAGTGGAAATCTAGAACTCACTGCCGGTAAGGTTCATACAGGCAGAAACCTCAAAACATTTAAGTATTTAAATGTATGCTTGCGATGCCAAGGCATTGCAAGACTGGGCTTCGTGCTGGAAAGTGGGATTAGAATAGTAAGATGATTGCCTTTGACTTGCGCAGACGTAATGGGCCAAAGGACCTTTTTCTGTGTCAGAGGTCTATGACAATGGTTACAGGTTAAATTCTTTGAGCACATGAAGGATATGGTGAATGTAAAATTGCAATGGATGAGATATACATGGACTTTCAAGAAACAGACCTTTGCGGGCAACAGGAGAATATAAAGCATGGTAAATAATTCTAATGGCAAAGACGCTGCAAATGATTAATGGTGGAATGAACATAGAAGTAGCAGATGCAGTTTAGTAAGTGTGAGGAGTTATATTTTACTTGAAGGCAATTATACTTCGAATCGGGGAAGGGTGGAAATGTGATTGAGCAGACAAGATTTGAGGGATGGAAACACAGGATGTTAAAAATAAAATAAGCTAATGGAGTATTGAAACTTATACTAACATATGAATTTGAAAGTCAAGGTAATGATGAATCTACGTTAAATTTTTGTATGACTACAACTGGATTTCTTTATGCAGATTTGGACTCCATAGTAGAGAAAAAGTATTGAGGCAGTTGGGAGAGTACAAGCTGTATTCATTCAAATGCATTTAAAAATCTTATTGGGGCAGTGGAGATTAAATGGAGGTTTGATTTAGGGTTTTGAACTGATGAGGGCATGAGCAGTTTTGTGCTCTTTCCCCATGCCTGTCCATCCACCCATCTATCTATCTCAGCTCAAACCTTACAAACAATGTCCCAGACACCACCATCACCATCCCTGGATCTGTCCTGCCTCCCTGGCAGGGCAGATCCAGCAAAGATGGCGGCACAGTGGTATACAGTCAGGAGGGAGTTGTTCTAGGAGTCCTCAACATTGACTCCAGACCCCATGAAGTCTCATTGCTTCAAGTTAAACATGGGCAATGAAATCTCCTGATTACCACGTACTGTCCTCCCTCAGCTGATGAATCAGTACTCCTTAATGTTGAACAACACTTAGAGGAAGCACTAAGGATGATAAGGGCATAAAATGTACTCTGGGTGGGGGATTTCAATGTCTACCACTAAGAGTGGCTCAGCAGCAGTACTACAGCTTGAGCTGGTCGGGTCCTAAAGGACATAGCTGCTAGACTGGGTCTACAACAGGTGGTGAGGGAACCAACAAGAGGGCAAAACGTACTTGACCTCATCGTTACAAATCTGCCAGCTGCAGTTACATCTGTCCATGACAGTATCGGTAAGAATGACCATCACACAGCTCTTGTGGAGACGAAGTCCCACCTTCACATTGAGAGCAGCCTCCATCATGTTGTGTGGTACTATCACTGTGCTAAATGGGGCAGACTTCTCACAGATCTAGCAACTCAAGACTGTGCATCCATGAGGCGCTGTGGGCCATCAACAACAGCAGAATTGTACTCCAGCACAATCTGTAACCTCACGGCCTGGCATAACCCCCATTCAACCATTACTATCAAGCCAGGGGATCAATCCTGGTTCAATGGAGAGTGCAGGAGGGCGTACCTCAAGATGAGGTATCAACCTGGTGAAGCTACCAAACAGGACTACTTGCACGCCAAACAGTGAAAGCAGCAATCGATAGAGCTAACTGATCCCACAACCAACGGATCAGATCAAAGATCTGCAGTCCTGCCACATCCAGTCGTGAATGGTGATGGTCAATTAACAACTCACTGGAGGAGGAGGATCCACAAATATCCCCATACTTAACGATGGAAGAGCTCAGAACATCAGTGCAAAAGGTAAAGCTGAAGTATTCGCAGCAATGTTCAGACCAGAAGTGCCAAGTGGATGATCCATCTCTGCCTCCTTCAGTGGCCCCCAGCATTACAGATACCAGTCTTCAGCCAATTTGATTCACTCCACATGAGATCAAGAAACGGTTGGAGACACTGGATACTGCAAAGGCTACCGGCCCTGACAACATTCCAGCAATAGTACTGAAGACTTGTGCTCCAGAACTCACCGCTCTCCTAGCCAAGCTGTTCCAGTACAGTTACAACACTGGTATCTACCCGACAACGTGGAAAATTGCCCAAGTATGTCCTGTACAAAAAAAGCGGGACAGATCCAACCCAGCCAACTACCGCCCCATCAGTGTCCTCTCGATCATCAATAAAGTGATGGAAGGTGTCATCATCAGTGCTATCAAGCAGTACCTGCTCAGAAATAACCTGCTGAGCGACACCCGGTTTGGGTTCCGCCAGGGCCACTCAGTTCCTGATCTCATTACAGCCTTGGTTCAAACATGGACAAAAGAGCTGAATTCCAGAGGTGAGGTGAGAGTGACAGCCTTGGAGTCGAGGAGCCCTGGCAAAAGTGGAACCAATGGATATCAGGGGGGCAAATGCTCCGGTGGTTGGAGTCATACCTGACACTTCGGAAGATGGTCGTGGTTGTGGGAGGTCAATCATCTCAGCTCCAGGACATCCCTGCAGGAGTTCCTCAGGGTAGTGCCCTAGGCCCAACCATCTTCAGCTGCTTCATCAATGACCTTCCCTCCATCATAAGGTCAGAAGTGGGGATGTTCGCCGATGATTGCACAATGTTCAGCATCATTTGTGACTCCTCAGATACTGAAGCAGTCCATGTTCACATGCAACAAGATCTGGACAAGATCCAGGCTTGGGCTGACAAGTGGCAAGTGATGTTCACGCCATACAAATGCCAGGCTATGACCATCACCAATAAGAGACAATCTAACCACCGCCTCTTGACATTCAATGGTGTTACCATCACGGAATCCCCCAACATCAACATCCTGGGGGTTACCATTGACCAGAAACTCAACTGGACTCACCACATTAACAGAGTGGCTACAAGAGCAGGCCAGAAGCTGGGAATACTGCAGCGAGTAACTCCCCTCCTGACCCCAAAGCCTGTCCACCGGCTACAAGGCACAAGTCAGGAATGTGATGGAATACTCCCCACTTGCCTGGATGATGCAACCCCAACAACACTCAAGAAGCTTGACACCATCCAGGACAAAGGAGCCCGCTTGATTGGCACCACACCCACAAGCATTTGCTCCCTCCACCACCGACGCTCAGTAGCAGCAGTGTGTACTATCTACAAGATGCACTGCAGAAATTCACCAAAGATCCTCAGACAGCACCTTCCAAACCCATGACCACGTCCATCTAGAAGGATAAGGGCAGCAGATACATGGGAACACCATCCCCTCCAAGTTCCTCTCCAAACCACTCACCATCTTGACTTGGAAATATATCGCCGTTCCTTCACTGTTGCTGGGTCAAAATCCTGGAATTCCTTCCCTAATAGCATTGTGGGTAAACCCACAGCGGGAGGACTACAGCGGTTCAAAAAGGCAGCTCACCAACGCCTTCTCAATGGCAGCCAGGGACAGGTAATAAATGCTGGCCAGCCAGCGATGCCCACATCCCACAAAATGAATTTAAAAAAAAGTTCAAAATTAGCTGTTTGTGAGAGCTGGAATTGTGAGAATTAGATACACGATTAAGAGCAAAAGATTTAAGATATTGAACAGAAAGAAAATGTGTTTCCATTGAGACTTAAAAATCTATGAAATACATTACCAGAATTAGTGATTGAACATGTTTGGAATCTTGTGCAGGTATTGAGAGTCATGCTTGAGGCGGTGGCAAAAGCACCTTATTGCTCCTGTTTTTGGAAAAGGTACCACACCATGTGCCATTCAGATAATATGTGAGTAGTGGGCCATTCTCCAGGATTGGGGACTTTGTGGTGGAAGGAGAACCAGACTGCTAAGAGTTGCCAACCAGAGGCCAGCAACTCTACTGAGCAGTCACACCACTGGAGAGATAGTTGCTACTGCAGATGGAACACCTTTGCAAGGCCTAGATAATCCCTGGAATCTGGTCAGAGATGAGTGGTGGCAGAAGTGGGGGTCAGAAGCAAGGAAAGGCATTTCGGTAAAGGCATAGGTTTGTCTGTTGTGCTCCCACCTCCCTTCTTGCTCACCACTGGGTTAATAGTACCTCACCAGGCTGAGACCCTTAAGTGGGCATTAATCGAATGGCTTTGCCTCCATAGACTTAATTAGAGAGGAGCCAGGAAGGTGACTGACACCCATCCTGCCTAATTTAAATGGTCCCTTGCTATGAAACCTACCACAAAGAAGGGCAGAAGTTTCTACTCCATGTTAACATTAAAGGATAGGTAGGTAGCTCAGGAAATATGGAGAAGGATTAGGATAAAAACTACTATTTGGATGATGGATAAATATCAAAGTGGATTGGTTAGGCTGAACAGTCTGTTTCTGTGTTGTAATTTTTATGTAATTCTATGAAAAAGCTAGACAAAAGACAAACCAGATTACTGGAATGGTGCGTTTTCCAACAGGCAAGAGAAGTTAAGAATACAAAATGCAGTCAGTTCAAAGTTTTTACTGAAAGGATGAGTAAATATTTAGGGAAGAATATTAAAACGGACAGAACAAATGAATCGGGACAACAAACCTTCCTGGAGAAAGAGGATTCAAGGAGAATTTTTTTTAAAAAAGAGGGTCATTGGCTTTAGGGTCTTTTGTACTATGTGGTAATCTCTGCATTTTTAGTTTAGTTCTTATTCAACATTGTTGACTTTAGTCATCTCTTTGAAATGAAAGTGCAGTGGGACAAGTGGTCTGATATCAGAAGCAGCACAGATTGTTGCATACAACTATCTGTTCCATCTGTTAGTATCAACTGTGACTCAGTTGATAGTCCTCATCTGAGTCAAAAGGCCATGGGCTCAAACTCTGCTCACTAGACTTGAGCATTTAGTTTACGTAAGAAATAGAAGCAGGAGTAGGTCATCTGGCCTGTCGAGCCTATTTAGCTTAATATTTCAGTGTAATGAATATGTATTATCATAAATGCATCTTTCAAACTAAAGCTCTACCCGCAGCCTCTGGTGAATGTTAAATAAAAACAGTTTTGTTGCAGCTATTCAGAGATCAGCAGATTATCTGGCATCATAGTTGATATTTAACCCTCAACCAACTTAACTAAAAACAGATTATTTGGTTGTAATCACATTGCAGCCAGACCTGCTGTGTTTATCCAAAAATGTACGCTTAATATAATGTTAGTGGTAGGCACTGAATGAACTTGTAAAGGCTGTCTGGTAGCAGTCTTGCATCTGAGTGAGGTGGTTTTAGAATCAAGCTTCACTCCAGGTTTGAGCATAATAATCTAGACTGACACTCCAATGAAATACTGAGGGCGTATTGCATATTTGGCTATATTGTTTTTGAGGTGAGACTTTAAACAGAGTCCCTGACAGGATGGACATAAAACATTCTGTGGTATAAGCTCAAAGAAGAATAGGGGCGTTCTCCCCAGTTTTCTTGCCAATCGGGAAGGCAATGACCTAGTGATATTATTGCTAGCCTATTAATCCAGAGACCCAAGTAATGTTCTGGTGACCCAGGTTCAAATCCTATCAGGGCAAATAGTGTTAATTTGAATTCAATAAAAATCGAGAATTCAGGGTCCGTGAAGATATTTGGAAAAATCTATCTTGTTCACTGATGTCCTTTAGGGAACAAAATTTGCTGTCCTTACATGGTCTGGCCTACAGGTGACTCCAGGTCCATAGTAAAATGGTTGACTCTTGAGTGCCCTCTCGACAATTTGGGATGGGCAATGAATGCTTGCCTAGCCAGTAATGCCTGCACATGGTGAATGGATTTTTTTAAAATCACAAGCAGATTATATAGTCATTTGTGGGAGTTTGTTGTGCATAAATTGGCTGCTGTGTTTCCTACAACCACTTTCAAAGAATTCGGTTGGCTGTATAGTATTTTGAGATACCTAGTGGTTATGAACAGTGCTATATAAATGCAAGTCTATCTTTTCTTCAGATGGTTAGACTCCAGCTGGGAATAGAAATATCACTGTATACACTCTGTTCTTTTAGCCGGGGCACCATGGAGAAGGATGTTTTGCGACTTGGACATCTGATCTCTCATTGCACACCCAATAGATTAAACATATAATGCTGTTCATATTGTTTTCCAACAGTTACTGCAAAATAACAATCAACAAAGCAATCCCCTTGTTCATAGAAGCAACCTTGAATGTGTTCTCCACAGCATCTGTGGAGAGAAAACAGAGTTAATGTTTCGAATCCAGTCATTTCTCCTCAAAACCGATAGCATCTAGAAAAAGTGTTTTTTTTTTATCTTGACAACAAGATATTGGGGGTGAAAAGGAGTTGAATTCTTAGGTATGAGGTGATGCACCTTGGCAGAACAATCAAGGCAAGGAGGTGCTTGATGAATGGTAGTACCCTGGTAAGCACCAATGATCAGAGGGACTTTTTAGAGTGCATGTCCATCAGTCCCTTGAGATAGTGAGAAAGGTAGATAAAGTGGTTAACAAGGCATTTGGGATACTTGCCTTTATTAGCTGAGTCGTAGAGTTTAATGGTGGGGAGGTGACGTTGGAAACTTACAAAACACTGGTTAGACCACAGGTATTGTGTGCAGCAGTTCTGGCATCCAA
The DNA here is from genome assembly GCA_024137785.1 of Ginglymostoma cirratum. Taxonomy (NCBI): domain Eukaryota; kingdom Metazoa; phylum Chordata; class Chondrichthyes; order Orectolobiformes; family Ginglymostomatidae; genus Ginglymostoma; species Ginglymostoma cirratum. The sequence goes on along the minus strand of JAHRHZ010000067.1, from coordinate 17,231,524 downwards.
GGCGTCGGAGGGATGTGATTCCACTGGAGAGTTCAGTGAAGATTTAGCAGGATGTTGCCTGGGCTGGAGAGTTTCAGTTATGAAGAGTGATTGGATAGACTGGGGTTGTTTCCCTTGGAGTAGAAGATACTGATGGGCAACAAGATTGAGATATATAAAACTGAGGAGCATAGACAGAAAGAAACCTTTACTCTTTTAGAAGGCAGAACACATAAACAGAACATTATTAAATGGAAAGAAAAACTGCAGAAAGGGGCAACACAAAGGGATTTGGGGGTACTAGTGCACAAAACATAGGAAACTAGCACACAGGTGCTGCAGGTACCCAGGAATGCTGGAATGTTGGTCCTTATTTCAAGGGGGTTGGAGTAGAAGAGTAGGGAGACTTATGGCATTTGTGCATGGTACTAATGAGACCGTGTCTGGAGTACTGTGAGCAGTTTTGCTTCCCTTATTTAAGGAAATATATCATTTAATTGGAGGCAGTTCAGAGAAGGTTCACTAGGATAATCCCTGGTATGGAGGGATTGTCTTATGAACAAAGGCTAAACAGGTTGGGACTGTATTCACTGGAGTTTAGAAGAATGAAGGGTGATCTCATAGAAACATATAGGATTCTTAAGGGGCTTGACAGGGTACATGCTGTGAGGATGTTTCTCCTCACGGGAGAATCTAGGCAGCATATACTCTGAATAAAGGGATGCTAATTTAAGACTTGTATAAGGAAATTAAAAGATTGAGATTGCTCTCCTTATAGCAGAGAAGACTGAGAGGGGCAGTGCGATTGAGGTGTATAAAATTTATAAGGGGCAGAAGCAGGGTAGACAAGAAGGAACTTTTCCCCTTGGTGGAAGGATCGGTGACCAGGGATATAGATTTAAGATATGGGGCAGAACAGTTAGAGAGGATGTGAGGGAATAATCTTTTCACCCAGAGGGTGGTGAGAACATAGAACTCACTACCTGTAAGGATGATACAGGCAGAAACCCTTATAACATTTAAGGCGTATTTAGATGTACTCTTGTGACGCCAAGGCATACAAGGCTATGGGCCAAGTGCTGAAAAATGGGAGTAGAAAAATGGGAGTCAGGTAGTTGTTATTGATCTGCACAGATCTGATGAGCTTTTTTCTGTTCTGTACATCTCCATGGCTCTATAAGAGATGGTTAACAAAGATAAAGCAGTTGAGTTTGGTATGTGGATTTTCAAATGGTCATTAAAGCAATTAATAGAGAAGTTGGAGCCATGAGATTAAAGGGACAGCAGAAGCGTGCATAGAAAACAAAGTGAAAGTGGGAATGGTGCAGGTTTTCAGATTAGAGAGGAATGTGCCATGGTGCCCACACCACCAGCACCACCACCATCTGTAATAGGCCCTCTTTTTGAGATGTCAATTACACAAATGGGTATCCAGCATAATTCCAAAGATTTCCAATGACAGTAAAACTAGGTAAAGTAGTAAAAAGTGTACAAGATTGTAGCAGACTAGACTTCAGCAGGACATAGACTGGTGAAATATACAGACATATGAGAGATGAAATTTAATGCAGAAAAATATGAAGTGGTGCGTTTTGGAAGTGTGAGGAAGGCAGTATAAATCAAGAGATAGCTAGCCCAGATCTAAGATCTTTTCTGAGACTGAGGCATATTGTTGGGGCAGTGTAAAAAAAAATTCACTCAGTATCTAACCCATGCTGTTCGAGCTATAGGAATGTTAATGAGCTAGTGTAGCCAGAGCTCTATTCTGTACCTATATATAAAACATTTGAATGCTAGTATGCTGCTTTCCATTCCAAAGAAAGGTATTCTATTCTGTAGAGCTGACATCTGCCAACTTAATAAGCACTGAAATTCAATCAAAAGACGTCTTAACAATGATTTGAGTGATAGAGCTGTACAGCACGGAAACAGACCCTTCGATCCAACTCCTCCATGTCAACTAGATATACTACTATAGTCCCATTTGCCAGCAATTGGCTCATATTCCTCTAAACCTTTCCTATTCCTGTACAAATGCAGATGCCTTTTAAATGTTGTAATTGTACCAGCCTCCATCACTCCCTCTGGCAGTTCATTCCAAACACCCACCACCCTCTGTGTTAAGAAGTTCCCACTTAGGCCCCTTTTAAATCTTTACCCTTTAACCTTAAACTAATGCCCTTTATTTTTGACCTTGCCTACCCTGGTGGATAAATCACCTGTACCAGATGGGCAGCACCCCAGAATCCTGAAGGAGATAAGCTGAGGAGATTGTAGAGCCATTGGTGATCTTTCAAGAATCACTGGAGTCAAGGAAAGACCCAAAGGACTGGGACGTGGAGGTGCAGGTAGTGTTGGAGAAGTGGGAAAGCTACAGAAGGATTTGGACATGCAAGGAGATTGGGCAAAGAAGTGGTAGATGGAATAAAATGTGGGGAAGTGAGAGGTTATGTACTTTGGTAGAAACAGCAGAGGCATAAACCATTTTCTAAATGGGGAAATCTTCAGAAATCTGAAGCACAAAAGGACTTGGAGTCCCAATTCAGGATTCTCTGAAGGTTAGCATGCAGATTCAGTTGAGAGTTAGGAAAGCAAATGCAATGTTAGTGTTCATTTCAAGAAGGCTGAAGCATAACAGCAGCTGAGACCGTATAGGCTGTGGTCAGTCCACGTGTGGAACATTGTGAGCAGTTTTGAGCCCTATATCTCAGGAAGGATGTGCTGGCATTGGAGGGAATCCAGAAACGGTTTACAAGAATGTTCCTGGGGTGAAGGGCTAGCTATATGAGGAGCAGTTGAGGACTCAATGGACTTTAGAAGGTTAGGGCATCTCATTGAAAATTATAGAATACTGAGAAACCCGGACAAAAATGGACATGGAGAAGATGTCTCCACTAGTAAAAGAAACTAGGACCTGAGGCACAGCCTCAAAGTAAAGAGACGACGGCTCAGAACTGAGATGAGGATGATTTTTAATCTGTGGAACGTATTGCCACAGTTGGCTGTGGAGACCAAGTCATTGAGTATAATTAAGACCGAGATACATAAGTTATTGATTGGTAAAGGGTTCAAGGGTTAGAGGGAGAAGGCAGAGAATGGGGTCGAGAAACATTTCAGCCATGATTGAATGGTGGAGCTTCACAATGGTCAAATGGCCTAATTCTGCTCCTATGTCTTATGATCCTGGGGGTTACCACTGACGAAAAACTCAACAGGAGTCATCAAAATAATACAGTGGCTACAAGAGCAGCTCAGAGGCTAGTTATACTGCAGTGAGTAACTCACCTGCTGACTCCCCAAAGCCTGCAGGAGTGTGATGGAATACTGCCCACATGCCTAGATGACTGCAGCCCTGTCAACACTCAAGAACTTGACAGCATCCACGATAAAGCAATCTACTTGATTAGCACCAGATCCACTCTCTCCTCCACCAATGCATAATAACGGCAGGATATACTGTCTACAAGATGCACTGCGGTAATTTGCCAAAGGTCTTTACACAGCACCTTTAAAACCCACAACCACTTCCATCTAGATGGACAAGGGTAGCAGGTACATGCGAACACTACCATGTGTAAGTTCCCGTCCAACTCACTCATCATCTTGACTTGAAAATATATCATCACTCCTTCATTGTTGCTGGGTCAAAATCCTGAAATTTCCCTCCAAATGGCATTGTGGGCGTACCTGCGCCACATGAACTGCAGCAGTTCAAGAAGGCATCACAATCACCTTCTGAAGGGCAACTAAGGATGGAAATAAATGCTGGCCAGCCAGCAATGGCCATGTCGCACAAGTGAATAAATAAAAATCCCAAGTAAATAATTGAGGCTCCAACACTGGTTCTTACGGCACACTGCTCATCATGTCCTGCCAACCTAAAAGCAATCCATTTACACCCACCTTCTGCTTCAGATTAGTTAACCAATCCATTAACCATGATGACTCTGCCTGGTTTCACTAATATATTCAAAGTGTCCTACCCTGTCCTCCTTAATAGATTCTAACATGTCCCTTCTCTCTGCTGATCTCTAGTGCATACTGTTGTCAGAAATTGTTCTGAAAACAATGGTCTGTCTTATGAGGAGAGATTGAGCTGTTAGTTATATTTGCTGGAGTTTAGAAGAATGAGAGGAGATTTAATTGAGGTAGATAAGATGTTAAATGGGATTGACCAAATAGACATAGAGCAGATGTTTCTCCTTGTGGGGCAATTTGGAACAAGAGGTCATAGTTTTCGGATATGGGATGGCAGATTTAAAACAGATATGAGGAGGAATTACTTCTCATAGAATCATAGAACAGTGTGGAAGCAGACTATTCAGCCAATCAAGTCCCTCCAAAGAGTATACCACCCAGATCCAACCCCTACCCTATCCCCGTAATCGTGCATTTCCTATGGCTAGTTCACCTAACCTAAACATCCCTGGACACTATGGGCATTTTAACATGGCCAATTCACCTAACCTGCACATCCTTGGACTAAGAAACCGAAATGCCCGATTATGAAATCTTTTAAAGCTACAAGCATCATGAATGATACCTTATTGAGTATTGCAATCTTACCCTCTTGCCATGTCTTCTCTACTTAATTTAACAAATTGTCTCAAACTTGATCCCTCATTCCCACTGTCTACTTTACAGCTTCCTCTGCTGACCTGGTTATATGACTCACCAGAACACTGGACCCAGCAAAGTTCAGGTGAGAACCATCCCACAAGCACAGTTCTGACATACCATTTCTCCTACAGCAATGAGCCATGCATTCATCTCTCTAATGTCCTCTGGTTCTCAATACTCCACTAATGTGTACAGTTTCTCCCTATCTGTCCAGGCCCTTCATGATTTTGAGCACATCTGTTAATGGCCTATTTCTGTTGCTATTTACTATTACTTGTGGTGCAGTAGGTATGATATAATATTTGAAGGTACATTCGCTGACTTTAACTTTTTGTGTGAGACAATTTTAACTTCTTGCGACATTGCATCCAGGTCCTTAGGATTGATTCCTGACATTGACTTCCACACTACCAGCTCTGACAAATTTCTGATTGTGTCTATCTTCTGGAGAGCCTTCTCCCATCACCTGTGGACATTCCTCCTACCATACACCTTCGCCAAGACTTTCAGTGCTGCATGTGAAATCCTAAGAGCCAGCTCTCTCCTATATTGTGGCATTCTTCAAGTTCACATTAAGCTCCCTCAGGATTGCCAGAATCTGCCTCAATCCCACTGCAACTCCCCTTTAAAAGTTGCAGCTTTATCAGTACTAGCAGCTCACGATAATAGCCCCCGATCTGGCATCCTACTGTCAACAGTGAGGTAGATTATGAAATCATTTAAAACTGCAATGATACAGTCTAGAAAAAGAAGAGGAACAAAGAAATTATTCAAAATATATCTTGGAAAATGCTTTTGTTCCAATTAACTTTCTCTAAGCTACAGCATAAAACAATTAATTGACAGTAAAAGCATTAACCAATTCGTTGCCTCATTTGTGCTTAAAATCTAAAGGCTTGTTCCTTTGTCAGGTACTTAAGACGTGAGTTTCTAAGACTTCCTGGAGTGAAGAACGTCTGTAGCAGCAGACTACAACAACCTCACCAACAATACAGAAGTGTTATATGTCAGTTTTCCAAAGAGACAAAAGTTAAGAAGCACAGTAGGTTGTGTAGTTGGGACCAGAAAGATACAAAAAGACATAGACAGATTACATGAGTAGGAAAAACTATGGCAAATAGAAATGAGTATGGGGAAGTGTGTGTGGAGTAATGAAAAACACAGGGGCAACTCCGTTGTATGCATGACATTTATAATGATGGAGGATGGTGGTAGCTCATGTCCTATGCTGAACGTCGATCATCCACCCAATAGTCGACTCTTCCTGGTCATCAGCAAATCAATATCTGAGGAGGCAATCAGAGAAAAATTTTCCTTGTTTGGCGATATCCAGGACATTTGGGTGGTGCGGGACAAACAGTCCAAAAATCATAAGGGTATTGCCTATGTGAAGTTCAGAAAATCATGGCAAGCCTGTAAAGCAATGGAGGACATGCATGGCAAAACTCTCACTGGGGACACCAAACCCATCAAGGTGTTCATAGCACAATCCAGAGGATCTAAGAGCCACCGTGATGTTGAAGATGAGGAGTTGACTAGGATTTTTGTTATGGTTCCAAAGTCCTATGCAGAAGATGACCTGAGAGAAAAGTTTAAGGCTTTTGGAGATATTCAATACTGTAATATTGTCAAGAACAAGAAAACGGGGGAGAGCAAAGGCTTTGGCTATGTGAGATTTCTGAAACCGTCTCAGGCTGCTCAGGCCATTGAAAATTGTGACCCATCTTTTAAGGCAGTACTTGCAGAGCCAAGGAAAAAATTTACATACTCTGAGAAAATTTGTGTGAGAAGCGACAAAGAAAATTTATCACATAGACGAGGGTTTCGTCCTCTGAGAGATCAAAACGTGTTACCTTTTCATGATTTTAGCAATTTTGAAACAAGTGAAATAAGTAATAGTGAAATGGGAGCAAAAATAACAGGAGCGGGTGAGATGAGAGGAATTGGTGCACTGAAAGGTGAAGGAAGAAGAGGAGTTGACAAAATGAGAGGAGGTGTCAGTGGAGAAAGAAATGGTAAAATGAGAGGGGGAGAAAGAAGAACTGGTGAAATGAGAGGAACTGGTAAAATAGGAAACAGTGAAATAATAGGAGCCAGTGAAATGAGAGGTGACGAAAGGGTTGATGAATTGAGAGGAATTGATGAGATTAGAGGTGGGAAAAGGGCAGGTGAAAAAAGAGGAATTGGTGAAATGAGAGAAGCCTATGAAATCGGAGTTGGAGAAAGAACTGGTGAGATGAGAGGAGCCAGTGAAGGGCGAGATGGGAAAAGAAGGGGTGGTGAAATGAGAGGAGTCAGTGAAGTGCGGGCAATCAGAGAAATAAGTGGAGTCAGTGAGATAGGAGCAGCTGGTGAGACGGGGGAAGGTGGTGAGATGAGGGGAGTTGGTGAAATGCAAGGTGAGAAAGGAAGGGTTGGTGAAATAAGAGGAGTTGGGGAAATGAGAGGAGTCAGTGAGGTGAGGGGAATTGGAAAAATGAGGGGATTTGGTGAGATGAGAGGAGTCAGTGAGATGAGAGGAGGTAGTGAGGTGTGGAGTGTCGGTGAGATGAGAGTAGTCAGTGAGATGAGAGGAGGTGGTGAGATGTGGGGCATCAGTGAGATAAGGGAAGTCAGTGAGGCGAGGGGAGTCGCTGATGTGAAAGATATCAGTGAGATGAGAGGAGGTGGTGAGATGTGGGGGGTCAGTGAGATGAGGGAAGTGGGTGAAGTGAGGGGAGATGGTGAGATGAGAGGGGTCAGTGAGATGAGGGGAGGTTGTGAGATGAGAGGGGTCAGTGAGATGAGGGGAGGTGGTGAGATGAGA
>JAHRHZ010000067.1:17208599-17223947 GCA_024137785.1 Ginglymostoma cirratum | reverse complement strand
AGATGAGAGGCGTCGGTGAGATGAGGGGAGGTGGTGAGATGAGAGGCATCGGTGAGATGAGGGGAGGTGGTGAGATGAAAGGGATCAGTGAGATGAGGGGAAGTGGTGAGATGAGGGAAGGTGGTGTAATGCAACGAGTTGGTGAAGTGAGAGGAATCAGTGAAATGGGAAGTGGGAAAAAGGCAGGTGAAATAAGAAGAATTGGTGAAATAAGAGAAGTCAATGAAATCGGAGTTGCAGGAAGAGCTGGTGAGATGAGAGGAGCCAGTGAAGTGCGGGAAGGGAAAAGGAGGTTTGATGAAATGAGAGGAGTCAGTGAGATGAGGGGAATCGGAGAAATAAGTGGAGTTATTGTGACAAGGAGCATCGGTGAGATGACAGGAAGCAGTGAAATGAGAAGGATCAATGAGATGAGAAGCATTAGTGAAATGAGGGGATATGGTGAGATGAGAGGAAGTGGTGAGATGAGGGAGATTGATAAGAATAGAGGCGTCGATGAAATGAGGGGAGGTGGTGAGATGAGAGCAGTCAGTGAGATGAGGGGAAGTGGTGAGATGAAAGGAGTCGTTGAGATGCGAAGAAGTGTAGAGTTGCAAAGTGGTGGTGAGATGAGAGGAGTTGGTCAAATGAGAGGAGGTGATGAGTTGAGAGGAGTCAGTGAGATGATGGGAGCTGGTGAAATAAAAGCTGGAGAATTGAGACGAGTTGGCAAAATGGGAACTTGTGAAATGGGAGGTGGAGGAATTATTACTACACGCCTTTCTCTGTTTACTAAATATATGCTTACATATGAGCAAATTTATAGCCTCTTCGACGTCATCCCAGGATTGGAATATTGTGAAATTCAGAATGACCCGAACATGGGTTATGCTGTTGTTCGGTACAACAATGTGGCATCAGCAGTACATGCCAAAGAAAAACTGAATGGATTTGAGTATCCACCTGGTAACCAGTTGAGACTCAATTACATCGAAGATGCCCTTGGTGACAGGCAATCAAACCCAGTTGGATTGATGGCCTTGCAACTTGTGGCAGCTCAAATGTTGTCAGTAGCTTGTAACAGTCCTGTTGGACATCAGATAGACCCTCCTTCATCTGGTTTCAGAGGAAGCACTTATATTCCAATATCTCAGTTGCAGGTTGACTTCAGAGTACCTACATCTCAAAACGTTCATCCTCTAAGAGAAGAGTCAGTCAAACGCCAAAAAACACACTAAAATGTTCCAGAAAAAGTTTTGCAGAAAGAGGGGATATATCAGCTGCCTATCTGACCAACTTAAGAGAACCCATTAAACTTTATTATAACTCTTTCTAGCAACTGAGCAGTTTACTTGTGTTGAAGTGGACAACAAAAGAAGGTTTTAACTGAACTTGGTTTACAATGTTTAAGATATAAAATTTCAAAGTCTATAGCTTGTAGAAACATGCTTGAACCAATGTAATCCTCGCATTGCCAGCCCTCATTGTGTAGTTTTACATAATTTGTATGAAACAAAATAAAAATTGCTTGTGAAATATTCTGGTTTTATATACCTGCTGAATGACTTTATTCCATGATATAATAGCTATGGTACAAGGTAAATTAAGTCCTAATTTCAATGTGCAAACCATAATAGAGTTGTACCAGGAAGTACACAAGGCAACAAACTATAGTTAGGTTTAAGTTTATTGGCCAGATAAGACTGCAGCCAATCTCATGCTGGGGTCTTGGATTTTACGAGGACTTAAGGGAGGCCATGGTGGTGGCTTGTTGGTAATGTCACTTGTTAATTCAGAGCCCCAAGCTAATATTCTGGGAACAATGGTTCAAATCCTGCAATGCCAATGGTGAAATTTGAATTCAGAAGTATCTGAAATGAGAAACTAGTCCAATGACGTCTGTAAAACAATTGTTGATTGTTGTAAAAACCCATCTGGTTCACTGATGTCCTTTGGGGAAGGAAATCTGCCATCCTTACCCAGTGTTGCCTACATATAGCTCCAGATCCACAGCAATGTAGTTGACTCTTAACTGCCCTCTGAAATGGCCAAATGAGCCAATCAATTCAAGATGATTAGAATCGGGCAACAAATACAATCCCCTTGCAAGAATAGAGGCAAAAAGTGGCCACATTTTCTGGCAAAAATTAACTGGACGGCCTTCTGATACAGGAAATCAAGTACAAATGAGTTATATTTTAAATGATTTTCAAGGATCCCAATGATTAACAGGACACATGGAGAAACAAAACCATTTTAGAATTACATACAAAATTAATCGAAGCTAAATATATTTAATTCACAAGAGAACAGGATAAATGTAACATGCATGATGACAAAAACAGCCGTAACATTAGCAACTTCCCCTCCACAGAAAAGAACATCCCAGATGTCCTCATTTTTCAAGGACCGCAACTTCCCCTCCACAGAAAGAACATCCCAGATGTCCTCATTTTTCAAGGACTGCAACTTCCCCTCCACAGAACTACTATCTCCGTAACATTAGCGAAGGGATTTTTGGGTAAGATGTTGGTGTGTAATTGTGGCAGTAGTAGTAAAGTATTTTTCAGATAATAGTAGGAGTAAATTAAGAATGGTATAGGGCCAAGCACAAAAGACACGGTAGGACTGATTTCCCCAGAATGGCACAACTGCTGAGTGACTATTTTGCATCAATGTTCCAGATTTCTTTTGTGGGGATATTGATATATCAAAATAGATATGAACGACATTTTGGATAAATTCGGAATGCTTAAAAATGATAAAGCTTCAGGTAAGATCATTAATATCTGCCTGAGCGAGATAAATGAGGTGGGACAGGTGTTCAGTGAATTCCCCCTTATCTTCAAAAGCTCAGTAGGGTTATGAATAGTTCTCTTAGGCTGGAAGTTGGTTTATAATGCCTATTTTTTAAAAAAGAGGGACAAATCAGAGTCATAGCGCCACATAACTATCGTTACATGTATTAGTGAGAAGATGCAATAAAGGATCATGTAAGACATAGGTGCAAAGTAGGCCATTTGGCCCATCGAGTCTGCTGCATTATTAAATGAATTCATGGCCGATTTAATAACATATGAGGTTTCTATTTTGGTTGAAGTAGAAAGGCAACTTATTATCTAAATGGAGAGAAACTTCTGAGTGCTTTGCTGCAGAGGGATCAGGGTGATCTAATGCATGAGTTGCAGTAAACTAGACGTCTGCTACAGCAGGTAATAAGGCAAATGGAATTTTGGTATTTATTTTTAAAGGAATAGAGTATAAAAGTAGGGAAGTGTTGCTTCAACTGTGCAAAGCGTTACTGAGACTACATCTGGAGCATTGTGTACCATTTTGGCCCCCTGACTTGAGGAGGAATTTTGTTGCATGGGAGGCAGTTCAGAGATTGAGCAATTTTGGCCCATACTCTGGAGTTCAGAAGAATAAGCAGAGATCTAATTGAGGTACATACGATGCTAAAGGGAATTGACAAAGTAGACATAGGACAGATGTTTACGAACGGGAGCCACTCTAGAATGGGATATCATAGTTTTAGGATAACGGGTGGCAGATTTAAAACAGAGATGAAGAAAAATTACTTTTCTCAAAGGGTTGTGAATCTGTGGACTTCACTACCCCAAACTGCTGTGGATGCTGGGACATTGAGTAAACTTAAGGAGGAGATTGACAGACTTTTAATTAGTCATGGGTTGAAGAGTTATGGAGAACAGGCAGGAAAGTCGAGACAGGTGATATCAGCCATGATTATATCAAATGGCAGACCAGGCTCAAGGGGCTGGACTAAGATAACAAGGTGTAGAGCTGGATGAACACAGCAGGCCAAGCAGCATCAGAGGAGCAGGAAGGCTGACATTTCAGGCCTAGACCCTTCTTCAGAAATGGGGGAGGGGAAGGCAGTTCTGAAATAAATAGGGAGAAAGGGGGAGGCGGATAGAAGATGGATAGAGGAGAAGATAGGTGGAGAGGAGACAGACCGGTCAAAGAGGCGGGGATGGAGCCGGTAGAGGTGAGTGTAGGTGTGGAGTTAGGGAGGAGATAGGTTAGTCCAGGGAGGACGGACAGGTCAAGGGGGCGGGATGGGATGAGGTTAGTAGGTAGGAGATGGGGGGTGGGACTTGAGGTGGGAGGAGGGGATAGGTGGGAGGCAGGGACGAGGTGGGCTGGTTGGGGGAGGGGAGATTTTGAAGCTTGTGAGGTCCACATTGATACCATTGGGCTGCAGGGTTCCCAAGCGGAATATGAGTTGCTGTTCCTGCAACCTTCGGGTAGCATCGTTGTGGCACTGCAGGAGGCCCAGGATGGACATGTCTGAGGAATGGGAGGGGGAATTGAAATGGTTTGCGACTGGAAGGTGCAGTTATTTAGTGCAAACCGAGCGTAGGTGTTCTGCAAAGCAGTCCCCAAGCCTCCGCTTAGTTTCCCCGATGTAGAGGAGGCCACAACGGGAACAGTGGATGCAGTATACCACATTAGCAGATGTGCAGGTGAACATCTGCTTGATGTGGAAAGTCTTCTTGGGGCCTGGGATGGGGGTAAGGGGGGAGGTGTAGGGGCAGGTGTAGCACTACCTGCGATTGCAGGGAAAAGTGCCAGGTGTGGTGGGGCTGGAGGGGAGTGTGGAGCGGACAAGGGAGTCACGGAGAGAATGGTCCCTCCGGAAAGCAGATAAGGGTGGGGAGGGAAAAATGTTTTTGGTGGTGGGGTCGGTTTGCAGATGGCGGAAGCATTGGAGGATGATGCATTGGATCCGAAAGTTGGTGGGGTGGTACGTGAAGACGAGGGGGATTCTGTTGTGGTTGTTATTGCGGGGAGGGGGTGTGAGGGATGAGTTGCGGGAAATGCAGGAGACACGGTCAAGGGCGTTCTCGACCACTGACGGGGGGGATGTTGCAGTCCTTGAAAAACGAGGACATCTGAGATGTACAGGAGTAGAATGCCTCACCCTGGGAGCAGATGCAGTGGAGGCGAAGGAATTGGGAATAGGGGATAGCATTTTTGCAGGAAGGTGGGTGGGAGGAGGTGTATTCTAGGTAGCTATGGGAATCGGTGGGCTTGAAATGGATATTGATTTCTAGGTGGTTGCCAGAGATGAAAACAGAGAGATTCAGGAAGGAGAGAGAGGTATTAGAGATGGTCCAGGTGAAATTAAGGTTGGGGTGGAAGGTGTTGGTGAAGTGGATAACTGTTTGAGCTCCTTATGGGAGCACGAGGTGGCGCCGATACAGTCATCAATGTAATGGAGGAAGAGGTGGTGTTTAGGGCCAGTGTAGGTACGGAAGAGGGATTGTTCCACGTAACTTACAAAGAGGCAGGCATAGCTTGGGCCCATGCGGGTACCCATGGCCACCAGCCTCTGTCTGTAGGAAGTGGGAGGAATTGAAAGAGAAGTTGTCGAGGGTGAGGACGAGTTCGGCTAAGCGGATGAGGGTGTCAGTGGAGGGGGACTGGTCAGGCCTGTGGGACAGGAAGAAGCAGAGGGCCTTTAGGCTATCTGTATGAGGAATGCAGGTGTATAGGGACTGGACGTCCATGATAAAGATGAGGTGTTGGGGACCGGGGAATTGGAAGTTCTGGAGGAGGTGGAGGGCGTGGGTGGTGTTATGGACATAGGTAGGGAGTTCCTGGACCAAGGGACAGAAAATGGAGTCCAGATAGGTGGAGATAAGTTTGGTGGGGCAGGAGCAGGCAGGGACAATGGATCGACTAGGGCAGTCAGGTTTGTGGATTTTGGGAAGGAGATAGAAGCGGGCGGTGCGGGGTTGGGGAACGATGAGGTTGGAGGCTGTGTGTGGGAGGTCACCTGAGATGATGAGGTTGTGGATGGTTTGGGAGATGATGTTTTCGTGGTCGGGGGTGGGGTCATGATCAAGGGGGTGGTAGGAGGAGGTGTTGGAGAGTTGGCACCTGGCCTCGGTGATGTAGAGGTCAGTGCGCCATACTACAACTGCACCTCCCTTGTCCGGGGGTTTTATGGTGAGGTTGGAATTGGAGTGGAGGGCTGCACGTTCTGCGGGGGAGAGGTTGGAGTGGATGAGAGGGGTGGAGAGGTTCAGGTGATTGATGTCTCGACAGCAGTTGGAGATGAAGAGGTCGAGGGAGGGTAGGAGGCCTTGGGGTGGTGTCCAGGAGGATGGGGTGTGTTGGAGGTGGGAGAATGGGTCAGTAGAGGGAATGTTCTGAATGTAGACATTGTCACGGTTGGGGCCAAATTGGGAAGGTCCGAATGTGGACTGTAGTCCATTGGGGATGATCGGATTCCGTAGGTAGGTACTAAGAAAGATGATGTGGCTATAGTACCTGGTTTGCTTCAGGACGTGGTCGAGCAGTGTTCTGAATGTAGATATTGTCACAGCTGGGGCCAAATTGGGAAGGCCTGAATGTGGACTCTAGTCCATTGGGGATGATCTGGTTCTGTAGGCACGCAAGGGGCTGGACTGCCTATTTCTGCTCCAGGTTCTTCTGATTTGATCATTTTCAACTTAATTTTCCTGCCTTTTGCCATACCCTATACCCCTTCATTCCCTTATATATTAGAAATTGATTTCTCTCAGCCTTGAATATACTAAATGACCTAACTTCTACTGTTCCCCTGCAATAAAGAATTCCATAAGTTCATTATACTCTAAAAGAGAAGAAATTCCTCCTCATCCCTGTCCTAACTGGGCAACCCCTTACTCCAAGATTGTGTACCCTGGTTCTGGACAGTCTCACAAGGGGAAACAACCTCTCAGCATCTCCCTTGTCAAGCCTGTAAGAAATCTTACATAAACAGAGAGTGCTGGAGAACTCAGCAGGTCTATCAGCATCTGTGGAGAGAAAAACAGAGTTGACATCTCAAGTCCAGAGTGACTCTTCTTTGAAACTGAGTTCAATCTTGAGATACTTCTTAGTGCAGAGCAGAAGCAATTCCTTCCCTTCCAGATATCCAATGATTTCTGACTATCTTGTCCACATTCCCCATCTGTTCAGCTACCTGAGAGCCAATCACAAGAGTTTTTGGCAGGCAGAAGGCCTTTGTCATCAATAGCTAGTTTACAGACAGATCAACCACTTGTTGTCAGTCAAAGCTCCATTCATGGTCATCCCTTGACTCCAGCTTGTCTCTAAACTAGACTTACTCCACTTTTTGAATAATCAGCTCTGTAAATAGTACTTAAAATCAGTATCAGGTTATTTGCTTTTAAAATGTGCAGCAGGGCAGGCAATGGCCTAGTGGTATTATTGCTGGACTGTTAATCAAGACACCCAGATAACGCTGTGGGAACCTGAGTTCGAATCCTACCATGGCAGATGGTAGAATTTGAATTCACTAAATATCTTGAATTAAGAATCTGATGTTGACTGTGAATCCATCGTCGATTGTTGGGAAAAACCCACCTGGTTCACTAATGTCCTTTAGGGAAGGAAACTGTCTTCCATACCTGGTCTGGCTTATATGTAACTCCATTCCCATAGCAATGTAGTTGACTCTTAATGGCCTTCTGGGCAATAAATGCTGCCTAGTCAGTGACGCCCTCATTGTACAAATGAATAAAGGAAAAAAAATCATGGAGTCATGCTGATATAGACCATGGAAATGGACCCTTCAGACCAACTCATCCATGCCAACCAGAAATCCTAAATAAATCTAGTCCCATTTGCCAGCATTTGGCCCATATTCCTCTAAACCCTTCCTTTCATATACCCATAAATGTTGTAATTGTAACAGCCTCCACCACTTCCTCTGGCTGTTCATTTCCTACATGCGCCACCCTCTGTGTGAAAAAGTTACCCCTTAGGTCCTTTTTAAAACTTTCCCCTCTCACCTTAAACCTATGCCCTCTAGTTTTTGTCTCCCCCACCGACCTTGTCTATTTACCCAATCCATGCGCCTCATGATTTTATAAACCTCTACAAGGTCATCCCTCAGCCTCCGACACTCCAGGGAAAATTTCTGAAGAAGCAGACCCGACTTGAAACGTTAACTTTCCTGTTCATCTGATGCTGCCTGGCGTGCTGTGTTCCTCCAATGCCACACTTTGTTGTCTCTGACTCCAGCAACTGCAGTTCTTGCTATCTCAACATCCTTGTAAATTTTTTCTGAACCCTTTCAAATTTCACAATATCCTTCCGATAGCAGGGAGACCAGAATTGCATGCAGTATTCCAAAAGTGGACTAACTAATGCCATGTACAGCCGCAGCATGACCTCCCAACTCCTATACTCAATGCATTGACCAATAAAAGGCAAGCATACCAAATGCCCTCTTCACTATCCTATTTACCTGCAACTCCACTTTCAGGGAAGTACGAACCTGCATTCGAAGGTCTCTTTGTTCACCAATACTCTCAGGACCTTACCATAAAGTGTATAAGCCCTGCCCTGATTTTCCTTTCCAAAATGCAGCACCTCACATTTATCTAAATTAAACTCCATCTGCCACTCCTTGGCCCAATGGCTCATCCAATCAAGGTCCTGTTGGCCTCTGAGGTCACCTTCCTTACTGTCCACTACACCTCCAATTTTGGTGTCATCTGCAAACTTACTAAATATACCTCCTACGTTCACATCCAAAGTATTTATATGAATGATAAAAAGCAGTGGGCCCAGCACCGATCCTTGTGGCGCACCGCTGGTCAAAGGCCTCCAGTCTGAAAAGCAACCCTCCACCATCACCCTCTGTCTTCTGCCTTCAAACCGGTTCTGTATTCAAGTGGCTAGTTCTCCCTGTATTCCATGTGATCTAACCTTGCTGACCAGTCTACCATGAGGAACCTTGTTAAGTGCCATACTGAAGCTCATATAGGTCATGTCCACTGCTCTGCCCTCATCAATCCTCTTTGTTACTTCTTCAAAAAACTCAATTTAGTTAGTAAGACACAATGTCCCATGCACAAAGCTTTGTTGGCTATCTCTAATCAGTCCTTGTTCTTCTAATAACATGTAAATCCTGTCTCTCAGGATTCCCTTCAACAACTTGCCCATCACCAGTTGGGAACAGATGCTGTCAGGGAAGAGCACTATAGAAATGTGGAGATTGTTTAAGGAATGCATACTGTGTGTGATCGATATGTTTCTCCCTAGCAGGCAGGGAAGATGCGGTCGAGTGAGGGAGTGTTGGTTCTCAAGAGAGGTCGAACGACTGGTTCAGAGGAAGAAGGAGGCTTATGTAAGGTTTAGGAAACAAGAATCAGAAAAGGATCTAGAGGGATACAGGTTAGCCAGGAAAGAGCTTAGGAGAGCTATAAGGGGGCATGAGAAAACCTTGGCAGATAGGATCAATGAAAACTCCAAGGCTTTTTACACGTACGTGAGGAATAAGAGAATGACCAGAGAAAGGGTAGGGCCGATCAAGGATTGTAAAGGGACTTTGTGCACGGAGCCTAAAGAGACAGGAGAGGTCCTTAATGAATACTTTTCTTCGGTATTCACAACTGAGTGGGACCTAGTTGTAGGGGAGGACAGTGTGAAACAGGCTGGTAGGCTAGAGGAGGTGGATGTTAGTAAGGAGGATGTACTAGGAATTTTGAGGAACTTGAAGATAGATAAGTCCCCTGGGCCTGATGGGATTTATCCAAGGATTCTATGGGAAGCAAGGGAAGACATCGCAGGGCCTTTGGCGATGATCTTTTCATCCTCACTGTCCACGGGTATAGTGCCAGAAGATTGGAGAGTGGCAAACATCATTCCTTTGTTCCAAAAAGGGAATAGGGATAACCCCGGAAATTACAGGACAGTTGGTCTTACTTCAGTGGTGTGCAAATTAATAGAAAGGGCTCTGAGAGATAGGATTTATGATCACTTGGAAAGACACAGTTTGATTCGTGATAGTCATCATGGATTTGTGAGGGGGAGATCATGCCTCACAAACCTTATTGAATTCTTTGAAGAGGTGACCAAACACATGGATGAAGGTAGAGCAGTGGATGTGGTATACATGGATTTAAGTAAGGCGTTTGATAAGGTTCCCCATGGTAGGCTCATGCAGAAAGTAAGGAGGCATGGGATAGGAGGAAATGTGGCAGATTGGATTCAGAATCGGCTGACCCTTAGAAGACAAAGGGTGGTAGTGGACGGAAAATATTCAACATGGTGCTCAGTTACGAGTGGTGTACCACAAGAATCTGTTCTGGGTCCTCTTCTATTTGTGATTTTTGGAAATGATTTGGATGAAGGAGTGGAAGGATGGATTAGTAAGTTTGTGGATGATACGAAGGTGGGTTGAGTTGTGGATAGTGCGGAGGGCTATTCTAGGTTACAAAGGGACATTGATAGGATGCAGAGCTGGGCTGAGAAGTGGCAGGTGGAGTTTAACCCTGAAAAGTGTGAGGTGATTCATTTTGGAAGGACAAACTTGAAGGCAGAATACAGGATTAACGGAAAGACTCTTGGCAGTGTGGAGGAGCAGAGGGATCTTGGGGTTCATGTCCACAGTTCCCTGGAAGCTGCCACCCAGGTGGATAGAGTTGTTAAGAAGGCGTATGGTGTGTTAGCTTTCATTAATAGTGGGGTTGAGTTCAAGAGTTGAAGTTATGCTGCAGCTATACAAAAGCCTGGTTCAGCAACATCTGGAGTATTGTGTCCAGTTCTGGTCGCCTCATTACAGGAAAGATGTGGAAGCATTGGAAAAGGTGCAGAGGAGATTTACCAGGATGTTGCCGGGAATGGAGGGAAGGTCTTACGAGGAAAGGTTGAGAGAGCTAGGGCTTTTCTCTTTAGAACGACGAAGGATGAGAGGTGACTTGACAGAGGTGTACAAAATGATCAGAGGTATAGATAGAGTGGACAGCCAGAGACTTTTTCTCAGGGTGGAGGTAGCTATTACAATGCGGCAGAGTTTTAAAGTGAGTGGAGGTAGATATAGGGGATACGTCAGAGGTAGGTTCTTTACTCAGAGAGTGGTAGGGGCGTGGAACGCATTGCCGGAGAGGGTAGTGGAGTCGGCCTCATTAGGGGCATTTAAGCGGCTATTAGATAGGCATATGGATGATAGGATAAGGTAGGGGTGGAGGTTAGATAGACCTTAGGTTTATGGTAAAAGGTCGGCACAACATTGTGGGCCGAAGGGCCTGTACTGTACTGTACTGTTCTATGATCTCTGTTCACCAATGTCAACCTCATCAGTCTATAGTTCCATGGTATATATATATGGTGGCACATGTTAGCCAACCTCCAGTCTTCCAGCACCTCACCATTGGCTATTGATGATTCAATATCTCGACAAGGGACTCAGCATTCACTTGCCTAGCTTTCCACGGAGTTCCAGGGTACACCTGATCAGGTCCCGCGGATTTATCCACCTTTATGTGTTTTAAGACATCCAGCACCTCCTCATCTGTAGTATGGACATTTTTCAAGATGTTTTTTATTTCCCCATGTTCTATATCTTCCACATCCTTCTCCACAGTAAACACTGATGCAAAATACTCATATAGTATCTCCTCCATCTCCTGCGGTTCTACACTTAGGTGGCCTTGCTGATCTTTAAGTGGCCCTATTCTCTCCCTAGTTACGCCATTGTCCTTAATGTATTTGTAGAATCCCTTCAGATTCTCCTTAACCCTGTTTGCCAAAACTATATCATGTTCTTTTTTTGCCATTCTGATCTCCCTCTTAAGTATACTTCTACTGCCTTTATTCTCTTCTAGGGATTCACTTGATCTCTGCTGTCTATACCTGACATATGTTGCCTTCATCTTCTTGGCCATAACCTCAATTTCTCTAGTCATCCAGCATTTCCTATACCTACCAACCCCGCCCTTCTCCCTAACAGAAACATACTGTCTCTGGACTCTCATTATCTCATTTTTGAAGGCTTCCCATTTTCCAGCCGTCCTTTTTCCTGCAAACGTCTGCCCTAATCAATGTTTGAAAGTTCTTGCCTAAGACCATCAAAATTGGCCTTCCTCAAATTTAGAACTTTAACGTTCAGATCTGGTATATCATTTTCCATCACTATTTTAAAACTAATAGAATTATGGTCGCTGGCCCCATAGTGCTCCCCCACTGACACCCCAGTCACTTGCCCTGCCTTATTTCCCAAGAGTAGGTACATCCACATACTGAATCAGAAAATTTTCATGTACACACTTAACAAATTCCATTCCAACCAAGCCTGTAACACTATGGCAGTCCCAGTCTATATTTGGAAAGTTAAAGTTCCTGCCACAACCACCCTATTATTCTTACAGATAACATGAGATGTCCTTAAAAATTTGTTTCTCAATTTCCCGCTGACTATTGGGGGGTCTATAGTAATTCCAATAAGGTGATCATGGTAAGGTCCTGGGGAGTATTGCTGAACAAAGAGACCTTGGAGTGCAGGTTCATAGTTCTTTGAAGGTGGAATCGCAGGTGGATGGGATAGTGAAGAAGGCATTTGGTACATTTGACTTTATTGGTATAGGAGTTGGGAGGTCATGTTGTGGCTGTATAGGACATTGGTTAAGCCTCTGTTGGAGTGCTGCATGCAATTCTGGTCTCCTTGCTGGAGGAAGGATGTTGTGAAACTTGAAAGGATTTGGAAAAGATTTACAAGGGTGTTGCCAGGTTTGGAGGATTCGAGCCATAGGGAGAGGCTGAATAGACTGGAGCTATTTTCCCTGGAGTGTCAGAGGCTGAGGGGTGACCTTATCGAGGTTTATAAAATCAAGAGGGGCATGGATAGGGTAAATTAGTCAAGGTCTTTTCCCTGGAGTGGGGTGTCCAAAACTAGAAGGCATAGGTTTAAGATGAGAGGGGAAAGTTTTAAAAGGAACCTAAGGGGCAACCTTTCACACAAGAGGTTGGTGCATGTATGGAATGAACTGCCAGAGGAAGCGGTGGAGGCTGGTACAATTACAACATTTAAAAGGTATTTGTATGGGTGTATGAAAGAAAGGGTTTGGAGGGATATGGGCCAAATGTTGGCAAATGGGACTAGATTTATTTAGGATATCTGTTAAGCATGGACAAGTTGGACCAAAGGGTCTGTTTCCGTGCTGTATATCTCTTTGACTCTATAACTTTATCATCCCTTGCTTATTTCTCAGTTCCACTCAAATAACTGCTGCCTAGCCAGTGACACCCTCATCCCATGAACGAATAAAGAAAAAAAAACCTGTTATCCTTCTTGCATTGAAATAAATGCAGTTTAATTTATCAGTCCTACCTGGTTCTCTGTTCCTGCCTGCCCCTGACTGTTTGACTTACTACTTTTCCCAACAGTACCAGCCTCAGATTGATCTCATTCCTCATTATATCTTTGGGTGTCCCCCCCCCGCCCCCTTACTAGTTTACATCCTCCTGAGCAGCTCTAGCAAATCTCCCCACCAGTATATTAGTCCCCTTCCAATTTAGGTACAATCCGTCCTTCTTATACAGGTCACTTCTACCCCAAATAGATTCCAATGATCTATAAATATGAATCCTTTTCCCCTGCACCAGTTCCTCAGCCACGCATTCATCTGTTCTATTCTCCAATTCCTACCCTCACTAGCTCGTGGCACCTGGAGCAATCCAGATATTACTACCCTTGAGGACCTCCTTTTCAAATATCTGCCTAACTTCCTATATTTTTTCCTTAGAAACTCATCCTTTTCTCTTCCTATGTCATTAGTTCCAATGTGTACAACGACTTCCTGCTGGTTCCTCTCCCCTTTGAGAATATTCTGCACCTTCTCTGAGATATCCCTTGATCCTGGCATCATGGAGACAACATTCTGATGTCTTGCTGTTGGCTGCAGAAATGTGTGTTTGTGCCTCTGACTAGAGAGTCCCCGATTACAACTGATCACTTGGAACATGACATAACCCCTTGTTACATTAGAGCCAGTCTTGATACCAGAAACCTGGCTGTCAGTGCTACATTCCCCTGACAGTCCATCACTCCCTACATTTTTCCAAAAAGCATACTTGCTGGAGATGGGGACAGCCACAAAAGACTCCTGCACTACCTGCCTCCTTCTCCTACCTTTCTGGGAGGTAATCCATCTACCTGACTGTATCTTTGATTTATCTCCCTTCCAGCAACTGCCATTCATTACACCCCCGAGCTCCTGCAAATTCCTCATTGCCTCTAACTGTTGCTCCAACCAATCTATGCGATCCTATAGGATTCGCAAACAAACAGACTTCCTGCAAACATAATCATCAGTAACATGGAAGCTCTCCCTAATCTCCCACATCCAATAGGAAGAGCACATCACTCTACTGAAGTCCATCTTTGCATCTTAACTATCTACAGACCCAGAAAATAGCACAGTCTTACTGCTCTAAAAAACACTGCTCCAGGCCAGCCCTAGTACCTGTGTTTTATATTTTTAAAGTTTAAACAAGAGACAGGTCACAATAAAACATATAATCAAAAAGGAACCCATTCTACTCACTATTGTAGATTCACAAAAAAAAACAGTAATGTTACACTTTAAAAAGCCACGAAGCTGCTCCCCTGCTGTGAGCTTTCCCACGCGGGTTTCTCCAAAGTGAGCTGTGAACTTCGCTATTTGTTAATTTTCCTTACACGACTCTGATGTCCAGAGATACTTGAATTCAAACAGCAGAACAGTTAATTGTGCAGATTCACTGCTTGGTCAGACAGGAGTGCAGGTCTTTTTCTCCATTTGATTCACTTTCCATATGGTCACTGTCTGTCTGTCTTCTTCTTTTAAAGTGCCATTGTTTTGATCTGTTTTTCACAAAGTTCCAAAACAATGCAACAGCTTATAATACGGCAATTACTGCTCCTAGAATTTGAGGAAATCAGCTCGAACACTGAAAATACCTCAAAAAAGGAGTAGCTCTTACAGCCACAATTTTACCCAGAATCCTTCAACAATCCTTCGTTTTTAAACTTTTTCTCCCATTTCAGTCCACAATCAAAAGTACCAGAAAATAGAAAGATAGGAATTTTACAAAATCAAATGAAGTCAACATGAGATAACAAGGCGTGGGGCTGGATGAACACAGCAGGCCAAGCAGCATCATAGGAGCAGGAAAACTTGACATTTCGGGCCTAGACCCTTCATCAGAAATGGGGGAGGGGAGAGGGTTCTGAAATAAATAGGGAGAGAGGGGGAGGCGGATAGAGGATGGATAGAGGAGAGGATAGGTGGAGAGAAGGCAGACAAGTTGAAGAGGCGGGGATGGAGCCAGTAAAGGTGAGTGTAGGTGGGGAGTTAGGGAGGAGATAGGTCAGTCCAGGGAGGACAGACAGGTCAAGGGGGCGGGATGATGTTAGTAGATAGGAGATGGGGGTGGGGCTTGAGGTGGGAGGAGGGGATAGTTGAGAGGAAAGACAGGTTAGGGAGGTGGAGATGAGCTGGGCTGGTTTTGGGATGCGGTTGGGGGAGGGGAGATTTTGAAGCTTGTGAAATCCACATTGATACCATTGGGCTGCAGGGTTCCCAGGCT
>JAHRHZ010000067.1:17191714-17208499 GCA_024137785.1 Ginglymostoma cirratum | reverse complement strand
TCACTGTGGCATTGCAGGAGGCCCAGGATGGACATGTCGTCTGAGGAATGGGAGGGGGAGTTGAAATGGTTCGCGACTGGGAGATGCAGTTGTTTGTTGCGAACTGAGCGCAGGTGTTCTGCAAAGCGGTCCCCAAGCCTCCGCTTGGTTTCCCCGATGTAGAGGAAGCCACAATGGGTACAGCGGATGCAGTATACCACATTGGCAGATGTGCAGGTGAACATCTGCCTGATGTGGAAAGTCTTCTTGCCCTGCTGTGTTCATTCAGCCCCACGCCTTGTTATCTCGGATTCTCCAGCATCTGCAGTTCCTTTTATCTCTGAAGTCAACATGAGTTCTTTGAGGATATAACAAACAGCTTTGATAGATGGAACTGCTCGATGTAGTGTATTTGGATTTTGAGAAGGCATTTGATTAGATTCCACATAAAAATTTATTGCACATGATAGAAGCTCATGGTATTGGGTGTAACGTAATAGCATGGATTAAGATCGGTTAGCACGCAGGACGGGGATGAATCTTACAGTTTCTTGGTCTAAGTTGCATCAAGTTTGGTGATGTGATTCTCACAATGAAGCTGAGTGAGTTTTGTCACCATCTTTTATAAAAATCATTAAATAAATTGATACTTGATCCCTCATTAAGTATCACATTTGATTTCAGCCCTATCTTACTATGCACCATTGACAGAACAACTTGTCATATTCTGGAATTCACCGGCATCTGTGGTGCCCACGCCACCAGTAAAATCCTGTGTGGCCTCCGGACAAGCACTGTCAATCCAGAGCTGCCCTGCACAGTTCCTGACATTTGCCCCACATTGGACCAGAGAAGGCGAAATTGGGGTCCTGGAGATCCTGCTAGATGGGGTGGTGTACAAAAGGCACGTCCCCCAGGATGAGCAGATCATGCCACCCTACTCGGAGTTTGACAATAAGGTTAAAGCATTCTGAGCCACATGGAGGAATGCACAGCACTGGGAGAACAAGGTTAATGTGCTTCTCCACTCCAGCATGGTAAGTGCTACAAATTTGAATCTGAAACTTTGCACTCACTCAGTCTCTACTAATGTACCCACCTCTCACCTTTCTCATGCTCTACCACTCCCAACATTGCATATGACATCTTTTTCACTCAGCCTCACCAACCCAATCCCTGTCACCAGTAATTATGCAAGCTGTCTACTGACTCCTTGGGACACCTCCTCACATACACCAACAGTGATAACTGTGCTACACACCTTCCTTTCCCATAATGTCTGCCTCTGTCTTATCTCTGGAGATAAACAGCCCACAATAAGGCAGTTGGACTCGAGACAGGTGTTCTGTTGTCTGATATTCAATTCTTCACCTCTCCAGAGGTCCCCAGCATACAGATGCCAATCTTCAGCCAATTTGTTTGACTCCATGTGATGTCAAGAAACAGTTTGAGGCACTGGATACTACAAAGACTATGGGCCCTGACAATATTCTGGCAATAGTACTGAAGATATGTGCTCCAGAACTTGCTGCACCTGTAGCCAAGTTACAACACTGTGAACATTGCTGGGCTATGTTCAGTACACGAAAAGCAGTAAAAATCCAACATGGCCTAAAAATATCCCATCTGTCTATTCTGCATCATCGTTAAAGTGATGGAAGGTGTCAGTAACAGTGCTATCAAGCAGCACCTGCTCTGCAATAACCTGCTCAGTGACATCCAGTTTGGGTTCCGCTAACTCACATATGGACAATAGAGCTGAATTCCAGGAGTGAGCTGCAAATGAGTGTCTTTGATATCAAGGCTGCATCAAGAAGCCTGAGAAAATCTGCAATAATAGAATAGTATCATAGAATCCCTTTACCAGTGCAGGTAAAAGCCATTTGGCCCATTGGGTCTGCACTGACCGTCCAAACAGTATCCCACCCAGATCCACTCTCACACCCTAACCCTGTGACTCTGCATGAAACATGGCTAACCCACCCAGCCTGCACATTCCTGGACACGACAGGACAATTTTAGCATGGCCAATCTGCTAACCTGCACATCTTTGGACTATGGGAGCAAACTGGAGCACCTGGCAGAAACCCACATAGACACAGGGAGAACACGCAAACTCTACAATGGGAATCAGGGGAAAACTTTTCCCTGGTTGAAGTCATACCTGTCTCAAGGGAAGCTGGTTGTGGTTGTTGGTTGTGGTTGTTGGTTGTTGGTTAGCCAGCTCAACTCCATGACATCTCTAGAGGAATTCCTCACAGGAGTATCCTAGATCCAACCAAATTCAGCTGCTTCATCAATGACTTTCCCTCCTCCACCTTTCATGACTCTTCAGATACTGAAACAGTCCATGTCCAAATGCAGCAATATTTAGTCAATATCCAGGTTTTAGGAATAAAAACAGAAGTTACTGAGAAACTCAAGCAGGTCTGGCAGCATCTGTGGAGAGGAAGACCATTGTTCTGAAGAAGGTTCACTGCAAAACATTAACTCTGCTTTCTTTCCGTAGATGTTGCCAGACCTGCTGAATTATTCCAGCAATTTCTATTTTTGTTTCTGATTTTCAGCATCTGCTGTTCTTTGTATTTTTTACCCAGGTTTTATGGTTGGGCTGATAAGGGACAAAGAGACATTTACATCACAGAGACACCAGGTAATGATCGTCTCTGGCAAAAGAGAATCTAACCATTGCCCCTTGACATTTAATTATACTACTATTTATGAGTTCCCCCACTATCAACATCCTGGGAGTTACCGTTGACCAAAAACTAAATTGGGCCAGCCATATAGAACGGTGGTACAAAGGCAGTCAGAGACTAGGAATAACTCACCTCCTGACTCCATAAAGCCTGTCCAGTATCTACAAGGCACAAGTCAGGAGTGTGATGAAATACTCCCCACTTGCCTGGATGTATGTAGCTCCAACAACACTCAAGAAGCTTGACACCATCCAGAACAATTGAAGCAACCCTCTCGATTGGCACTACATCCACAAACATTCACTTTGCCCACCACCAATTCTCAGTAGCAGCAATGTATACCATCTACAAGACGTAATGCTGAAATTCACTAAGGATCCTCTGACAGAAACTTCCAAAACCACCACCATTCCCATGTAGAAGGACAAAGGCAGCAGATACATGAGAACACCGCCACCTGCAAGTTCCTCTCCAAGCCACTCACCATCCTGACTTGTAAATATACTGCTGTTCCTTCAGTGTCACTGGGTCAAAATCACAGCCAACTTTCCCTAACTCAGCTTGTTCTAAGCAGGATTTTCTCCAATTGAACCAGGTAAAATGAGAACCTGTCCAAGGCAGTCATTATTCAAAACAGCCCAAGCAAGGTCTACAGCAAAGTAAACACTTAGCATTCATATTCTAGGAGCCTTGTTTTAAAAAAAACTCCAATGGCCACAGTGAATTTTTAGTGACCTCTTTTAAAGAAACAACTCTAAGCATGTCTACAAAACTTGAAATAAACTCCTTTTCCCTTCCAAATAAGCCCGCCAATCAATACTAAATATAAATGTCTATATAAAACAAGTTGTGGAGTTGGGCTAGAAAACCCACTATGAGAGGATACTGAGAAGTCCAGAAGAGAAAGGGGGAGACAGAGCTGAGCATTGTGAAAAATATGATATCATTAGAAACTGAAAGAACATTATACAAAATTTACAAGATTAGACTGGAGAGCAAGAGGCAGCATACCTACTTGTCAATATAGGAGAAGAAAATGCATGAGATAGGGCCTAAATAGAACCAAACCAAGATGGTGCACCTTACAATGCAGATTTATGCTTCCTAAGTATGTTGTAAATGGATTGCAGAGGCTCCATGATGGTGCGTGGTTTGCGTGGTTTGCAATTATCAGATGCCACTATCCATGAAAAAGGGGTACCTGTGACTAGTGCCAATGAACTATGCCTGGAGATGTTTCTGCATGGTGATCAACATGGAAGCTCTGTGCAGTCAACAACAAGCTAAAGTTGCCAAGTTACGTCTCTAACTTCCAGGTCAAGAATTCTCGGTGTCATGGAGTTTGTTCATGGAGAGTGGCAAGATGGGAAACTGTGTATTAGTGAGCTGTGGTTAATAAGATCATTACCAAGCAGTAATCCCCTTCAATATGCAACACATAGTTCCTGAATGAGAATCTCGCTTTGATGCCTGGAACTTGCTTAAAAGTTGCAGTGAGTTGCTCCCAGTGGGGTCAAGACAGGTCTTTCCAGAATTCTCATGTAATTCTGCCACATTTCTAGCCATAGCTTAGATCATTCAGGTTCCTATACAAGTCAACCCATTGTTTCATTTCTTTTAACGATGGAGATATGTAAGACACCACAACTTTTTATGCTTTAGAATATGGACTGAAACTGAGAAAAATGGATACCTTTTTAAACAACAAAAGAACTGATGCTTATAAAGCTTGCAAAGCTAACTGATGCAAATGCAGAAATGCTACTTTTGGGGACTCTGTGCCCAGACAAAGCACTATTACCTGTGCATTCTTTTGATTAGCTTTTCAATTGGCAAAATTTGTTATGGGTTCAGGAGAGTTCTGCATAACAACAAGCATTTAATTAGTCACATTGCAATTTAACACAGACTCTGTGAGAGGAGCAAACCAGAAGAGGATAGAAACCCCAGCAGCTCATAGCATCCGCATTTAAATCTCTCTTCTGAAAACTTGTCCTCTCCAATTTTTGTTGAAGGAGCATGGAAAAGCTACTTTTGGGATTGCTGAAAGGAGAAATACTAAAACCCACAGCAAAAAGAAAGACTTCAATCCGACCAAGCAACCAGCGAACTAAAGACAAATTGTCATTGTGCAGATAACGTTGAGGCTTCATTGAAGAATAGAGGATTGTGAAACCAACCCTTCTAGTTCTGTAATTTGGACTAGAGAAACAGAATTGTGTTCTACTGACTAAATTTTCCTCTCCACTTGTAATATTTGTGTTTTGTTCCTTTCTTTAAGTGTCCATGTGAGTTTGGGAATTTTAAAAGTGATAAAGTTTAAGTTACATGAGTTAGAAATATTGCTCTTTCACTGTTCTTGTTAAAATTAAATGTGTTATAATAAATAATTTTTTATTTACTTTATCCTAGGTAGCAGTGACTCAGGGGCAAATTGGAATTTATAGTATTCTGATTAAATTTTAATATTTGTCGTGACTCTGGGAATAATAGAACTTGATTTCCAGTACTCTATCCCAGTGGGCCATGACAAGATTAATTCTTCACTTGTTTGTGGATATTTTTGGAAACTAGAGTTTAAATTTCAGTCTTTTACTTAATCTCTAGCATAATTGTTTTTTCAAAGTAGATTAACTTTAATCTCAGAAAATGAAACTCTTGTGCCAATGAAGGACAATGCTAAAAATGTGAAAAGAATTTTGGATTTCATCACAGAGGAATAGTGTCACACATTTTGCAGGCAAGTCAAAAGCAAGGACTATTTCATAGTTCTTTATAACTTCTTTTGTGGAAACTATTGTGTTTATCAGTTGAGGAGCAGTGGTGCAAAACAATGGAATCCTCTCCCATTTTATATCTTCATTAACCCAGCAAACACTCCCAAGTCAGGTACTACATGGAGTAAAGCTCTCTACAATGTCTCCATCAAACACTCCCATGACAGAGACAGCACAGTAATAGATACAGAATGAAGCTCCCTCTGCACTGTCCCCATTAAACACTCTCATGAAGGAATATATATACTAAGAACTGGATTGACTGTCCAATTATTTCAGATAAGACGCAAATAGATTACATCAATAAATCTGAGCTGCATTTGAACTTCAACCTCAAAACTGTGCATAGTAGAAGATGAGGGAGTCTGGTGTGCATCAAAATCATTTGATTACTGATGTAATGTTTGTATATCAGAATGTAATGCAGCCAACCTGCAAGTTTCTGTATATTCTATCCTGCACTCACACAGCTGTGGACAAAGCACTTCACTTACAACATGACAAGCAAGACATTAATATCTTGTAATGCCAGGTGCAGTAAAGTATGCAACATTGAAATTAACTGATGCAACCATTAGGATCATCTCTGTGCCACTTTCTGTGCCTGCCAGAGCACCTCAGGCCACAGCTGCATGTCTGTACTCTTATACTCAACATGCCACAGATAGTTTTCCTTCACTGCTTATCTCACTGCCCGATGCTATATCTGTATCTGACATCAATCAGTTTCTGCTGGCTAGATTTTACAGTATTTATAATACTGCTTTGCTGATTTTTAGGTATCAAGTTTTAAGGATGAGACAAGCATTTCTGCCTCAACAATAAATGTTGGGAGGATGACATAAAAAGTCTACAGTAAGATACAGAAAGGTTAAACAAATGGGTAAAAGCATTGCAAATTGATTATAATATGGAATATGCATTTATGCACTTTGACAGGATGAATAAAAGATCAGAATACAATAAACTTAAATGGACAGAGGCTGCAAGGAGTTAGGGGGTCCTTGTGCATGAACCACAAAAAGTTGTATTCAAGTTTAGCAGAAAGAGAAATGGAATTTTGGACTTTATTTAAAGGGAATGAAGTACAAAAGTAGGGAAGTCTTGCTAAAACCATACAAGGCATTAGTCAGATCACACCTAGAATACTGTACACAGTTTTGGTCTCCTTATTTGAGGGAAGATATATTGGCATTGGACGTAGCCCAGAGAATGTTCACTGGATTGACCTTGGGTATAGATGGGTTTTCTTATAGTAAGAGGTTGAGTAGGTTGGGTATGCATTCAGTGGAGTTTAGAAGGATAAGAGGCGAAGCAGAGATATTATTTCATTGGAGGCAGTTCAGATAAGGTTCACTAGGATGATGCCTAGCATGGAGGGATTATCTTATGAGCAAAGATTGAACAAGATGGGATTCTACTCACTGGAGTTTAAAAGAATGAGAGATGATCTTATTGAAACATAGAGAATTCTTAAGGGGCTTAATGAGGTAAATACTGAGAGGATGTTTTTCCTCATGGGAGAATCTAGGACTAGAGGGCGTAGTTTCACAATAAAGGGGCACCAATATAAGGGTGAGATGAGGAGAAATTTCTTCTCTCAGAGGATTCTGAGTCTTTGGAACTCCTTGCCACAGAGAGCTATGGAGGCAGAGTCCTTGTGTATATTTAAGGCTGACATAGATAAACTGTTAATCAATAGGGGAATCAAGGCTTTTGGGAAAAGGGCAGGACAGTGGGCGTGAGGAATGTTGGATCAGCCATGATCCTATTGAATAGCGGAGCAGGCTTGAGAGTCCAAACAGTTTACTTGTGTTCCTATCTCTTATGGTATTGTGGACCTTGTTGAAACATAAGATGCTGAGAAGACTTGACAGCATAGATGTGGAGGGGTTGTTTTTCCTTGTGGGAGAGCATTGCATCAAAGGGCATAATTTCAGAATAAGGGGTCACCCAGTTAGGACAGAAATGAGAAGGAACTTCTTCTCTCAGTAGATTGTGAATCTTTGAAATTCTTTACTGCAGAGAGTCGTTGACGCTGGATATTAAGTGTGTTCAAGGCTGATATTGACTTTTCTATAGAGAATAGAAATTTAATTAGCAATGAATCAAGGATTTTATGGAAAAGAAAGGAAGGTGGGATAGAGGATTATCAGATTAGCTATTATCTCATTAAGTGGAGCAGACTCAATGGGTTAAATAACCTACTTCTATTTCTAAGTCCTATGGTTTTATTGTCTATTTCTACTCTACTTCTCTCCTGTCAAAACACTAATTCATGCTTTTGTCTTCTCTGTACTTGATTTCACCAATGCCCCTTTCCTGATCTCTCAAACACCAAGCTATCCAAAATTCTGGTTTCTAGTTCCCACACATCAGAACTCACCATTCTACACGTGTTCTATCCCTGAATGTATTCAATTCAGAAATCTTTGTTCTTAATTGAAAATTCTCAGAGTCCTTTCTTTTCACTTGCTTTGTGACCTCTCTTACTATATGCTTGTCAAGCCCTTTGTTCCTCCCATCATGGATGTCAGCTGCTCTTACTAGTTGTGGAAGTTTCAACAACTTCACTACTATTAGGCACTCGCTCAGAAGCTCTGAGTTCTGAAGAAGAATCCTATTAGATTTGGAATGTTAACTCTGTTTCTTTCTCTCCACACATGCTGCCAGACTTGCCAAGTTTCTCCAAGACTTTATGTTTTAATTTATTTTCCTAGAAGCTCTGCTGCTTAATTCCTCTCTCCATTTTATATGCTTTCTTGAATCTAACCAAATAAACTATCTTTAAATCACCTCTCCTAAGTCCTTGATCCTTTGTCTTTATTCCTTCATGGGATGTGGGCTTCGCTGGCTAGGCCAGCATTTATCGTCCATCCCTAATTATCCGAGGGAAGAGCTACCCACATTGTTGTGAGTCTGGAGATATATGTAGGCAAAACCAAAAAGGATGGCTGATTTCCTTGCGTAAAGGGCATGAGTGCACCAGATGGCTTTTTATAACAACTGACAGTGGTTATGTGGTCACCATTGTTAAATACAGGGGTTCTTTTATCACATATTTACTGTCCTAAATTGAGAAACCTGAGCAAGCGCTCATGGCCCATTCTGCAGGGCATCAACGAGCAGGAAAATGAAGTAAATCCAAATGTTACTAATTGGTTAGATTTCAACCCTTAGCATTTACATGAGGAAGAAATTCTGTGAAGGAGGGAGTTCCACTGTCTTGGAAACCTAGAAAATAATTTATAAAACCGTGTGATTTTAACAGCAGCATAATCAATGAAGTTGGTGTGTCATGATAGAGAGAAGGATGGAGCACAATTTTTTTTTTAAGTAAAGCGCTGCAATTTAATGGAGAGGGGCACAATATCTGAACAGAGGGAACTGTGGTGAGGTTGGCCCTACCTGATTGTCAAGAAGGGGAACTAAGTGAACAGGGAATGAAGGGGCGGAGACTGGGAGAATAAGCCGTGTGTCTTGTGGATGAGATGAATTTGAAGCAAGTAGAAAATAGAGGAGAAACTAAGTTTCAGGATCAGAGTGGAGAAGTAATATGGAAGTAATATTCACTCAGATCCCGGTGTAGAGTTTGAACCTCCAATTGTCTGACTCCAAAATAAAAATAACAGGAACTGGACTAGACATGTAAAGATTTTGGCTAAAAGAGCAAAGTCAAGAAACCAGGGGTTCTGCAGCGTGTAACTCACCTCCTGACTTCCCAAAGCCTGTCCACCATCTACAAGGAACAAGTCAGGAATGTGATTGAAACTCCCCACTTGCCTCGATGGATATAGCTCCAACAAGAAGCTTGACACCATCCAGGACAAAGCAGCCCGCTTGAGTGGCACCACAGCATTCACTTCCACCATCCTGGACACATAGTGGTAGCATACAAGATGCATTGCATTAACTCACCAAAACGGCTCCAACAACAACTTCAAAAGCTATGACCTCTACCACCTAAAAGAACAGGGGCGGCAGATACACATGAACATCACCTCCTGAAAGTTCCCCTCCAAGCCACTTACCATCCTGACTTGGAAATATATTGCTGTTCCTTTAGTGTCACTGGGTCAAAATCCGGAAAGTCCCTCTCTATCACCACTGTGGGTGCCTCTACACAATAAGGACAGCAGTGTTTCAAGAAGGCAGCTCACCACCATCCTCTCAAGGGCAATTAGGGATGAACAATAAATGCTGATCTTCCTAGCAATGCCACAAATATAGTTTTTAAAACTCAGTAAAAAGTAAGTTTAAATTTTTAACAAGCAAAATTCTCTTGTTGCTACTGCTGATTGCACGTTTTTTTTTGGAGCTGGGAACTGACCAGAGCTAAGTACCTAATTGGCATTAACCAATATGACAGCTGCTTCAGCTTTCAGAGGGTCACGTAGTCTCGCAGATACCAACACATCATGACAAATACAGTTCAATGAGACTCAGTCTGGAGTTTTGTCAAGTAAGCAATCAGTGCTTCATATACTTAAAAGCTGAGGAATTACTGGAGTTGTACCCAGCTGTCTTCAATACCATACAAAAGAATGCAAATAAAATAATATATTCACCTTTTCTCAAGTAGCAGTGCCTGGGGCACATAAAAGATCATGTTTACAGCTCCCAGCTGCCATTCTTATCTACCTGATGTAACCATGCTTTTCTCCACCCATTGCTGCTCAATGGCATTTTCTCAAGCGGACTAAAGGAACTGTATTGTCGCCTAGGGTCAGTGGGAAAAGGTAAGAGGAAGCTTTGTCATTTTGTTTGCTCTAAAGTTGTTGAAATTCAAACCAAAGTAAACTTGGGCAAGCTGATGCTCAGTACAGCTCTAGTATTAAATATAAAAGCAGCCCAGTAGCAGGAGAGACCACGTAAGGAAAGCAAGCTTGCAGAGCTTAAAGATGCTAAAAGCCCCTCTCTGGACGCTCTCACTTGAGTTTTCCACTAGTGGATGAAGTAACTTTGGACTAAAAATCTGATGGGACTACGATTGCACAGTATGTTACATCATGTTTTTATATCATCTCTGCAAGTTTCAAAAATATTTATCCACAGATGAGTAAGCTACCTGCTGTAACAACATTGTAGCTTGTTCCAACTAATCAGGAGTGTTGACTGGTTTTGGGAATAATAAGTCTGAACTTTGCCGAGCAGCGGAGAAACCTATTAGGTAATTTCTTAAGAGCTTTCTATTTGTCAGATCATATCAGCAAAGTAAGCTTGAGTGCTTCAAGGTAAAACATTCTGAGCGATTGAATAAAAATACTTACTAATGGATGAATTCATTCATGCTGCATCAAACTGTGAAAATATAAAAGATATTAAACAAAACAAAAACTTTGGGCATGAGTACTTAGAAAGAAAATGGAAGCAAGAGGTTAAGTAGGAGTCTTTCTGACTAAAGTGTACTCTCAGCAGAAATGTCAAAGCAATTTTTAAATATTCACATGAAAATTGTTTCTTATTGATGAGTATGCTAAGCTTGATATTGCTTTTGTTTATGATTATGTTTGTGTCTAAAACAACTTTCTAAATTATTAACAATATCAGTTTACTACCATTTCCTGACACCAGTTGCTGTCTGACAGTTACAGTGCCTTGACTGAAGTATTCCCGACTGTGTTTAATTTTAAAGGACACAGATAAAAATAAATATTGAAAAACAGTGCTGTCCACATGCAATTAAAAAAATAGTGTGCTGGAAATGCAGGAAATACACATTGATGCAAGTTGTCCAGAGATGACTGTCAGATACAACATTCCATGACAGCAATTTCTTAAACAGAATCTCCTCAGTCACGTTTCCTTCTCTGCCTCCTTTCCAGAGGACTTGACATTTTGATGGATATGAGTTTATTCAAATTTAAGTGACTGTTCTCCATTTCAAAGCTCAGTCTCTATGCGTTGAAAGGATATGTGATCATCTGAGACATCACGACTGAGCTTCACACAGAAATCAGCTGATGTCCACAAATTGGGGATGATTTTTCCCCATATACTTTAGGCCTGAAAGAGCCTCCAAACTGACCAGCAAAGATCATAGGCTGAAAAGCCAACTTTGCCTACATTTCGCACAAGAAATCCTGTTGGAAAAGGTGCTCGAAATAATCAACAGGAGAATTGTTAAACAGCTGATTGCCAATTAAATTTCCTGCTAGCATTCTCTAACAGGATGTGGAAACAGTTCAGAGAAGGTCATTTGACTGACTCCTGGGAAGAGGGGAGTATCTTGCGGAGGAAACGTTGAGCAGATTGAACCTATATCCATTGGAGTTTAGAAGAGTGAGAGGTGGTTCTATTGAGACATGAGGTTCTGTGGTTACTTGACAGGTTAGATACTGAGACAATATCCCCCGTTGTGGGGGAATCTACCACTAGGGGAAACAGTTTAAGATATTATCTTACCAACCTGTTCAGGGATGTTTATTACACACTTCTGGAGCAGATGAGACTCGAACCAGGGCCTCCTGGCTCAAAGGTAGGGACACTACCTCTGCCACAAGATCCCTGAGACAGTTTAAAAATAAGGTGTCTCAAATTTAGATTGAGACAAGGAGAAATTTCCTCTCTCAGCAGATCATTAATCTGTGTAATTATGCTCACCAGAGAGTAGTGAAAGCAGCATAATTTCTAAAACTGAGTTTGATAGATTCTTGACTAACAAGAGAGTCAATAGTTATCAGGGCTTGACAGGAAAGTAGACGCTTCAATCAGATCAATCACAGTCTTGAGGACTGAGGCACGGAATGGCCACCTCCTGCCCCTAATTTGTACGTATTTTGTTCATATGTCCAGCATTCACTTGGTTGGCATTTAATCTCACCCACTTTTCCAAACAGTGATCAAATGTTCGGGAAAAAGCAAATTGCTGCACGTTATATTAAGTGCTGTTTAGAGGTATATCACTGCAGTTAAAGCTTTGAAGAGAACTTGCTGGGATCCTTTGTCAAGATTTCACTGACACTTTATCAGCATTTATTCAAGGAACTCATTCAATGAGGTTAACAGGAAACACTGAAATTAGAGTTTCAATTACATCAGCAGAGTCATTTATGATGTAAGTCATTGTCATTATGCTGAGAATCAGTTAAATGAAAGCAAAATACTGGGGAGCTGGAAATCTGAGATAAAAACAGAAAATACTAGAAAACTCAGCAGGTCTGGCAACATCTCTGGAGAGAAAAACAGTTAATATGTTAAGTCTAGTTTAACTCTTCTTCAGAACAGGATATCTTCTTCAGTTTCTCACACATTTTCTGTTTTTATTTATGCTGAGTTTCAGCTTTGATAATTGGAAAATTAGGAGATGATTGTCAAATCCTCCGAGACCAGCCCAACTATATAATGGGTTAACAAACAGGAGGCTGGAAGAACACAGCAAGCCAGTCAGCATCTGGAGGAAAGGAGAAGCCAACGTTTTAGGTATTACCCTTCTTCAGTCCTGAAGAAGGAGATTACCCGCAACATTGACTGCTCCTTTCCTCCAGATGCTGACTGGCTTGTTGTGTTCTTCCAGCCTCCTGTTTGTCTACCTTGGATTCCAGCATCTGCAGTTTTTGTTGACTGTATAATGGGTTTACTTTTTTTATTCATTGTGGAATATGGTTGTCGCTGGCCAGCATTTATTGCCAGTCCTTAGCTGCCCTTGAGAAGGTGAGCTGCCCTCACCTTAGGCAGATTATTTGTCACACAGGCTGCAACAGTGGCTTTGTTTCATTCTATGATGCATTTCTCACATCTCAGGATATGATGCATTTTTCATGCTTCAATACATTAATCTGATGGCAAAAAGAGTCTGCTTATGTCAACATATCAAAATGGAAAATAGTGCAGATGCTGGAAATAAGAATTAAAAGCAGAAAATTCTGGACCACTGAACCAATCAGACAGGCTCTATTGACACCCCTTATTGGGGTAGCATGTTGGAGATCAAACCCCACTATTCCTGGAGTCATCAAAAAAAAGTTTAAAATTTTATAAAAGTACATGAATTTCTTCAATTTGCCTATCTTTCTTACCCTGGTTGTCAGAAAGCACAGACCAAGTTTCTGTACTCAACAAGAATTACTATTTTTTACAAATGAACAGATTCTAGTGACAGGTAAATAATTAAGAACTGTTGGTATATCATACTACTACTTAAAACTCTAACCCTCTGTACACGCACATGTACACACACATGACGGGCAGAGGGAAAAACAAAAAACAATTCAGTGGTCCTTGTTCACAGGGTTTGCTGAGTTAATCCATTTGGTGACCAACACGCTGCTTTTTAGATAAGCTTCTTCTTCAGCAGAAGTCTGATGGTTTCTGCCAAAGCAGTCACACTCTCAAGCTGTTTAGCTACCTGGAGCCAATCAGATACTTCTTGGAAGGCAAAAGGACTTTGTCATTGATAACGGGTCACTAGTTCATAGACCAATCAACTACTTGTTGCCGGCAAAAGCTCCATCCATGCATATCCCTTAGCTCTAGCTAATCTGCAAATTGACTTCCCTCACTACTTGAACAAGCAATTGTGTAAACAGTACTTATAGTGAGTATCAGGTTACTTGCTTTAAAAAGCAAAGCAATGCTTCAACAATCCTTGGTTTTTAAAACATTTCATTTCCCATTTTAGTCCACAATTAAAAATACATAAAAGTGAACTGAAATGAAAATAAAAGCAGAACGGAATGGAATGTTAACTGATCACACCAATGATCTTTCGTTGGAATCACTTGCCATCATTAATCTTTTCTTCATTCATTCATGGATTGTAAGTGTTACCAGTCCAGGGGATTGGATATGGTCAGGCATCCAGTTGGAATGATCTCAATCAGGCGTTCAGTGCCTCAGCAGTCTGGGGAATGTGTCACAGTCAGTCTTCAGCTCCATAGAGGTCAGTATGGGAGAGTTGCACAGGAGCTTGAAACCCTTACCTCTGACCTACAGCCACAATATTTATATAGACAGTCCAGTTCAATTTCTGATCAATAGTATCCCCCATGATGTTGATAGGGTGGGATTCAGTAATGGCGCTGCCATTGAATGTCAAACAGCAGGATTCTATCTTGTTGGAGATGAGAATCACCTGGCAGTTGTGTGGCACAAATGTTTCTTGCCACTTTTCAGCCTAAATCTGGCTATTGTCCAGATCTTGCTGCCAGATCTGTCCATCTCATCGACATGGACTGCTTCAGTATCTGAGAAAACTGATTGCCCTTGTCCATCAGCCACTAAAAGCTAGTATGCAGGGGCAGTAAACAATTAGGAAGGCAAATGGCATGTAGGCATTAATTTCAAAGGGATTTCATCAATAGGAAGATGCCATTCTGCTGTTGTATAAAACCTTAGTGAAACTACACCTTTTTTTAATTCATTCAATGATATGAGCTTCACTGGCTGGACTTGTATTTATTGCCCGCCACAGAAGATGGTGTCAGCTGCTTTCTTGAACTGTTGCATTCCCTTTCGTGTAGGTAGACCTACAATGCTGTTAGGAAGGGAGTTCCTGAAATATTATGTACAGTTTTAGTCTCATCTAACCTCACTCAGGGAGTGCAATGGGTGTTTATCAGCTTAATCCCTGGGGTGACAGGATTGTGTATGAGCAGTGTTTGAGGAAACTGAGTCTGCAATCCATACAGTTTCGAGGAAAGTGAGATGACCTTGTTGAAACTTATAAACTGCTCACAGGATTGATGTAGGTAAAATGCATCCCCTGGCTGGTGACTCTAAAATGGGGGGACATAATCCCAGAATAAAGGTTAGAACATTGGGACTGAGATGCAGTTGCTCAGTGGTTAGCACTGCTGCCTCACAGCTCCAGGGACCCGCATTCATTCCCACCCTCAAGCAGCTGCCCACATGGCAATTGTACATTCTCCCTGTGTCTGTATGGGTTTCATCCCATAGTCCAAAGATGTGCAGGTTAGGTGGATTGACCATGCTAAATTGCCCCAACATGTGCGGACTAGGTGTGTTAGCCATGGGAAATGTGGGATTATGGGGATGAGGTGGGGGTTGTGGGTCTGTGTGAGATAGTCTACAGACAGTCTGTGTGGACTGGATGGGCTGAATGGCCCATTTCTACACTGTGGGGATTCAATGCCATGAGGAGAAATTTCTTCACTCAGAATAGTAACTCTTTGGAAATCTCCACCCCAGAAGTCTGTGGAAGTTCAACCGTTGAGCAGATTCAAGACTAAGCTCGATAGATTTCTGGAGACTAATGACATTAAGGGAACATAGAACATAGAACAGTACAGGCCCTTCAACTCACAATGTTGTGCCGAACTTTTACCCTAAATCTAAGGTCTATGTAACCTCCACCACTAGCTTATACTATCATCCATATGCCTATCTAATAGCCGCTTAAATGCCCCTAATGAGGCCGATTCCACTACCCTCTCCGGCAATGCATTCCATGCCTCTACCACTCTCTGAGTAAAGACCTACCTCTGACGTCTCCCCGATATCTACCTCCTTTCACTTTAAAACTATTTCCCCTCAAAAGCTACCTCCACCCTAGGAAAAAGTCTCTGGCTGTCTACTCTATCTGATCATTTTGTACACCT
Organism: Ginglymostoma cirratum; assembly: GCA_024137785.1. Taxonomy (NCBI): domain Eukaryota; kingdom Metazoa; phylum Chordata; class Chondrichthyes; order Orectolobiformes; family Ginglymostomatidae; genus Ginglymostoma; species Ginglymostoma cirratum. The sequence continues at coordinate 17,192,485 of JAHRHZ010000067.1, read as the reverse complement.
CTATCAAGTCACCTCTCATCCTTTGTCGTTCTAAAGAGAAAAGCCCTAGCTCTCTCAACCTTTCCTCGTAAGACCTTCCGTCCGTTCCAGGCAACATCCTGGTAAATCCCCTCTGCAACTTTTCTAATGCTTCCACATCTTTCCTGTAATGAGGTGACCAGAACTGGACACAATATTCCAGATGTTGCTGAACCAGGCTTTTGGAAATGGAGATGTAACACTGCAGATGCTGGAAATCTGATATAAGAACAAAGATGTTGTAAAATCTCAGCAGGTCAGACACTATCTTTGGAGAGAGAAACAGAGTTAACATTTCAGATCATTTACCTTCTAATGAACCACCTGAGATGTTAAACTTGTGTTACAACCAGACTCTGAGTGACCTTCCAGAAGTGTTCCCCAATCTGTAACTTCCCTGGGTGAGGAGGGATGAACTTTCTTTATTTACTCACACTCTTGATTGTAACTATGTTCATTTGAAAAAGATCTCTTCTCTTGTGGATGTCCCAGACCCAAGTGAGCTCATGTTTCAAAAGGAGCTAATTTAATCATGCTTTCTTGAATTAACAATAAGAGTGAGATTATTAATTCCTAAATGCAAGAAGAATTAGCAGTGCACATTTGAGTAGGAGGTGAGTCTAAATAGAAATTTTAAGAAGATATGTGAATTAATCTCTGAGATAGTAGGAACTGCAGATGCTGGAGAATCTGAGATAAGAAGGTATAGAGCTGGATGCACGCAGCAGGCCAAGCAGCATCAGAGGAGCAGGA
>JAHRHZ010000067.1:17167546-17191314 GCA_024137785.1 Ginglymostoma cirratum | reverse complement strand
TTTCTGAAGAAGGGTCTAGGCCCGAAATGTCAGCCTTCCTGCTCCTCTGATGCTGCTTGGCCTGCTGAATCAATCTCTGAATTGTTTGCGAAGACAGAAGATAGTTGAACCTTGTGGCTGTTGCAGTGGAGGTTACCAGTTGCATTGACATCAGTAGTTGAGCAGTGGTTGTTTTGAGATGCTTGGTTTTGTAGGCTTATTGAAGTTCCTTTGTCTTAATTCCTTTTTGAAATGGTTTGTAGTACTCGGAGTGAAAGAGAGTCTTTGCCTACAATGCAAGAGTAACCCGTGATAGTTCTCCAACTAAGCATGTTAATGCTTAAATGTTCTTGTGTGTACCAAGCTACATTCAGTGCTACTAGTCCACTCCAGTAGACTTGAAACTGGCTTTTTAACTCCTGTCCTTGTGTACTCTTCAAAGAGAAAAACACAAAATGGGACATAATCCACAAGTGTGGCTTGCTGTTAAGTTGGAGTCATCAACTCCTTTGATATCAGATCTTTGTATTCACAGGAGATCACAGTCCAGTCTGTTTGAACAGACACCTTTTTCATGTCATATCTTATTAGTCCCACATGGAAGTTTTTACACTGCAGTTATTGTCTCAATCCTCTTTTCAAAAACATTTTGAAATTAAAGTGTACAAATGTCCTCAGTACTTTTGGGTTCTGACTTTTGGTCATGACACTTGCTCTGCGTGGTAAATTCACTACAAAGGGTGTAAAAGAATTAAATATATAAAATAACAAATACTCACTCACACATTCATTCTCATAGCCTCTTTCCAAGCAACTGGGTTTTGGTCAATTCTGTGCAGTTCAATGTGGCAAAAAGGCAACATGTACTGGTTAGGATGAATACCCTGTTTCTGTACTGTATGATCTATGCAATTAGAATACCTAAAAATCAGGTCCTTTAACCTCAAAAGTATCCATGCATTTTCCAAAAGGCATGTCGTTGTAAATTCTCCCGTAATTTCCCCATGTTAGACATAAAATTTGTACAATGATAAGAATATGTTGTATTATCAAGCCAGTATTATCCTTCCTGTCCCTCTGAGATGCACATCCACTCTGTGGCACAGTTAAGGTTAGAAACACACTATTTGTGCTATACCACTTCATGCAGCCTGTATGCTGGAAGCTCCACTGTGCTGATCCATAACATCGACAGTACAGCTTAATTATGCATCACTCACATCACTAGTAGACATGTCCTTAGGAGAACTCTGTGGATGACACAATTACTGGTGCAAAATAACTTGTCTTCTGCAATTATCCACTGCCTTCCCAGATTGAGTTACAAGCCTGCTGTTGCAATACAGTTACTGCATCCGTGTCATCCTCTGACCACGTTACCTTGTCTTTCTGTCCCATACCCAACTCAATTTAGGGCTAATGCAGCGTGTGTTGTATTTGTTATGCAATTAATCAGATTAGTACAGAGATGAACAGTACAAGAAAACATTAATAAACTTAAAATGGGATAAAGAGATCATAATTACATGCAATTCACAGATGACCCTTATTGATTTAGTGCAACGGAATTAATGGAGTATTCAAGATGTGCACAAATGATTTTAGCTGACGCTAAAATTGTAGCCAAAGGTTTTCCTGTTTACAAAAGGAGAAGAAAGCAAACTTGACGACTCTACCTTGAAGATGCAAAAGGGAAGTGGTGGAATGAAATTCAACTTCATCTCTATCACTAGGTGCCTGTCTGGTTCATGTCCAACATGAGAGGGCAGTCAGCATATAGCAGGTAAGAATGATCAGCCACCTACTATACACTCTGAGATTTTATCTGCAACCATTTACCACCTGTAATTTCTTCACAAAGAAGCTGATTGATACCAGGCAATGATACACAGACAGACAATACAGATGAGCAATCTTATTAATTTCAAGACAGTGACTAAATTGTGGCATAATTACAGAATAGAGCTAACACATAGTGTAGCACAGAAGGAGACCATTCAGTCCATGATTTCTGCACCAACTGGATCTTTCATCCAGTTGGCTCCTCCCTCCACTCCATTTAATAGAATAAACCCACAGTAAACACTAATATAAAAACTGTCCTTGTATCTTACTATATTCTAACCAGTTCATGATTTCAGAGCACGATACAAAAACCATGAATCAGTCTCAGTACTGGTGTCAGATCACGTCTTTTTTCAGAATTTGTGGTTTTGAACTCTTCTCTAGGACTCAACAACATAATCTGTGCTTAATCCTCAGTAGGGTACTCAGTAAATCCTACATTATCAAAGGTTTGGTATTCCAGTTGAGATAGTAGACTGAGCTCCAATCTGTACTGTGAAGTGGATGTTAACAATTATTCATTCAGAACTCTAGATGATGGACTTGGATTGACTTAGCTGTGGTTTGATGTACAGGAATGTAGTAGATTATCATTATCCCCAGTTCTATACTATTGATAGTGCTGAGATTTATTGGGGTGGGCGTGAGATTGTTTGATTCATTAAGTAACTCTAACTCTTCTGATTGTCATTCATTTTTTAAAAATTCATTCATGGTATTTGGACATTGCTGGCTGAATCAACATTCATTGCACATTTGCCCAGATGGTTGTTAAGGGTCAACTACACTGTTATGGGTCTGGAGACATACACAGATCAAACTAGGTATGGGTGACAAATTTCCTTGCCTAAAGGACATAAGTAAACCAGATGGGTTTTTTTCCTGACAATTGAAAATAATTCTATGGTCATCATTAAACTCTTAATTCCAGATATTGTAGTGAATTCAAATTCCACCATCTGCCACTGTAGGATTCAAACCCTGGTCCCCAGAACATTGCCTAGGTCCCTGGATTAATAGTTTAGTGATCATACCACTAGGCCATCAACACCCCTCCTCTGTACACATTCCTTTCTTTCACATTATTTTGATTTTTTTTCTTAAATACAGGGAACAAACCAAAACTGTATACGTACTCCAGGTGCAGCCTCACCAACACCTTGTGTTGTTGTAACAAGACATCCCTATTTTAAACTCCAACCCCCAGCAATAAAGGTCAAAATTTCATTTGTTTTCCAAAATACTTGCTGTACCAGCATTCTACATTTTTGTGTCTCATGCACAATAACACCCCTCTGTGCCACACCTTTTTTTTCCAATCTTTTTCTGTATAAATAATAGTCTGTCTTTTGATTATTCCTACCAAAGTGCATGACCTCACACTTTTCTGCAATAAACCTCATCTGCCTTCACACACTCACTCAACAAATCAATTTTCCTTTGCAAATTATTTATGTCCTCAGCTGAACGTGCTGTCCCACAGATTTCTGTATTACCAGCAAATTTAAGTACACTATATTCTGCCTCCTTTTCAACATAATTAATATAGATATTAAATAATTGAAAACCTAGGATTGATCATAAAACCATAAGACATAGACAAGAAGTTGGCCATTCAGCCAATTGACTCTGCAATGAGATAATGGCTGATCTGACAATCCTCTATGACTCATTCCTGCCTTTTCCTCATATCCCTTGATTCCCTTACTGATTAAAAATCTGCCTCAGCCTTGAATATACTTAATGGCCCAATCTCAGCAGCCCTCTGCAGTAAAGAATTCCACAGATTCACTACCCTTTGTGAGAAGAAATTCCTCCTCATCTTTTTCTTGAATGTATAATCCCATTCTGAGATTCTGCCCTCTGGTTCTAGACTTTCCCACAAGGGAGACCACATTTTCACATCTACCCTGTCAAGTCCTCAAAGAATCTTGTATGTTTCAATAAACTCACCTCTCATTCTTCTGTATTCCACAGAATACAGGCCAAATCTATTCAATCTCTATTCGAATCTGCTATCAGTCTAGTGAACTTTCTCTGGACTGACTGATGCCAGTATGTCTTTCCTTCGATAAGGGGACCAAAACTGGTTACAGTATTCTACTTGTGGTCTGATGAATGCCTTGTATAGTTTTAGCAAAACTTGCCTGTTTTTATACTCATTCTATTTGAAACAAAGGCCAACAATTACTTTGCCTGTTATCACTGAAATTCAATGCTGACTTTTCATGATTCATTCATAGTGACTCAGTGGTTAGCAATACTGCCTCACAATTCTAGGGACCTGGGTTCAATTCCACCCTCTAGCACTCTCTGTGTGAAGTTTGCACATTCTCCCTGTATCTGTGTGTGTTTCTTCTGCATGCTCTGGTTTCCTCCCACAGTCTAAAGATGTGCAGACTAGGTGGATTAGTCATTGAAAATACAGGGTGGGTTTGGGTCAGTGTGGACTTGATGGCCTGAATGACAAGCTTCCACTCTGTAGGGATTCTATTACTCCTAAATCCCTCTATTATGTAGCTTTCTTTAGTCTTTTATCCATTTAAATAATATTCAGCTCCTCTATTCTTCCTGCCAAAGTATATAACTTCACAATTCCCATATTATATTCCATCTGCAAGACTGCCCACTCACTTCACCTGTCTGTAGCCCTCTGCAGACTCCAAGTCATCCTCATCACTTTTCCCACCTATTTTTGTGCCATTCAAAAACTTGGCACTCTGTTTCCCCACCCAAATAATTAATACACATTGTAAGCAACTGTGGCCCCAGCACTGATCCCTGCAGCACTTTGGTAGGTACAGGTTATTATCCGGAGATATTATAATCCTGAGGCCCCTCATATCCCAATTCTGTCTTCTATGAATTAATCAATCCTCTATCCATGCTAATGAGCTACCTCCAACATCATAGACTTTTGCTAAGTAGCCTAAAGTAGTGATACATTATCATGGCCATGATCATCATAAATGATGGAGCAAGCTCAAGGAATCAAATGCCCTACTTCTCCTCCTATCTTCTATGTTTCTATGTTATCAAACACCTTCTGGAAACCCAAATAAGTTATATCCACTGCTTCCTGTTCACCTGCTTAGTAACTGCTCAAAGAGCTGTAATAAAATTTGTCAGGCTTGATTTCCCGTTCATGTGGTAAGAGAGAGGGGTAAGAGTGAACATTGGCCTGCTGGAGAAATATTAATGGGGAACAAAGAAATGGTGGAGGAACTTAACAGGTACTTTGCATTAGTTTTCACACTGGAAGACACCAGCAGCATACCAGAACTTTGAGAATCAGGGGGCCACGGTGAGTGTAGTAGCCATCACTAAGGAGAAGGTGCTGGGGAAGCTGAAAGGTCTGAAGGTGGCTAGATCATCCGGACCAGATGGTCTACACCCCAGAGTTCTGAAGGACATAGCTAAGAACATTGTAGAGGCATTGGTGGTGATCTCTCAAGAATCACTCGAGTCAGGGAGGTCCCAGAGGAATGGAAAATGACTAAGGTAACACCTCTGTTCAGGAAAGGAGGGAGGTAGAAGACATGAAGCTGTCAGCCCATTAGCCTGATCTTGCTTGTTGGTAAGATCTTAGAGTCCGTTATTAGGATGAGATTGCAGAGTACTTGGAAGTGTGTGGTAAAATAGGGGTGAGTCAGCACGGCTTCATCAAGGGGAGGTCATCCCTGACAAATCTGTTGCAGCTTTTTGAGGAGCTAATGAGCAAGTTCAACAAAAGAGAACCAGTGAATGGGATCTATTTGGATTTCCAGAAGACCTTTGACAAGGTGCTACACAGGAGGCTGCTAAACAAGATAAGAGCCCATGGTTGTTGGAGACAAAGTACTGGCTCAGGTAGACGATTGGCTGACTGGCAGAAAGCAGAGAGTGGGGATAAAGGGGTCTTTTTCAGGATGGCAACGGGTGACTAGTAGAGAGTTCTGCAGGGTTAGGACCACAATTATTCATTTTCTAACAAACCCTAACATCTCCTGTTGTGGCACTCTACTAGTCCTTTATTCCCAATCTGAAAAAAGACCCCTTAATCCCGATTCTGTGTTTTTTTGTGTGTTGACCAATCCTCAATCCATGCTCATACCTTATTCCCAATACAGTGAGCTCCCATCTTGTGCAATAACCTTTTACGTGGCATCTTATCAAGTACCTTTTGGAAATGCGAATACACTACATCTATCAGTTCCACTTTATCAACTCAGTAAGTTATATCTTTAAAGAACTTCCTGGCAAATTGTCAAACATGACTTCCCTTTCACAAAACCATTTGACTCTGACTGTTTTAAGCTTTTCTAAATGACCTCCTATTTCTTCCTTAATAATGGATTCCAGCATTTTTCCAATGATAGATGTTAGACTAATTGGCCTGTAGTTTCCTGCTTTCACTCTCCCTTCCTTCTTGAACAAGGCCATCAGATTAGCAGTTTTCCAAACTGCTGGAACATTCCCCAAATCCAGTAAGGAATATTTTGACCAATATCTCCATTATCTCTAAAGCCACTTCCTTTAAAGCCCTTGGTTGGAGACCATCAGGTCCTGTCAATTATCTGTTATTCGTCCCTTTAGTTTGTCAAATACTTTGTCCTTCATGATAGAGTCTGGTACAAGAGCTATCTTTCCATTAGCATTTTGCGTACCCAATATCTTTGGGATGTTTTATGGTGTCCTCCCCATGCAATATATTGATTTAAATTATCTGCCATTTCCTGTTTCCCATTATCATTTGCCCAGTCATATCTTCTAAGGGTCCAACATTCGCTTTAGCTATATTCTTTCTTTTTAGATACCCGTAGCTCTCGCTGTTTGTTTTTATATTCCTTGCCAATTTCCTTTTGTAAGCAGGATATTAATGATCTAAAAAGATGCTCTGCATTCATAAAATTGAGCAATGTTTTGTTTGCATTTCAGTTTTGTGTGATGCCAGGTACATAGGGCCCACATCTCAGCAATTGGCTGAAAAATTAAATAGCATTTTCTTTTTATTGCACATAATAAAAGAACAGACTATGCTCAACCAGCTTGCTGTTGCAAAATATCTGCTGTCAATGTTATTCTGTGATTAGGCAGTACTTGCCAAACAATCCTCAATGCACTGATAGGCATTTTAACAATCAATTTAAGATAATTGGTCAAGCTCATAATGTGTCTTAGTTATGCCTAATAGAAGTGATATTTGTACACAGTGACATATCCTCCACAAACCGAAAGGAGATATCAAGCTTTGCACCTTTTTTGAATTGCCTGAGAGCTTGGGCAGCTTATCTTGCCCTGCTGTTTTGTACATGGCAGTGCCTAGGGCAATCAGAGTCATCTTGTCATCCAAACAGCACCTTTTTCTCCTGTACTATAAATTATTGTGGCCATTAACATTTGGCATTCTTCCTTTTGTTCTGATAAATAGAAAACAAAAAGCTTTGGTAGCAGTGTCTCTCTGTATAGCAATATTGAAGTTATATGCTATCTGCGTGTATATATGCATATGTCATTTAAGGTGGCCGGACAGCTTGAGAGAGCAGTTAATAAAGCATCCAGTATTATTTGTGTTATTACCAGGGACATAGAAAGCACTTGAGACCAAAATATTGTATGATCTCAAGAATGATTTGGATCTCGCACTTGGGACTAAAGGGTCAAAAGTTAAGGGAGAAAAGCAGGAACAGCCTGTTAAGTAGAGTGATCAGCCATGATCATAATGAAGAGCAGAGCAGGCTTGATGGGCCAAATGGCCTACTCCTGCTCCTAATGTCTGCTTTTTTTTCTAAATTCCAAATTAATCCATGATCATTATTCTGGATAGCATGAAGAAAGGAATCAATCGGACATTTTGGTGTTTGAGTCAACATGTTTATACAAGAGGTGTGATTCATGGCTTGGTGATCAGCACTGCTGCCTCACAGCACCACAGATCTGGGTTCAATTCCAGCCTTAGGTGACTGTCTGTGAGGGGTTTGCACATTCTCCCCACGTCTGTGTGGGTTTGCTCCAGTTTCCTTCCACAGTTGAAAGATGTTTCAAGTTAGGTGGATTGGCCTTGCTAAATTGCCCGGAGTGACCAGGGATGTGTAGGCTAGGTGGATTAGCCAGGGGAAATGCAGGGTTACAGGGATAGGTTAGGGGGTGGGTCTGGGTGGGATGCTCTTTTGAGGAGTGTTATGGGCTGAATGGCCTGCTCCCCCCCCTGCAGGGATTCTATGGTGAAGTCCTGGGGTTTGATTATCAGCGGCATTCCTTGTATTAGTTATAACAACAGCCAGTTATCATTGTACTCTGAGTATGTTGCATCCTTACCTACTTTTCAAACAATTTCCTTGAAGTGACTTTACATTTGTCAAAAACAAGAAAGAATTCTAAGATTTTACATGGTTGCTGACACAGTTCATTATGAATTATTCTTGTAAGGACAGTAAGTAAAAGAATTGGTCTATTCACTCAACTATAACTTGTACTAAAAATATCCTGGAATTTTTTTTGGAGAGTGTGTGTGATTTTGGTTAAGTTTGCAATCCTTTATTTGGTGGTGCCATCTGTGCATGCATGAAGCTAGCTTGTATACAGCCTACACAGGACATATTGTTTAGAGGGAACATTGCTCACAAAAAGCTTTGATTACATTAGCAAAACTGAACCTAATTAATTCTCCATTTGACAAGTTCTGTGGGAAAGGATTATATGGACCATATAAATCCTTACCAACATACGTGAAAGATTAAAGAACTACAATCAGAATAGCTAAAACTTCCTAAACTGAGCATGAAAGATTGATTGAAGGCACTGTGGTACTATCCAGAAGACAAACTTAGCATGGCTACCTTGTCAGCACATTTCAAACCCAGAACCTCTACCAGCTAGAAGGTTAAAGAAAGCAGACATGTGTAAACACCAATACCCTGCAAATTCCCTTTCAAACTACACACCATTCTGATTGGAACTGTATTGCCAGTGTACACTGTCATTGTGTCAAAATCCCAGACCTCCCTTCCCAATTGCATTATAAGTGTACTTAACCTCTACTGACTGAAGCAGTTGAAGTTCAGTATCACCTTCTTATGACAACTAAGGATGGGCAATTAATGTTGTCCTAGCCAGTGACATTCAAATATGAACAAATAAAAAGTGACTGGTGATAGTGCTTAACACAGATAAAGGAGAATAATGATTGTCAGTTTTGACAACTACTTTGATCACGGGTACGTTTGAATAAATTACTATCTCTATTGTCCATCTCCCATTCCCTTTACTACTTTTCAATGAACTCTGCCTCCACATGTCCGTTGTTCAGTCTGTAAAGTGGATTTCTGTTGCAAAGCAGACCCATTTAAGAGCGTGGATCAGACGATGCGAAGTATGAATGTGGGGCATGAAGACATACTGTCCTGACCCAGTACTGTACTCAGGACAATGTGCATTTGGTGGACGCCAGCGGTGGATCATTTAATTTTGCTTTTGTTGATTTGTTTTCAGATGGGGATCACTAAGGACTAATGGCTTCCAAAATTAAATCACATTATTTGACATAAAGTACACTGCTTGTCCCTGGATTGAACAGAAATTAATTTGGCGTCACTTGATTGCAGTATCAAATGTGCCTTGTTTTCCACTGTCGATGCAGAATGATCACATCACATGACCAGCCAAAAAGGACAACCAATGCACCAGATTTTCACTCCCACTAATTATTTGCATGCAGCAAAAACATCATGGATTAGGTACATTGCTTCCATTGTCAACTCTCCATTCAATAGGCAATTAGTCATCATGCTTCTCAGAACACTGTTTCCACTCCCAATCACCACCCTGTAATCTGGAAATTACTGTTTTTACATTATATAAAAATTCTTGTACTTATCTCTGTTCAAAGCTTTTCTAATGGAAGCATTAACCTAAATGATTGCTTTGCTGACATTAATTTCAATGTAAAGATAGTTAAATAGTTATTGGCATCTATCTCTGCAGTTCAATAATGTTTATCGTGTGTCAATGGGAACATTATATGAATAACAACAATACTCGGTGAAAAAACCCTTGGATCTGTTGGTAGTTGTAAATATATTGATTAAAATATTTAATGATTCCCATTGAAGTGAAACAGGTTTTTCTGTGAATCCTGATCCCAATAATTGTACAAGCCTCAACACAGCCTGTATTCACGTATGAATCCCTGAAACAACATTAGCCATCAGTTACTCTGACTAATAGAAAGAATTATGCATTGAGGCTATCAATGTGACAGGTAACGTGAGTGTGATCCTGAGAAATAGCATTTTAACAGGAGATAAATCATAGTAATTAATCTCTTTTATATTTCAAAGGATTACATTTTACAGATGCTTCCTGTCCAAGAATTGCTGATGGGATAGAAATCATTATTTTACAGAAATATAAGGAAAGGTTTTTGTTTTGTTAATAACCCAATAACATTTGGATTACTGCAACTGCAGCAACATGTTCTGTAGGAAACTGTCGCAGCTATTTCATATAGTTAAATTCCACAAACCACAAGAAATGCCTTGTTTGGTTCATCTGTTTTTAGTCGTTTGCATGAGGACAGAAAGTTGGTGAAAATGCTTGTCTTTTTCTCAAATCGCATCATTGAATTTTAATGAGTAGTAATGAATGTGATTTCACCAGTTAAAAAGTTTCACCTGGAACTGCATTTGGCAAGAAATTTATGGAAATATTGATAACTGGCTGGATAATAATTCTCTCAATCGAGCTTCTAGTGATTAATATCTTCCATTCCCAGGAATATTAATGGAAGTAGACAATAGCTGACAAAACCACAGAATGATTACAGTACAGGAGGCCATTCAGTCCATTGTGTCTGTATCAGCTCTCCAAATGAGCAACTCACCAAATGCCATTCTCAGGTTTTCTACAAACAACCCTGCATATTAATCCTTTTTGAATAATTTAAAAATTCCCTTCTGAATGCCTTGATTGAACCCGCGTCCATCACAGTCTCAGTGCATTCCAGACCATAACCAGCCACTACATGACAACATTTATCCTCAGGTCACTTTTGTTTCTTTTACAAATGACTTTTAATTTATGCCCTTTTACTCTCAAATCTTTCACGAGTGGGAAAATTTACTCCACCTTTAGTCTGTTCAGACCTATCAAGATTTTGAATATTTAATCAGATCTCCTGTTTTTTTTCTCATAAATCAATGCTGATTCTGTCCAATCCTGCTACTGCCTTCCAAGCAGTCTGATAATAAATCCTTTATCATGCCCTGTAGCATTTTCCCTACTACTGACATCAGGCTGCCTGGTCTATAATTCACTGACTTTTTTTTCTGCCTCCCTTCTAGAATAGAGGGGTTACATTTCCTCTGATTTGTAGGAACTGTTTCAGAGTTTAAAGAATCTTAGGAAATGACCACCAATTCATCCACTATTTCTAAGGCCCCTTCCTTGAGTACTCCATGATGTATCATGCCCTGGGGATTTATAGGTTTTCAATCCCATCAATTTCCCCAACACAATTTCCTTGCTAAAACTGATTTCCTCGGTTCCTCCCTCTTACTAGACCAAAATATATATTTACTTAGTCAGCCATTTCTTTGTTTCCCATTATAAATTCCCCTGTTTCTGACTGTAAGGAACCTGCCTTTGTCTTCACCAATCTTTTTGACTTAACATACCTATAGAAACTTTTACAGACAGTTTTTATGTTCTCTGCAAGTTTACCCTCATACTCTGTTTTACCTTTCTTTCATCAATGCCGTGTGCTCCCAGTCCTCAGGTCTGTTATTTTTTTTCTGGCCAATTTGTATGCCTCTCCCTTGGATCTGATGCTACCTCTAATTTCCCTTCATAGGCCATGGTTTGACCACCATGGCACAAATAAATAAATCTTGTATAATGAATAAATGCGAATGGATGAATGTAAGTCTGGTTTCTTTTTTGTGTATGTTTCATGCCAAATCTTAATGAAGCAGACTTGGAAATTTGGGAATGAATAGTTCTTTTAAAAGAACTAATTATATGAAAGGAGTTGGAAGAAATGGAAGTATTTGGATAATTTATGTGTTGCAGAGGGCTTATCATGTGACTTCTTTCAACTGAAATGTCAAAAGTTAAGAAGAGTTGTGGTTCACCTACAGTTTATGAGAAGTCGAATGACTTCATGGAGAGAAGGAAATCAAAATTTTTCAGGAAGGTAGGAGATGGGTTTTATTACTTTAAATGCTGGACAAACTGGTTTAGAAGAGGTTCTGTGCTGAAGGTGGTTTAGCAACAGCCTCTGGACTGGAGTTGCTGTCATTTCCAGCATACCTGCATGTGTCAGTCTAAGAAAGACCTCCAAGCTGGAAAGGTAGATATACTTCTCTCTCAGAAGTTAAGGAGAAAGCCATTAAGCAAAACTTCGATCTCTCTCTCTCTTTCACATGAAATATATTAGGAACTTGATAAAGTCAAATATATGGATTTCCAACAAATCCTCATCTGAAGTCTGACTTGAAGATGTCATCAATTCTATGGCTGACAATATTTTGGTCTTGTCAACATGAATTCAACTGGACTGTGAGAAGTCTTCCCATTTTATTCCTTGAATTTGGACACTTGGTTCACTGCTGTATTTTCTCCCTTATTTAAAATCTGTGCAGGGTTGTATTGCTTGTCATGTGAATGTGCATATCTGGGATTAAGGGGAGATGGTTTGATTCTGTATAGTAACTAAATTGTTAATCAGTTTGACCACTTAATGTAAAGATATATTTGCTTCCAATTAATTAGTTATTTTTGAGTTCATTACAAAACCCTGGTAGATGTTTGTTTTATTCTGACTAAGATTACAAGAGAGAAACAAGTTGACCATTTTAGTGAGTTAAATAAAGCATTTACATTTTTGGTGCAGCTCACTGTGTTCTGGGGCTTGATTACCAGTCTTCTCCTCCCGTGAGAATCGTAACATTTAGCCCTAGTTAAATCTTGTAAACCAGTCACCTGAGGGACAATTTTAGCCATTTCCAATGTCATTTTGGTTCTAAAACATAAGAAATTTGATAATTGTCCTTTTATCCTTCACCAGTTATTATGCTGCAATTGCCCATTCGTCATGTCCATGATACAAACTCCAAGCCCTTGAACTACATTACAACTGTGACAGGAGAAATGCACTGATAATCAAGCAGCACTAATCCACAAGTCACACCTTTGGTATAAATGTTTTGATACAAACACCAAAATGACCAATTGATTTCTTTTTGTACTACAATCAAGCAAAAAGACTTTGACGAGACTTCTCTAACAGGCTGAAAATAATTCATTTATTGTGACATAAAACTCATTCTTAAAAGCATTGTCAAAATTGATTAATATCTAAGCAATCATCTGGAATTAGATTTCCTTAATCTCAAACATGGACACACTCTCATAAAACAGCCAACAGTCTCTGCAGAGATGATTTTATTTTAACAAAAAGGGGGAAGAAGTAACACCTTGGCTGGCCAAAGATTTGTAAACAAAGAATAGAATTTGATGATTGCTGTTGTCATTCAATTATGGCATGTGGACATCATTCATTCCTAGTTGCTGTTGAGAAGGTGGCTGTGAGCTACTTTCTTGAACTGTTGCAGTCCGTATGCTGTAGTTAGACCCACAACACCCTTAGGGAGGGACTTCCAGGATTTTGACTTGGCAACAGTGAAGGAACGGCAATATATTTCCAAATCAGGATGGTGAGTGATAAACCCATATTGGAAGGGAACTTGTGGGTGGTGGTGTTCCTATAGTTCTATATCTAATGGCTTTTCATACAGTTCATCTGTATAAATATGTATTCCCAATGCTGCTAGTGGGGGGGGGGGGAGGAAAAGAGACAAAGGTATTTCATCAAGCATTGAGGTAAACTTAGATGTTTTTCCAAAGGACAAGATAAGACCATAAGACCATAAGACATAGGAGTGGAAGTAAGGCCATTCGGCCCATCGAGTCCACTCCGCCATTTAATCATGGCTGATGGGCATCTCAACTCCACTTACCCGCACTCTCCCCGTAGCCCTTGATTCCTTGCGAGATCAAGAATTTATCAATCTCTGCCTTGAAGACATTCAACGTCCCAGCCTCCACTGCGCTCCGTGGCAATGAATTCCACAGGCCCACCACTCTCTGGCTGAAGAAATGTCTCCTCATTTCCATTCTAAATCAACCCCCTCTAATTCCAAGGCTGTGCCCACGGGTCCTAGTATCCCCACCTAACGGAAACAACTTCCCAGCATTCACCCTTTCTAAGCCATGCTTAGATATCAGGGGTGAATGAAAATTAGATGAAGGAGATAGGTTTTAAATATTGTCACAAGGGAGATGTAGAGCTGCAGAGACTTCAGTTACTAGAGACTGCGTCTGAACAGCTCAAGACATGACAACCAATGTTGGTGTTAAAGGAGGGGTTGCATAACAGGTCTGACTCACAGGACTGGGGTATATGAGGAGAGTATAGGAGATTACAGGATGGGGCAAAGGCAAGACCCTGGTGGAAGTTAAACATGAGGATATGAATGTTAAATCTGAGACATTGGACCACCAAGGACCCACAAGAACAAGTTGATAGGTGAGTGTGATTTGGTATGGATTACAATTTGGAGGCATAGGCTGATGTATTCAGACTGAGGTTAGAAGACCAGCCAGGACAATAGTTGAAACTATAAGTTGCTTAATAGATGATAACAGGTAGTACATTTTGCTCACATCAGCATACCGTATACCAATTAACATACCAACAAGAAAAGCTAGACGTGAATGGAGGTGAACTTCCAGTCTCTTTATTCCAAAACAGAAATGCTTGTATTTATACTGTGCATTTCACAACTCTGGGATGTTCCAATGTTTGCAGTGTGTCCTGACTTAAGTTAGTTCTCTGAAGTAAACTTAGATGGACACTTGTCACTTTTTTATGCCCTGTTGGGAATGAAAATGGAAATTTTCAGTGCAGAAATCAAACATTAAAAACTGCTTTAGTCATTGTGGGCCAGCTGCACTTTACAAATCAGAGTCCCTATAATATTGACTGGACTGCAATCTAATTTTACAATTGGACTGTACAACCCAGCTGCTTCTTTTATATGAATTAATTGACCAGCTTGAGTGTTAATTATTTGTTATTTCAATTTCTTCCACATGTTTGAAAAACTCATGTTCTTAATAAAAAGGAAGGGAAGAAAATTGCAATTTATAGTACTTCTGAGGACATTCAAAGCACTTGACAGCTATAGAATTATTTTTAAGTTGTAGTTACGAAAGATAAACATTGGCCTTTGGACAACATGGATCACATTGTCCTGTTCTTTTAAATGGTGCTGTGTGATCTTTAACATTCATCTAAGCAGGCAGATTGGTTTTCAGATCAAAATCTCAACCAACAGACAGCCCCTTTGATAATACAACATTCCTCTAGTTCGATACAGAAGTGTTAGCCTGGATTATAGATATTTTTAATCAACCAATTTAGGCATGTGATGACACCCCTCTAGAGCAGGTGGGACTTGCGTCCAGGCCTTTGGTTCAGAGGTAAGGACGTGACCACTGGACCACAAGGACCCCTTAGCCTGGATTATATGCTTGCATTTCTAGAGCGAGGTTTGTACTACTCATAGCCTTCTAGCTGAGAGGTGAAAAAGCTATATATAATAAACCACAAATTTCAGGGTGTGTGAAATTTATATACCATGCTTACTTGAACTCTGGCACATGCCCAGTGGCTATGTGGAAAAAGCTTAATGAGCTATAGGTGGTGATCAGTGCTGCTAATTATAGCTATAGAATTGACAGTGCTGTGCTGGCAACTTTTTTAGTTAACAAATGTAGTATTGTACAATGGGTGAATCAAACAATCAGATATTGGGATGAGTAGTTTTTTAATTCGTTTGTGGGATGTGGGTATTGCTGGCTATGCCAGCATTTATTGCTCATCCCCTTGAGAAGGTGGTGGTGAGCTGCCTTCTTGAACAGATGCAGTCCATGTGTTGTAGGTTGACCCACAATGCTCTTAGGAATTCCAGGAGTTTTACCCAATGACAGTGAAGGAATGGCAATGTATTTCCAAGTCAGGATGGTGAATGGCTTTTTCATGCAGGGGCTGGTGCATATCTGGAACGAATTGCCAGAGGAAATGATGGTGGCTGGTAGAATTACAACATTTAAAGACATCTGGATGGGTACATGATTGGAAGACTTTAGAGGGATATGGGCTAAATGCTAGTGAATGAGACTAGGTCAGATTGGGAAGGCTGGTCAGCGCAGACAAGTTGGACCAAAGGATCTGTTTTCGTGCTGTATGGCTCTTTATGAGAGGAACATGAAGGTGGTGGTATTCCTGTGTATCTGCTGCTCTTAAGTATGTTAAATAAGCTGAGGTAGAAAATGACTTATATTTTTATCACACACCAAGGTCCCCTGAACTTTAGCACCACTTCACTGCCAGTTAATTATTTCAGAAATGGTTTTATAGGAAAATAAGGCAATTTTATTATGCACAGCATAAACAGCATATCAGTAAACAGCAAATCAGTAAATATTAAGTTGATTTGATTTACTTGGGAGCAGCATATTGGCAGGCAGGTGAAGTATCTGCCCTAGTTTTGTAAATATTATGTGGATCACTTTCCATATATCCCAGTTGAACAGGTAGCTATGACCCCATTCAATGTCTTATCCAAAGCATCGTTTCTCCAACAGTGCAGAGTTCCTTCAGACCTTCTGACAGTGCGGCACTCCATCGGCGTTGACCGTCCAACAAGAGGACTCTCCTGTACATTCAGAATGAAGGCCATCGGTTTAACTGGGACAAAGTAACCATAGTAGCCCAAGCCAAATATAGACACACATGGGAATTCCTAGAGGCATGGTTCTCCACCCATACTTCAATCAACAAACATATAGAATTGGATCCCATGTACAAACCCATACAGATCAAAACCAGAAATGACAGTACTTACCATAATGAACCGGACAGTATAAATTCCAAGTGGAGTAGAACAACATTGCTTCGTCAGAGGCTTCACGGATGGCGTCACCTAGCATGGTGATGAAACATCTGAACAAAAACTAGCCAGCTTGGCGAGCAAGTCAACAACCTCACTAACAATGTTTGCCACACCAATGTAACTTGAATCCTGTTACTAATATTCAATAGCTACATCTTGTTTAAGACAAGAGCTGCTTCTTGTGAGACCCCCAGTGGTTTTCCTCTATTACACTGGACTAAGCAGACACTAAAGCAGACCCCTGGCAGCTGATTGATTAGGTAGAGTTTACACCATCATGGACTGTGGTGAGGATACCCCTTATATCGACAGTGCCTACTCCATTTAGCTGCAGCATACAAAACCCTGGCAGCCAGCAAGATCAGGGAGTTATGCAGACCCAATTTTCATAAAGCTACTTGGGCAGACAGTCAGCAGCTGGAAGAGCTAAATGCTGGAGATTCCTGCAGCAGGGAACCTCCAATGGCTTCAATAATATACCTAATTGTCACCCCACACCCTACGATCTCCATAACCTCTGCTGTGGTCAGCTCCTCTTGGTCAAGATTACTCCGAGATGGGAATGCTTTGAGGAGCCATTTCACTACACTCCACCAGATTCCTGCTTCCTAACCTACCTCTGCTGGACTCAAAAAGTTCATGCCTTTTTAACAAACTTCCCAATTTCTTCTGCCACCTTCAAAGACCTGTGCAAATATAGGTGTACAAATATTTCACATGTTGCCTTTGCAGTTTTGTTTAAACAAAGCCTTTAAGTTTAACATTCTTCCCATGTCTGGGTGGGTTTACTCCCACAGTCCAATGATGTGCAGCATGGGTGGATTGGCCATGCTAAATGGCCTCATACTGTCCAGAGATGCACAGGCTGAGTGAGTTAACTGTGGTTAAAAACCCCATACAGAGTTACAGGAATGGGGTTGTGGAGGGTGGGTCTGAGTAGGATGCTCCTCAGGGGATCAATGTATGCTCAAGGGACAAATGGCCTCTTACTGCACTGTAGGGATTCTATGATTCTATGATTATAAACAATCTAAATGGCAAAGGTCAGCATCCTGAATGAACATATACATCACCAGAAATTAGAAAAAATCCAGCAAACATCCACTGCCCTCACCAGTGACACCCAGTCACAGCAGCATATACTATCTACAAGATTCACTGTAGAAATTCACCAAGGCTTCTTAGACAGCACCTTCCAAACCCATTACCACTTCCATCTAGAAGGACAAGGGCAGCAGTTACATGGGAACACCACCCCCTGCAAGTTCCCCTCCAAGCCACTCACCATCCTGACTTGGAAATATATTGCTGTACCTTCACTGGCACTGGGTCAAAATCCTGGAATCCTTAAGGACTTTGTGGGTCAACTTACAGCTCATGGACTGCAACAGTTCAAGAAGGCAGCTCACCACCAAGTTCTCAACGGGCAGCTAGGGAAGAGCAATAAATGCTGGCCCAGACAGCAACACACTCATCCCCTGAATGAGTAAATATATCAAAATGCATCACTGCTCATTATGCATTCCACACATTCTTCACATTCTTTTTTTAAAGAACTGAAAAACTTGCAATCTATATAAAAGGTCTATGATTTAGACTAACAACAGCTCTGGTCTGTAAGTTGTAGCTGTCATCATCTGGAGGATATACAGTACTTAGATTTCCAGAAGGTACTTGATAAGGTGCCACAACAAAGATTACTGCAGAAAATAAAAACTCATGATATCGGGGGGATCATATTGGCATGAGTAGAAGGTTAGCTGGCTAACAGGAAACAAAGAGTAGGAATAAATGGATCATTTTCTGGTTGGCTAGAAATAACAGGTGGTGCGCTGGGGCTTTAACATTTTTTGATTCATATAAATGACTTGGATAAAGAGACTGAAAGTATGGTAGCTAAATTTGCTGACAATGTGAAGATAGGTGGGAAAATAAGTTATGTAGAAAATATAAGATGACCTCAAAGGGATATAGATATTGGTCGAGTGATTGGACAAAAATTTGACAAATGGAGTATAATGTTGGATATGTGAAATTGTCCATTTTTGCAGGAAGAATAAAAGAAATATATTATTTGAGTGGTCAGAGATTGCAGAGCTCTAAGATGAAAGCGATCTCTGACTGCAAATAGAATTTGAGCAACGCTGCATCTGTTTGATCACACTGTTCTGTTTGTCACTCTCTGGAACATGTTTAACCAACTCAAACTTCAGTTCTGGAGAGAAACTGAAAGAAGTTAAAACTAAACTCCTTGGAACACAGAATGTTAAGTTGTGACCTAACAGTGGTTTACAAGATGCTTGCAGGTTTTGGTTGAGAGGAACTATTCCCTCTGGTCAGTAAGCAGAGACCGTAGATTTAAAGCCATTAACAAGCCATCAATAAGAGATAGGAGGAGAAGTTCTTTCACTTAGTGATTTTGGGATCTGGAAAACCTCTGAAAACATGGTGGAAGCTGTTTTAATAAATTACTTTGAAAGAGAGTTGGTTGTGTACTTCAGGCTGAAGTTATGGACAAAAAACTGAGACGTGGCAAGCATTTGCACAAAATTCATGGAAACATTCACTTGTTAATCTTACACAATATTATTTTAAAGTCTGTGAAGCTAAACAAATAAGCTCGAAGTCAATTAATTTTCAACTGCTTCAAATGTTAACCTGACAGTAGTGTCACTATGTGTACTAAAGTCTCCTGACTAACAGTCTACAGCCTGAAGCTTCTAATCTAAAACATGTCAATGTCCTTATGCAGTAATATTTCTCATTTGCTGTTGTTGATTCTGTCCCAAAATTGGATGTTGCAGCTGTTTTATTCCCTCTTTGGATTTTGTGTGGCTGTGGTTTTGTGTCTCTGTGCAGGCTGCTTTCTTTGTCTGTTTAGGTGCCTTTAGATGCCATGTGTTGGTGTACCAGCTGGGACAGCTTCCACAGGCTGATGGATAGGTTGTTCTCAGTAATTTTCACAGTATTTTTTAGTAGTGATTATATTAGCATTGTTAATTCTTCTCCGGCAACACCACAATCTATAGTTCACAGGCTGTCACTGTTTCTACAATACTTGTTATTCACCTAACAGGGCATTCAAAATTAATTACACTAAGCTTTCATCTATATTGCCAAAACAAAAGCATAAGTACATAGGAAATAGGAGTTTGGGTCCAACTGGTCCCATAAGCCTGGTCCACCACTCAATATGACCACAATCGATTTCTGTCTCAACTCCTCTGTGTCCATTTCGATAAATTAATCCTGAGCTCTATTAACAGAGTCAGAGTTAAAAATCTGGGAGATTATGATAACCTTTCTAGAATATTAATTCATCCCCAACTAGAAGATTGTGTCCAATTGTGGCCATCTCATTAAAGAAGCACAAGATCGTTTTGGAGAGGGTATTAGAAGAGATTTACCAGAATGATTTCTGTGATGAGGGATTACAGTTACAGGAAAAGACTGGAGAAATTAATGTTTTTCTCCTTAGTTGTATAGTAAAAAACAAAATCACCGTAATCTTACCACACCATAGGGCTACTCTATCATTAGACAGAGAATTAGTGGTGGCCTTACCTGAGGGTCACATGCCTCTGGTGAGGTTGAGAAGGAGAGTCTTTCATAGTAACCTCAGGAAGTGAGCCCACGTTGTTGACATCACTCTACAGCAGAGACTATCTGCCCAGTCAACTGAGCTTACTGACCATCCTTGTGGTAGAGAACATTGAGAGGAGATTTGTAAGAGGCGGTGTTTAACATCATGAAGGATTTGATTGATTAAATAGAGAATCTGTTTGTCAAGACGGAGGTCAATAATCAGAAGGCAAAGATTTAAAGTGACCGACAGAACAACCAGAGTGATCTGAGGGAAAGCTTCTTTATGCAGTGAATGGCCAGGACTTGTCTAACTCAGTGATGGGTGCAGCTTCAGTAGGAGCCTTCAAAACAGCCTTCAAATTACTGTTTAAAGGCAAGCCAATTGCAGGGATCTGGGAAAAAAGCAAAAGGTTGGGACTGAAAAAAAACCAAAAAACTGCGGATGCTGTAAATCAGGAGCAAAAACAGAAGTTGCTGGAACAGCTCAGCAGGTTTGGCAGCTAAAGAAAAAATCAGAGTTAACATTTCGGGTCCAGTGACCCTTCCTCAGAAAAATTCTGAAAAAGACCAAAACATTACTCTGATTTTTCCTTCACAGATGCTGCCAGGCCTGCTGAGCTTTTCCAGCAACTTCTGTTTTTCTTGGGTAAGAGATTTGGACTAACTGGTTTGCTTTTCAAAAGATTTGAAATATACTCATTGGAGTGAATTGCCTCATTCTGTGGTATACTATTTTATGAATTGAACACTGTAATGTAATCTGGGAATCCAGCTATTTAACTGTTTGGATTTTGGTCTTGATAATGCCAACTGATTTCATTGAGTCTGCACAGTGACAGGATTACATTATTCTATTTGTGACTGTAAAAATGGAGAAATGGCTAAGCCATTTCACATTACTTGGTTAATCTTTTGCACACAGTAGCAGCATAACTGACGTCAAGCAGGTAGCACATCCTAGGAGAATTAATTAAGGCTTAGGGTTTGAATTACAAGTTGGTCTCAAGTCAGAACCTCAGAAATACTATACATTGCAGCTGACAAGGATCCCCATCGTAGGGACTTTAAATCGAATTCGGTGTTTGGTTAGAATGGCTGTTAATGTTTTAAGAAGCGTGTGTCAGTTTGCACAATATCAGATATCATTGGACAGGAGTGCATAAACCACAGCATTGTCCTCACTTGGCAAATTACCAAATGGCTATTAGGCATAACAAGTCAATCAAAGCTGATCCAACAGATAGTACTGTCATTTGGCTGATACCTTTAAAGCAGTGTCCTGTTTCATCCCTCCCACCTCATCAAAACTTTTCTCCCTTCCTCTTTGTGAGCATGGGTAAGGTTCCATTAGTGCTCAGACATTCTCTAGTACTTCACCCAAATAGTCAATGATTGTGTTCGGTTAGTGGGAGCAGGCTGATTGATGTGTAAACCATGGCTCTGTTGGGAACAGGCACTCCCCTCTGACTCAGAAGATTGTGGTATTAGGTTTGATTTTTAGAGACTTGAGCAGAACACTCATGACTGACCATTCCTGTGAAGTAGGGGTAAAGCTACATTGCTGGAGGTATCTTTTCCAGATGAGAGGTAAGTCTGAGACCCTATCTACTCTGTGAGGTGGATTTAAAAGATGCCAAGGCACCATTTTCAATAAGAGCAAGGGAATCTTCAACAGGGACCTGTTCCTCAGTTAACAACTCCAAAACAGATCATCTGGTATCTTATAACACAGTGTGGAGCTGGAGGAACACAGCAGGCCAGGCAGCATGTGAGGAGCAGGAAAGCTGACGTTTCAGGTTGGGACCCTTCTCCACAAATGGGTGAGAGGAAGGGGCTCTGAAATAAATAGAGAGAGGGGGACGCAGTAGATAGTGGAGCAGAGAGGTGGGAGAGAAGACAGACAGGTCAATGAGGCAGGGATGAGGTGGGGGCTGGTCTTGAGATGAGGTCGGGGGTGGGGAGATTTTGAAACTGGTAAAGTCCACATTGAGACCAGTGAGTTGTAGCCCCCTCCCCCAGCAGAATATGGAGCCTACAACCCAGTGGTCTCAATGTGGACTTTACTAGCTTCAAAATCTCCCCACCCCGAATGCATCCCAAGACTAGACACCCCCTCCTCATCCCTCCCTAATTGACCTGTCTGTCTTCTCTCCCACCTATCCGCTCCTCCCACCTCACTGACCAATCCCCACCACTACATACCTAGACTCACCTTTTCTAGCTTCACCCCCTATATCTTGACCTGTCCGTCTTCTCTCCCACCTATCCGCTCCACTATCCACCTTCTATCACCACTCCCCCTTTTCTCTATTTATTTCAGAACCCCCTTCCTCTCCCCCGTTTCTGAAGCAGGGTCCCGACCCGAAACATCAACTTTCCTGCTCCTATGATGCTGCTTGGCCTGCTGTGTTCATCCAGCTCCACACTGTGTTATCTCAGATTCTCCAGCATTGGCAGTTTTTTTTTCATAGAATCCCCACAGTGTGGAAACAGGCCCTTCGGCCCAACAAGTCTACACTGATACTCAGAGCATCCCACCCAGACTCATCCCCCTATAGCCCATCTACACATCCCTGAACACTACGGGAAATTTAACATGGCCAATCCACCTAGGCTGTGCATCTTTGGACTGTGGGAGAAAAGTGGAGCACCCGGAGGAAATCCATGCAGACACGGGGAGACTGTGCAAACTCCACACAGATAGTTACCGGAGGGTGGAATTGAACCTGGGTTCCTGGCGCTGTGAGGCAGCAGTGCTAACCACTGAGCCACTGTGCTGCCCCAATTCTTTCCTACAATGCGGTCTCAGTTTTACTCTGACAATCCTACCTGGAGCTGAACCTGAGCATGCCACCTTATTGATTCGTCATCACTTGAATCAGGTGCTTGTGTCTTTTCAATCTCTCCAAACTTCAATCAGTCCATCCTCTCTTCATGGGACAGTAAGAAAAAGCTAGGTAATAGAACAGGTGCAGACACGATGGGCCAAACAGCCTCCTACTGTGCCATACAATACTGTGAAATCAAGTATTAATTTTAATTGACTTGAACAAGATAGTTTCTAACTCCTCACTTGCATTTCTAAGCTCTTAGTCTCAGTGACAGATCTTGGAGCTTTCTTAAAGGACAACCTGACTGAATTTATAGCCTTAACTGAACACGATTAACCCTCTTTTTACCTACAGTTCAAAGGAAAGTCTTGCTTGATTGCCCAGGGCTAGGGTATCCCCAAATCAGTGAGTAAGAGAGCTGGCTTGATACACTGTGTTAAGTCTCAATGGAGGTGAACACTAGGACAGTAGTTACAGTTCAACTCACTTCAATCAGTCCATCCTCTCTTCATGGGACAGTAAGAAAAAGCTA
>JAHRHZ010000067.1:17126246-17152229 GCA_024137785.1 Ginglymostoma cirratum | reverse complement strand
TCCTCAGAACTGGGGAAGTTCTGAGGAAGGGTCACTGGACCCGAAACGTTAACTCTGTTTTTCCCTTCACAGATGCTGCCAGACCTGCTGAGCTTCTCCAGCAACTTTGTTTTTGTTCAACTTCCTTATCTATATTCTTTGATTTCACCCCTGTCTCAGCCTATGACTTGCTACCTCACAGTCAGGAAAAATCCCAGGATATGCTTCCTGTAACGTCTCAGTTGCTTGATTTTCCACTGGCTTTTCAACTACAGAAGGCATCACTCTCCTCTGTGATGCAGCTACATCATTCCTGAGGATAAACTGTAACTATGGAACAAAGAATTTCCTTATTACTCCTGCCACCACTTCACCTTTCACCGGACTGTCCAACCTCACCTTATACAATGGAATACTGCTCTTCTCATCATCAATTTCACATATTACCATCTTTACTGGCGATACTCCTTCCAAAGAACATTCCTTCGCATCTCTCACCAAAGATTGACTTGCTCCTGTATCTCTTAAAATTGTAATTTCTTTACCTACTCCTCCTGGTACACGTGAACCTTACCTATGCAGGTAAATTCTTTAAAGAGATCTGAAACTTTCTTACTAACCAACCCCTGACCACCTGTACAGCTTTTTTTAAACAGCCCTTTAGCTTCCTTTACCACTTTAATGAACCCCAATGGCTTATCCTGTTTTACCACATCTGTCTTCCCAATGCTTTTCTTAAACCACCAACACAGTGACTTCATGTGGCCTACTTTATTACAATGAAAATACCTGAGCTTTTTTTTTAATTTATCTTTTCCCACTCATGGGTTTCCTTTTTGACTTGTGGTAAACTATTTTTATTATCTCCAACGAGATCTCCTTTTCCCTTACCACCTGAGGATTTCTCTTTTCCCAAATTTCTATCCCTCACAGATTGAAATTGATGTCAGAAGCCAAACTTTGATTTATGAATCAACTCCTGATCATCTGCCATTTCTGCTGCTAATCACACAGTTTTGACTCTCTGCTCTTCCACATGAGTTCTCACTACTTCAGAAAGTGAATTTTTGAACTCCACCAAAATAACAGTCTCGCTAAGAGTGTCATATGTTTGATCTATTTTTGATGCCCTTATCCACCTCTCAAAATTACTCCGTTTGATCCTTTCAAACTCAGTACGTTTGACTAGGTTCCCTCCTTAGATTTTGTTTGAATCAACATTACCCACATGCCCTCATAACTACTCCTACTTTCTACTTTCACCATTTTAAGTCGACTTTCCTCTTTCATTGCCAACTCGAAGTTCAGTAGGTCAGGATTGTATTCACTGGAGTTCAGAAGAATGAGGGGGATCTTTTAGAAACCTATAAAATTCTAACAGGACTAGACACGCTACATGCAGGGAGGATGTTTCTCATGATGGGGGAAGTCCAAAAACAGTCTAAGGGTATGGTCGAAACCATTTAGGACTGAGATGAGGAGAAATGTTTTCACCAAAACAGGAGTGAACCTGTGGGATTCTCTTTCAACCTCAACCGTTTTCTGTGGCACTTTATATGATTTTAAGGAGGAGTTGGATCGAGTACTTGGGGTTAAAGGAATCAAAAGATATGGAGAAAGCATGATCATTTGGAATGGCACAGCAGGCTCAAAGAGCTGAAAGGCCCACTCCCATTCCTATCTTGTACATTTCTATAATTAAGGGAAATGTGGGAAGCTTTTAGTTTGGACTCTGCGGTTAAAGCTTGGCCTGTATCTGAGCCTGGATCACCAGTCTTGCTGAAAAGATAGCAGCAGGAACAAAGTAATCTTAGAGATAAGCGCCTGTTATTTATAACACCCTTGTAGCTTACGTACAGCCTTGATCCAACCTCGGCTGTTTAACAGCAATGTGAGAAGTGGAATTGAGATGACTGCACCAGCTCCCTTAGAGACATGAGACTTGATGCAGTTTGTGGAATCTTGCGATGTACAAAGCAGTTGCTACAATTTTCAACAACTTTAACAATTTTCTACATTTCAACAGTGATCACACTTCAGGACAGTGCTCCCTCAGTGCTGACCCTGTCATAGTTCAGCACTCTTTGGCAGACGTTCAAGTTTGTCATCTTTAAAATTTTATTTGAATTTTCCAGTTGGGAGTGTTCTGTCCTTTGGGAGATAAAGGCGAAACAGCAAAGTGATGCTGCATATTATGAGCAAAAATGCCAAAATGGGTCCCCTTCCCGTCAAAAGGTGTTTTTGCTGCCGATAACAGGCAGATTCTGGGTTTATGATGGGGCTCATGAGAGAGATACGTTATGTAAACGGACACACCAAAACAGTAGCACTTGGCAGCCACTGGCGTATTTCAAATCTGCAACATAAATACCAAGCTACAGAGAAGCCCAGAACAGAGGATAATCCCCCACCTCTCTTTCTATTCTGAGGGTCAGAGATATAATCAGTTTATGTCAACGTGTCAGCTCACTGCTTTGATACTCAGGAGCATCATCTTGTCTCTTGCTGCTATTCTTCCTGCGTGCTGCAGTCACTCATTTTCATTTGATTGGATCCCTGAATTCACACTAATCTTAAAATATGCAGGTTTGGCCTTGGTCTTTTCAGGAAGGAAAGGTCTTTCTGAAAACAGGATTTTTCTGAAAGCAGGAACATGAGGAAATTTGCAATGACCTGGAACAGGCCATTCAGCCCCTCAAGTTTCAACCAGCATTAAAGATCACGGCTGACGACCCACCTCAATGTCACATTCCCATATCCCTCAATGTTATTAGCAACTGGAAATCTACCGATTTCTGTCTTAAACAAACTTGATGACTGATTTCTCACCACTCTCTGAAATAGAGATTTCTAAAGATTCATCAGCTCGAGTGAAGAGGTTCCTCCACATCTCAGTCTTCAATGGCTTGCTTTTACTTTCAGACTGTGTCCCCTAGTTCTGGATGCCCCAGATGGGGGTAAACACCCTTCCTACAATGAACCTGTATACCCTTTAAGAACTTTCTAAGTTTTTACTTAGATCCCATCTCTATCTTTTAGATTCCAGAGAATACACGCCTAGTTTTCTCAATCTTTGCTCATTAGGATAGTCCTGCCAACCCAGGAATCAGGCTGGTGAGCCTCTGCTACATTCCCTCTTATGGCAAGTAGACCCTTCCTTAGGCAGGGGACTAGAACTGCTCGCAAAACTATCACGAGAAATCTGTAGAAATGGAGCAAGACTACTTTGCTCCCGTTGCCAGAACGCCAAAATGCTATCTGTCCCCTAAACTGCTTGCTACATCTGCATGCTTGTTTTCAATGACTGATAAACATGGATATTTTCTCATCAATCTACTTAGAGATTGACACACCTCTGGTCTAGGTGGGAGGTGAACCCAGGTCTCCTGGTTCAGTGTAGGGCCATTTTCACAGTGTTACAAGAACCTTCTGATGAACATGGACACCCAAGTCCCTTTACACATCAACACTTCACAAACTGTCAACATTTCAGAAATATTCTGCACGGCCATTCGGAGTACACTTATCCACATTATATTCCACTCTGCCAGCCTGTCTAAATCCCTGTAGCCCTTTCACTCCCACAACTTGAAATCATTAAGACCATAAAACTTAGGAGAAGAAATAGGTCAATTAACCCACTGAATCTGCTCTACCTCTCCATTTGTGGGGAGACAACAGCCTAGCAGCATTATCACTGAACTGATAATCTAAAGACCCAGGTCTGGCCCACACATGACTCCAGACCAACAGCAATGGGATTGACTCTTATTTGCCCAGAGGGCAGTTAGGGATGGACAGTAAATGCTGACTGAATTTTAAAAAATTCAGAGATCATGGCTGATCTGATTATCCTCAACTCCACTCTCCTGCTTTTGCCTCATAACCTTAATTCCCTCACTAATTAAAAATCTGTCTACCTCAATGTTGAACATACTTAATGGCATAGCCTCAACAGCCTTGTGTGATCAGGAATTCCACAGATTCACTACCCTCAGAGAAGAAATTCCTCCTCATCTGGGTCTTAAATGTGCAACCCTTTATTCTGAGATTCTGGCCCTAGGCTCTCTTACAAAGGGAAACAACCTCTCGGCATTTGTGTTGAAACGCCCTCAAAGAATCTTGTATATCTCAGTAAGGTTGTCTATCATTCTTCTATATTCCAATATGTCCAACCTATTCAACCTCAACTCAAAACACAATCTTTCAATGCCAGTGTATCTTTTCTTAGACAAGGAGACCAAAACCGTTCATAATATTAAAGTTAGTCTGACAAGGACCTTGTATATTTTTATTTGTACCCTCCATTCCCTTTGAAATAAAGACCGACATTCCCTATTGCCCACTGAATTTGGATGCTAGATTTATGATTTATGTATGAAACCTCCCAAATCCACTTGTTCTGTAGCTTTCTGCAGGCTTTCAACATTCAGGGCAGCACCACTGTCTGTGCGGAGTTTGAACGCTCTCCCCTTGTCTGTGTCGATTTCCTTCCACAGTCCAAAGATATGTAAGTTAGTTGGATTGGCCATGGTAAATTATCTACAGTATTCAGGGATGTGTAGGTTAGGCCTTAGCTATGGGAATTGCAGGGTTACAGGGATAGGGTAGGGAGATGGGTCTAGATAGGATGCTCTTCAGAGGGGTGGCGTGGAATCATTGGACCAAATGGCCTGATTCCAACTGCAGGGATAGCATAGTGGCTCAGTGGTTAACAGTGTTGCCTCACAGCTCTAGTAACCTAGGTTTGATCCACCCTCAGGCGACTGTCTATATGGAGTTTGCACATTCATCCAATTTCTGTGCGGGCTTCCTCCCCCAGTCCAAAACTATGCAGGTTAGGTGGATTGCCCATGCTAAATACAGGGATAGGGTCGTGTGTTAGGTCTGCATGGAAGCTCTTTGGAGGTCAATGCTGCTTTTTGTTTCAGATTTCCAGCATCCGCAGTTCTCTTATTAAAATAATGATCAAGATCCCAGAAGTACAGAAATCCCAGAATTAATTCTCAGGACATGCTGCCACAGACCCTTGAGGTGGCAACAAAGCAGTTTGCTACACATGGAGAGTCAATCCCATTGGTAGCATAATTAACCCTGGACCAGATAAAGATGGTCTGTTTCTTTTCCTAAAAAGGTGTTATGAACAATTGGGTTTTTGCAACAATTCAAAAGTCTCATTCTCACTTTTAATGACTTTATGTTTCCAATTGCAACCAAAATCTCCAAGTGTCACATAGAATTGTTGCTCCCTAGATAATTATTCCAGTAACAGCCACAGTGGCACGGCATTGTCAAACATGGACAACACCAGGCTGTTACCCAACATTGCCACGTATCCTCTCTTACTACATGCAGGAAGTTCCTGTCCTCACGGCTGTTTGAAACATAGTTTTAAAAAAATTGTTGTGAGGAAGTTCAGGACAAGGAGTATTGATTATTTAAAGAGTTTCTGAAGAAAGGTTACTGTGCCTGAAACATTAACTCTGCTTTCTCGCCACAGCTGCTGCCAGAGCAACTAAGCATTATTTAAATTCAACTAGGGTTATCAGTATCACCGACAAGATTAGCAATTATTGCCTCCCCAGTTTCCCTAAAGAAAGTAATGACTGACGGATTGCCTTTTCAAAGCACTCCAGATCTATCTTCTCTGCAGAAGAGTTGCACTGGATTTGAAACGTTAACTCTTTTTCTCTCTCCACAAACGCTGCCAGACCTGCTGAGTTTCTTCAGCATTGTTGTTTCAGATTTCCAGTAGTTCACTATTACTCCTGCTGTTCTCCTGTTGCCCTGTCACCCACTCACCCCTTTGTGAATTGCAACATTATTTTGCTGTTTTTGGGATCCTGCTATGCCTAAATGGCTGCTGTCTTTCACCAAAAGTCACTGCACTTTAAGATAACACTTTGCTTGCCTTGGAAATGAGAAAAACAGATACAAATGCAAGTCTACTTTGTTTTTAACCAGCAGTAGGCATGCTTTTAGTATTCTGGCTGTGGCTGCAGACTAGTTTGCATTCTGCTCACATCCCAAAACCTGCTCAATCTTCCCAGTTTGACAAAGAAAGGAGGTTTATTTTTGCCACTTCAGTGAGTCGCTCATGAGTATTTCTACACAGTTTTCTTTTACCCTGATTCAAATGTAGCCCCTTACACAGACAGAGGGACTCTGTTTAACTCGATATTACTTTCTATCCCTAACAGACTCCTCTCCCCACCATCATGATGCAGCCAGGCAGTAAAATTAATAAGCATGGCGAAGATAAAGGTTGGCAGATGCCTTTGGGAGGTTCTCTCATTGATCCTGAGCAACCCTGTTCAACTAAGAACTGATGGGTACTAAATGCTAATGTTTTACTGTACTATATGACTGATATAAGCTTCAGCTGTCATAAACCTCTTTCCAATTTTACTTTTTTTTATTTGACCTATTTTCCTAATCAACCTGTTCAGAGATGTTATTACACACCTTGGAGTAGGTGGGACTTGAACCCATGCCTCCCAGATCAGGGGCAGGGATACTACCACTGTGCCACAACAGGGAAGCCACTTTCTAATAGCTCACTAGCCTGGTTTCACTCCCAGCTGTGAGGAGCTAGACAGCCCCAGATTTAACTTCTGGCCTTTGTTGAGCTGATCTCAGTGTGGGGAAGAGTGAGTGCCAGTCAACACCCCGGGCAGGATAAAAGTAACTGAGCAAACTGCAGTCATTGAGGATAGGACTATCGCTCCGCTTTGATATCTCTCTCCACAACACCGTGATCACTTGGGTGAGCTGCCAGAGACCGCGTCGGCTTGCTCTCTGGCAAGAAATGGCCAGATAATAATTAGGCAGGGGAATCCTGACTCCTCTTATCATGGACTTTGAGAGTCTATTAGGCTATAATGAACAATCCATCGAAGGGAGGAGGACACTGAAGTGCCAATTTCCTCAGCCAATTTCCCTCTGCTGTCTCTTCCATTGCACATTTAGCATACCCTCAATTTCAATTCTCGGGATGTACTGCTTGCTGGTTTGGGAGGTGTGGGCAAGGACTCTGAAAAGGTGACAGCGTGGATTGCTACAAGTGAAACGTCAATCCCATTGAAGGCACATTTAACTCTAGACCAGATAAACATGGCCTGATTCCTTTCCTAAAAAGGTATTATGAACCACTGGGTATTTGCAACAAACCAAAAGTTTCATTATCACTTTTACTGACTTTATGTTTCCAATTACAACCAAAATCTCAAAGTGTCACATTGGCATAGAACTGACTCTCAGGTTATTCCAGTAACGTTGCCACCGTGCCACCGGGCTGTTGTTCAACATGGCCACATGTAGATGAGGTGAATCGCATCAATGCATTTAAGGGGAAATCTAAATAAACAAAGAAGAAATGAACAGAATGATGTATTGACAGCAGGGAGTAAAAGCTGGTGGATGGAGGCTTGTGAGGAGTACAAACTGCAGCTCTGTGCTGTATTCTGTCCTTTATAACTTATAAGAAAATTGTCTCCGAAGTCAGTGCAAGTGTGAAGCAATTCAGGTCATAGAATCCCTACAGTGTGAAAGCAGGCTATTTGGCCCAAGTCCACACTGATCCTTCAAAGAACATCCACCCAGGCCCACCCGACTACCCTAGCTCTGTAACCCTGCATTTCCCATGACTAATCCACCTAACCTGCACATCCATGGGCACTATGGGGCAATTTAGCATGGCCAAACCACCTAACCTGCACATCCTTGGATATTTCAGAAAAGTAAGTACTGGCTTCAGAATTTAACAAACTGGCTGCACAGTGTTTCATACGTGGTACAGACTGCCTCGATTTATAACCAACCACTACCACAAAGTCAACAACATTCAAAGCAGCTAATCAAGGAGTTCTGAGGAAGTGTAGTGTGACCCAAAATGTTAACTCTGAATTCTCTTCACAGATGCTGCCAGACCTGCTGAGCTTTTAAAGCCACTTCTGCTTTTGTTTCCGACTTACAGCATCCGCAGTTTTTTTTCAGTTTTTAATCAAGGTAGCTGTTGAATTAACTCTTCCAGCAGTCTCCTGATGTGCCCATCACTTTCCACCTTCTGAACAGCAGCTCACTCTAAACTCTTGCTGCTTGCACCCTAACCTACACCAGTCCTGTTCATGCATTACCTTTGTGCTCAACAACCTGCACTGGTTCCTGGTCAAACAATGCTTCCTTTCTAAAATAAATTTTCAACAATGGTTTTCCAATTCCTCCATCTTTTTCCCCTTCCCTTGCTCTGTAAATCTCCTTCAGCAAAACAGCCCTGTGAAAACTCTGGCCACTGTTGCATCCCTAATTTTAATCGCTCCACCACTGGCAACTGTGCCTTCACTGCCTGGGCCCCAAGGTCTGGAATTCCCTTCCTAAACTTCTTGCATCACAGTGGTAGAATCCCTACATTGGTGTGTAATAACATTTCAGAATAGGTTGATTGGAAAACAGGTTTTTTTTAAACTCTCTACAATTCTGCTCTTTATGACACACCTTAAAACTCACCTTGAACCTTTAACTTTTCTTACAGGAGTTTAATTTCAAGATATAACGATATGGAATACTGCAGAAACATCTTTACCTAAAGAGATTACAACGTAGAATCCATCACAAGGACTAAAAGGAACGAAGACAGGCATATTAAGGAAAGAGGAATTAAAGGAGACGCTGAATGTTACATGGGGTCAAATGGGAGAATGTGCTTGTGGAGCAGAGATAGAATACCATATTCTTTCTGTTGTGATTGATGTTGACAATTGATTTCACCACATCAGCTGAAAATATTTCCCTAATCAGAAATTGGGAAGGAGGGCTTGGCGTTATTCTTTAGAGAGAATGAACAGTTCAATCAGAAACGTTTACAAGCCATTGTGTGGGAATGAACAGCTTTGCAGTATGACATCACTGAATCAATCTGTTGCTCCTCCAATCATAAGGAACTTGATGCATTCGTGATTGAGTCACAGCCACAGGCAAATAATTTAAAATCATTCACCTGTTTAAGATTATTCATTTTCATACCATTGTCCAAGGATCGTAGTAGATGTCAGTTGGTGCTAAACTCACATTGACATCAAAAGGACACAATAAAAAAAATTATGGCAATGTCGTGTAACTATTGCTATGCAGTGCCTGATCTGTCCTCACCAGCACAGTACCCTAGTGTTATACAGTGACAGACCTGTCCCCACTATGTCTGTCTTCAGTGCTAGGCAGCTCAAAATATTCTCAGCACCAAGGATTTAAATTTGTAGCATGAGTTCTGAAATTGTGCTGCTTGCCGTTTTTTTTCATTCCAATAGCACAGAGTTTGAAAGTTTAATTCACTACATCGCAGCAAATCCCAATATTGCAAATGCAGACCTTCAACAGGAACCTTCTCACATTGTGAAACTTATTTTTTTCATAGAATCCCCAGTGTGGAAACAGGCCCTTCGGCCCAACAAGTCTACACTGATACTCAGAGCATCCCACCCAGACTCATCCCCCTATAGCCCATCTACACACCCCTGAACACTACGGGCAATTTAACATGGCCAATCCACCTAGGCTGTGCATCTTTGGACTGTGGGAGGAAACTGGAGCACCCAGAGGAAACCCATGCAGACACGGGGAGACTGTGCAAACTCCACACAGATAGTTACCCGAGGGTGGAATTGAACCTGGGTTCCTGGCGCTGCGAGGCAGCAGTGCTAACCACTGAGCCACTGTGCCGCCCCAATTCTTCCCTGCAATGCGGTCTCAGTTTTACTCTGACAATCCTACCTGGAGCTGAACCTGAGCATGCCACCTTATTGATTCGTCATCACTTGAATCAGGTGCTTGTCTTTTCAATCTCTCCAAAAGGCACATGTAGCAAGCACTTGTTGAGCCGGCTTGATACACTGTGTTAAGTCTCAATGGAGGTGAACATTAGGACAGTAGTTACAGTTCAACTCACTCACTTCAATCAGTCCATCCTCTCTTCATGGGACAGTAAGAAAAAGCTAGGTAATAGAACAGGTGCAGACGCGATGGGCCAAACAGCCTCCTACTGTGCCATACAATACTGTGAAATCAAGTATTAATTTTAATTGACTTGAACAAGATAGTTTCTAACTCCTCACTTGCATTTCTAAGCTCTTAGTCTCAGTGACAGATCTTGGAGCTTTCTTAAAGGACAACCTGACTGAATTTATAGCCTTAACTGAACACAATTAACCCTCTTTTTACCTACAGTTCGAAGGAAAGTCTTGCTTGATTGCCCAGGGCTAGGGTATCCCCAAATCAGTGAGTAAGAGATTCTTATTAATTACTGAACCAAACACACAAATTACTTACTTGAACAGTCAGAGTCAAATAGCATGGAAACAGATCCTTTGGTCCAATTCATCCACGTCAACGGACTTACCTATCTCCTCCCTACCCCGCTACCTACACTCACCTTTACTGGCTCCATCCCCACCTCTTCGACTTGTCTGCCTTCTCTCCACCTATCCTCTCCTCTATCCATCCTCTATCCGCCTCCCCCTCTCTCCCTATTTATTTCAGAACCCTCTTCCCCTCCCCCATTTCTGATGAAGGGTCTAGGCCCGAAACGTCAAGTTTTCCTGCTCCTATGATGCTGCTCGACTTGCTGTGTTCATCCAGCCCCACGCTTGTTATCTCGGATTCTCCAGCATCTGCAATACCTTTCATCTCCAATGTGACATGGTCCCATTTGCCAGCATTTGGCCCGTATCCCTCTAAACCCTTTCTATTCATATACCTATCCAGATGCCTTTTAAATGTTGTAATTGTACCAGCCTCCATCACTTCCTCTGGCAGCTCATTCTATACACACACCACCCTCTTTGTGAAAAAGTTGCCCCTTAGGTCCCTTTTAAATCTTTTCCCCCTCACCTTAAACCAATGCTCTCTAGTTTTGGACTCCCCCCACCCTAGAAAAAAAGACGTTGGCTATTCACCCTATCCATGCTCCTCATGATGGAAATGAGCACAAATAGCAAACTAAGCACTAACTGGCCATCTTTCCTGCTGAAAAAATAATGTAGCGTGAATACAATTTCCTTTAAAAGTAACTTTACACTAAATCGTAATGGTGAAAAACAACAGTCAAAACATCCCACAACATGACACGCCGCCTAAACAGTAAGACAACAAGCACTGCCATCACATAGTTAGTGTTGTATCACCAAGTATTCCCCCTCAGCCCAATGACCATATCATTCTTTAACTTACGTCCAGAATTCAGAAATAAAACACTTACAAACTGGTGTTTCCACCTGCACTGAAACAGATTTCTTTTAACTAGTTTCAAAAAATGGCATTTGTCTAGTGATCTTCAATCCCAAAGATAAAACTCTTTCACAGGGTCTTGTGGCTCAGTAGTACTGTCTCTACTCTAGGCTAGGAGTTCTGGGTTCAAGAACCATCTGCCCAGAGGCGTACCATAACATGTCCAAACAGGTTGGTTAAAATTGACAAATGCTCTTTGAATGGTAAATGTGATAGAGAATGGCAATTCCCGTCCGGGACCTCTGTTTCGAATTAACTGCAGTGTGCTGGGATGGGACTATGCGCTCTTCGGAACTACTGAGAATGTCAGTTTCCGGAAGCCACCAAATGACCTATGTAGGAGATGGAAAGCAGGCAGGATCAACTAACATTGCTTTTCCAATTTTGGTTGGAATGACTGCAAGCTGAGAGATTCAGGCAGAACCTGAATCCAGCACTGACAGCCCTTACAGAACCACACCGATATAGAATCCATCACAGTTCAGGACACTATCAACCTAAGTGGGAGTACATGGATTCTGATAAATAAATTCCCAGCAATAGAACTGAATACTCCCATTTAAAATTTAGTTATTGGGAGCCTCTTCTTCACCATTTGTCAGCTACTACACGCCATGTGTCTAAGATTAGGGCAAAAGACGCACATCAGGACTAAAGAACTCTCTGCTAGGTTGTTGAGTTACAAATCACAGCTGACAACAGAAGAAAGAAAACACAATTAATGCATGAATCTATACAAAGAAATCAAAAATTCTTTAACTCACAAATTTAAGGATTAAAACAATGCTGTAAATCAGAAGTTCAGGCCCAATGTTAGCAAGGATGAAGCATACACCTTTTCCAAACTTTTCTAAATAATTACCAAAACCATGCAGTTTTGGTCTCCTTTTCTGAGGAAGGATGCTCTTGCTCTCGAGGGAGTGCAGCAAAGGTTTGCCAGGCTGATGCTGGGGCTAGCAAGTCTGATGTATGAGGAGAGATTGACTAGGTTGGGAATATTTTCACTAGATTTCAGATGAATGAGGGGGGGGTCTCACACAGACTTATAAAATTCTAACAGGGCTGGACAATGTAGATGCAGGGAGGATGTTCCCGGTGATGGGTGTGTTCAGAACCAGGGGTCACAGTACGAGATGAGGAGACATTTCCTCACCCAAAGAGCGGAGAGCCTGTGGAATTCATTACCACAAGAAGTAGTTGATGCCAAAACACTGAATGTATTCTAGAGGCGATGGATGGAAAGGCAAAGAGCATGTTTTCCCAATGTATGTAATGCCTCTTCATTCCTCAAATGCAGGGTTTGTTCCAGATACCACACTTTTAATAAATTTGTTGCAACTTTATCTACTCAAGGTACTGGAACTCTTTCTTCAAGGAAAAGTGCAACTTACATCAAGGGTAAAGCCATCACAAAGTAAAGTAACATTTGAAAAATAATACTTGTTAGGTGACATCACAGTACAGACAGTTTGAACTTCCTTTACAGTGTTCCAACTGGCAGTTGGGGTAGGAATAAACACTTTTGTCAAATGTCATTTATTGGGAGAGAGTTACTCTCACTCTGGGTTTAAAAGTGCGACTGGTTTTGGAGGCAGCTCCCTCAGCTCAGCCACTGGGATACTGCTGACCCCTGAGGACACTCACTGTGAGCAAGTAATTGAGTTTGCCCAGAAACAGTTAAAGGAGGTAAATTCTGCCTGACAATCTCACCCTCCCCATTGGCCTCTGCTTCACTTGCCTGGATCTAGGCTTTCCAATAGGCTTATGCCACTCATTGGCTCCATCCTTGCCCTTTCAAATTGTGAAATCTGTGTTCCCACCACCTCCTGTACAGTCTATCAGGTCTCAGCCTCTGAGGGTTCTGGGTATCAGAAGAACCTCAGATACTCTGTGTCTACATCCCTACCCCCACCTTCCACACACAACCTCCTGAAGGACTGCCCCTACTCTCCACCACACCGGTACCTGGCTATGGAGCTTACTGAGCTCTGAAACTCTGTACCATACCTTTGTGGGCGCCTGGCTCTGGAGTGAGGGGGTTCTTATCCCCTCTCCCCCAGCTCTGGCTACCCGACTTTGGAGACACTGCAGCTCAATTCCTGCCTCCCTCCAGCTCTCGTTCTTTCCGTGGCAGTGTTCAGTTGCCCATTTTAAGAGGCTGTACTCACTCTGGGTGATCTTCTGCAGCCCCAGCACGTCCTCGGGGGTTACACACTCCTTCTTCAGCAGATCCTCCTCGGTGGTGGCCGGAAGCCCCTCACTCGGCGGCGCCTTCTTCACCTTCATGCCGACCGCGTCCTGGTTCTTGGTGTTGCTGCTCAGGGCTTTGGTGCCAGAAAAGCTCATGTCTCTCCGGCTCCCTGCCCGGAGCCGAAGCTCTTACTGCTGCCGCCGCAGGATCCGCTCTTTACCTGGAGCGGAAATCAAACCGTTACAATGTATCCAGCGCGGACTGCACCACCCACACTCAAGGGACACACACAATTACCCACCACTCCAAATAGACTCTTCCTCACGCCTCCCTCCCCCGCAAACAGCCCATTCATAAAATGACACAACACCAATAACTGACGGGGGAGGGATTTACCCCTCAAGCATCCAAACCTCTCAGTGTTACCCTGTTCTCGCTCATCGAAACCCTCTCCTTTCTGAAGGAATGGTACAATCCGTTTGCAATACCTGAGCAGCAAAATCGTTTAAAAACAAACCTTCATTGATATCAGAGATAAAAAGGTACTGCAGATGCTGGAGAATCCGAGATAACAAGCATGGTGAAGGGTTTAGGCCCGAAACGTCAAGTTTTCCTGCTCCTATGATGCTGCTTGACCTGCTGTGTTCATCCAGCCCCATGCTTGTTATCTCAACCTTCATTGATACACGTTTTATTGCATTTATGTTTTAAAAGATCAACGTGGGCTGCAGTTTTGAATATGTAATAAACAAAGTGCGGCGTGTTGCGAGGATAGCAACTATTAGTATGTAAGACCATGCATTTGGAGAGTCTGGCAGCTCAAGCAGCTTAATCTCCCGGTTAAACCAGAGCTCCCACTACCGGGCACTAGCCGGTGTGTGCTAGAAAGCACCTGCGTACTGTACATGGCAAAAGCCAGTCCTCAACCTTACATTTATAAACTTCACCTCAACCAGAATTCAGCCATCAGCATCTCACTTCGGTCGCAGCAAGTGTTGATCACCACCCTCTGCTCGCTGACATACTCTGGCTCCTGGTCCAGACACCCTCAAATTTTAAGATAAAGGTCGCTAAAGATCTGAAATTTTAAAAGAAAACCCCAAAAAAAGTTGGAAAAAGACTGGCAGGGTCTGGCCAGAAATCGAGTTAACGTTTCCAATCTCAATGTGACTCTTCTTTGGAACTGGAGGTATCAATCTCGAAGAGGAGTCATATTGGATGTGAAACGTTAACTGCTCCTCACACCACAGATACTGTCGGACCTGATATCTCATCCTGGATTTCTGAATCCACGTCTGTGTTCTCAAATCCCTTTTCATTTCTGTCTATCTCTTACTTCCTTCAGCGCTAACCCCCATAAGACCATAACAGGGTCTTCCAATACTGGTCTCTTTAATTTTGATTGCTCCATCCCCGATGGCCGTGCCTTCAGCTTCCCAGGCCCCAAGCTCTAGAATGCCCTCACTAAACCCCCATGCTGCCTTGAAGATGTTTAAGACCTGCTTCTCTGACTGGGCGTCTGGCTCTCATATCTCCTTGTGTCTGTGTCAAATTCTGTCTGATAACACACTGTGAATGCCCTCGGATGTTACTGGTGCAGTGTGAATGAATTTGGACCAGTCAGCTCAGGGAGTTTCTGAGTTACCTGTTTCTCACAGACAATGACTGTTCCAGTAAACTAGGTAAGAAAGACCACTTGTTTGATTCAACAGTCATTGCTGCAGCCCAGCAAAGTGCAGCACAAAGAACATGAAAAAGCTCAAAAGATGTAGCAGTCATCCACAGCAGCAAAAGTCTTCAGTCTTAAGGGTTCCCTGTATCATTGAAACCAGGTTTCTGTACCTGAGGGAGTGGACTGCTTTTGTGCCACAGTTCTGCTTATTTTTAAGTATTCCCTCAAAGGTTTTGGTACAAACATGTTGTCTTTTCAGAAGTCCTGCAGTAATGGGGTCATGGTATAGTGGGAGGTGGTAGTGACCACTAGTGGTCATAGTCACTATACAGCTCTTGGACCATCTGTACCTGGGGTGAGAGAGTCTGGCAGCATCCAGGGTAACTGTACAGTATTGTCCCCCCTTTGAGAGGAAGGGGTTTGAAAAAGTACCTGAAATATTGCCTGCCCTGTCAACATTTGGCCAGTCTGCTGCAGCTGGCAGATCATCCAGCAAGCAGTTGGATAATGTCAAAATCAAAGAAAATAAAACAATTTATCATTGAAGCTTGGAATTTGCAAACTACTAGACAGAGATGACACAATACTACCTGAGAGGAGAACTCCTGTTTATAACACTTAAACACCTTGCAACTATGCCATCAAAATTACAGCACTCCATGAGACAACGCTTGCTGATGAGAATCACTAAAGGAAGATGGACATGGCTATACTTTTCTTCTGGAACAGGAAAGTGGAGAGCAAGAAAAGGATAGATGGTGAAGGTTTCATCATCAGGTCATCCCTAATGTAAGACACTTCTACACTTCCTTCAGAATCAACAAGCACCCCATGCAGCTATACTTCCCACTGGAATAAACATGTCAAGTGACCATCATCAGTGCCTATACACCAAATCTCAGCAGCCCTGAGGACATGACACAATAAATTGGAGGATCTGGATCAGTCAAGTCTACACCTGTTAGTGATAAGCTCATTCTCCTGGGAGACTTCAAAGCCTATGTTGGGAAAGTCAGCAATAACTGGAAAAGAGTTCAGGGAGATACAGGGTTGCCCAATGTAACAGCAACCTGTCAGTACTGAGCAAAATGTCCTCAGCACACACGCTGTATTAACACAATGTTCAGACAAGTTGATAAGGTCAAAACACATGATCAACTGTATCACTGTGTGTCAGAGAGATCGCCAGGATGTACAGATCACCTGTTCAGTGCAGGGCATAGAATGGTAGACTGATCACAGACCTACGAGTGCGATTCTCAACTTGCAAATTGTTCCAACTCAGCACAGCTGACCAAAAGCCATCAGAGATCCTTTCAGTATGGCTGAATTGAGTAACACGGCTTGCTGCAACAGAATTGGTCAAAAGCTCAAGCTGGCACACACTTCGATGGAGATTGTGTTGAGAAAAGCACAAATTTAAATACATCGTCAGTGAAAACAGCAAACATTTCTTGGACCAAATAGATAAAGTGCATCAGGAATTGGTTTGATGAAAATGAGGAAACATCTTTCAAATCCAGCAGGTCAAAAATACAGCACACTTGCAGTGGCAGGGTAATCCAACCTGCATCGCCAAGAGACTAGTTCTGACACCTGAAAAGCAATGTCCAGAGAGAGCTGCATTCTTCCAAAATAATAGTGGAATGGGAAGAATTACAATATACAGACTCTTACAACTCAAAAAAAGTTATTCAGCTCTATTCAATCTTAATATGGACAGGCATCACATCATTGCTGTCGGATAACAATCAAAATTCAGACAGATCTGAGACATAAATGGATGGAACAGTTCAACAGGCTGTTGAACATACCAACTACTGACATTTTCATCCTTTGGGTGTTTAGCAAATTCCCTTTGGAAAGCCATGATTGAATCCACCACCCTTTCTGCAGTGCATTCCAGTTCATAACCACTTTCTGCAGCGCATTCCAGTTCATAACCACCTACAATGTAGAAATGCTTTTCTTCTTATTGCCTTTGCACATTTGTCAATCGCTTTAAAACAACACTATTCTCATTACAACAACCAGAATAACTCACGTCAGATTTGTATGTTTAAGTGGAGGCCAGGTTGGAGACTAGTTCTGTAGCATGTCTTGCTTATCTCTGTAAAAAGTCTAAGATATAAAGGTTAATATCTGGTTTAACAGCCTAGTCCTTAGAATTAGGAGTAGGTTATTCAGCCCCTCAAGCCTGTTCTACCAATCACCGATGATCAGTAATGATCCATCTTTGTTTAAATATCTATTCATACAAAAATATGTATCCATCTCAATCCTGAAGAGTTGCTTTCATAGAAACATTTGTGTTATAACATTATCCAGATTGTGGGATCTCAGTTTCACTCAGCTGCTGGTAGTCCAGGTTATATTGTCTGAATAAGATCTTATATCATATTATTGGTGTGAAATGTAGTCTGGCACTCATGCAGTTCTGAGGAGGTGCTGCATTGTCAGGTATGATGCAGTTTGGACAAAATGGTACACTGCTGCCCTGTGTGGATATTAAAAATTCTATGGCACGGTTCAAAGTGTCCTTACCCATAATCATTCCTAAACTAAATCAATTCTCACCTGATATCCACATGTTACTGCTCAGCTAAACACCCCCTTCTCTGGTCAGAAACTGAGGTTACTTTTGTATCCCTCTCAATACCATAGCACTTGGTTCTTACACATTGAGCCAGGATATTTGTTATCACCTCATAACAATATGGCATTTTCACCCAATGTCTTTGGCCATGAAAACATAGCTCCTAGTCCAAAGCAGAACAAGATGCCTACTCCCAAGGATCAGCAGCACTGAAGCGAATTAGGCTTGTGGGTAATGATGAAGTGATCTCTCACTCCTCCCTCCACTCTGCTTCATTCTAATTTTTCCCTCCTTATTAATCTTTTAGTCAATCTGTGCTTTTTTAAATATATTATGTCAATTCTTTGGATCTGCACCATTTTAAGTTTGACACCACCTCTAACCTTCTTATTTAACCACGGATGGTGCATTTTCCCCTTGGAATTTTTATTATTCACTAAAATGTGTGACAGTCACATGTCAGTAAAATAAACACCTGACATCCCAGTTATAGTGTCATAGGGGATTGCAAGGGCAAATAATCCCAAACATCATACTTGTACCACACTGTTCAACAGAACAGTTGAATAAAATCACAGAATGACTACAGCACAGAAGGCGGCTATTCGGCTAATCAAGTCCATGCTGGCTCTTTGCAAATACAACTTAGCAGGTTCCACTTCCCCATCCTTGCATTTTTAAAGTGGCAGCTGATGGCATAATCAAGGTTTTCCATGATTTGTCCTGTCCATTTGGAATGAAGGAAATATGTCACTCATTTGTTAACTCTTAGTCCCTAATAGGGTCACTCACCACTCTCTGTACAATGGGATCAGTGTGTCAGGGTGGTGAGTGATGAAAGTCACAACATTGTGGGGAGTAGGGAAATAGAATTTCATCTACATGCCCACACAAGGTTTCCTGAAAAAGAAATACAATTGTCAGAAAACTGGAACTGATACTCCAACTAGAAGTGGAAATTAATGTAGTCTACTATAATTTTTTCCCTGATGGAGTCTGTCCTTATCCAGAATATACCGCAGAAAAGTCTACCATCTGGTCTTCTCGTGGCATATTTTTAGAGTTCCCTGCTGGCCAGCTTGAGATTTATGTGGCAATATTGATACATTGACTTGGTGAAAGATCATTGTTTTACAAGAGAGAGGATATACTGAAAAAGTATCCTAATAAAGGTGCCTACTACACAAAGCAGTAGTTACCCCTGTGTGTGTAAAGGAGGGGGTTTACCTAGGGTAAAACACATCCTATAGCTATATTAGGCACTGAGTTTTAAACATAGTAATGTTGCTGCACTTCACATAAAAAAGATTAGTATTTCTACAGCAGTATTCACCACCCTCAGGACAGTCTAAAGTGAAAGAAATCACAGTGAAGTGCAATCACAGCAGTAATTTTAGAAACAGTAGCCATTTTGCATGTCGCAAGCTCCAACACCATCAACAACGTGACAGCAACCAGCTAATTTATTTTACTGATTTTGGTGGAAGGATAAAAGAGGAGATCACTAATCTTCTAAGAATGTCAAAGAATCTTTTGTGTCCACCTTAAAGAACAGTAAGTTTAACAGGTTTACTCTTTCATCTAAAATAAAGAAACTCTCACAGGTAAAACATGTTCTAGAGTGTAGTTATTGCAGGTAAAATGCAGTGGATTACAATATTTACAAAAATAGGTGAACAGTCATATTAAAGGGACAGCAAAGTCAGTACAGTACGATGCGTGACTTGGATTGAAATGTGGAGCTGATGGTGGTCCCATGCATCAGCTGCCCTCTTCCTTGAGGAGGTGAAAACTTTGTGTTTGAGAGCTGCTGTGCAGAAGTATTATTGAATGGTCTGTAATATATTAGGACAGAAACTGGCAAAGACAACCATGTTCATTTTTACTGTTTCAGTGGCTCACTTCACCCTTGCAGAAGCACTGAAATGAGTACAATATTTGGAGGTAGAATTACTCATTCTCTCGTCATACTCAAAATTTTAAACAGTCCTCTACAAACATTCCAACTAGTGCCAGGGAATTGTGCCAAATA
Organism: Ginglymostoma cirratum; assembly: GCA_024137785.1. Taxonomy (NCBI): domain Eukaryota; kingdom Metazoa; phylum Chordata; class Chondrichthyes; order Orectolobiformes; family Ginglymostomatidae; genus Ginglymostoma; species Ginglymostoma cirratum. Next base: position 17,132,482 of record JAHRHZ010000067.1, on the reverse strand, counting down.
AAACAAAAACACACAGTCGAAAAACGCAAAAGGCCCATTGATCCATCCAACCTGTCCCATATAGTTATTATGCACCGCAATACAGGTACTCCACAAACATCCAGAGTCATATAGTCTCCTGGGAAAAGTGGTAAAACAGATAGAAACCAGGGTCAATTAGGAAAATCAATGTGGAAACACTCTTCTATACATCCATTAGGTGATCAAAATTAGATATCAGTACAGCCTGATTAATCTTGCCAGTTACATACCTGCTGTATTAAGTGATCTTCACCCCAGTCAGCACCAGGTTAGCTCTTGCTTCAAGGGATTCAGTGAATTAGTGTTCGCATCAGGAGCCATCATTCTGTTCCACAACTTTACTGTTCCCTAGAAAAACAAGAATCCAACCTAGACCTGCCCTTAGCCTGCAACCATGACTTCTAGTCTTCATTAATCTAAGCAGTCAAAATAATTGGCCTACACAGACTGGTCTCTTTATTGTTTTCAAACCTTGAGTTTTTTAAACCTTGACTCTACAGCTTGTCAACTGAATTTAGAACCAGCTCTCTGAGGTTATCTGGGTTACTAAAATAAAAGCAAAATACTGTAAATGCTGGAAGTTTGAAAAATAAATAAAGTGCTGGAAATATTTAGGTCTGCCATTACTTCTGGAGACAGAGACAAGGAGTGAGAGAGAGAGAGAGAAAGATAAGCTTTGTTTTGTAAATCTTAATACTTGTAAATATTGTAATCCACTGCATTTTACCTGCAATAACCACACTTTAGAACATGTTTTACCTGAGATAGTTTCTTTATTTTAGGTTAAAGATTACATCTCCTTACTGTGCTCAGATTCTACAATTGTACACATCATGAAGCAGGAATTCATTAGTGACGAGAGTTGATTAAACGCACTAACACAAAACTACACTTACAAGATAGAACACAACATTTACAAGATAACAGCCCATAGTAACTGAAGAGCTTATGTCAGAACACCAAGGGAGATACGGGTAGATATGGTTGCGGGGAGAGAAAGGGGCAAAAAGGTGGATGAAACACTACAAGGTAGGGAAGGTAATAGACTGGTGGGGATGTTGCAATGGTGGTAAGAGAGACACAAAATGGCAGATTGACAAGTGATACATATGGTAAAAGTAGACAGCCACAGATATGTGGCAAGATAAAGAGGGTGAAGAATCAGAGATTGTGGGGCTTAGGAGAAAGAGAGAGACTCAGCAAGAAACAAAAGAGGAGAGGGAATGAGAACACTCAAAGAGGGAATGACCAGATGGCAGGAAATGATTTAATCTTCAAATTGGTGTCTTGTTTTGTTGGTTTTTGAACATTTCAACAATTGGTTGGAAAGCCACAGAAATAAACTTGCAGGCTTTCCCTATAAATAATTTTACATGAAAGCTAGTAGGAAAAGCAGTACAGACACAAATTTGGAGATGTCAGATATATTCATATTTAGTACCCTCTTGAATTTAAGCTTTTCACTGTACTTGAGTACGCGTGACGATAAATCAATCAATCAAGGTGTGCATAAAACCAAGGCATCGACATTGTCCAAGACTCGCTTCGTCACCCAATCACCCATCACTCCAATGTTTGCTGACCTACTCAGGCTGCAGGTATCTGCAGAACTCCATTTCGTCATGCAATCACTAAAGAGGGCAAGACCTCCAATTGAACAAAATCTAAAACATTTACAAATATTTGAGCCCTATTATCCAATATTCTTTCATTATTGAAATATCTCAAGTCCACGTGGAACCATCAATTGCTCATTGCCAGTTCACCATCTCCTCAATCCACCTTCTTTCTCCATTTAAAGTCCTTGGCGGTCTTTAATAGGGACAGTATAATGGGGACACACATTGGCAGAAACAAGGGAATGTAAATGGCAAACTTCTGATCATCTGGGAAGTACAGTAGGTGGAGGAGAGATGGATCAAAGAAAGCTTTCTCGGATGAAGTGATGCCATCTTTGCTGGCCTTAAAAGCTGGCAAGAGTCGACCGGCCTCCAGCTCCTCAAGTGATTGTTGAACAGAGGCCAGAGCACTGTACACCTGTGAAGACAGAGAAAGAGGAGATAGAGAGGGGGCCTTGGATAAAAGAATAAACACACAAGTAAACTAAAAGACCCTGCTTAGGAAAAGGAAAGGCATTAAAATTTGAGAAAACACAGCCTACTCATCATCACAAAGCTCAACTATTCATTGCCCTGTCCCAGTTCTTTGAAAGAGCTGTTCAATTAATCCCACATCCCTATACTTTGTCCAATGCCTCCTCCTTTGGCTACCAGTGAACCTGTTTTTATCCCTCTTTCCAACAGCATATTCCAGTTTGTAATAACTAGTTGTACTCCTCCTCTCTCCTCTGATTCTTTTGAAAATTACATTGTCTTTATCCACTGCTTATCAGTTTCTGCCAGTGGAAATATGTTTGCCTCATTTACTTTGTCAAAATTCCTCATTACTTATTTCCTAATTTGAAAAGTTATTCTCATTTGTCGCCTATCATTATCTCCTATATCCCTTGGGATTACTTTGATTCCTCAGCTGAAAAGGGATCTGTATCTTTTGGCATTCATAGAATCCCTGCAGTGTGGAAGCAGGCCATTCAGCCCATCGAGCCCACATCAACCCTCCAAAGAGCATCCCACCCGCACTCACCCCCTACCGTATCCCCGTAATCCTATATTTCCCATGGTTTACCCACTTAGTCTGCACATTCTTGGATATTATGGGGCAATTTAGCATGGCCAATCCACCTAAACTCCACATCTTTGGACTGTGGGACGAAACCGGAGCACCTGGAGGAAACATATGCAGACATGGGGAGCATGTACAAACTCCACGCAGTCACCCGAAGGTGGAATCGAACCCAGGTCCCTGGCATTATGAGGCAGCAGTGTAACCCCTGAGCCACTGTGCCGTCCAAAATAAAAATCAACTCCTGTTTCTATCAAAAATTCAATAGCTGTTATCAAAGGGGAATTGGATAATTATTTAAAGGTAGAGGATGTACAGGACTAAGGGGAAATGCTAGGGGAGTGGGACAAGAGCAATTGTTTTTGCAGTAGACTGGCACAGACGATAAAAGTCAGTTGGTTTCCTTCTATGATATAAGCTTTCTATCATTCTATGCTATGCACCCGTGGAACTACAGTGCAGCAAAGAGATTGTACCTTCTCGAGAGGGAGGAGGAACATCTGAAACTCTGACAAACGAAAAGCTATTGGCTCACACTCACCTCAGAGGCGATGTTATCATTAATCACGATGTTTCCAATTTCATCAAGGAGCTGAGCTAAGGAGGTCAGTGTATTTGTTGCAGTGGCAATATTTTCCACTGTTCTCACCCAGAGCAGGCGGTCAATCTCCCAGTCAGTGGCAATCACGTTCCCAGGACTTTGGAGAAGGGATTGAGGAGGGGGCTGTACTTTCTGTATACCCAATAGTAATCTGTCAGGAGGGTACAGGGGAAAAGAAAGTGAGAGAGTGCACAAACAAATCAAATAAATTATATGCGCAGCAGGACCAGAAACTCTGCAGTTCAAAGAGCTGTGTATAAGAATTAAACGCAGATCTCACTGATGATTGCATAACCAAAGCCCCTGCTGCAAGACTAGTGCTTCCATTCTATGCTTGGTTATCATGGGGTCGGGGATGGCAGCCTGTATTTTAACATCTCAGTCCAGCTCAATACTTGTGTACCACCATTAAATTGATGGGATAATGAGCAAATTTCACCTTTTTGAATGTATAATTTTACATCTTACATTGGAATGTTTAGCTCAGAAACAAGCCATTCAGCCTCATGGTCTAGGTAAGGATTTATGCATCCCTAGGACCTCACTCACTTTCTGCATCATGTGCTTATGCAGCTTCTCTTCAAATTATCAGCTCTTCACTTCAACCACTCCCTCTGGTAGCTTTGCATTCTCACCACTGTGAAGGTCACCATGCTTCAGGCGAGGGACAAGGTTGAGAACGTGGTGCCTTCATGGTGGACCTCAGCTGGTACAGACACTAAAATCCAGCTTGCAGAATAAAATGCTGAAATTTTAATTCCACAACTGACTCCTCAAGAAAATAGCAACATACTACCTCATTTTTGAAGTGGATGGCGTAAGGTGGCGTAAGCACTTGGCTGGCAAGTAGACAGTCTGCCAGACAGTGATGACAGCAACAGACTAACTATTCTACACCTGGGTTCTTCAGTGTAATAAGTTCTGGACAATACCCAGGCTTGGGCTGACAAGTGGCAAGTAACATTTGTGCCACACAAATGCCAGGCAGTGACCATCACCAATAAGAGACAATCTAACCACCACCCCTCGACATTCAAAGATGTTACCATCACTGAATCCCCCATTATCAACATACCTGGGGTTATCATTGATCAGGAACTCATTGGACTCACCATGTAAACAGAGCGGCTACAAGAGCAGGTCAGAGGCTTGGAATACTGTCGCAAGTAACTCACCGCCTGGCCCCCCAAAGACTGTCCCCCATCTCTTAAGGCACAGGTCAGCAGTATGATGTAATACTCCCCACTTGCCTGGATGGGTGCAGCGCCAACAACACTCAAGAAGCTTGACACCATCCAGGACAATGCAGTCCACTCGATTGGCACTACATCCACAAGCACCCACTCCCTCCACCACCAACATTCAATAGCAGCAGTGTGCGCCATCTACAAGATGCACTGCAGAAATTCACCAAAGATCCTTAGACAGCACCTGGAATTTCCTCCCTAATGGCATTGTGGGTCAGGCAGCTCACACCACCACCTTCTCAAGTAAAGACAGGCAATAGATGCTCACCAGCCAGCAACGCCCACATCCCACAAAATGAATAATGTAACAAACACCAGACCAATTAGCATCAATCTCCTCCTGGGCTAAAGGTTGCAGGTTTGCAGTAGCTAAGTTGGTAGCAATCTTGAAATTCTATCAATGGCTGCAGGGTCCCACTCCAAAAACTTGAGGACAAAAACAAAAGCTGGCGCTCCAAACTACTGACACCAAACTAGCACCCTGTCAGATGCTAGTGAAGGCTTCCATAGCCATTATTCAACAGGAACAGGGGAGTTTTCCACAGAGTTGTGGTCACTATATATTCCTCAAACCAATTATAATCAGGTTGCCTGTTCATTACCACATTACTTTTACTGGAGCTTGCTGGGTACAATTTCACTGCCCCATCTTTTACATTACGACAATTATTATGCTTCAGAAGTACTTAACAGGCAGTAAAATGCTTTGGGATGACCTGAGAAGGTGAAAGATGCTGTGGAAATGAAAATTCTTTCTTATGTCTTACCGCAGCTGAGTCAGAAACACCTCCATCACTCGAGCCATGTCTATGTTGACTGAGACTGGCAGCAGGGTCTCGTTCAGTTGCTGGTGATCCACATTGTAAATCTAATCAGTGAACAAGGTTAAAACGTTAATGAAACGGAAACCCTTCGGAACTTGAGAACAGAATTATCACTTACCCTAAACTGCATGCGTAAAAGCATTTAATCTTAATATACTCATAATCTATATATAAAGATTGAAAAAAACTTGCATTTATGTAGCCTCTGTAAACAATTTGGAAATGTAGTTACTACTGTAATGTAGAAAACATGGCAGTCATTTTGCAGACAAGCTTCCACAAACAGTAAATAAATAATGAACACATTATCTACTGCAGTGATTTTGGTTGAACACTCAGTTTGTCCACTTTCTCAGCAACATGCCATGGGACCTTTTATGGCTTTTATTTTGAATTCATTAGCGGTATGCAAGTAGCACTGGCAAGGCCAGATTTATTGCCCATCCCTGACTGAATTGTCCATCAGAAGGGGTACACTGGCACCTTGGCTTAACATTTCATCTGGAAGACAGCATTTTCAACAACGCAGCACTGGAAGCATCATCCTGGATTTCAGGTTCAAGTCTCAGAAAAGAACCTGAGCCTAAGCCATTCTGATTCAGAGTTAAGAATGTTGCCCAGTGAGACAGGGCAGGCAAGAAAGGTTACATTAATTCATATACGACAGAAAAGAAAAACAAACCACATTCATTAGTGCCTGCTGATTTGATAATAGTATGCAGGTGATAAATGGAGCAATTGAAGGATTCTTCCTCCATGACCTGCCATGCTGTACTGCAATAACAAGGTGTAGAGCTGGATGAACACAGCAGGCCAAGCAGCATCAGTGGAGCAGGAAAGCTGACGTTTCGGGCCTAGACC
>JAHRHZ010000067.1:17108472-17125846 GCA_024137785.1 Ginglymostoma cirratum | reverse complement strand
CTGATGCTGCTTGGACTGCTGTGTTCATCCAGCTCTACACCTTGTTATCTCAGATTCTCCAGCATCTGCAGTTCCTACTATATGCTGTACTGCAAGTATGTTTGTCATGTTTTCCTGAGATCACATCACCTTGCTGTGCAATATCAAGGGGCAAATCAATCAAAACTTTCACTGAACACTGGAGATATCAAGACCATCTTTTTGATAATGTTGCTCCTTCATTTGCTTATCACTAACTTCATTGCCTTATTCCAGCCAACATTTGACCTTCAAATAACAGCCCTACAATAAATTGCCCGGCCATTTTCATACTACTACTCACAGGAAGTTACTGCACACAAACAAGCCACCACACCTGCGATAACATTAACTTTTTGAAAAGTATACTTAGCCGGCTGTGAAGTACTTTGGGATGCTCTGAGATCATAAAAGGCACTGTACAAATAAAAGTCTTCTCTTAAACCTGCCACTTGATCAGGCCGAACCATGTGGAGCAAAACCTCAGCAATTAATTCATGCCTGAATTGAGCCTCAACTGCTTCATTCTGTCTGCCAGTAGAAATGTCGAAGCAGTAATCAAAGATTAGCAGAACTAGGGGACATGGTATGATAATAAGGGGTCTCCCTTTATTTTTCCTCTCAAAATTCATGATTCCTTGAAATACACATTTCCCATATAGTGGTGAAGACACTGTCATTGCATCACCAACTTCCAGAGGTCTGAGAGCAAAGCATAGCAGACACTCGATCCATCCAATCTCTTGGACTGATTTCAAGCAGTTGAAGGTGTTAGAGGGAAATTTTCCAGAGAATATCATTTCCTCGAGCCTGGGTTGATTTAATCTCCTTTTCTTGTCGCTCCCAGTAGGTCACATGATGGAAGTGGTTGTGGGGGTGGAGAATGTCTAGTTAAAGTGCTCCAACCATCAGGAATGGGGGACAAGCTTGATGCAATAGTGTATCTTTCCCTGCCCATCATTTTTAAATGTTTTTACAGCATGAAATACAAGGTAAAACTGGCAATCAAGCAATGATAGCAACAATGTTGCAGCAACATAGGAAGCAGGTTCAGCACAAACAGGAAGCCTCAAAATTTGTAACACATTATGGAATGTCAAACCATCAAGTTGGAGAGATACATGTTTAATTTCCTTAGCTTCAGTTTATCTTCAAAAGGTTTCTGGAAGCCTTATAGAACTTTCTGATGTTATGGTAACAGTGCTGTGGTGGTTCACAGGCTACATGGTAAATTAACAACTAGCCACCACATTAGGTTAGCCAGGAATCATATTTCAAACCTAATTTCCAGAATTACAAGTGCCGGAGTGATTTCACAATTTTTTTTCAATGAGGCCGCGTAGCTCAGTACGTATAATCAGTTGCATTATTTTTGCTTTGTAGTACTAGGACTGGTTTGTATGCTTAGCCACAATAGCCTGCAGTTGTCCTTCCAAGTTCCACAGTCAAGGAGTTCAGAAAGGCTTAATCTGGAATAAAGTAACAATGGTCTTCCGTTTGATCCCCTAGGCTTTTCATGATTATCTAAGTAAGGCTCGAGCTAATTTATAAGGAACAAGAGTAGTCCAAAATGATCAACCGAAGGAAAAAAAATTCCTGTGTTAACAAAAAGGGATACTATAGTTTTGACGTCCTGACAGGTTGTCTGCTACAAAAATGCAATGAGTGTTGTTTTCAGCAAAGCAAGGATTCTTTTCACTGCGCTGAAATTAAAATTGGGTAGTGTAATAATTGATGAAAAACAAGGGTCACTGCAAGACATAGAGCCAGAGAAGGAATATGACACATATACAGACACAAAAACACAATGGAAAAGAATAGATTTAGGCAAAGAGTTAACAGTAAATTGATTCCTTGCTTTTTTTTTGGAAAATAAAATAGAATATTTTGTCATTCATGATATCAGCATGAAATCTATAAAACTACTGTTACAAATTCAGTCATCTCCAGTTTGTTACAGTGAATACTGGATACAATAAATCACCACAGACTTATGAAATCTGCCTACATGGAAATCCTCTTTAGAAAAACAGGAAATTAAACATCATGCTATTTTCAGTAGTGATGTACAGAGACAAGCACCAAGGAGTGGTTGAGAAGCTATGTTGCTATGGATACTGTTGCTAGAACGACGGGCAACAGATGTCGCTATGGATGTTGCCTTGAAGTTGCTGTCTATAAAATTAGGGCTGCAGTGAACTACTTGAGACTAATGCATTCCTTTGGAGCTACAGTCACGCACATTATGCATTGCCACGCCTTCATGTTGATGCCATGGGGACCAATGCCAAGGATGCTGCAGAAAAGAGATAGCTTAGAATGATAGCGACTCTCTAAAGGATAACGGTTGCAACGAAAGGTTTGTGAACAGCTAACTCTTTCAACATCAAACAGGCTCCTGCAGACTGGATAAGTAGCAAATGTAACCCACTATTTAAGTTGGGAGATGGTGGGAGTGGAATTGAGAACTGCACATGTATTGGCTTCAGAGAAGGTGATGGCCGAGTGGTTTGATTATTGGACTATTAATCCAGCTATCCTGGTAATGTTCTGGGGACCTGGGTTTAAATCCTCCTATGGCAGATGGTGGAATTTGAATTCGATAAATATCTGGAATTTACAGTCTAATGATGACCATTGCTGAATGAGAGGAAAAACCCATCACGTTCACTAATGTCTTTTAGGGGAGGAATCTGCTGCTCTTACCTGGTCTGGCTTACATGTGACTCCAGGCGATAGCAATGTGGTTGACACTTAATTGGGCAATTAGGAATGGGTAATGAATGCTGATCTGGCCAGTGGCGCACACATACCATGAATGAATAAAAATTTATTTTACAGGATGTGATAAATTGACACAGAAAATATTGATATGATTGGGCACAGTCAACATGGATTTAAGAAGGAAATCATGTTGACACACTTAGAGATTTTTGTGGATTTTATTTCAGCACAGATAAAGGAGAACCAGTTGATGTGATGTAATTTGATTTTCAGAAGGCTTTTGAAAAGATACTGGGGAGGTTAGCAAATAAAACTAGAACATGGAGGCTATTGCTAATGGGGTACCGCAAAGATCAGTGTTGCTCACAATCTACACAAAATAATAAGAATTTGGGGGCTAAATATAAAATTCCAAACTTGCTGCTGACACAAAACTAGGTGAAAATGTAAATTATTACGTAAGGAGACTTCAGAGGAACCAGGACTTCGATGCCCTTATTCATAGTCACCGAAAGCCAACATGTAGGCACAGCAACCAATTAAGAAGGCAAACAACACATTCATCACACATGGATTTGAATACCTAAGTGAAGATGTCTTGCTGAGGTCTCACCTGCAGTACTCCAATTTTGGTCTCCTGACCTAAGGAAAGAGACTTTCTGCAGAGGAAGTGCATCAGAAGTCACCAAATTAATCCCTGGCATTGTCTTAGGAAGAGGGCCTAAGAAAACCAAGTCTACATTTTTGAGAGTTTTGAAGAATGAGAGAGAGATCCTTTTGAAAGTTACAAAATTCTACCAGGGCTTGACAAGGTGGATATCAACAGAATGTTACTGCTGGCTGGTGAGTACATAACCAGGAGAGACTTGGTCAAAATAAGGGATTGGCCATTTTGAATTGAGGTGAGGAGGAATTTCCTCACTCAGAGGATGGTCAATCTTTGGAATTCTCTACCCAGAGTACTGTGGAAGTAAAATCATTAAGTATTTTCTAAATAGAAGCTACTAGATTTATGAAAACTAATGACATCAATGGTATGGAGATAGTATGGGAAATTGGGAGTATGGGAGATGATGATCAAACATTTTCTAATTGAATAGTGAAGCAAGCTCAACAAGCTGAATGGCCTACTCACATCCTGACACAGTATGTCAAAGGGCCGACAAGAGGGGAGGCCACACTGGATCTGGTACTTGGTAATGAACCAGGCCAGGTGTATGATTTAGTGGTAGGTGAGCACTTTGGAGAGAGTGACCATAATTCGGTTACGTTTAGTTTAGCGATGGAAAGAGATAGGAACATGCCACTGGGCAAGAGTTATAGGTGGGGGAAAGGCAATTATAATGCGATTAGGCAAGACTTAGGAGGGATAGAATGGGGTAGCAAAATGCAGGGGATGGGGACAATCGAAATGTGGAGCTGGTTTAAGGAACAGATATTGCGTGTCCTTGATAGGTATGTCCCTGTCAGGCAGGGAGGAAGTGATAAGGTAAGGGAACCTTGGTTTACAAAAGAAATTGTATCTCTTGTTAAGCGGAAGAGGGAGGCTTATGTGACATTGAGACGAGATGAGGCAATGGAGAGTTACAGATTAGCTAGGAAGGATTTAAAGAGAGAGTTAAGAAGAGCAAGGAGGGGACATGAGCAGTCACTAGCAGGTAGAATTAAGGAGAACCCTAAAGCTTTCTATAGGTATGTGGGGAATAAAAGGATGACTAGGGTAAGAATAGGGCCAGTCAAAGACAGAAGTGGGAAGTTGTGTGTGGAGTCTGTGGAGATTGGAGAGGTGCTAAACAAATATTTCTCATCTGTTTTCACTCAGGAAAAGGAGAATATTGTAGAGGAGAAGACTGAGATATGGGCTATTAGACTTGAAAGGATTGAGGTTAGTAAGGAGGAGGTGTTATCAATCCTAGAAGGTGTGAAGGTAGATAAATCCCTTGGGCCCGATGGGATTTTTCCGAGGATTCTCTGGGACGCCAAGGAGGAGATGGCGGAGCCTTTGGCCTTGATCTTTGAGTCGTCATTGGCTACAGGTTTAGTACCAGAGGACTGGAGGATTGCAAATGTTGTGCCCTTGTTCAAGAAGGGCAGTAGAGATGACCCAGGTAATTATAGACCAGTGAGCCTTACATCTGTTGTAGGAAAAGTTTTGGAAAGGATTATAAGGGATAGGATTTATAATCATCTAGCAAGCAACAATTTGATTGGAGATAGTCAACATGGATTCGTCAAGGGCAGGTCGTCTCTCACAAACCTCATTGAGTTTTTTGAGAAGGTGACCAAGCACTTGGATGAGGGTAGGGCAGTTGACGTGGTGTACATGGACTTCAGTAAAGCCTTTGATAAGGTTCCACATGGTAGGCTATTGGAGAAAATGCGGAGGCATGGGATTGAGGGAGATTTAGCAGTTTGGATTAGAAACTGGCTTTCTGAAAGAAGGCAAAGAGTGGTGGTTGATGGAAAATATTCAGCCTGGAGTCCAGTTACTAGTGGTGTGCCACAAGGATCTGTTTTGGGACCACTGCTGTTTGTCATTTTTATAAATGACTTGGACGCAGACATAGGTGGATGGGTTAGTAAGTTTGCAGATGACACTAAAGTCGGTGGAGTGGTGGACAGTGTGGAAGAATGTTGCAGGTTGCAGGGAGACTTGGATGAACTGCAGAATTGGGCTGAAAGGTGGCAAATGGAGTTCAATGCAGATAAATGTGAGGTGATGCACTTTGGGAAGAATAATAGGAAGACAGAATACTGGGTCAATGGAAAGATTCTTGGTAGTGTGGATGTGCAGAGGGATCTTGGTGTCCAGGTACATAGATCCCTGAAAGTTGCCACCCAGGTTGATAGAGCTGTTAAGAAGGCATACGGTGTGTTGGGTTTCATTGGTAGAGGGATTGAGTTCCGGAGCCGTGATGTCATGCTGCAACTGTACAAAACGCTAGTGCGGCCTCACTTGAAATATTGCGTACAGTTCTGGTCGCCCCATTACAGGAAGCATGTGGAAGCATTGGAAAAGGTGCAGAGGAGATTTACCAGGATGTTGCCTGGTCTGGAGCAAAGGTCTTATGAGGAAAGGCTGAGGGACTTGGGTCTGTTCTCATTGGAGAGAAGGCGGCTAAGAGGGGATTTAATAGAGACATACAAAATGATCAGAGGATTAGATAGGGTGGACAGTGAGAGTCTTTTTCCTGGGATGATCACGTTGGCTGGTACGAGGGGGCATAGTTGCAAATTGAGGGGTGATAGATTTAAGACAGATGTCAGAGGCAGGTTCTTTACTCAGAGTGGTAAGGGCATGGAATGCCCTGCTTGCCAATGTAGTTAACTCAGCCACATTAGGGGCATTTAAACAGTCCTTGGATAAGCATATGGATGATGATGGGACAGTGTAGGGGGATGGGCTTAGATTAGTTCAGAGGTCGGCGCAACATCGAGGGCCAAAGGGCCTGTTCTGCGCTGTATTGTTCTATGTTCTATACTTATGTAACTGAAAGCAAAAAACTCGGAGGGCAGCCTGCAATCAATTTCTCAGGAAATATTGGCAGACGTCCAGAAATTGGGCAGTTAGCAAAAGAGGCAACTACACACCAGAAATTCCCAGGATCCATCCTAAACTGCAATAAAGAGGTGGGGAAGTCAAAACTGGTTAATGCAGTTTCAGGCTAGAGGCAAGTGGGAATCAGCCAGGGTTTCTATGAATACTTACTGATGTCAGCTGACAAGCATATTGCTGTGGACAAGACAGAACAGAACAAAATTGGGGCTAGATTGTGATGACCTTCAAGGTCAAATAATCTGTTGACATTAAGACTTGTTGGATGAACAACCTGGACTGTAGACCAACTAACATCTATGAAGCTTCCCCACTCCCCCAACACAATTCTCAGTGAAGCCTTCTCTAAGATGATGCTGCAGTTTTAAATCAAATTGCTGGAATTCATTCCTGGCATAGGTCAGCAATGATCTCATTGTATGGTGGCACAGGAAGAAGGGGGTGAATGGCCTACTCCCAATCCTATTTTCCTATGTTCCATTGTGGGTTGCACTAACAATGTTGCCTTGGTCAAGCTGTGGGGAAGGATTGCTGGATTCATCAGGTGTGTGTGTCTATGCCTATGTCTCTTTGTGTGCACACATGTGTGCTAAGGACAGTTTTGCCCAGATACTGTCTGTTGATAGGTTTTTCACTCAAGATTAATTATATAGGTCAGAAGCACTCAATGGCAACTACTCTCCCATTCGCCCATGGGTAGATGGACAGTCTATGCAGGGAGAGAAAGGATGAAGACTCTAAAAGGACAGCATAGCACTCACTGCGTGCACAAGCAACAAAAAAATTGGAAGGTAGCCAGCTACTTTCACTCACCATTAGCCTATAAGCTGCCATCTTTAATGACTGAGCAACTGAACAAATAGTGTGCTAATTATCCTGTGTCAGCAATAAGAACCTAAAAAGGACTTTGAAAGAAAACTGGAGAATCAGAAGAACTTGGGAGGAGCAAAGGACATTTCATTGAATCCTATGGGCTGGTGCTATTGAACTGTGTTCCCCTAATATTTTTTCTCCTTTTGTAACCTCTGTGTTGTTTCCTTTGTCCAAATAAATTTGCATGTGTGTGTGGGGGGGTTTAAGAAGAAACAGAGTTTAAATTAGAGAATTAATTAGTTTTAAACAGTCATATTTGTTTGCTTGTGGTCAGAACTGTAACAAACGATAGTCTCTTTAAGTACAGGAGTCTGGGTACTGTTTTCTATTAACCTGAGTTAATCAGACTGGTAAATCGGTGACATTGAGGAATATGATTAAATCTTTAACTTTTGTGATCATCCTGAATGTAGTGGAGCCCAAATATCAATGCACTTTCTTAAGTAGATTGTGTTAGAAAGAAGCCTGGGTGAGAAGAGAAGGTGAAGTATAAACTTAAGGAAACATCATTTCCTCTCGGGCAGCTTTCCATACTACATTCCAATATTTATCATACAGCCTGAGACTACATTACTCAGGGCCTCCCTTAATACTTCGCTAAAACACTGAAAATAGTACCTTGAACTGCCATTCAAAAAAATGATTTCTCTCTCATGCTGTTGTCACACCTCCCTGGAGTAGCGCGCTGGAAATCAAGCCAGACTATTTCCAGAGTCGTCACAAAAATGAGAAATTTAAAAAAATACACAGAATTCCTCAAATTACCTGTCTTTTAGACCCAGGTTGAAGAAAGCACAGACCAGGATTGTATGCTCAGCAAGAATTACGATTTATAACAAATTAATAGATTCTAACTACAGGTAAACAATTATGAACTGTCAGTGGATAACACTACTTAGTTAAAGCTCAAGCCCCTGATAAAACTCCCCCCACACATGCACACAGACACGGACAACAAAAAGAAATATAGGTGTTATGGGCGAATGGAAAGACCGGGAAGACAGTTCAATGGTCTCTGGTCACAGGGTCACGGAGATGATCCTTTAGGTGGCAGACAGTCATAGAAACATACAGCACAGTAACAGACCCTTCAGTCCAACTCGTCCAAGCAGACCAGATATTCTAGATAAATGTAATCCCATTTGCCAGCATTTGGCCCATATACCTCTAAACACTTCCTATTCATGTAGCCATCCAGATGTCTTTTAAATGGTGTAATTGTACCAGCCTCCACCACTTCTGCTGGCAGCTCATCCAATACACGGACCTCCCTCTGGATGAACAAGTTGCTTCTTAGGTCCCTTTTAAATCTTTCCCCTCTCACCTTAAACCTCTGCCCTCTAGTTTTGGACTCTCCCACCCCAGTGAAAAGACCTTGGCTATTTACACTATGCACGCCCCTCATGATTTTGTAAACCTCAATAAGGTCACCCCTCAGCTTCCAATGCTCGAGGAAAAAGGATCTATTCAGCCTCTCCCTATAGCTCAAACCCTCCAACCGTGGCAACATCCTTGTAAATCTTTTCAGAACTCTTTCAAGTTTTACAACATGTAGTACTTCAAAAGTGGCCTAACCAATGTCCTGTACAGCAACAGCATGACATCCCAACTCCTATACTCAATGCACTGACCAATAAAGGCAAGGATACTAAAAGCTTTCTTCACTGTCCGATCTACCTGCAACCCCACTTTCAAGCAACTATGAACCTGCACTCTAAGATCTCTTTGTTCAGTAACACTCCCCAGGACCTTACCATTAAGTGTAGAAGTCTTTCCAAAATACAGCACCTCTCATTTATCTAAATTAAACTCCATCTGCCAGTCCTTGGCCCATTGGCCCATCTGATCAAGATCCCACTGTACTCTGACGTAACCTTCTTTGAAAGTCCACTACACCTCCACTTTTGGTGACATCTGCAAACTTACTAACCATACCTCCTATGTTCACATCCAAATCGTTTATACAAATTATGAAAAGCAGTGAACCCAGCACTAATCCTTCAGACACACCATTGGTCACAGGCCTCCAGTTTGAAAATGCAATCCTCCTCCACTACCCTCTGTCTTCTTCCTTCGAGCCAGTTCCGTATCCAGATGGTTAGCTCACCCTGTATTCCATGTGATCTAATCTTGCGAATGAGTCTACCATGAGGAACCTTGATGAACACCTTACTGAAGTCTATATGGATCACGTCCACTGCTCTGCCCTCATCAATACTCTTCATTACTTCAAAAAACTCGATCAAGTTAGTAAGACATGATCTCCCATTCACAAAACCATGTTGACTATCCCTAATGAGTCCTTATCTTTCGAAATACATGTAATTCCTGTCCCTCAGGATCCCAACATCTTGCCATTCCACCAATGTCAGGCTCACGAGTCTACAGTTCCCTGTTTATCCTTGCCACCTTTCTTAAATAGTGGCACCACATTAGCCAACCTCCAGTCTTCCGGCACCTCATCTGTGGCTATCAATGATACAAGTATCTCAGAAAAGGCCCAGCAATCACTTCCATAGTCTCCCATAGAGTTCTAGGGTACACCTGATCAGGTCCCGCAGATTTATCCACCTTTATGCATTTTAAGTCATCCAGCACCTCCTCCTCTGTAATACAGACATTTTTCAAGATGTCGCTATTTACTTCCCCACATTCAATAACTTCCATATCCTTTTCCAACAGTAAACACTGATGCAAAATACTCTTTAGTATCTCCTCCATCTCCCATGGTTCCACACATAGGTGGCCTTGCTGATTTTTAAGGAGCCCTATTCTCTCTCTAGTTATCCTTTAGTCCTTAATGTATTTATAAAATCCCTTTGGATTCTCCTTAACCCTATCTGCCAAAACTATATCATGTTATCTTTTTGCCCTCCTGATTTCCCTCTTAAGTACACTTCTACTGACTTTATTCTCTTCTAATGATTCACTCGATCTCTGCTGTCTATACCCAACATATGCTTTCTTCTTTTTCTTGACCAAAACCTCAATTTCTCTAGTCATCCAGCATTCCCTACCAGCCTTGCCCTTCACCCTCACAGGAACATCCTGTCCCTGGACTCTTGTTATCTCATTTTTGAAGGTTTCCCATTTTGCAACCGTCCCTTTACCTGCAAACATCCTTGCCTAATCAACTTTTAAAAAGTTCTTGCCTAATACCATCAAAATTTTGGCTTGTCAGGATTTGTTACTCCTTCTTATTCCTTCTCCAGGCACTTTCACTTGCTTGCAGGAGGTATATAAAGCAGTTGGTTCACAGTTGTAAGTCTCCAACTTACTAGTTGAATAACCACAGCTTACAGCAAATGCTGACGAAAAATGAACATTTTCAATTCACCTCTAACTTGCCATTTTCCACAGGTAAAGATTAAAAGGCAGTTATTAGGTGATATTGGCTTTAGAAAATATTTAACACTGGTCTACTAAACTGATCTCTAGCTTCAAAGGGCTTAGAGATGTAAACGTAGGGGTGGACTAAATTCGATGGACTAAAATGCATCTGCGTAGACAGACACTTTCAGCTTGACAGGTTAAGGACCATGAGAGGTTTTAAGCTCTGTTTGGATACATTACATTACATTTTAGGGTTTTCCCTCGAATAGAGGCAAGGATGAATCTGAATTTACAGTAACAGTTCAAATAGAAACTAGATGATTATCTGGCTGCAACCAATATCCCTGGGTACAGAAAGCAGATGAGTTCGCACTTCACAACGGCAATATGCTGACACTATTGCATCACTCCACAAATCAGAGGAATTTTCTTCCCAAACTGACTAAAGGATTTTACACAATTTTTGGCTTCCCGTTTCATTTTAGCATTTTCTGCTGTGTTTTTTCATAAATTTTGCAGTTCTCTAACCCGAAGTGCTTCAGAGCTAAGTAACTAAAACCGCCAACCTACTTTGAAAACAGGATGTGAATTTATAACCTAGAGTGATACCCAACCTAGCACAGGGTGTGTTAGCAATGCCATCCATCCAATCTAACACTTGACTCAGGCCTGTCTAACATTCACTTAATCTCCAAAACAGTCATTGCCCCAGGACAGTTTTTTTGATGTCCTAACCAATATTTCTCTCTAAGTTAACCACTATAAAACAAACAGTTTACTCCTCTCCTTACCACCTGGTAGGAACTTGTGTGCACAACACATGCTGCATTATGCTACATAGGAACAGTTATCACGTTTCAGAATATTTGTGAAACACTGGTTGGAATACAGCTTGACAGACACTAGAATATTTTTCTTTCAAGGATATTCTGTCATTACCATGATTCCTCCCCAACGGGAGCTGTGGAAAGCGTTTGATTCAATGGGAGACCCATCACGGTCACGGATATACAGTGGAGAATGAGAATATTCAGGAACATAAAGAAGAAAATTTAAAACTGGATAGCTTGAAGCAACATTGGACCCTAGGAACAAAAAAAAAAGACAAGTTGAGCTTCATGTGGGTTTGGTAGATTTCCTGTCTTCACCATTGACTCTAGCCTTCCCTAAAAATATAGTGCACACCCCAGGCAAAATCCTCTTACGTTAATAATTTGTAGTTTCCTTCCCTTCAAAACCACTACATTTTAATATTCAATGCACATTTTTAAGGGTCTGGTGGATTTGGTTACATGCATCTCTCCATCTGAAAGAAGACTGGTTTCTATTCATTTTCCTCAGTCAGTAGGAAAGAATTTAAGAGGAAGAATCTAAGGGGAAGAAAGAAAGGGAAGGAAAGGAAGAAGAGAGAAGGCAGTTCTACATCCACAGTACTTAACAAAAAGTGCCATAGAAATAGTGGATGCATTAGTGGCCACCTTCGAAGATCCTAGAGAGTCTGGAACAGTTCCTACAGATTGGAGGGTAGCTAAGGTAACCCCTCTGTTTAAGAAGGGAGATAGGGAGAAAAGCCAGTCATTATGGACCAGTTGGCCTGACATTAGTAGCGGGAAAAATGCTAGAGGCCATTATAAAAGATTTAATAACTGAGCAGTTGGAAAACAGTGGCAGGATCAGACAGAGTCAGCATGGATTTGCAAAAGGGAAGTCATGGTTGACAAATCTATTAGAATATTTTGAGGATTTAACTCTTAGAGTTGATGAAGGGGAGCCAGTGAATGTGGTTTATTGGACTTTCAGAAAGTTTTCAACAAAGTCGCACATAAGAGATTAGTGTGGAAAACTAAAGCGTATGGGATTAGGTTAGTCTATTGAGATGGATAGTGAATTGGTTGGCAGACAGGTAACAGAAATTAAGAATAAAGGATTCTTTTTCGGGGGGAGTCAATTTGGCAGAAATCAGTGCTAGGACCACAGCTATTCACAATATATATTCGTGACTTAGATGGAGGAGCTAAATAATATCACCAAATTTGCAGAAGACACCAATCTGGGTGGGAGGGTGAACAGTGAGGAGATACATAAACGTACAAATTCTCTCTTTCTTAAAACAAAAACACATTCTGGCTTGGATGAAAACTCCAGCAGCCAGTTTATTTTTGCAACATTACATAACATAGTCTTGAGATTCCAAAGGTAGTGGTTTACACACGACTCATTAATTTCCCAACTCCAATCAATTTATTAATTTGTCTGGCAGTGGATTAATATCCACAAAGCCACCAGCAATAGTCAGATAGTAATTGGTGAACATTATACCAATGTGCAAGATTATTTGGAGGTGACTGCAGCACCAACAGCTCAACCCATGATGTTCTTCTGTAGATCTAGAGCAGGTGAGGTCAAAACTGGCAAATGTCAGTGGGCTCATTGGCACAGAGATGAGAATGTGGGTAGTGAATGAAATTGAGACACAGTCAATCTGGTGAAAGTCTGTTATTCTAGAGAACAGTACCAAAGACAAACATTGGCAATTTTGGTGTTTGAATCAAAACATTTACTCTAATGGTGAGACAGAATTGTGGAATTTGAGTACCAGGACATTCCTCCCATCACAGTTGTGTCACCAGGTTCTATCCAGAGACTGAATTTAATTTTAAGGAATAAAAGACCTGGGATAAAAAAAAGCTCAGAAGGTCTGGTAGCATCTGACAGGAGAGAAACAGAATACATGTTTAGAATCAAAATAAAGTGCTGAGTACAGAAGAGTCATATTAAACTGAAACATGAACTTTGTTTCTCTCCCCATAGACTATGCTAGACATGCTGAAATTTTCCTGCACTGTTTTTAGTTCAGATTGTCAGCAGCATTTTGCTTTTAGTTTCGTGGATTTCACATAGCTTCCCCGTTTATCGGCCTGGCTGTCCAACCTGAAAAAGTGCCTGTCTGCATGTTGAATAATGCAAGACATCATTACTAAGCATTTTTTATTCACTCATGGGATGTGGGTATCTCTGGCTAGGTCAGCATTTACTGCTCATCCATAACTGCCCAGAAGGCAGTTAAGAGTCAACCACGTTGCTGTGAGTCTGGAGACACATGTAGGCTAGGCCAGCTGTGCATGACAGATTTCTTTCCCTAAAGGAGATTAGTGAATTCAGATGGGCATTTCTGACAATTGATAATGGTTTCACGATCATCATCAGATCCTTAATTCCAGGTTCTTTATTGAACTTAAATTCCAACATCTGCCGTGGCAAAATTTGAAACCAGGTCCCCAGAACACTAGCTGCGTTTCTGGATTAATAGTCTAGTGATAATACAACTAAGCCATTACCTCCTCTTTTGCATTTGATATTCACTGAAACACAGTTTCCAGCAGGGATGCACAGGACAATGACCAGAAGCAGCAGTCTTGCCTAATTTGTCTCTCGCAAGACCATGGTCTCTGTAAATTGCTAACAAGCAGAGCCTAATGATTGAAATGAAAAGCCTCTGGTGTGATTCGCTCGATATCCCACCAGGTACCGGACTAATCAACTGTGCTATTGGTGCAATGGTAGTGTCCCTGTCTCTGGACCATGAGCCAAAGTCCCAGTCCCACCACCTCCAGTGTAATAACAGGTTGGTTAGAAAATTTTAAAAATTCAATTAATTAAGGAGTTATTTAATTGGGTGATTTTTGGAGGGTTTACAAGAAAAGTTAGGTTCTGGTGCAGTGGGGAGTTGGCTTCTGAAGAGGGAAAGAATACAAAAGGAAGGTGTTTGTGCTAAATTGTAGATTTACAATGAAACTCTTGCAAATTCCTGAAAATCTTGAGACAGCTAAGTCGACAAGGGTATAGCGGTCTGTTAAAAACCCATGCGTCTAATACTGTACAGTGCTGGCTGAATCATAACCATTGTTTTGGAGACACTGATTTGTGGACCAAGATTTTTGGTAGTATTTGAGAATTTGTTTGCCATATCCTGGATGTATTTTTCTCAGTTGTGATTTTTGACAAAGGTATAAAAGAAAATGGAGTCAAGGAGAGTAAATGGAGTTAGGTTAAATAACAGACACAATCTTTTTGAATGTCAGAATAAATTAGAGGGGCTGAATAGCCTTCTACTGAAGAGGAGAGGGCCTGCTATGCCCAGCCTAGTTACCAGGGCAAGACACACAGTTAGCGTATCCAAAGTGGGGCTGGAATTACTGCATGTGGAATATGTTGCTCAGAGAGTTTCTTCTTCTCTTAAAAAACAGCAGTTGCTTAAGATAAAATGCTTGACATGTATCCAGGCAGCAAAGAGAGTTTACACAAGGGATATGAACTCATTTATTCTGTGCGGGCTCTACATCTCCATTGAATTCAATTACACTAAATGTCTTTCTTTACTAATTTACATACTTTGTTAACTCAGCTACAAATCAAGGCTGTGTGCCAGCAATACTGCTCTTATGTAACCAAGTTCATAGTGTTTTCACCCTAGTTATCTCTCTTTCCCATTTCTATGTAAGCCACACAACATCTGTAACTGAGTTACATCATAGATTATAACCATTTTCATAAGGAGCAAGCTCTCTGCTTGACGCTTCAACCTCAGAACCCAGTACAATCGGGAGGGGAAATGAGGGAAGTGCCCGAACCAGTCTAGGAGTCAGTGGCAATGACAAATACGAAAGGCACTATAGGAAGTGCCCTGCATAAATCCAACAACCCAAAATCTTGACCAATATGATATTAGAAACTTCAGGTAGTGCTCAGCAAGAAACTAAGAATTCCAGTTTTCTAAGCAACTACTGAAAATCCTGCTGTTGCTGTTACAGCCCCTCCACAACAACAGCCACAGCGGTGACAACACCAAGTGACTTCTGACTCAGATGGTGACAATTCTTCCTTTTCACAACAAACAACCCAGTGATGCTAAACAGTAAATCTCAGCAATTACTGCTTGGTATCCCAGTTTGTGTTTTAGCCGTGATTCTGATACACTGATGCAACAGCTTCCAGCAGCAAGGGCTGTTTCCAGACTCTCAAGTATGAGAGTGTTGCCACACACATACGTCGACAGGAGTCTTGTGACATTCAAGAGACACAGCTGCCTGTCAAGTATTCTCATAGCAAATTTCTCCATCTGGTAGCTAACCAATAAAAATAATGACATAGAAATTTACATCCACTTTGAGAACAGGCACCAATCACTTACTCTACAGGGGTTGATGTTTGGGTTGATAAAACCTCGTGTCAGATGGAATTGACATACAACACAGTGCAGTGTTGGTTTGTACACTGATTTTTCAGCCAATAAGAAATAAACACAGGGAAAAGTGTAAATACCGGAAACCTGCAACCAAAACAACCAATGCTGTATATTAACAGCAGGTAAGTCACAGAACCACAGGCGCCATTTGGCCCACTGCCCCTGTACCAGCTCTTTGAAGGTGTTAAATGCTTCATCTCACTTCCTCAGCTCTTTCATCACAGTCCAGAAAAATGTTACTTTTCGAATAGTAATTCAATTCCCTTTTGAAAATTACCATCAAATCAGCTTCAACTGCCCTACCAGGCAGCAAGTTCCAGACTGACATAATATGAGATGAGACTGATTATACAGTCAAAATGTGAACCATCACTGTAATAGATGAAGGTTCTTACCCAGTTTGGCTTCGGCTGGATTGATCACATGGGGCAAGCTATCCTCATTTAAAGAAAAGCTTGATGAGGTCTTATTGTAGCGTGGTGTTACACCGAGAACTGCGTAGTACAGTATCTGTAAAGAGAGAGCTGGGTTTAGTCATGAGTCTCAGTCCCCTCAGCACAGACAGAGGTGGGAATGGCAGAGAATCAGTACTAAGGTCTTAACCATGCTGCTAACCATGTGAAGTGCATTCAGCTAAACACTCCGAAAAATCACTGCGTTGTTGCTTAAAGATACAAGCACTATGTGGACAATTTCAGTGATCTTTTTACAGGTTCAAATCCCACTTATGAAAGGATTGCCCTACCTTCAATGAGAAAGGCCACTTCCAATAGGTTTCACTAAGCTCTTCTACCTAATCCACCAAGTCATGAAAAAGGAAAATGGAACGTCACCTTTATTGCAAGAGGTTTAGAGTATTAAACGAGGATGTCTCACTACGACTGCAAAGGGCCCTGGTGAAACTACATCTGGGCTCCTGCACACGGATTTAGTCTCTTTACTTAAGGAAAAATATACCTGCATTGAAAACACATACCCACACAAACACACTCTCTATCACCCCTCTCTAACACATACATAGAAACACACACACACACACACACACACACACACACACACACACACACACTCTCCCCCCCATCTCTTGCGCACACACACTCTCTCTCACTTTCTCCCCCCATCGCTCGCACGCACTCTCTCTCTTTCTCATCCCTCTCTCTCACACACACACACATTCTCTCCCTCTCTCCCCTCCATCTCTCATACACACACTCTCTCTCTCTTTCTCCCCTCTATCTCTCATACACACACTCTCTCTCTCTTTCTCCCCACTCTCCCTCTCTCTCACTCACACACACTCTCTCTCTCACACAGACACACTCTCTCTCTCTTTCTCCCCTCTGTTTCACACACGCGCTCTCTCTTTCTCCCCCCACTCTCTTACACGTGCTCACTCTCATACGCTCACTCTCTTCCCCCTCCTCACATATGCTTGCTCTCTCTCCCTCCACCTCACATACACGCTCACTCTCTCCCCACCCCCGACTCTGACAAACGCTCACTCTCTCCCCCCTCTCCTACACGCTCACACTCTCACCCCACCTCTCTCGCCCCCCCCGACACACGCTCACACTCTTGCCCCACCTCTCTCACACATGCTCTCTCTCTGCCCACTCTCTTACACG
>JAHRHZ010000067.1:17023459-17058048 GCA_024137785.1 Ginglymostoma cirratum | reverse complement strand
CCCCCCCAACACACACACACACAGTCTCACCACCCGCTTCTCCCACACCCCCCTCTCTCCCACCCCTCACACACTCTCCCTGTCTCCATCCTCCTCTCACCCACTCTCTTCACCCCGACCCTCTCAAACACACACACACACTCTCTCTCTCTCTCCACCCCTCTCCTGTGCACGTGCTCTCAGTCTCCTCCCACGCATGCTCATCTCACTCTCCTGACATTCACTCTCTCCTCACGCACTCACATATAAATCAACGGGGTGAATTTGCATTTGCAGATACATTCTATTTTGTTCAAAAAGCACACAAATTGTAGACAGTCAATGTGGCATTTAATAAATTCCTACTTTGGAATAAAACCAGTCTGACTCCAAGTTGATACACAGCCAAATTCTAAATAAGGCCTCACATCTAAAATGCTTTGTCTGACCTGAGACATCACCTCTGGTATACTGATAAAATCTTTAGTTATCTTGGGGCAGTGACTTGAAAGATATTCTGGGATTTGCACATTAATCCTTTCTAACTGATTAAAGATTTAACAGCCATCTCAGGTTTGTTCAACACATTCGCATCAGTTCTATAGCCCTTTGATTTTTTGCTTATAAATTGTGTCTGATGCCACCTGCCTCACTGACACCTGAAGAAGGATCAAGACTCTAAAAGCTTGTGTCTTCAAATAAACCTGTTGGACTGGGGTCGTGTGATATTTGATGTCATCCACCCCAGTCCAACACCAGCACCTCCACATCATGTTCTGATATTATGAAAGGCACTGTATAAAATTCTCTTTCCTGTTGATTTACTTTGTTTTCTCCACTACTTATTTTACCCTTGATGGTGTCCTGATGTCAGGGATTCATCCCTCTGTCCAGTTCTTCCTTTATTCATTAACAGGATGAGGGTATCGCTGGCCAGGCACCATTTATTACCCATCCCTAATTGCCCAGAGGGTTCAGAGTCAACTACCTTGCTGTGGGCCTGGAGTCACATGTAGGCCAGACCAGGTATGGAAGGCAGTTTCCTTCCCTAAAGGACATTAGTGAACCAGATGGGTTTTTCCGACAATCGACAATGGATTCACGGTCATCATTAGATTCTTAATTCCAGATATTTTTATTGAATTCAAATTCTACCATCTACCGTGGTGGGATTCAAACCCGAGTCCCCAGAACATTATCTGGGTCTCTGGATTTACAGTCCAGTGATAATACCGCTAGGCCATCACCTCCCCAACTCTTTCAGTTTAAGGAACAATCTTACCTGAGAGTCCACAGAAAAGTTAGCGAATATTGACAGCTTGTTCAGGAAGGGTTGCACATAATTATTCACTGCTTGTTCAATGTTCCAACAAATGTTATGGGATTTGGGATCAGGATTCAACAAACTGAAGGTGATTTCGTATCCTGCATGGAGATTGAAAAAAAATACAGTTCATCAAAACAAACCAACGTGTATCATTAAAGCAAACACTGATTGTGGTGTTGATGGTATTTATGCACTGATTAATAAAGCTGGTTGGTCTATTATTTAATATATAGAACACTGCGATTATTTAACAGATGAGGGTAGGGCAATTCTCAGAGCTCATATGCAGCCATGTTGCTATTTGCAAAATGTTTCTCTACACAGTCTTGAAATTTATATATTAAAATATTTAAGTTGTAAGGTATCTGAATGATTACTGCCATCATCTATGAGTATTTGTTATGAGATTAGAGGTGAGGGTCCAGGGGAAATTGTGCAAAGTTCCAGTATGTTTGTGTTTCCATTTGTGAGATCTCAAGTGAGGGTGGCTCATATGCCGTTTCGTTGTGGGATGATTCAGGAGAAAGGCTACAATTGTTTCCTGCTTCCTGAGCATAGAAGGGGAATATCAGCCTGGATGCCTGCCCTGTACCCAGTTCGCCAGTGTATGTGACTGTTAAGCAAGGGCAGATTGGGTTTGCTGTGATACACCCCAGTCTAAGTCCTTGTTAAGGTATTGGGGGAGTTTTACCCCATCCCACCAGTTATTAAGCTATCGGGATAAGGTGCAACACTACATTACAAAATATCCTATAAGCATGGCATTGGGCAGGATTTATACTCAGCATTCAATTCCACTTAACTTAGCCCAACTTAAGTCAGGTTAAAATTGCTCCTGAGATAGTAGGAACTGCAGATGCTGGAGAATCTGAGATAACAAGTTGTAGGCTCGAAACGTCAGCTTTCGTGCTCCTCTGATGCTGCTTGGCCTGCTGTGTTCCTCCATCTCTACACCTTGTCATCTAAAATTTCTCCTGTTCTGTCTACGCTCAGACATACTGAGTAAGTTTTCAGGCAAGATACCAGGGCACAGTTGCAAACAATAAAACTATCTCCCAGTGACAGTCCACACCTTCAGGAAAGATAGGAACAAAAGTGCAGCACCAAACAATAAAAAAGCAGAAATTCTTACCAAGACTAGATTTAAAAGCTGTCATGCTGTCTGTGAAGGTCTCAGTGCCAAACGTTCCTGAGGGAAAGGGACTCGACAGTGCTGCAACCACCATGTCATCAGTGAAGGACATTGTTTGCAGGATCTCTTCCACATTGTCGTCAATGTCCTGAAGCACCTCCGCCACAGTATGCGATCTAGTCACAGGTGAGCGCAGGAAGGCAGCTCTGTGTTTCCCAACGTAAACACTGACCTCCTGCGGAAAAAGCTGGGAATCGGCAGGCACAACGTATATCACCACAGATCCTACCAAGCTCTCATAAACTCGGGAAAGCGTGACAACTGTCACTGAAAATTGAAGAGAGAAGGAGTTAGACTAGAAAGCGAATCTCTACATTCGAAATGAGTGACACAGTTGGAAAAAGGCTTTTCAAAACAGAGCTCTGTGGATGAAGAACATGGCAGTCTCAACACCTGATCTGCTTTTCCAAATAAGCACATTGCAGGTTGGACAGGAGAAATAATAACAGAATTAGCATTAGCCATCTGAAATAAAGAAAGTGAGAAAATAGGGATTAAAAAAACAATTAATACATCTTGAGACAGAAATCAAGAGAGGGAGAGGAAGAGAGAAAAGTCAAATCAGGTTGCCACTCCCATAATTAATTATTATCCAGTCAAATCTCTTGGAAGTTTTTTAAGAGTCATCTTGAGGTGATGCTCCTACAGTTACATTGTCTGTTTTTAATTCTAAAGTGAGCAACCTGGCATGATTAACGGAGCATCAAGCTCAAGGACTGTCCTTTATAGAAATGCAACTCCTTGAGGAAAGAGAAGCTGGGATGGATGATAAAACAAAAAGAACATAGAACCATTCTGTAACTATTTCACAACTAAACTAAACATTTGTGAGCAATCAGCTGGGCTGACCATGGTGCCAAGGTGGAGTAGTTTATTAATGTTTAGCAGAAGCTAGAGTGCAGGTGGACCACTTGTATTTCCCAGGTTGCAGACAACTCTCCTCTAATTGTGCACCTTGGAATAAGTGGTTAAATTATACAGGCCTGAGTTCAAATGAAAAAACCTGAGTTCAAATGACACCACAATAGTTTGAGATTAAGTTAACGGCTTAAGATTTCAGCTAAATCCCGAACTGAACCTTGATCCAGTTGTTTCTCTTTTCAGATGCCTGTAATCTAAGGTTATCCTCCCCACTATTTACCATCCACCAATTTTTGCACTATCCATGACCTCACTAACCAACCCTTCTACATTCATAACTAAATAATTTATACCTACCACAAACATTGAAAGCCCTGTCACTGAACACTTTGGAACGCTGATGGACACAAGCTTCCAGTCACAAATACACTCCTCAACCATCATCTTCCGCTACCTGCCACTCAGTCAATTCTGGATCTAACTAATCCACTTTCCTAGGTCTGGAAGTTTGTAGAGATCACAGTGATTTAGAGGGATAAGCCCAGGAAGGGATTTTAACATCAACAACTCACATTTATTTAGCTCCAAGGCACTTCATAGGATGGGAAATCTAAATTTGCAGCATGTGGTAGCTAGAAGACACAGTATGTCGGGATGCACGGGGGGTGCTGAGTGAGCAGGAGACGATAAGTTATAGGATACTAGCAAAGTTTTTGATTACGTTTATGTAGGATTGGGGATAAGTTAGCCAAGTGAACACTGGCACAGCACAATATCTATGCGTAAAAACACAAAAGGAAGGTTCGGCATCAGGTGGACTGGAACAAAGGTGGAAATGGAAAATGGAGGTGGAGGTGGAAGTGGAAGTAACATCCTTTCAATGAGAAATTTTATTTTGATCTCACGCAATATTCTGCAACAAATTACATTTTTAGCATACTTAAATTAAAATAAATCCCAAAGGGCTTATAAGAGCAATATAAACGAAACATTTGTAACAAGCCACAGCAGTAGAAATCAAGTCCAGATTATCAAAGGTTTAAAGGATCATCTCAAAAAGAGAACAATGATAAGGAGGGAATTCCAGTGCTTAAAGTCAAGGCAGTTGAAAGCACGGCTGCTAATGACATAGTTATTAAAATCAGGGATATTCAAGAGGCAGAATTATAGAAGCAGAGAGATCTCAAAGGCTTAAAGGGTTGGAGGAGATTACAGAGATTGCCAGGGTTGAGGCCATACAGGGATTTAAAATGAAGGGTAAGAATTTTGAAATGGATGCAGTCAGACAAAGAACCAGTGAAAAATCACTGAGCAATATATTTAAATGAGCAATGATATTTAAATGAGATTCATGTATGTTGATAGCTGGTCAGGGCCTTTCTGTTCTCTCTGGAGTTCCCATGAATGTATCCTTGACCCCCTTCTATCTTTTTTAAATACATGATAGTCCTCAGTGATGTCACCCAAAATAGGTTCCTAATATATATTGACAACAGAATCTCACTATTACTTCCCTGGTCCCCTCAACTAGCCAATAAGGGATGAGCAGAAATTTCCTCCAAATAAATATTAGCAAGACTGAAACCATTGGTTTTCATAAGAAGAAACCAGAGAAATAACTGCTGCATTACACAGGCAGATGGAGGGCTTCAATTCTGCAATAAATTTCCCAGATCAGTGCTGTAAAGCAAGTTTGGGCAAGTTACAGCAGAATGACAAATATCAATATGGACCCTGAAAGTGGATACTCACAATGCTTTTAAGGTTTATAATAGGCCTCATAATAGTGGACCATTCTGGTCACAAGTTGCTAAAGTCTCTGTTTAATCAATGTAAACCACAGCATCAGTTCAGTGGAGAAGGGCTTATTGCCAGAGGTACCAGTCGTCTCCCTAAATCATTCCCAAAGATCTCCCAACAACTGACTGCAGTGGCCAATCACAGTGGTAACTCAGACATTTAGTCTTCAATTCATCCTCTCAGTATCTATGTAAACAAAGAGGATTCACTTGGATTTCAGGCAAGTGCGACAGACAGAGACAGAAGTAAAATCAATATAGAAAAGATATACAGCAGCAATCTTATACCTTCCACATTTTCACCCATTATAGCATCTTGTTCTACGCCAGTAGCAGCTCTGTATGTCTTCTCATACCTATACTTGAAGCCTGTTTTACCTGAGGGAGAGAAAGTACAGGGTCTTAAATTTTACAGAGCAACACGACATGAAACAGAATTTGTACAAGAAATAAACCTGACTATACAGTGATTTAGCAACACAATTGCCAATCATATTGTTCAGGTTCAATTTATGCGTTGAGTGTAGCGAACCACAGGGAGCACTATACTTACTCTATACTAACATGTGGGAGAACAGTACAGAGGGATTTTTAGCATCAACAGTATAAAGTAGATTCTCCTTACATTTATTTTGTTCATGCTTTCTCCCTGATAATCCTCAGAGTTTCAGCAGAGATCACACAGCTGAATCTGTGGCTATCACCACTTGAAGAGCATACATATGCACATCCCAACCAGGAGTCACTGGATGGTGATATGGGGCAAAACCCTTGACAACAGCTAAGATCAACTGTTGTGCTCTGTTATCTTATGGTGATCAATTAATTTCAGCACAAACCGTGAAATCAAAGTTGGTATCTTCTTGGTTTGCACGGCACGATAATACAAAGAGGATGACAGATTAGTGTGGGGACAAACATTTCGTTACCTGTTCAAACATCATCACAATTGCAATCTGCATATAAGCGAGGAGCCACCATTTTCAGTTTACTGCTGCGTTTACTCACCATCCAGCTGATTCATCTTCTGACTAAACTGAGTCTGTGGCAGTAGCCTTTTCTGTTGTTCTGCTGTCAATGTGCCTCTTGCGAAGACCACCTCCACTGGCACACTAATGTCAAGCTGCAAAAGAAGTCACAAGGTTCCATGAATCATACTCATTAAACAAGTTCCAAGGACATGGACCATTTAACTTGATAGCCTGTAGGAAAGAATACAATCCTCCTCTTGTATAGCCTCTTCTGTAAGGTAGGTAAACACAGCAGTCAATATATGCATAGGAAAATCCCACAAATTGAAACCACACCAACTTTGGCCACGATGTTGGGGAGAACTCCTCCTGATCTTATTTGAATACTGCTATGGGGTGTTCTATATCCACTTGAACTAATAGTAGAACCTTGGTTTAGCATCTGATCTGAAATGTAGCCTCTTCAGACGGTGCTCCTTCAGTACTAGAATACCTTACCAGATGGAAGGGACTTTCCTACCACTGCACCTAGGCTGACACCAAACGGAAGAAAGTTTAGTTTTCTATCATGTCACCCAGTGGCACGGCAGTCAGGAACACTTACTGCCATCATAAAGCCATGCATACATCGCACTGTTGCATCCTGACTTATACTTAAAAAATATCAGGTTTGACCCTCGGTCTGTATTGAAAAAGCTGTAAACAGAGGTTCCTTGAAATTGGAAAAAAATATGTACAATAACATTTGTCTTGGAATATAAACTGATAAATTGGAAGTCTGCTCACTGCTGTGTTGCAGAAAATTTACTGGGTGTGTTTTTATTTTACAACTCAAAGGTCAAAAGTAGAACTGTGTGGTCTTTATTTATTCGTCACACGGTCGTGTTACTTTTAGAGAAGCTGGATTCAACACTTTACAGAAACAAGACAGCACCAGGTGCCTTTGGTTTGAAATTAGTCTGCAACAGACCTGAGAACGAAATTGGCTGCAACCTCCAGAAAGTTTGTAAGCATGTGAAGATCTTTCTCTGGATCTTTCTCTGGGACTCTACAAAAAAGAAGTCTAACTCATGCAAAGACCTAGGTCCAACTTACCAATGGCCGAATTGAGAATCTTCTATTATACTGCAGTCGACAAGAATGTAACAATAATCATTACTAAAAACCAAAAGAACTGTGAGAAAGTCATCTTGTTCCACCCCTGTGGTTTGAACTCTTGATTCAAAGAACTTGTTCCTTCTGGTCTAAGTTTTCTGCCCCTGATAGATCTGCAGAGCTGTCTGTTTTGTCTGTTCTATTTTTGAATTAATGTGTTGGGGTTTAAAGGGTTACAATTTAAGTTTTAAGGGAGTCGGTAATCTCAATTGGCTGTACAGATCGTTTACTATGCAGACAGGCAACAGCATGGGTTCTGCACACTTTGAGGTACCATGAAAGACTGTCCTTCTTAACTTCTCCCCTCCCCCAAGTATGGTCTCTCTCATGTTTAACCACCATCAGTCATCGCTCTCTCTCTCTAATGAGAGAGCAGCCCCGTGGTCCTCAAAGAGTACGGCGACTTTACCTTCAGCTTAAGTTTGTATATTACAAGTTAAAAATTTGTTTTGCCACTTGTTAAAGGTTAAATTTGTTTCTAATAAATAAATTTCTAATTTTGGTTTATCGATGAGAACTTGTGAGTTTCTTTTGCCCTAGATCGCAGTCAAAGTCAGGAAAATTAACCATTGTAATGACTCAACTGGTCATTTATAGATTTGTGACAGCTTGTGGAATAATGGGACTTGATTACCACCAGGATCATCACAGATAAAGTAACAAGTTGATTGCTTTCTGATGGAAGTTGTGTGTGGAGATTGAGTAAGAACAAGCTTCAGTTCGACGATGATACATCCTGCAGACAAATCATCTGCCAACAATAACTGAGAAAACTCATAAGGGGAAGGATGGGCTCGAGTATCAAAATAGAGTTAGACCACAAAGAATTATTCTTGCAGCAGCCAACACCAAGGCATATATGTAGATGAAAAGTAAAACACTCATTTTCCACAGCCCTTCCTGACCGGCCTCTTTCTGTTTGCACTCAATGAATCAAGGTTGCAAAGGTCAAGGCAATCTGCCTTCCATTCATAATCCAGATGCGAACTGGAAAAGCTATTATGAGACAAGTGGAATGTCTGCAAATAAACATCTTCACTAGCAATTTCCAGTATAGCACAGGGACCATGTCCAGTGCCCCGGACACATGCCATTAACCAGAGAAAGGTACAAACATCTTTCTTGGCACAGGATATGACAAAGGTTTACAGTCAACCAAGTATATTTGAAATGTATCTACCAAGGCCAGGTACAGAAATCACAGGCCCCAGTGCTGC
This sequence comes from Ginglymostoma cirratum, assembly GCA_024137785.1. Classification (NCBI taxonomy): domain Eukaryota; kingdom Metazoa; phylum Chordata; class Chondrichthyes; order Orectolobiformes; family Ginglymostomatidae; genus Ginglymostoma; species Ginglymostoma cirratum. Next base: position 17,049,547 of record JAHRHZ010000067.1, on the reverse strand, counting down.
TCCTAACCAGTAGACATCCCCTACCCCACAAAAAAAAAACTGAACACAGGAATCCACCTCTGATACATCCCCCAGGGTACCTGCCTCAGGGTGTAGTAGCTAATTTGCACACATCAAGCTTGCACAGACAGCAAAATGGTAATGACAATATATCTGTTTTTAAAGAGATGTCAATTGAGAGATAAATATTGGCCATGGCAAATGTAAGCTGATCATCTTCAAAATATATTAATGCACAGGAATCTTTTAAAGCGTAGACATTACCTCATTTGATAAACAGCACTCTCTCAGCCTGCAGCAGGTTTCTATAATGTGACTTGAACCCAGAATATTTTGATTCAGAGGCAAAGGTGCTACCCACTGAATCATGGCTGACGATCATTAGTGCCCTGACAGGAAACTACATGTTCACATCTTACAATATGACAAAGGCCAATGTACTGCCATTGAAACACTCTTACCAAAAGAATATCTAGTTCACTGATCTGTTTGTAAGGCAGAGAGGCACGATATGTCTCTGTCGTCTTCCACCAAAGAGGCAGGCCAACCAACACCACAATCATGGTGATGCAGCTGGCTGAGTACTTTCCTCGGGACCTTTCTGGGGAAACAAAACAGTTGGAGAGTTGTTAATCTCAGCTTTTGAGTCATAGAACATTAAATACAAAATACTATTATTTTCCAGAGGCAGTCTTACCAAGAATAAAAGCAAATCTGTAAACTATTGAAAATTTCTCAACTCTCCTTCAATGCTAAGATTGAGATAATTACTTAGGATGAAATCCTTTAGGTTTACTCCACCTCTGAGGATATATATGAGGCCTCAGCTCCACACATGCCGTTGATAATGGAACATAACATCAGTCTTGCCCGTGTTCCACACTGGCATTTGAAAATTAACCCATAATCTACTGTTGTTGCAGCAGAGGTTCACTGCATTAACTTCTGCAGTGACTGGGTGGTGTTATAAGAAGTTCAGAAGATTAGTTCTACGCTCCAGATTTTAGCAGAATAAGATGATCTGATTGCAATGAACAAAATGCAGAGGGGTTTAACAGAATGGATAGTGAAAGATTACATCCTTTGGCTGTAAAGTCTAGAACCAGAAGGCACAATCTCACAATAAGGGCTTGATAATTAAGACTGAGATAAGGGGGAATTTCTTCATCCAAAGGGTAGTAGATATTTGGAATTCTCGACTTCAGACAGCAGAAACTGGATCATTAAATATATTCAAGAAACAGGTTAATAGATTTTTGAGCTTCAAGGGAATCACCAAGTTTGGGAACTGTGCAGGAATGGAGTTAAGATTAAAGGTCAGTCATAATCTTATTAAATGGCTGAACTGGTGCTATGGCTGTTCTTATTATGGGGCAGTACTGAGCAGCAAGATGAAACTTCACACATTATAATACTTAAGACTACTCTCATGAACAGCCAATAGGTAAAGGACAAGTGCTGTCCTACTGGGTAAAAAATGACAAAAGCCACAGAACAAATCTTGTCACACCCCATAATCACATAGCATTATCAGCTATAATAAAAGCCGAATACTGGAAACCTGAAATCATTTTGGACTTGAAATATTAATGGTGTATCCCTCTCCACAGATGCTGCCAAACCTACAGAGATTCACCAGCAATTTTTTTGTTTGTGAAGAAAAACTAGATAAGTGATAATGAGAGCTATGAGTGGATGAAAATAGGCTAGCTGTGCTGAAGACAACCTATGTAATGACAGAAACAAAAATAGAAATTGCTGGAGAAACTCAGTAGGTCTGGCAGCACTTGCTGGTAGAGAGGAGAATTTACAGAGTTTAGTGACTCCTCATCAGAATGGTTAGTAGCTAGGAAAAGTGGCATTTACGCTGAAGAGGGGGTGTGCGGGAGGTTGAGGGATGACCTGACAGAGGTTTGTTAAAATCATGAGGGGTACAGATAGGGTGAATGCCAGTTGTCTTCTCATTAGAGTGGGTGATTTCACGACCGGGAGGGGCATATTTTTAAGGTGAGAGGAGAAGGATTTTAAAAAGACATGCGGGGCAATTCTTTTCACAGTGGTTCATGTGTGGAATGAACTTCCAGAGGAAGTGGTAGATGAGGATACAGGTACGTTAAAAAGTCATTTAGTATATAAATAAGAAACATTTGGAGAGATATGAGCCAAGTGCAAGTAGGTGTTTAGTTTGGGTTTATGGTCGGCATAGACTGGTTGAACCGAAGGATCTGTTTCTGTGCTGTATGACTATGACTCAATGACAGGTGGAGACAGCCCAGAGAGACAATTCAAAAGGGATAGGTAAACAAGGAGATTACAGATAGCAGGTCAGGACTGAAGAAAAGCTTAATAAGTGATGAGCTAAGAGTGAGAAAATGAGCGAGCAGTGCTGAATGCAACTCATACAATGAGAATGGGTGACTACTAAAAGCAACCCATGTCATTAATAGGACCAAGTCTGGGGTGGATTAAAAACATGGAAGGATAGACTCTGGCTCTAAAGTTTTCAAACTTGATGTTGAATCCTAGAGGCTACTGGGTTCCCAAGCAGAAAATGAGATATTGTTTCTCAAGCTTGCACTAAGGCTCACTGGAACACTGCAGCAGGCGTGCAATAGAAATGCTGGTAAGGAAACATGGTGCTGTGTTGAAGTGGCAAGCAACTGGAAACTCAGCCATTTTTGCAGATAGATCGTAGCTGCTCTGCAGAACAGTCTGCACTTCATCTCCGCGATTTAGAGGAGACCACATTGTGAACAGTAAAAACAGTAGATTAATGAAATACAGTTAAATAACTGCTTCACCTGGATGGTGAGGAGGGAGGAGGTAAATAGACATGCAATTGCATGGGAACGTGCTACGGGAATGGAGGAGTATACTAGAGTGACCCAGAAAGAATGGCCACTGCAAAACGGAGGAGATGGGAATGTGTGTCTGGACATGGCATCCTGTTGAAGGGGTCATAACTGGTGGCTTACAATCCTTTAGATGTCTGCTTGGGTGGTATGTGAGCACCAGGGAGACACTAGCATTATTATAGGAGGGAAGGGAAAGCAGGAGTGCGGGAGATGGGTCAAACATGGGTAAGGGCACTGCTGACCACTGTAGTGGGGAATCCTCAATTAAGGAAAAAAAATAGACATTTTTGAGACTGTCCCCACAGAAGGTAGCATTGTCAAAACAGATGTGACAGAGACTGAGAAACTGGGAGAACGGGATGAAGTTCTTACAGGAAGCAGGGTGTGAGCATGTACAGATGTAAAAGGGGAGGCATTGGGCTACCTGTATTATCACTGGACTGTTAAACTAGAGACCAGGTAATGTTCCAATGACTAGAGAAGGAAACCTGCCAAGGCAGATGGTGGTATTTGAATTCAATAAAAATCTGAAATTAAGAGTCTGATGATGTCCATGAATCCATTGTCACTTCTTGGGGAAAACCTGACTAGTTGACTAACGCTCTTTGGGGAAGGAAACTGCTATCCTTACCTGGTCTAGCCTACGTGTGACTCCAGACCCACAGCAATGTTTGACTATCAACTGCCCTCTGGGTAATTAGAGGTGGGCCATAGATGCTGGCCTAGTCAGCAATGCCCTCATTCCATGAACGAATTTTTAAAAAAGTCAAGTACCTGCAGGAGTTGGTGAGTTTGTAGTGGAGTTTGGTGGCCAGTCTATCTCCAGAAATGGAAACAGAAACAGATGTTGAGGAGGGATGGAGCCAGAGGTGGACCACGTGAGGGCAGAAATTGGAAGCAAAACTGATACTTTTCCTAATTTCAAATGAGAGGGGAAAGCAGCACTAACAATGTCATTGACATACTGGAGAAAGAGTTGTGGAGGGAACCTAAGTAAGATTTGAACAAGGAATGTTCCATGTTATGACAGGATCGGGGGAGTGGAGTGGAGAGGGCAACAGACATGGAAGGAGGTTTTCCTGCTCTAAAAAATTTAAACTCGATGTTCAGTCCTGTGGATTATAAAGCCCCCAAGCAGCAGATAGTGTTATTACTCATGGGAGGATGTGAGGCAGAGGAGGGACAGCTGATGGCACTGGACAAAAAGTTCACTGAAAACACTGGGCCCGACTGGGGATGTCTTCACCCGTCACTCGCTTCAGACATTGCTGCAGCTGGTCCTGAAGGGAAAGGGCCATGTTACTCAACCAATGTCATAGTTAGAGAGACACCCGCGCTTCAGCAACGAACAGAGTATGTGAAAGTTAGTAGATAGGAGATGGGGGTGTGGCTTGAGGTGAGGGGAAAAACAGGTTAGGGAGGTGGAGATGAGCTGGGCTGGTTTTGGGATGCGGTTGGGGGAGGGGAGATTTTGAAGCTTGTGAAATCCACATTGATACCATTGGGCTGCAGGGTTCCCAGGCTGAATATGATTTGCTGTTCCTGCAGCCTTTGGGTGGCATCACTGTGGCATTGCAGGAGGCCCAGGATGGACATGTCATCTGAGGAATGGGAGGGGGAGTTGAAATGGTTCGCGACTGGGAGGTGCAGTTGTTTGTTGCGAACTGAGCGCAGGTGTTCTGCAAAGCGGTCCCCAAGCCTCCGCTTGATTTCCCCGATGTAGAGGAAGCCACAACGGGTACAGCGGATGCAGTATACCACATTGGCAGATGTGCAGGTGAACATCTGCCTGATGTGGAAAGTCTTGTTGGGGCCTGGGATTGGGGTGAGGGAGGAGGTGTGGGGGCAGGTGTAGCACTTCCTGAGGTTGCAGGGAAAAGTGCCGGGTGTGGTGGGGCTGGAGGGGAGTGTGGAGTGGACAAGGGAGTCGCGGAGGGAGTAGTCCCTCCGGAAGGCAGATAAGGGTGGGGAGGGAAAAATGTCTTTGGTGGTGGGGTCTGATTGCAGATGGCAGAAGTGTCGGAGGATGATGCGTTGGATCCGGAGGTTGGTGGGGTGGTATGTGAGGACGAGGGGGTTTTTTTTGGTTATTATTGCGGGGACACAGCGTGAGGGATGTGTTCCAGGAAATGCGGGAGACACAGTCGAGGGCGTTCTTGACCACGGGGGAGGGGGGGAAAGAGGGAAGGGGAGTTGCGGTCCTTGAAGAACGAGGACATTTGGGATGTACGGGAGTGGAATGTCTCATCCTGGGAGCAGATGCGGCGGAGGCGAAGGAATTGGGAATAGGGGATGGCATTCCCTGGACTGACCTATCTCCTCCTCACCCCCACCCCCACCCCCCCAACCTACACTCACCTTTACTGGCTCCATCCCCGCCTCTTCGACTTGTCTGCCTCCTCTCCATCTATCCTCTCCTCTATCCATCCTCTATCCACCTCCCCCTCTCTCCCTATTTATTTCAGAACCCTCTTCCCCTCCCCCATTTCTGATGAAGGGTTTAGGCCCGAAACGTCAAGTTTTCCTGCTCCTATGATGCTGCTTGACCTGCTGTGTTCATCCAGCCCCATGCTTGTTATCTCGGATTCTCCAGCATCTGCAGTACCCTTTATCTCAGAGTATGTGAAAAATCCGAAAGAACTGCAGACGCTGTAAATCAGGAACAAAAGCAGAAGTTGCTGGAAAAGCTCAGCAGGGCTGGTAGCAGCAGTGAAGAAAAAAAATCAGTTAACGTCTCGGGTCTGGCGACCCTTCCTCAGAACTCGGTGTCCCTTCTCATGAAAGGGTCACCGGACCCGAAACGTTAACTGATTTTTTTTTCCTCACTGCTGCTACCAGCCCTGCTGAGCTTTTCCAGCAACTTCCGTTCTTGTTCCTGTAAATAAAGTACGTGTCATGGGGTAAAGCAGCGCCCAGCTCCCGTTTCCCACACCGTCTCAGACCTTCCGCCGCTGCTGCTACTGCCGCCACCGTCGCCATCTTGCCTCCAGCTTCCCCTGACAACGGAAGTATGGTATGAATAACGGAATCATCCACCAATGGAACAGCACCGCGACGCGTCCGCCCATCCACCAACAGGCGGGGCTATCGGCAGCTTCCGGAAGTCGGATCGCTGGCACTCAGTGTCGGTTGGGGGCAATATCCGGGCAACTGCCTTCAAATTTCCCGCGCTGCTGGGGCCGATGCACGTGTAGAGTGGGATGGCAGGGCGGTATCTCCACAAATTCGGGTGGGTGAGATAAATTCGTTAAATGATTGCGTTGAGCATTACTCTTACGTCAAAATGTGTAGTAACGTCGCCGTAGTTTGAAAGGACTAAAGGGCTAATTTCTCATTAGGGAGGGATGTCTGGTGGTGGTCTAACCTGAGGGTCAGGTTAGGGCAGAGTTTGAGAAGGGGAATCCTTCGTGGTAACCTCAGACAGTACAGGAATTGAGCCATGCATTGCAAATCAGCCATCAAGCCAACTTAGCTAACTGACTCTCTATGAAAAATGTCAGTACAGTTGTAGATCAGCACATAGATATGCTAACAGGGGATGGGTATAATGCTGAACCTAATTGTGGGGAGTGAAGGCAGACAGGTGGGAGCATTTCAGTGATAATGACCCTGGTGCAGTTTGATTTTAGGTCTCTTGAAGAAAAGAAAAATGACGGTCTGCAAAAAAAAAAAGTTTTGGATTGGGGAGAAGCCAAAATAGACTCAGAACACCTAAGTGGGCAATATGGTGTCAGCACTATTGCCTCAGCACCAGGGACCTGGGTCCAATTACAGATCAGATGATTGTCTGTGTGGAGTTTGTGCATTAGTCATAGTCATTCAGCATGGAATAAGATCCTTTGGTCCAACCAGTCCGTGCTGAACATAATCCCAAACAAAACTAGTTCTATCTGCCTGCTCCAAACCTCTTCTATTCATGTCTTTTAAGTGTTGTAATTGTGCTGACATCCACTTCCTGCAAAGAAAATTTCACTTATGTGGCTTGATTTTATTTCACTTCTTTTTTTTTTACAAAATGAGAAATTCTAAACTGTATGCCCTATTCTTTCCATATATAACTTGCTTGAAATTAACATTCTTTCAGATAACTATTAACAGCAAAAACTGACCTCCATTTTGTTTTCTAGTGATCAGCTTGAGACCCACAGCTGAGAATTAGCAATCTGACTTGAAATTGCACCCCTTTATTCTCTCTTAGGGATATAATGCTGGCTTTCCCTGTGTAGTGATTCACCAATCAACCTGTCTAGATCAACCACAACACCACCCACCCTTTGAGATGAGGACATTTGCTGTTTGTAAAGATCAACAGGGTTACCTTGGCTAATGGACCTGTGAGAAGATGTGTGGCGCTCACTATCTGGATTTGGAGACTGGCTTAGTTTTGAATATGACTGTATTGACTGTTTTAAGGCTCCTATAGCCCAGCCGGTGCAAAACGCTAGCCTCATTTCGGTGAGTGGTTTTTGTTACTCTAAGTTTCTGTCATGGTATAGAACACAGATCTGTACAGCACAGGAACAGGACCTTTGCCTACAACATTGTGCTGAACGTGATGCCAAATTAAACTAACCTCTTCTGCCTGCCCTTGTTCCATCTCCCTCCATTCCTTGCATATGTCATGTACTTATCCAAAAGTCCCATAAATGCCCTTATCATGTCTGCCTTCACCACCATCCCTGGTGGTGCATTCCAGACTGTTACAACTCTCTCCCCTTTTTTTTTGAAAGGAACCTGTCCCCTCGTGTCTCCTTTGGACTTTCTCCCTCTCACCTTAATGCATGCCCCCTAGTATTAGACATTAGACTCTGACTGTCTACCCTATCTACGTATCTCATAATTTTATAAACTTCTATCAAGTCTCCCTTCAGCCTCTGCTGCTCAAGAGAAAACAATGAGTTTTTGTAGCCTGTCCTTCCAGCTCATACCCCTAATCCGGGCAGCATTCTGGTAAACCCCTTCTGCACTCTCTCCAAAGCCTCCACATCCTTTCTGTAATGTGATGATCAGAATTGAATGCAATACTCTAAGTGTGGCCTAACCAAAATCTTATAAAGCTGCAACATGACATCCTGACTCTCGTACTCCGTTCCCTGACCAGTAAAGGCAAGCATGCCAAATGTTGTCTTAACCACCCTGTCTACTTGTGTGGCCACTTTCAGAGAGCTATGGACTTGAACCCCAAGATCCTTATGTATGTCAATGCTGTTCAGAGTCCTGCCATTAACTGCATATTTTTCCTTAACATTTTATCTTCCAAAGTGTGGCACCTCACACTTACCTGGATTAAACTCCATCTGCCATTTTTCTGCCCGCATCTACAACTGATCTATATCCTGCTGTATGCTTTATATATAGAATTGCAACAGTGTGGAAACAGGCCCTTTGGGCCAACAAGTCCACACCGACCCTTGGAGCATCCCACCCACACGCATCCCCCTATAACCCACCTAAGCTACACATCCCTGAACACTACGGGCAATTTAACGTGGCCAATTAGGTGTAACCTGCACATCTTTCGACCGTGCCTTTGACAATCTTCTACACTGTCCACAACTCCACCAATCTTTTAATCGTCTGCAAACTTACTAACCCACCCGTCCATCCAAGTCATTTGTGTATTTATCACAAACAGCAGAGGTCCTAGTAAGGATCCCTGCAGAACACCGCTGGTCATGCACCTCCTGCCTGAGAAACAACCTTCCACCACTACCCCATGTCTTCTACAGGCAAGCTGATTCTGAATCTACATGGCAAAGTCACAGTTGATCCCATGTGTCTTATTCTTCTGGATGAGCCTACCATATAGCTTACTAACTACTAATGTGGCAGGTTTAAAAGCGAACAAATCTCCAGGCTGCTGGGAGACACAAGGGAAGAAATTTACAGAATAAAAACCAAAAGAACTGCAGATGCTGTAAATCAGGAACAAAATCAGAAGTTGCTGGAAAAGCTCAGCAAGCCTGGCAGCATCTGTGAAGCAAAAATCAGAGTTAACGTTTATGGTCTGGTGACCCTTCCTCAGAAGTTCTGTTTTTGTTCAGGAAATTACAGAAACTCTGACCCAATTTTTAATTCTTCTCTGGCCATATGGGTGGTGCCAGGGAATTGGTGAACACATAGGGTTCCAGTTTTCAAGAATAATGGTAGAAATAAACCAAGGATTTACAAAACAGTGAGTCTCAAATCAGTGGCAGGGAAGTTATTGGAGAAAGTTCTGAAGGAGAGAATAAATCTCCACTTGAAGCAGGAGGCTTGATTAGGGATAAACAGTAAGGATTTTTTGAAGGGAGGTCATGCCTAACAAACTTTATATAATTTTTTTGAGATGATCAGATGTCTAGATGAGAGTAGTACAATTTGTATGGTTTTCAAAATAGCCTTTGACAAGGTCCCACATTGGACACTGATAAAGATGGTAAAAATACACAGCATCCAGGCTAAGTCCACATGCTGGATGTTTAGTGGCAGGAGACAGAATGGGGGTAGAAAGGTATTTGTGTGACTGGAGTTTGATGTATAGTGCCGGGTCCATTTATTTTATGTGATCTATAAACAATGTTGATGGATGTGGGGTAAAGGGTTGATATGTTTGTGGATGGCACGGCCTATGGCTGGATGGTTAGTAGCAAGGGAAGGAGGTCTCGGATTATGGGAAGAAAGATAGATTGGTCAGATGGCATGTAACCTCTTAAAAAATGAGGTGGTGTACTTTTGGCTGAATTAACAAGATGAGGGAGGATTCAATGAATGGCATGAGATGAAGAAGCTCAAAGGAATCACTGGGAGCTGTACAGGACTCTGGTTAAGCTACAGCTGGAGTAGTGTGTGTAGTTCAGGTCGCCTCACTATAGAATGTGATTACTCTGCAGTCGGTACAGAGGAGATTTGCCAGGATGTTGCCTAGGTTGGAGCATTTTAGCAAAGAAGATTGGATAGGTTTGGGTTTTCTTCACAGCAGAGAAGGCTGAGGCGGATCTGATTGAAGTGTCTAAGCTTATGATGTGATGGACAATGTGGAAAGGAAGCAATTGTTCCTGAGTGGGAGGATCAATAACAGATGGCATAATTTTTAAGTGAAGGGCTTGTGGTTTAGAAGGGATCTGAGGAAAAGTGTTTTAGCCCAGAGAGTGGTGGGAATCTGGAATGCACTGTCTGGGAGGATAGAATCCCTACAGTGTGGAAACAGGCCATTTGGCTCATCAATTCTGCACCACCTAGATCTCCCCACCCAAATCAGTGTTTCCTGTGGCTAATCTGCCTAGCATAGACATTGGTGGGCAATCCACTTAACCTGCACATCCTTGGACTGTGGGAGTTGGTGGAGCTGAGATACAGCTAAGAGCTTGTTTAGTCTCTCTGCTGCTAGATTTTCTTCCAGTGTACTGTTCTCTGGACTGGAAGATAGCATGTGAGAAAAGTGGTTAAGTAATATTATTTTAATAGTTACTTATGCTAATTCTATTTTAAGTGTAACAATAAAGTGTTTTATTTAAAGTCTAGTAGTGGACCAATCAAATCACACGTGGAACTCAGCACCTTACACTTGCCTTTATAAAGTTTGCGTCTAGATTATCTCCATAATATACTTTGATGGGGTTGGTCTGGTTATTAACAGACCATTATAACTTTAACAAATTAGAGGTTAAGTTTTGGGGATTTAGTGTTGATAGGAAGGGGATGAAGCAGTGAACAATTCAGTGGTCACCATTTTGTTATGGCTTCTGACTTTATCTCATATTTTGATTACAAATTCTTACTCTTTTCCCTCTATTCCAATGGATGTGGATATTGACCATCATTAATTGCCCTGGAAGATGTTTGTGAGTTTTCTTCTGAAACCGTTTGCAGTCCATTTGCTATAGGCTGACCCTCAAAGCTGTTAGGGAGGGAGTTCCAGGATTTTGATCCAGGGCTGCTGAAGGAACAGTAATATATTTACAAGATGTCAAGTAGGTTGGAAGGAAACTTAGTTGGTGGTGTTCCTGCGTGCCTACTCCTTTGTCCTCCTTGGTTGACAAGGTAATGGGTTTGGAAGTTGCTGTCAAAACACTAAAAGGAGTGAATATTTTGAATAGGAGTGAATATGGTGTCCACCAAGTTAGCAAGTGTCTTTGTCCTAGATGTAGTTGAGCTTCTTCTGTGTTGGAGCAACACAAGGACCCTAAGGAGTGTGGCAGGGTCATTGCATAACACCAAGGTCAGGAAGAGTGTATCATAGTTAGATTGATTCTGAGACTTTGCTTAGGCAGTTGTGTGCTGCAGGGAGGGAGTTGATAAAGGGCTAGCGAATGACAGACTGGAAATAAAGTGCAAGAGAGGGAAAATTGCTAGAGTTGGGAGATTAGAGTCTAGAGTGAGTGGTGGCAGATTTAATATTCTACCACAGTTAAGAATTAATGTACAAATCAAACATTTTAAAAATACCAAGACAGCAAGACTGATGTTTGTTTCATAACTTTATTGTAACTATTTACCTGATGGAGGGAGTACAATAACTATATATATCACAAAATACTTTTGAACAACACTCAATGCTCCCCTGTAATCTCAAATAGTCAGAATTCACACAAAAATATACAAACAGTGGGTTTCTCTTCCGAGGCAGGGAGAAAAATGCAGACCACTGTTTAGAATGAAGTTAGATTTGTGTGTTATAGTTACTGTGATATGTTGTGTACAGTCATCTAGGTTGTCATGCTCACTTTAGAAGCTACAGCAACACAGTCACATTGGGAAGAGGCAAAGTGCAGTAAGCTCTGATCTACCAGTGTTTTTGTTCACAACAAGCCCAGATGATCAGGGCAAGGCAGCTAAAACAATCTTTTTAATCTTTTGGGGAAGCAATTAACAACATTTGTAATATTGGAGATTGCAGTAATCTGTTGGAGTATCATTAAGGCCAAACTACATGAACCCTGGGAGAAGAGTATAGAGCATGTTGTGTTGCTATCAGCACTCGTATGGTTAATTCTCAGCTACAGAGCAAAATAATGTGGGCCAGGAGGGCACAATATACAAGGTAGCAGAGGCAGTGGATCAGTCAATCACGAGAAGCTGAATGAGAATTTAAAACTTTTTTCATTCCTTTTTATTTGGATTTTCCAGTGGCTTCCTTTCAGTAGGCATGATTTTCTATGTAGAGAGATTGGCTAGCTGCACCTTCAGTTTCACCGCTGAACTGATACTGCCCAAGTGAAGCCAAACTGTTAACCTATTTAAAACAAAAGAAGTGTGACTAAAGCACCGAGTAGGAACAAAATATTTGAAAGGTTAAAACCATAAACAAAAAAAAGAGCATTGGTTTAAAATAATATTCCCTAATGCCACCTTGGCACCTGAAACATGTCTACATACATGTTACAGCCATCTCCACTCTTATGCTCTCAGATGTACATTGGTTGCTTGTCTGACATCTTTATTTTGAAAAGTTCTCATCCCCATATGACAAATACTGACTTTTTAGAATAGCTTTAAAATGTCTCCTTTCAGGCAGAACAGAACACTCTAGAAAAAGAGGGTGGGTGAGGTCAAACATTTGTTTGAAGACAAACCAGTGATCTGGTAGTCAGGGGGGGGGGGGCGGGGCGCCCCCCCAAATCTCTCAATATTTCAATAGGCTCCTGTTTTACACATGGGTCAGCTGCCTTTAAAGATGCAAGGCAATGACTATTATCACAAACAAAAACAAATTTAAGAACTGAAGCGTCACTGGATCTGAAACATTAACTGTTTTCTCTCCATAGATGCTGCCAGACCTGTTGAGTTTCTCCAGCGATTTCTGATTTCCAGCATCCACCGTTCTTGATTTTATTTTAGCAATTGTCAATTGTGTTGAGCAACAAGACAGCTACTGTTGTAGAGAAATTGAATCCTGTTTAGTCTTAATAACCAAGTAGGATGCTTTAGAAGAGAAACTAATGGAACAAAGGGAGTACTTGTAGAGATTTAAGGTAAAAGGAGTTGCCAAGGTGGGCCTTGCCCTTAACTCAGATCTGGAAGTCTCAAGCTAAGTAGAACAACTTTCTAAAGGACTGAGGAACATTCAACCAGAGAAAACAATTCATATTCTATTTATCCAGTTGCTGCCAACCTGTTGACTTTCTCCAGCAATTTGTTTTTGTTTGGTTTCCAGCATTTGCAGTTCTTGTTTTATTTTTGATTTGTTTAGTTTGTGATAGTAAAAGTCTTTAAACATTAAATGTTGTTTGGTTATTTCTGTTGGTTGCTTAGAAATTCTACTTTATAAAAAAAATTATTCAATCTCAATAAGGATCATAAAACTTGTTTCAAATCCCACCATGGACTCAGAAGATAGGAACAGGAGGATGACATTCAAGCCTGCTCCCCATTTGTCATTATCATGGCTGTTCATCCAACTGAATAGCCTAATCCTGTTCACCCCATGTGCTATATCTAGCTGCCTCTTGAATACATTCAATGCTTTAGCATCAACTACTTCCTGTGGTAATGAATTCCACAGGATCACCATGCTTTGGGTGAAGAAATGTCTCCTCATTTCCGTCTTGAATGGTCTACCCGAATCCTCAGACTGGTTCTGGACACAGTCACCATTGGGAACATCCTGCATCGACCCTGTCCAGTCTGGTCAGAATTTTAAGCCTGAACTCCAGCAAAATCGAGCTTGACCTAGTCAATCTCTCATCAAACATCAGTCCTGCCATCCCTGGAATCTGCTTGGTAAACGTTCGCTGCACTCCCTTGAGTGTAACAGCATCCTTCCTCAGAAAAGACTCATTCTTCCCCCTCCCTAATCTCTGAATTCATCTAATCTTGTACTTGGATTTCAGGCATTCTCCATTTTAATCATTTGTGTGACTTCAGATGCCAATACTCCACATACTGGGATTTTATTTCAGCGTGTCTGTCTGTCTGTCTGTCTGTCTCCTCAAATTCTTTGACCAAGTTGTTGGTCATCGGCCTAATAATTTCAAACTTAACGAGTATCAAGTTTTGTTGGACAGCATTTTACTCCATTTTGAATGATGCTACAGAAAAGTTAGTTAACAAAAAGGTTGTAAAGCAGATCCCAGATGCTACCAGCACTGGAGAACCGACAGAGGGCAAGACATTCTTTATCAAAAACAATTTTTAAAAGTTGGTGCAACATTGGACCAGACCTGTGTCTAATCAGTTATCACCAGATGTTCACACAGTGACTACATGGGAATCTGGACTGATGTCCCCAGCTGCTTTCCCCATCCAACTCAAAATCTTTATCCCAGAAAGCTCAGGGCTACATGTTGAAGTTCCTTCAGCTTGTACTAGAGACCAAACCAGATATTGTCTAGTCTGTGGATCCATTGAAATATTTGGAACCTTGGACATAATTTTTAAAAAATTATCTGCAGTGAGACAAGAATCACAAGTACCTCAGCACGCTTCATGAACTCATCCTGAGCCGCCTGCAGGTTATCCTGTTCCCCACGCCAAGCATTCAGTGCAGAGGCTTGTAGAGCTCGGCCAAAAGAGAAGGTCAGTGCCCATGGTTTTGGCAATGGGCATTTGTTGATAGCATTGAGATGGATGGTGGCTTCTTCCTCACTCTGCCCTCCAGACAAAAACGTGACTCCTGACAGAAAAATCAAAAACCAGTCAGAAACATACAGACACCATAATTTGACTTGGTGTGCAATTACAATATGGCTGTGGAGGTTGAAGGAATGTTGTGCATCAACTTGAAATGAAGTTTGAGGGGTACAATAGTTGGCTCTTCTTGTCATCACACCCGTGATACTAGTATATAGAAAGCTCAATTAGTCTGTAATTTTTACAGATTCTAAAGATACACTAATGCTCATGAATATTAGAAATAGAGTTCATGACCGTATGGCACAAAGCCTTCTCTGGCCTTCAGCAATATCCTGGATGATCTTTAGCTTCAACTCCACTGAATTTTTTCCTTCAGAATTCCAATCATCCATACTGTACACCAGTGGGGTATTACAGGGTCCAGAACTCAGGGCCCTAACTATTCACAATTTATGTTAATGATTTGGATGCAGGGATAAGAGGTATTTTAGACAAATTGCAGAGGACATTAAAATAGGTTCAAAAGCAAGTTGCAAAAATGTTTGCAGATAGTTTAAGTGAAATGGCCAACGTTTGGCAGGTGGATTTTAATATGGACACGTTATCCATTTTGGTTGGAAGAATAAAAAGGCAAATTATGAAGAGAAATCTAATACAGAAGGATCTGTGTGTCCTCATGCATGAATCACATCACTAGTATGCAGGTAATGAAAAGGAGGTCAAATAGAATTTCAGCACGCATTGCTAAAAGGAATGGAGTATAGAAGTAGGGAAGTTGATGCAACTATGCAAGACATTGCTGAGACCACATTTCGGCATGTAGTTTTGGTGCCCTTGGAGTCGGTACAGAGAAAGTTTCCGAGATTAATGCCAAATATGAAAGGCTTCTTTTATGAGATAAAGATTAAGCAGTTTAGAACAATGAAACGAGGTTGAGTTCAGGTAAAAGATGCTAAAGGCAATTCACAAAGTAGATGTAGAACAGATGACTCTCCTGGTGGGGGTGGTGCTGTGCTGTCTAGAATGAGAGGTAATAATTTCAGCCAAGAGGTGGCATATGTAACAAATGAGGTCTCGGGTTTACGAATCTGGTGTTTGCTGCTTCAGAAGCAGAGATGACAACAACCATGATCGTATTAAATGACGGAGCATGCTCAAGGGGCTGAATGGTCTCGGCCTGTTCCTAAGTGTTATCCTTCTCTGTGGCATCTTATTGAAAGTTTTTTGAAAATCCATGTATGCCATACCTACTAGTCCCTTTTTATCCTACCGTACACCTAACAGTGTCAGATGTACAGCACGGAAACAGAATCTTTGGTTCAACTCATCCATGCTGACCAAATATTCTAAATAAATTAGTCCCATTTGGCCCATGTTCCTCTAAACCCTTCTTATTCATATCCTCATCCAGATGCCTCTTACAATTTGTAATTGTACCAGCCTCCTCCACTTCCTCTGGTAGTTCATTTCCATACATGCACCCACCTCTGCATGAAAAATTTGCCCCTTAAGTCACTTTTAAATGTTTCCTCTCTCACTTAAGCCTATGCCCTCTAGTTTTGGACTCCCAACCCAGGGAAAAGAGCTTATCTAATTATCCTATCCATGCCCCTCATGGTTTTATAAGCTTCTATAAAGGTCACCCTGCAGCCTCTGATGCTCCAGGGTTATTCAGCCTGTCCTTACAGTTCAAATCCTCCAACCCTGGCAACATTCTTGGAAGTCTTTTCTAAAACCCTTTCAAATTTCATAACATCCTTCCTATAACAACGAGGCCAGAATTGCACACAGTACTCAAAGTGGCCTAACATGACCTACCAACTCCTATATTCATGCATTGACCAATAAAGGCAAGCATACCAAACGCTTTCTTCACTATCCAATCTACCTGGGACTCCACTTTCAAGGAATTATAAAACTGCACTTCTGAATTTCTTCAGAATTCTAATGAATTTGTCAAACAAGATTACTCTTCTGCAAAACCACAAATGGTGTGTTCACACTATGATTTAAGTACATTGTTAAGACATTAAGAAATTCCAGCACGTCTCCAACAAGTCTAACCCTAGTTCCTAGTTTTCTCTCTTTTTCCCTCCATTATGGGTGGTATTACATGTGGTAACTTCCAATCTGCTGGGACCATTTCAGAATTCAGGGAATTTTGGGAAAAAAAAGCCAAGGCTACACAACCACTGTTCTCTAAGAATCCTAGTATGCTAATAGGGCACAAGGTACTGAGATTTGCTGCATTTTAAAACCAAGTGTCTCCAGAACATTTTAAGTCTTCTGATTTTAAATTACCTTAATTTCCTAACTCAGCCACCTCTAGGTTAATTTCTATACCAGAAATAGAGAGTATGATTTCTAGAAATGAAGACTGAACACATTTTTCTGTTCGCCATTATAATTTTTCATGTTTCTGACCCATGATTACTCTGGCTACTTTATTTTTAAAAAATCTTCTACAAATTCTTAATCATTTAAGAGGGAGGGTTTCAGGTATATGGATAACTGGGGCTCATTCTGGGGAAGGTGGGACCTCTACAAACAGGACGGTCTTCACTTGAACCAGAGGGGTACTAATATCCTGGGTGGGAAATTTGCTAGTGCTTTTCGGGTGGATTTAAACTAGCTCAGCAGGGGCATGGGAACCTGTGGTGTATTTCCAGTACACAGGAGGATGAGAGTAGGGAGGACATGGACAGGATTTCACCGTCACAGGAGTGTGCTGGCAGACAGCAAGCTGGTTTGAAGTGTGTCTACTTCAACGCCAGGAGTATCCGGAATAAGGTAGGTGAGCTTGCAGCATGGATAGGTACCTGGGACTTCGATGTTGTGGCCATTTCGGAGACATGGCTAGAGCAGGGTCAGGAATGGATGTTGCAGGTTCCAGGGTTTAGATCTTTCATAAAGATCAGGGAAGGTGGGAAAAGAGGGGGAGGTGTGGCTTTGTCAGTCAAGGACAGTATAACAGTGGCTGAAAGAACTTTTGACGAGGACTCGTCTACTGAGGTGGTATGGGCTGAGGTCAGAAACAGGAGAGGAGAGGTCACACTGCTGGGAGTTTTTGATAGGCCTCCGCAAAGTTCCAGGGATGTGGAGGAGAGGATCGGCAAAACGATTCTGGGCAGGAGTGAAAGGAACAAGGTGGTCATTATGGGAGACTTTAATTTCCCCAACATTGACTGGAAATTCTATAACTCTAGTATGTCGGATGGATCGGTTCTTGTCCAATGTGTGCAGGAGGGTTTCCTGACACAGTATGTCGAAGGGCTGACAAGAGGGGAGGCCACACTGGATCTGGTACTTGGTAATGAACCAGGCCAGGTTTTTGATTTAGTGGTAGGTGAGCACTTTGGAGAGAGTGACCATAATTTGGTTATGTTTAGTTTAGCGATGGAAAGAGATAGGAACATGCCACTGGGCAAGAGTTATAGATGGGGGAAGGGCAATTATAATGCAATTAGGCAAGACTTAGGAGGGATAGAATGGGGTAGCAAAATGCAGGGGATGGGGACAATTGAAATGTGGAGCTGGTTTAAGGAACAGATATTGCGTGTCCTTGATAGGTATGTCCCTGTCAGGCAGGGAGGAAGTGATAAGGTAAGGGAACCTTGGTTTACAAAAGAAATTGTATCTCTTGTTAAGCGGAAGAGGGAGGCTTATGTGACATTGAGACGAGATGAGGCAATGGAGAGTTACAGATTAGCTAGGAAGGATTTAAAGAGAGAGAGTTAAGAAGAGCAAGGAGGGGACATGAGCAGTCATTAGCAGGTAGAGTTAAGGAGAACCCTAAAGCTTTCTATAGGTATGTGGGGAATAAAAGGATGACTAGGGTAAGAATAGGGCCAGTCAAAGACAGAAGTGGGAAGTTGTGTGTGGACCCTGTGGAGATCGGAGAGGTGCTAAACAAATATTTCTCATCTGTTTTCACTCAGGAAAAGGAGAATATTGTAGAGGAGAAGACTGAGATACGGGCTATTAGACTTGAAAGGATTGAGGTTAGTAAGGAGGAGATGGCGGAGCCTTTGGCCTTGATCTTTGAGTCGTCATTGGCTACAGGTTTAGTACCAGAGGACTGGAGGATTGCAAATGTTGTGCCCTTGTTCAAGAAGGGCAGTAGAGATGACCCAGGTAATTATAGACCAGTGAGCCTTACATCTGTTGTAGGAAAAGTTTTGGAAAGGATTATAAGAGATAGGATTTATAATCATCTAGCAAGCAACAATTTGATTGGAGATGGTCAACATGGATTCGTCAAGGGCAGGTCGTCTCTCACAAACCTCATTGAGTTTTTTGAGAAGGTGACCAAGCACTTGGATGAGGGTAGGGCAGTTGACGTGGTGTACATGGACTTCAGTAAAGCCTTTGATAAGGTTCCACATGGTAGGCTATTGGAGAAAATGCAGAGGCATGGGATTGAGGGAGATTCAGCAGTTTGGATTAGAAACTGGCTTTCTGAAAGGAGGCAAAGAGTGGTGGTTGATGGAAAATATTCAGCCTGGAGTCCGGTTACTAGTGGTGTGCCACAAGGATCTGTTTTGGGACCACTGCTGTTTGTCATTTTTATAAATGACTTGGACGCAGACATAGGTGGATGGGTTCGTAAGTTTGCAGATGACACTAAAGTCGGTGGAGTGGTGGACAGTGTGGAAGAATGTTGCAGGTTGCAGGGAGACTTGGATGAACTGCAGAATTGGGCTGAAAGGTGGCAAATGGAGTTCAATGCAGATAAATGTGAGGTGATGCACTTTGGGAAGAATAATAGGAAGGCAGAATACTGGGTCAATGGAAAGATTCTTGGTAGTGTGGATGTGCAGAGGGATCTTGGTGTCCAGGTACATAGATCCCTGAAAGTTGCCACCCAGGTTGATAGTGCTGTTAAGAAGGCATACGGTGTGTTAGGTTTCATTGGTAGAGGGATTGAGTTCCGGAGCCGTGATGTCATGCTGCAACTGTACAAAACGCTAGTGCGGCCTCACTTGGAGTACTGCGTACAGTTCTGGTCGCCCCATTACAGGAAGCATGTGGAAGCATTGGAAAAGGTGCAGAGGAGATTTACGAGGATGTTGCCTGGTCTGGAGCGAAGGTCTTATGAGGAAAGGCTGAGGGACTTGGGTCTGTTCTCATTGGAGAGAAGAAGGCTAAGAGGGGATTTAATAGAGACATACAAAATGATCAGAGGATTAGATAGGGTGGACAGTGAGAGTCTTTTTCCCAGGATGATGACGTCGGCTAGTACGAGGGGGCATAGCTGCAAATTGAGGGGTGATAGATTTAAGACAGATGTCAGAGGCAGGTTCTTTACTCAGAGAGTGGTAAGGGCGTGGAATGCCCTGCCTGCCAATGTAGTTAACTCAGCCACATTAGGGGCATTTAAACAGTCCTTGGATAAGCATATGGATGATGATGGGATAGTGTAGGGGGATGGGCTTAGATTAGTTCAGAGGTCAGCGCAATATCGAGGGCCGAAGGGCCTGTTCTGCGCTGTATTGTTCTATGTTCTATTTAAATATTCCTAGCTGGCTTCTGCTCATTCTATTCTTTTCCCCATTTTTAAATTAACCTAAAACACTCCTAATCCTCAGATTTACTACTATTGTTTGTACCACTCTTAAATTGAGGAATGTCTTTCACTTCCTTAATACAGATACACTGGTGTGACACTGCAGGGGTGTGGGGTTTTGGTTTTCTGTTAATTTTCTATCCTGTAAACACTAACCCCTTCAGTCACCTAATACAAGGTGTTAGTTGGCTGCCAGTTGCATGGATGTGATTCACAATGAGCACTTCCCATTCCATTATGAATGAATATGGATCTCCTGATTTGTTACTTTTCTCTCTAGCTTTACAATGTCACCACTTTGGGTGGATGGATGGGCAGTGGGGGTAGTGGCATTGTTAAGATTGAGTTAGCTTTAAAAAAAAACCAAACTTACATCAAGATCATTATTCAAACCACACTAAGTATTCTCCACTCCTCATCAGTATTTGTGGAAAACTCTGATATAAACATATTACAGTAAATCCTTCAACTAGCATCCATGTACCTGGGACAGCAGGTGGGACAGTGCGCCTCAGTGCAGTAACTGTGGCGATTGCAACCTCTTCAGGGCTGTACTTGGTGGGACAGGCATATCCTGCAGTCACCATGTTGGGCTTCAGCAGGGTTCCCTCAAGATATATGTGGTGATCACTTAGGGCCTTGTAGACTGCACCCAGCACCTGAAAAACAAAAGGCAAACACTTTCTTTTTATTATTTTTTTTATTATTAGTAAATGGGAAATTACTCATTTTTTATATTTCCTTTTAGTTCTGTGATGTGGAGATTGGTAGGTAGGGAGATGTGTTGCTCCATTTTCAGATTGTGAATTAGATTTTCCCTTCAAATGTATGCTGCAATCAGGGCCCCCCCCCCCCAAGACTGAAATTCACCCACAGAGTAGCAGAAGCAGTTTCAGAAGCAAATGAATTTCATGCAGCTTCTCTCATTGGCAGTGTTCCTTACGTAGGTGTGGGAGTGTAGTTGGCAGAAGTTCCCCTGATTCACCTAGGTCAAATGAATTTCAAATGAACTACCAATTCTAAAGCGTCTTATGATACCTAGGCTGTGCCAATATGCGGCCAAGCCCAACAGCTGCTCCGTTCTTGCCTACACCAACACATAACCCCATTAGCTTATAAAGTGGTCCGTTTACCTTCTCTACATCCCTCCCACGGACTGGTTAGCTGTATCCACTATTTGGTTAGCTTTAATTGTCTCAGCAACATGTAAATATTGAAGATGCTGCCTTTAACAAAAAAAAAAGTTCTTGGAGCAGTGGTAATGTCCCTATCTCTTGTCCAGAAGGATTCAAGCCAGAACACACTCCCTGGAGGTGTGTCATTACATGTTGGATTAGGTTGATCAAAATTATTTTGAAAGTGCTGTTTTTGAATTCTCTCATTTTGTTACATTTGTTTGATTCGTTGCTTATGCTATTTTCTATTACTGTAAATTCATCAGCTTTGCATTTCATTTGTCTTCTGACTTGCATTGTCCATTTGTACCTGCTGTAACTTTTAGAGTCAACATGCAGTTTAGTTAATCAGTAGGTCATATTGCAACGATGAATACATTTTAGACACATTTCATTGACTAAAGCTACTTAGAATACTAAAAGTTTTTGGAAGATGCTAAACAAGTCTCAAGTTTGTTTTCCAACCAACCTTTTCTGTGATATACTGGCATCGCTTCAAATCATGATCACCATCAGGAAGGATCTCCGGCTCCACAATAGGAACGATGCCATTCTAAATACACAAGGAGGAAAAATAGTGAAAAAATACAGAGATCAAGAACCTCACCACTCCAGCAATCAAAAACTCAGTGCGCTCATTAATGAAACTTTCCCCATTAATATTTTCCCAAAAACCTTGGGTAGAGAACTTTGTTTTCATAGCTTCATAACTGTGGCTAAATCCAGAACAGTCTCATCCCAGTCTTCCTATTTTATACTTTTACCCCTTCTGAAGCCACCAATTTGTTCGTATGAACACCTTCCAGTACCCTCCCCCAAATAGTCTTCTCATGTGAATCCTGTTAGGCATTTGGTAGGCTATTTGATCATAGAGGTGACTATAGACCAACTGATGGTATCCTCAGAAATGTAGACATAGACTTTTCAGATGAATCATTGGATAGTAATATGGAATTGTTCTCCTAATCCAAAAAACAAAGCACTGTGGATGCTGGAGATCAGAAATTGCTGGAAAACCTCAGCAGGTCTGGCAGCATCTGTGGAGAGAAGGCAGAGTTAACTTTTCAGGTCTAGTGACCCGTCTTCCAAACGGAACAGATGCTGCCAGACCCGCTGAGGTTTACCAGCAATTTCTGATTTTGTTTGCGTTGGAAATTTTCCCCTTCTGTCATAGCTGTGCGAGGACCTGTTACTGAATTGCTTTACTGTGGCCAAGATTAGTTCATTCAAAACAAAGCATGAATCTTCCTAATCTGTAGGTCTGTCCCCACTCTGGGTCTATACTTTGCCATTAGAACTAGGAGGGAAACTATGGTGGTCATTACTTATGAAAGAAACAAATGTTGCATCAGCACTATGTAATGGTAACTAGAAACAAGTTCTATAACCAGCAACTGCATTTAAACTTAAGTAATTTTTTTGTATCACTTTACCTGCTGGCAGATACTGGCATAACGTGCCAGGACATTGGCATTTTCAGCAATAGCAAGGGAAGATGGGGTTGTGTCAGTGATCTTCAAAACACAACGCCACTTTGCAAAGTCTGCTCCATCCTTCTTGTACTGAGCACAACGTTCCGACAATCCATCCAGACCTATAAAACCAAGATGTCATCAGCCTAATTAAAGAACTGTGGAACCTGGAGGTCTGAAACAAGAACAGAAGCTGCTGGAGAAACTCAGCAAGTCTGGCAGCATCTATAGGAAGAAAGCAGAGTTAACATTGAATCCAGTGACTCAGGTTTTGAAGAGGAGTCACTGGACTGGAAGTGTTAACTTTGCTGTCTTCCCCCCGCTCCACAGATGCTGTCGGACCTGGTATGTTTCTCCAGCAACTTCTGTTGTTGCTTCAGATATCATCAGCTATTAGGCACTGCACAGATCGGACACAGGTACCCACAAGAGTTTTAAAAAGTGGTAAAATAGAGGCATAGATTTAAGTAATCTTTTAAATTTTTAATTCCAATGCAAAACAAAACAAAAAGCGTCAAGACATAACTGCAGCCAACTAGGTTTCTGGAACACCTCCATTCTACTGTTCCAACAGCAACTAACAAATAACTGACCACGCCAAACAAACATCAATGAAAGTATCCTTCTTCTATTGTTTCTGAAGGTGTTTGAAATTAAATAGGAAACTTTTATTGCTACAACAAAAGTGCTAGGAAGCTGAAATACTTAAGAGTGCTATCTAACCATAAGGTTTAAGTCTTGCTCGAAAGACTTAAACACATAATTCCAGTGTAGTATTGAGCATTTAATATAAATTTAGAGGTGCCACATTTTGGCAGATATGTTAAACCACCTACCTGTTCAGTTGAATGCAAAAAGATCCAGTGACAATAACGTGAAGACCAAGGGTGTTTCCCCAGTGCCTTATGCAATATTATTCCTCAACAAGCATTACTAAAACACATTGGCTGGTCGTTTTCTGACTGCTGTTATTCAGTGATTGGAATCGTAATGTACTTAAGTGGATTTAAAGGCAGGAAGTCAGCAACTGAACCAAAAGATTCACAGCTGACTGAAGCATCACATCTGGAAGTGCTAAGATAACAAGCCATTCAAAATAGGCAGCTTGGTACAGGTGATAACACTTCCATGGTGAGACTAAGTATAATGTAGAGACCCACTTGTGGTACAGAGGCAGAGTCCCTATCCTTGAACTGTGAAGCCTGGGTTCAAGTCCCACCTGCTCCACAGGTGTGTATTAACATCTCTGAACAGGTTGATTAGGAAAAAAAAGTCTACTACGAAAAAAAAAAGTGCTGGAGACAGGTCAGGCAGCATCTGTGTAGAGGAAAAACACAGACTTAACATTTCACATTGATGTTTATCAGAACTCTTCTATTTGCAGCATTTTCAATTCTTATTTCAGACTTCTGGCACCTGCAATATTCTATTTTTGTCCAGTTAAGCAATAATTTGACAATAACACGTATGATGGGTCGAATGGCCTTACTTCCACTCCTATGTCTTATGGTCTTATTTGTACATTTGACCAGTACATATTGGTCCTCTGGTGTACTTTGTATTCTTCACGGAGTTGCCAACCAGTCTTTTTATGCCTCAAGTGCCCCAACACCAAATAAGTTAATTTTGAATTCAAGTATAAAAAATTGGAGATAATTTAAAAGGAAGGACACAGGTTTTGACAGAGCAGACTCAAAACCACACTCCCTTCCTGGAACATTGGCACAAAGGTTAAAATAGCTTCACTCTAATAGAATTCTATCAATTCAGCGGAAATTGGAAGTCAGACATATTCAATGTCTTTGGATTAAGGCCACATTGGTTGGAGCATTTCTTGTGAGCCAAAAGGGAAGCCAATACTTCCACTTACTGGAAATAGCACTTAAAATGATGCCCTGGATGACAGCTTGAAATCCTAGCCAGTACCCTTCCCGATCTCATTGCTGCATCGTTTGAGAACAAGAAACAGTTTTGGGGCAGCCCACTGAATCCACAAACAAACCCACCTGGCATAAAATAACTTTGACTCAAAACATTGACTGTTTCTGTCTCCATAGATGCTGCCAGACCTCCTGTTTTTCTCCAGCACTTTTTATTTCAGATCTCCGGCATCTGTAGTTCTTTGCTTTTGTTAGAATTTTAAAAACAAAAGCTGTCAGAGTACAGCAATTAAAGTTACTGAAGTGTAGAACATATTCTCAGTGTTTGAGGGAAAGTACAGCTTGGGTCCTTTGATTTCACTGGAACTTGCCCTAGGAATGGTTATGGGTGGTAAGACTGGGGATTTGAAAATTTTGATGGGACCGAAAAGGAGACTTCAATCAGCATTAGAGCTGAGTTCATGTGGGAATTGCAGTGTGATATTACAGACTTTTAATTCAATCCATGAACAGTTATTAAATCAAAATATATACTGTTATACTTGAAAGAATCAGCAATAATTCTGTCTGGTATACATTGTTCAAGGACAAACTTATACAGAAATTGAAATCAATTAGCCTTGTCTGTCAAAAGGTTACATGAACAAAACTGCTTGATAAACTGATGCTTTATGCCACAAGGACAACCGATTGACCTGTAGGAGAATTTAAGGAGTCAATTACAGGAAAGCTGTGCCTTTGAACAGACAGTTAAGGCCAAATGTAACAAGGAACAAAGAACCTACTTCTGATAAGAAAGCAAGCAGTAAATTCGCAGTAATTTGGATGAAAGGACTTTGAAGATTCGCCAATAATGACCTGAAGGACAAAACTCTGTATAAGAACTTAACACCAGAATAAATCAGTAGCAGAACTTCAAAGAACAACACTGCATAAAGATTGAACCCTGGACACTTCCAGAGACAGACACGGTTCATGGAATCCTGGTCAGATTTTACCATTAAAAATCGGGTAATAACCAAGTTGGGTTGTGAGGCTTAACTTGCTCAAGGGGTCCTAATTTGGTTGCTACATTCAGACAAGTTTAAATCATTGTTTTGGTACTTGATTGTCTGAGATTCCTTAATAAGTAGCTGAATTAAAGGTAACTTGTAGTGATTTACCCACAACACCAGGAATTACAAAAAAAAAATGAAAAGGCTGAGTCTTTTTGACAACAGTGATCAATGTATAGAATCTTGTTTAGTCCTGCACAGTAACTGCTTTCATGTATGCATGAGTCCCATCCTTCTTTGCAGTGCATTTAAGTTCAGACACTCTAGCCACCATCCAATGCAATACATTATCTCCATTACCCCAAAGTACTATACATATCCAGTCCCCTCTCTAATAACAGAACTTATACCTTCCCTGATAGTAGGAACTGCAGATGCTGGAGAATCTGAGATATCAAGGTGTAGAGCTGGATGAACACAGCAGGACAAGCAGCATCAGAGGAGCAGGAAAGCTGACGTTTCGGGCCTAGACCCTTCTTCAGAAATGAAACGTCAGCCTTCCTGCTCCTCTGATGCTGCTTGGCCTGCTGTG
>JAHRHZ010000067.1:16938293-17018459 GCA_024137785.1 Ginglymostoma cirratum | reverse complement strand
TCCAAGTCATATTTGTTTCTGAGTTAAACAAGTATCATCATTCCCCCACTGCTTCTGGATCAAAATCTCAGTGTTAACTACATACTATAAATACAGGAACATCAGTGGAAAAGATTTTAGCACCTTAAGTCCTATGTCTGTTATTGAGCATTAAATTTGATCTTGCCAGTGCTGTCCACATCCAGCAAAAATAAATGGCACTGCTATCATCTGCATGTACGAGTCCTCAATCAAAATATAATGTAATTAAGAATATAAATCAATTTAGAACTGCACAATAATATTAATAAACCATAGCATCTCGCATAGAGATGAGGTAGGCATAAATTACATTGTTGAGATAACTCATGGTCCTTCGAGTAAAGCTTTCAAATTGATATTCATTTAGAAAGTGCTGTGAAAATGGTAGTGAGCATGGAAAAGCACAGACAAGCTATCTAAAGTAGGTCAAATGATTA
Organism: Ginglymostoma cirratum; assembly: GCA_024137785.1. Taxonomy (NCBI): domain Eukaryota; kingdom Metazoa; phylum Chordata; class Chondrichthyes; order Orectolobiformes; family Ginglymostomatidae; genus Ginglymostoma; species Ginglymostoma cirratum. The sequence goes on along the minus strand of JAHRHZ010000067.1, from coordinate 17,018,001 downwards.
AACATGGCACAATGAGATGCAATTTGCTCTGAGTCAATAAAGTCTGAAACTAGGAAGAAATAAAAACTATTCATGTAAACATAAATGTGTGCTTCTCGGATACGGTTCACATAAAAATGTGATTTGTTTGGAATAGAACAGCCTTATTTATTGTGTGTAGTATGAGAAATTATACAACGCTCTCAAGAGAACTTTCATTTACTCATCATGTATACAGTCCACATCTAAATAAAATAAAGGACGTTAACTCCAGTTTTGACTTTGTTTGAGGACATCACTGTTTGAAATTGAAATAGGTTCTCTTGGTAGAAACAATAGAAATCACTTCTAGTGAATTTTAAAGGAAAATTTTCACTAAAATATATTCTATGTGATTTGAAATGTTTCAAGAACAGTTATTATAAGATGTAGGATTTCAATCTAGGTGCTATGTCTGTAGAATGCTGTGCAGACTAAGAACTGAAACCACAACACACATAGCACATGAATTAAAAACCATGTTTAACACTTAACAAGTATATCTTCAACAGTGCAGCAAGCAAATAGTTTTGAATGAAATGGTTCAAACAAAAGAAATATATTTTAAAATTATGAGCAATTCTCTTGTAGGTTGTTCTGTTTAGCAAATTACATTAAGTAGTCCAGCAATTCCTTTACTTCTTACTTCTGTGTTGCAGCATATGAGCTTTCAACCTGGTTTCTTTTCAGTATTAAGTTAACAGGAATCTAAAGTCCACATTCTTATTCCTGTTTCTTAGGCATTTAACAATGTGATGGCCAACGTTGCAACTTATGTCGACACCCGGGTCACCCAACCTCTAGTTTTGGCTTTGGAAGCTGCCTGTAAGCAGAGTAACAATGATTTACATTTAAAAATAAGGGTCCTGTAACTAATAAAAATCAATTTCCTAGTGTATGTGCAAGTGTTTGATTTGCCAACTACTAAATTCAAACAGGTAGTCATTGCCTTACCAGTAAGAAAGTATGTTGCTGAAGTGTTATTTAAAAGGATATGAAAGGCTATCTTCGCTTTATCTTGATGGGTTCCAGAGCGTACTTTGGTCATTCTTTATGGCACTTTATGTTCCCCATTTCATTGAAGTGAACTCAGAAAATGATTGTTCTACAATCATGCAACTTTGCCCTTTCAATCTTGCTGGAACATAATTATTTTATTTTGTCTGCTATTGGTGCTGTGGTCGGGGCATATGGATTAGAAATGAAGTTAACAGAAGGTGGTGTACAGGGCAGAGAGGCCTTCAGAGAGTGTACACATGGCCTGGAATTCCTACCTCAGCTTTCCTGAAGGGCAATATGTCAGGTGACTTCAATTCTCCAGAATCAGTGACTGTGTTCTATCATATGCTGAAACATGAGTTCCACAGAAACATGGATAATAGTAGTTGGAGTAGACCATTTGGCCCACAAAGCATGTTCTACCATTTAACAAGATATTGACTGATCTACTATCTCAATTACATAGTTTCCTCTCTCTCTTCATATCCCTTGACACCTTTAGCCTCCAGATATATATCTAATACTTAAGTATATTTATGAATTGACATCCATGGTTTTTGGTGGTCAAGAATTCAACAGGTTCACTACCCTCTGAGTGAAGAAATTTCACGTCATTCCAGCCTGAAATTCCCTACCATGTACTCTGAGACTGTATTCCCTTGTCCTGGATCTCTGACCAGGGGAAACATCATCCCTGTATCCCGTCTATTTGCCCTGTCAGAGATTTATATGAGATTCATTCTCATTTTTCTAAACCTCAGTGAATACAGTCACAGTCTACCCAATCTCACCTTGTATGAAAAACCCTGCCATCACAGGAATCAGCCTTGTCAATCTATGTTGCACTTCCTCTTTGGCAAGTATACTTTTCCTCAGGTAAGGAGATCAAAACCGCAAACAACAGTCCAAACATGGATCTCAGTTATGTTCTCTACAGCTGCAGTATGACTTTCTTGCTATGACTTCCTCAGTGTTCTGAGGAAGGGTCACCGGACCCGAAACGTTAACTCTGTTTTTTCCTTCACAGATGCTGCCAGACCTGCTGAGCGTTTCCAGCAACTTTGTTTTTGTTCCTAATCTCTGATAACTGTTTGAAGCAACTTTGAGGGGGAAGTCTGTATATATATCTGCACCATTGTTAGGACTGCTTATTTCTACCATAACAACATCACCTTTTTCCATCTCTGCTCATTCCCTGCTGAAACCCTTATTAGATGTCATTGTTATCTCTAGTACTGATTAAAGTACTCCTGGTCAGACTCCTACTCTCTCCCCTCTGAGCCTGAGATTCTGCAAAGTTTAGCTGCTCATGTATCAACTTAAACTAAGTCCCATGCACCATCAACCTATATTAGTTGATGCAAATCTTGATTTTAAAAGTCTCATATGTACTCAAATCCCTCCATTGGTCTCCTCCCAGTCTCTAACCTTGTTCACTCCTGAAACTATCTAAAATACCCATTCTCCTGAATCAATCCTTTGAGCACCCTTCCATTGTCTAGGCAAAAGCTGCAGAATTCCCTCCCTAAGTCTGCCTTTAACTGTATCTCCAATTTTAAGATTCTTCGTAAAACCTGTATCTCGGTTTTAGTTTTATTTAGCCCTTACATCTCTTACTTGCCTCAATGTTCAAATATTGTTTAGTAATGCCCCTGTTTAAAAATGACCTTAGGACATTATGGTGCAACATAAATACAAGTCATTGTTGTTTCAAGGACAAGTTTATTTTTAAACTCATTCGTGGGATGTGGGCATCACTGATCAGCACTTTACGTCCAATCTAATTGCCTAGAAGGTTGTTATGAGTCAACACCATTGCTGTGGGTTTGGAGTCACATTTAGGCTAGACCAGGTAAGGACAACAGTTTCCTTCCCTCAAGGACATCAGTGAACCAGATGGGGTTTTTCCTGATCAACAATAGTTTCATGTTCATCATTAGATGCTTAAATCTTGAATTTTGTTTAAATTTGAATTCAAATCCCATCATCTGCCATTATGGGATTCAAACCCAGGACATTGTCTGCATTTCTGGACTAATAGTCTAGCAATAATACCTCTAGGCCAATACCTCCCCACTGAAGGTGAACTTGGGGAGGTCAATTTAGGGCAGATGAGAAAGAAACTGGATAAAGGATGGAAGTTCAATGCTAGCAACAGGAAGGAACTTTAAGTAAAAAGAGAAACACAAAATACCCAGGGACAAATTACATAACCTTTAACCCGAATTTTCCCCTTCTCGAAAAGGCACATTAGCTACAGTTAGGTACAAGGGGTTACCTGACAAAGTACAAGTCAAAACAGTGAGTATTAGTAGGCTGAAAACAAAAAAAAAAATGCTGGAGAACACAGTGGGTCAGGCAGCATCCATAACAAAGTAAGCTAATGTTTTGAGGCTATTAGTTGGGCATCACAGCCGTTTCCACCAGTTGCAGAAACCAATTCTAGCAACATTCCCTCAACTAATTTCCTCAAATTGCACCCACTGTCATTCTACCATGGTGTTACATAGCTCAGAACATGCTTCAAACCTCCATAAATTTGAACAAAGCCACCTTGTAATGCAAAGTGAGATGGTAAAGGAGTAGAGAAAAAAAGAGAGGAAGAACAAACAAGGGCTAAAGAGGCAGTTTCTGAATAAATCAGGAGGAGTGAAAGGCAATTTGTAAATGGAGCTGTGTCAGCATACTGCAAGGTGCCCACCAAGCCCAGGAACCCACATGGAAAAATAAGCTTCTCTGTAGGTATTTAGTCAAGTGATTGGAAAATATGCCTGTACTGCATGCAAAACAAAAACCATTTCACTGTACCGTGTTACATGTGACAATAAAAAAAATCAAAATTAGCTGAGTTAGCTAATACTAAGCCCATGAAAAGGAAAGGAAGAGGTATAGCAGATTAAAAACAGTGTAGGTTTAGGAAGATGGATCTACAAAGAGACAGAGTAAAAAATAAATACAAATCTGATGTGACCAAAATAATCAACAGACATTTAAGATAAATATTACAGGATGCAGAAACAATAGATTTGCATTTACAAGTACACTTCAAAATCTCAAGAGATTCTAAAGAACTTTATAACTAATTAATTAGTTTTGAAGTGTTGTCACTTGTAATGTAGCAGACAATAAAAACACCCACAAGTTAGTGATATAACAAATCAACCAGGTGGAGTTACATAGAATCCCTACAGTGTGGAAACAGGCTATTTGGCCCAACAAGTCTACACTGCCTCTCCAAAGAGCAACCCAACCAGATCACCCCCTACCTTTTCCCTGTAACCCTGCATTTCCCATGGTTAATCCACCTAACTTACACACCCCTGGACATTAGGGGCAATTTCACATGACCAATCCACCTAACCAGCACATCTTTGGACCATGGGAGGAAACCACCCAGAGGAACCCCGTGTAGATACTGGAACAATGTGCAAACTCTACACAGACAATCAACTGAGAGTGGAATTGAGCCTGGGTCCCTGGTGCTGTGAGGCAGCAGTGCTAACCTCTGAGCTACTGTGCCATTTGAATAATAATCTGTAGCACCAGCTGGTTGTGATATAATTAGCCAGGATACAAGAAAGAACCCACTGCTCTCTTTTCCTTAGGTTATTTTATCAAGAAAGCAGAAGGAAACTCAAGGTCTTCCACTGTCCTCCTCTGACAAACACAGCAGCAGAATCTACCCTCAGGACTGCCTTTCCACCACTCTCCAAGTGGAAAACGTTTGGAGAACCTACCACGACCCCCCACCCCCACCCCCGCACAGGATGCTGTTAAGACAGCTCCCAACACCAGTGCATGTCCTCCTTGACCCAATTCCTGAACAGTTTTCCTTGGTGGTGCCTTCCATTTTCAGGGTCAGGACAAGAAGGCAAGGCCCAAGACCACTGCAGTTAAACAGGAATTGGATCTGCACTTCCAGCATGATTCTGGACCACACAATAGCCATCTCGCTGCCGAGCTAAATGGTCTCCAATTGTTACTGCAGTATCAATATACAAGATTCTGAGGTATGAGATTATACTGTGTATAGATAATGCAAAATGCTAGAATAGTTTCGGCATAAACTCTAAGAGGTAGCTATGGATAGACGAAAGATATTTAATGATTTTAAATTGGAAGTGGGTGGTGAGAAGCGGAACTGGTTATCCATGCTGTCAGTCTGATCAAACTGACAACTTCAGACAGCAACAATATAGATATTTGGCAGCTGAAGAGTTAGGAATGTTGTATGATATTTGAACAATTCTGGGCAGGTCAGACAGTCTACAATAGTCTCTTTCCTATTCATGTTCCACATTACTGCGTCAAAACTAGCCTAACACAATGCCACAAAACTAGTCTGTTTCACCAAGGATCCCGTGATAAACACATTAAATTCAAAAGACATCTCAGTACTTCATCTACCTGAACCTGGGTTCTCCCTTCCTGATCTCAGTGACTGCAGACAACCCTGTGATTCGGATGCCCCAAGTGATGACATGTGGCATAATGGTAGCCAATGTCCTCATCACTGCCTCTCAAGGTCACGGAGTGAAATTAGCAACAAACTGTTTGGGGTGCTTGGAACTTGTATCCCATATACAACAGCAAAGCATAAGGAAAGACGTAATTATTCAATGCATATTAGATTTGTGCACAGGACTTCTCCACATCCAGTACAGAAAGAAATATAAACAAGCTCAAATTTAGGCTCCTTCATCCAAGTACCTTTGAAGAAATGTCCATAATTCATGCAACACATCCTCAATCCAGTCACATTTCTCAGGCAGACCACGTACAGCTTGGGATATTGACTTGTCTGGGGCAGTAAATGGGAACCCTGTAACTGGCAGGGAGGTTACACAACTTACTCAAGTCAGTTTGGTAAATACCTGGCCCCGAATTATACGTGCCTGGGAAGTGTTTATTGGGACTGTGTAGATGGAGCTTTGCTCTAAGGCGCGGAGAGAGGCCATCTTGCCTGCTCTGGCCCTTTAAACGGAGCTTGAATTCTTGTACTGAAAATCCTTCTCAAAATTCGGGTAGCCAGTTTGTTCTAGTAGGAAAGGAACCTGCGCTGATCAATGATGTGTGTTTGGAGATAGCAAGAACTGCAGATGCCTGAGTCAGAGTCAACACAGTGTGGAGCTGCAGGAACGCAGCAGGTCAGGTAGCATCAGAGGAGCTGAAACGTCGACTTTGCTGCTCCTCTGATGCTGCCTGACCTGCTGTCTTTCTCCAGCTCCACAATGATGTGTGTTAATTGTGCATCAAGCGCTTTGCTCGTTTTTAATAACTATGTTGGGGTAAGGTCGGCAGGTACAGAGAGAGCTTTCATTGCGGGGACTGTTTTCGGTAGACTGCGTCTGTCGCTGGTTTCAGTGGCCGCCTGTTTCATCTTTAATGTTTAAGATCAAGGTTTATAAACACACACAAAAAAAAGTTACATTAAATTGAAGAACTAAAAACCCACGGCCACCAAATTAAATCATTTTAGTCATCCCGTTACTATAATAAAAGTAATTTGAACAATAATTTAAAATTTCATTGAAACCACTCTGGATTGAAGCAGCGGGGTCCACTACCAGGAATTGATTCTACATCAACTCTAGTGACAAACCCCTAATCCTGTCTCTTCCCTCGCCGCCCCTTCAATCTGCTTCTCACCAAAACGATTCCGTCTTCTTTCAGTCTCTCACTCCAACTCCGATTCCGCTCCGCGTCCCCAGCCAGATTAGCCCTGAATGCGGTTTTCCATGCTCCGCCCCTGGCTTAATAAAGCGATTGTGATGCCGCAGCGAGACGTGACTGGCCCAAACTCCGCCCAGAGCCGCGGCAAGGAAGATAGACGAGGGGACACACCCACAACCCAATGCGTAGACCGTCTAATACAAGACCTTTCTCTCAGGGATGAAAAGGCCTTGTGGTTTTATCGCTGTAGTAGTAATCCAGAAACCCAGGTAATGTTCTGGGGATCAGGATTTGACTCCTGTCACGACACTTGGTATGTTTGAATTAAATAAAAAATCAGGAATTGAGAGTTTAATGATAACCACTGTTGGTTCAGTAATGTCCTTATACCCGAAACGTTAACTGCTCCTTTCCTCCAGAAACAAAAACAAAGTTGCTGGAAAAGCTCAGCAGGTCTGGCAGCATCTGTGAAGGAAAAAACAGTTAATGTTTCGGGTCCGGTGACCCTTCATCTAATTCACATCTGTGCAAAGCAGTACCTTCACAATTGTGTTTTACACTTAACTGCTCTCTGAAATGGCCCTAGGGCAGTTCAGGAAGACTAATAAGAAAGACCTTGTTGGTCTATTCCCAACATGGAAAGAATTTTAGAAACCAAAGCAGCCAACAAATCTGAGTAAACCACCATGAAGTTGCCTCAAACCATTCAACACCCAAACATCCACTCCCTGTCTAACACACAGAGATAAAGACAATTTCAAACTGTACATACAAAAAACAATGTGCTGGAGAAATTCAGTAGATCGGTCACTGTCAGAAGTGCCACTGGACTCAAAACATTACCTGGTTTTGTTTGTTTCAGATCTTCAGCATCCACAGTTCTTTGTCTTATCCAAATTGTAAGTATTTCAAAAATTAGATTTCGATGAAGCAAAACAGATAAAGGGAACAACTTATTTACATGTATTTTCAGAAATAGTTTCACAAAGAGCCACATAAAAACCTATGGAACAAACTTTTATGCTCATGGAATAGGAGGTTCAGCGTCAGCTTGCATAAATATTTGGTTTAAGGCCAGAACAGCAAATGGTTGTTTTTCAACCTGGGGCATGACATACATTGGTGTTCTCCAAGGGTCACTAGAGAACCCTTTTTTTTGATAGAATACAGAGTAAAATTTCAAAATTTACAATTACATCAAACTTGGAAGTTTGCCAGAGTGAGGATGATAAAATTGACTGCAACAAAATTTAGATAGGCTAACAGAATGGGTAAAGAAGTAGCAAATAAATTTAGAGGTGTGAATTGATGCAGTGCTCATTGCACTGACCTAAAGTGTGTACAGAGACAGAGGAACCTAGGGGTGCATGATCAAAAATTGGCAGGAAAGATTGAAAGTAATTAGCAAAGCATATTGAATCTTGGGCTTCAGCAATAAAGACATTTGAATATAAAAAGTAGGGAAGTTAAGCTGATCCTTTGTAAAACTCTCAGGCTACAACTGGAATATTGTGTAATGTACCTGCCAACACACAAGGCAGGATTTGTGGAAGAAAAAGGTGAATAGGCAGCATTCCCTCTAATTTTCTTTCCAGCTGCATGGGCCTCCAAGGTCAAAGCTACGATTAGCATACTGATACCATGCATGGAACCTCGAAGTGGCTGCACTTAAAGGGAGCATTGGGAATGGCACTGACTAAATTACCGTACAAGAGAGCTGAGATGGCCCCGATAAACTGAATGGCCTCCTGTACAGTGAGTGACAACATGATACGCACCTCAAATCTAGAATACATCTTGCTGACTTTGTTGATTCTTGTTGTGTATTGATAGGACACATTGTTGACACTGAGACTCCTCAGTCTTTCATTCCTATGCTTTGAGTTTTGCACTATTCATGAATTCCCTGTGATGTCCTAATTTCCTTCCCACATGCAATACTTTATGCTTATTTGCAGTGTTTAATCGGACATTGTTCTTTTCACTCTTGTATTTTGTCTAGCTTATTCTATTACTTCCAGTTCAGTACACTTTTGGCAGCTCCCAAACTCTACTGAATCAATTATTGAAATTATTCAATGAAATTGAGCTGTAGATTAAACAAAATTAGCTAGAGGAATGTAGATTCAGGGAGATGCATAAAGTTGAGGTACCTGGAGAAACTTCATAAAGTAGATGGATGAATCCCATTTGGTGACCTTTAATGAGTCAATACATATTTGATACTAAAAATAGTGAATGCGATTGGATAGTAAAGGGAACATTATTAAATGAGATTCACTGACATGTTGTGGTGAAAATAAACTTTTCAATGCCTCCTGTAGTGCAGTGGTAGTGTCCCTACCAGAGGCCAAAGTTCAAATCGTACCTATTCCTATGGGACTTGTGTGTGTATCATAACCTGTCTGAACAGGTTGATTAGAAAGACATTTCGTTTAGATATTTTCTGCAGTTATTTAAACGTACATCATTTTCAGAAGTCCACCTTGATTTATAAATGGCCCATATTCTCCATCCTACCCTCTGCAGTAAAAGAACCACCGCAGTGCCAAATCCCCTGAGGTCTGAGCTAAATATTCATAATGCAACAGAGTGTACCAGTCATTATGACATGGTTCTTTAGCAATATATTTAGGAGCTTCTTGGGGGTCAGACACCACTGAAATAAAATAGGAGTATGCCATTTGGCCCTCCAAGCCTGTTCTGAGATTAGTATGATCGGATGCAGTGCCCTACTCTCTATTGTTCCCATACTCTTTGATGTCTTTAGTTCAAAGAACTATTTCTAACTCCTTAAAAACATGAAATGCTTTGGCCTCAGCCACTTTCTAGGGGAGAGAATGTCAGAGGCTCACGACTCTCTAGGTGAAGAAATTTTTCCTCATCTCATTCTTAAATGGCCGACTCTATATGCATAGACTATGAAAAAGATAATGGTTGTGTGGGAGTGAAGGCAGAGTGGATCTAGATAAGGGAATCACTCAAGAATCATGCAAGAAACTAAAGGCTAGAAACAACTAAAGGCTAGTAATGGTGGTGGATGATGACTTACACTATGACATTTCTGTACAACCCCAAAGTTTTAGTGATTTAAATTAAACAACATGTGTCAACTATGTTTTAGTGAGTATCATTTTCGCTTGAGTTAGAAAGTTCAGGGTCCAAGTCCCACTTTAAAATGTCAGCCTGGATCATATCTTATGTGAAACTGAAGGAATGTTACACTAAAAGAGGTAATCAGAGCTAATACTTTTTAAGTTGAGTCATTGAATCAAGGTCCTGCACGCTGTCTCAGGTGCCTTAGAATATATTGACCTCTCAAACAATATTGCTGTTTGCAGGACAATCCTGCCCTTATTCTAACACTTGTGTTTCACTGTATTACAACAGAATCCAACACTTCAAAAAAAAAGTCTCAGTTTTCAATGTAGGTTTCCTTAAAATTGAAACAGAGGCTGCCCATGATGTGATCAAGCAAGGCAGCAAGTTAGATCAATGTATAGTTAATTGACAAAGCCAGCAGGGTTTATATAAATTGGTAGATCACAGGAGGAAGGGAAACTGTCTATCAAAGATAAGAAATGTGATATTAGGGACACTTATGTTTTGATTGATAGATTTCAAAGTAGTTTTAGTTAAATAGGTCATGTCCTTCTTCAGCAAATTTTAAAATAGAGGGCTCAGGTGGCAATGTGTCTGAGAAATTAGAAAATGCCTCTGTTCAGAAACCAATTAAGTCAAAGTTCCTTTGGTGGTTGCCACAACTTATTTGAAATGTTGATTTATGTGGATTGACGGTGATATGGATGACACTATTCTGAGAATGGGGAGCTCTTAATGGAACCTTTTCAAAGCGATAAAAAAAATCAATTTAAAGAAATTTCCAGAAATTAACACCTTGCTTCATAAGCCATAAAATTTAACTCTGATTACAATAATTTTTTTTCAAGTACTACGAGATACAGCACCTAGCATAATTGATAAGCTAGGCTGCAATTGTTAGTTTTCAGATGTTCAAAGCATCCAGAATGGCTGGGAGCACTTTATTCACAACCACAGGATGTCCCAATGTTCCATAAATGAAAGTACAGTCATCAGCATCACAAACATGCCAAAATTTCTGTATCAGTCCTTTCCCCCTTCAGAAAATTCTGCATAGTTCAGGCAGTAGGGAAGCAATACTGTATGGAGCAGACTCATTACGATGTTTACAGAAGCACTGATTTGTCCCACTAATTGTGGAATGTTGTGTAATTACTGAATTTCCAATCTTTGCTGCTCCACTTTGCTGGTCAGTGCTAGGTGTGGACAGGGCTGTTTTAAGATGCTATCACTTTCTAGTGCAGGGCACCAGTTTGAAAGTGGCACACATTCTGAAGGCTCCTCTACTTCCTGCTGTACCAAAAGACTCCACTGGGGCAAACCTACAGTAATGTATAATTCAGGAAATTCCCACTTCACAGTGATTCCAATTGTCCCTCAAATTTGAAATTCTAATCTCCAGCTCAAATTGTTAGAGCCACACATAATCCCACAAGTAGTGTCCAGAGTTTCTACATGATGCAGAAATTGCAAGTAACAGATCTTAACTGCCTTTGCATGATTTTAACTGTATTCTCTCTTTTAGAATCCAGTTAAAAGATGAATTTCAATTGTCATTTGTTGACATCTATTCAAGTTTCTTCTGACTGCTGTACCGAATTCCCATAATTCTCCATATTAACAAAAACCTCCTATACTTATGTTCACAATAATTCAATGGAGCTGAATCACTCCTACTGACAATAATTACTAGTTACGAGTTCCCTATCTGTAACTAGTGTGAACAAGCAGTTTGTTTACTCACTGACTAACACTGAAAAGGAAAGGTTCACATTATAGTCAATTTACAAGTTAGATCCTAAATGCAACACTGAATAAAATCTTAAGAAAGAGAGAAATCCTTCAATTAAAGGCATTTGGGCCAACATAAGCCACAGTAGTTACTGATCACTGAAGGAACTGGTCATACAATTTTGTGGATTTCTTTGTGCAGTTTTGTTTGATGCTGAAAATGCTCTTCCAGAGACAAAGGAACATGGGACTTAGTCACAGAAAGGGATTATAGGGTAGTGAGAAACAGTGAAAAGTAGATCTAATCGGAACCAGTGGCATTAGAAGATGAATTGTTGCAGAACAATATGAAGTATAAACAGTAATTAGACAAAATCACATCAACCAAAAGTACCACCTTTTATTTATAAATAATACTATGCTTGCCATTTACAGTCTGCACAGGTTTTGGTGCTTTAAAGCATGAATTGAATCAGAGTTACACAATGAACACCTATGCTTTGCAATACAGAACTTTAATCTTGCTGAACAGAGACATGTTGCCAAATTGTGTGTCTCTTGTGCTCATCAAGACAAACACAGAATGCCAACTTTAAACAGTAACAATTTATACCACAGGAGAAAAGGCTTGGGTTGATGGATTGGCCAGTCAACTTGGATTCTCGGCCAAAGCAACTGGGCTCCCCATAGTTTCAGATGTTTCAAAGATGGCAACAGGCTTGAAGTTATTACATTTGTGTACTGAGGACTGGTCCTAACGAATGAATATACGGCACTTCTAGCAAGGATAAATGAAGCACAGTAGGAGTTCGGTTGATTGTTAAATTTTTTTTTTAAGGGAAGCTCCCTTTTTGAATTCTTGGAAGCATGGGAATCTTAGTTTCTGTAGCCATGGTCTCAACCAACCAGTCAGCATCCTTCTTCTCCTTGGTATAAATCATGATAATTAAAAATTTGGTATTGTTTCGTTTGTCCTGATGGGTTCAAGACAAAAAGCTTCATCTCTATTTTCAATACGTACAAATATTCAGACACTTCAGCATCAAGATCTGACCTTGACTTAACAGTATCCATCAGAAGGCCTTCACTGCCTTAGTTTAAAAAAAAAAAATCTGAAAGCTGTAGTGAAAGGCCATTGTTTAAATTTCAGTCTATTAATTGTCACTGAAACAATCATATCCAGGAGAGGCAGAAAATGTCCCCATAAAACTTTACCCTATACATCACTCCTAGCTGCAACTCATTCCTTTCCCCTCAAAGTGACCAATGGGTGAAACTGGTGAGACACCACTTCTATTCTTCAACATCTTCTCCAAGATCAACCAGGAGACTCCTCAGCTCTACTGAGCTTGCAACAACATTGGGCACTGACAGAAGAACCTGAAATACAAAAAGCTAAGTAAAATCTGTGCAAAGCAAAAGCAAAAATAAAAAAAAAAGAGATACAAGCCAGGTGCAGTAATATCCAAAAATAAACAAAGGATTTGGATTTCAGGCAGAATGACGATAAAAGATCTTTTAGTACCCTTCTAGTTTTCCTGGGGGAAGTCGATCAACTTTTGTCTCCATTAAGACGGGAATCTCAGACACTGAGTAGAAGTTACCACATTAATTGAATTCTAATTTCAGTGCTTTTCTCTGTAAAGTAGGTAATTCAATCACTATCCTGGGAACTCCCAAATCCCCATTAGCACTCATGACCCGTTATGTTTGATAATGTCACATACATTTCACATAATTAGATCAACAAACTCCAACAGTATTGTGTCTTTCAGTCGTCTTCCTGGCCCCGGGAAGCTCCTAAAATCAGTGCAGATCCTGACCTGGGTGCAATAACATCCAGATTTCTCTTTTATCCCCCTCAGTCAGGAGATCGTTGGTGCAAGTCCCATTCTGAACAGCTAAGCATTTAATCTCGACTGTGTTATGTGAGAAAAAGGAGGAGGAATAAGTCCGACAGCCCCAACATATAACTTGCTTAGTTCATGAACAACGTTCTCCAACAACTCTGGGAATAGGACTAGAAAATAGAGTTGTTGGAGAAGATTGTTCATGAACTAAGCAAGACATTGAATATAATCAAGACTAGGAATGTTTGGACACTCCAATCAAGGAATATGAGAATAGGACTAGAAAATATATTCCTTGATTGGAGTGTCCAACCATTCCTAGTCTTGATTATATTTAATGTCTGAGCATCCACAGCTTTTGAGGGAGATAATTCCAATGTTGAGACTACATATCTACTTTTAAGGTCAAAAAAAAAATCACACGACACCAGGTTATAGCCCAACAGGCTCGACGGAAAACACGAGCTTTCAAAACATTGCTCCTTCATCAGGTGTAGTGAGAGAGGCATCAAGACACAGAATTTATAAGTAAAAGATCAGAGAATCATACAACTGATATGAATGTATTAAATAAACCTAAAATGGCTGGCTGACTCCCTCCTGTTAAATCCTTAATCAGTTAGAAAGGAGATGCAAGTTTCCATTGATGAAAATGAAAATCTCAGAATTTATTTCAAGTCACTGCCCTGAGATAACTGAAGGTTTTGTCAGTGTATAAAAGTGGTGACATCTCGGGTCAGACAATGCATTTTTAGGTGTGAGGCCTTGTTTAGAACCTGTCTGTGTTTTATTTCCAAAAGCAGGTATTTATAGAATGCCCCATTGAGTACATCTACAAATTGTGTGATTTTGAACAAAATAGAATGTATCTGCAAATGCACATTCATCCCATAGATATGTGTGTGCGAGAGAGTGAGTAAGTGAGGGAGAGTCTTGTTACTTCCTCTCTCACTACACCTGGGGAAGGAACAACGCTCTGAAAGCTTGTGTTTTCAAATAAACCTGTGGGACCATAACCTGATGTGATGTGATTTTTGACCTTGTCCAACCCAGTCCAACACTGACACCTCCACATCATATCTGTTTTTATGCACTATGAGAAACAAAGATATTGAACTGTTTGGACATTTTCTGGATTAAACAACATTATTAAACCAAGGGAGAAAGGAACTCATGGTTTCTTGAAAATTAAGGTCAACATTTAAACGTGGCTGTGATCCACCCACTAATCACAGCAAGTCATAGAATCATAGTGTCATACAGCTCAGAAATAGGTCCTTTGATTCAACTGCCATCCATGCTGACCAGGTATCCCAACTGAATTATCTCCATTTGCGTGTGATTGGTCCAAATCTCTCTAAACCTTTCCTATCCATGTAGCTATCCAAACGTCTTTTAAACGTTGTAATTGTACCTGCTTCTACCACTTCCATTCTACACACACACAAACTTCTGTGTGGAAAATGCAGGGGAGGCAATGGCCTAGTGGTATTTGGCCCAAAGTCTGCACCGACCCTCCAAAGAACATCAAACCTTTTTGTCTTGCACTAATCTGCAAGAATATCAATTTGAGGGTAAAAGCAACATTTTTACTGCATGGAGAGTGCAGATTGATTGGCAAGTGGACTCCTCATAGAGGCAATGGCATGGACACTGTACCAATAATGATGATTAACTTGGCTTTAAATTTAACCAAGTTGGGTTGAATCAGATTGGTCAGGAATGCTGAGAAATGAGCCACCAAATGGCTGTCACCTACTTGCTGAGTTGAAACAGGCAGTGATGTACATGTTTTGTCTAGAAAGAACAATACGTATTCATATGTAGCTTCCAGTACACTCAAGCACACCATTGCAAGTGCGACTGATGATACTAAATTAGCTGACAGCAAAATTCTTTGCAGTGAGGGTTATCCAGTAAATATTGTCCAGTTGCAGAATTATTACGTTGGACACTGTTTGCAAGGGTGGACTGGTTGGCTGGCACAATGGCTCAGTGGTTAGCACTGGTGCCTCACAGCGCCAGGGACCCAGGTTCAATTCCACCCTCTGTCTGTGCAAATTTCACACATTCTCCCTGTGCCTGCACGGGTTTCCTCCGGGTGCTCCAGTTTCCTCCCACAGTCCAAAGATGTGCAGGTTAGGTGGAGTGGCCATGCTAAATTGCCCATAGTGTCCAAGGATGTGAAGGCTAGATGAATAAGCCATAGGAAAAATGCAGAGTTACAGGGATAGGGTAGGGGTCTGGGTGGGATGCTCTGTGGAGGGGTGGTGTGGAGTGGATGGGCCAAATGGCCTGCTTCCACACTGTAGGGATTCCATGATTCATGAGTACAGTTAGTTCCTTGCTTGTTGCAAACAGCCAAAAGGATATACTGTTTGATACAGTCCACCAAATTTGGGGCACATGATGGACATATGATACCTGGCATCACACTGGTATGAAGATTCATTTCCCACATTACTCATTTGTGCAAATGGCAGAAATGTCTTTTTAGCTTGATGGTGCCATCAGTTAGACGCAGAAGTCATTTATGTTTCTACTGCGTAGTAGCATCAGGTAAAGCTAGCTTCAAACTTTGCTCAAACTTTTCACATACCTTACCTCTCCAAGGAAATCAGAGGTAGATAGGGCACTTTTCAGGACCAACGGTGTCTTAGGGCCTTTCACAATTGCGCACAAGATACAGCAAGAAATGATCTGATAAAGGGCAATTGTTATCTTGGATGATGGCTTTAACGCACTGTATTTCAGCATCAAGTTTACAGTGGACAAATGACCCTTGGAAACAGAAGGAACACCTACAACAGTGCACCTGGTTCACATCAAAGTAGATGACAGTCATACACTCATTAATTTCTCATAACGCCTTGACAAAATCAGAAACAACCTGTCGGGTTTAAGAGAATTTAAAATTCTTGCAAGAAGTCCTGATGAGTGCAAGATAAAAAGCTTCAACAAAATGCATCTTTTTTCAGCAATGCTCAATTACCTTCTCAGTACCAATGGCTGACTCCTACTTTGATACTCTGCAGCCAATAGAAAACAGACTCTTAACATCTAGAAACAAAGGTATTTGGCAGGAAGACCATCAGCATCAGCAGTGGCACTAAAACCCCAGCCTCAAAGGACTTAGCGCCTTAGGCAGCTTGGCCACACTATTCAGACAGAAAAGGGGTCCAGGGATTTATTTAACAGAATAGGCAGCAGGTATTTTTCAAATATCAAGGCAAGGTAACAAATTACTTTTTATTCAAAGCTTTTAAGGAATGAACTCCAAAACTAGCTTAGTGGCATCCGATCTACCTAATATTTCAGAAGCACTTTCTCTAATCTGTACAAAAGCAGTGGTTACAATAACCTAGTTTTCACCCCCAAGTTCCCTGTAGAAAAAATGGTCAAAAGGTTCCAGATTCCCCACTATCAGTTGACCTCAAGTAAAAATCAGATTAGCTAATCAGAGAAGAATCATAGAATCCCTACAGTGTAGAAACAGGCCATTCGACCCAACAAGTCCACACTGACCCTCTGAAGAGCATCCCACCCAGACTCATCCCCTACCTTCCCTGTAACCCTGCATTTGTATGCTAACACACCTAACCTACATATCCCTGAACACTATGGACAACTTAGCATGCCCAATCCACCTCAACTGCACATCTTTGAAATGTGGGAGGAAACCGGTGCACCCGGCAGAAACCCACACATATACAGGGAGAATTTGCAAACTCCACACAGTCATTCTCTTAAGGGTGGAATCAAACCTGGGTCCCTAGCGCTGTGAGGCAGCAGTGCTAACCACTGAGCCACCATATCGCTGATTAAGCTCATTGTTGTTCACAAAATCTTGTGGTGCAAGGATGGCTGATGCTCTGGCCTATAATACTGACCACATGACAAAAGGAATCTCACCAGCTGTGAAGCACTTAGGACTATCCCAATGGCAATTTTAAAAATATTTTTTCAGGGGAAGTGGACAATGCTGGTGAAGCTAACATTTATTGCTTATCCCCAAATGCCCCCAAGAAGATGGTGAGCTGCCTTCTTGAACCATTACAGTAATTGTAGCAACTGCATGAAAAGCTCAGTGTAAATCTTGAAGTCCCTTGACCTTCTGGACTATTTTGTCTCCACATGGAAGCACCATTTCCAGGCCTGTTGACAACTCAGCTTCCTGAATCCCACTGCTAACATGACTGAGAGTTCAAGGTCAATTCTGACAACAGGGAACATCAAAAGACAGGATGCAACAGCAAAAGCTACCAGAGATGTGAAGAGAGATATCATTTGAATCCTTTTGGGAAATGATAAACTGAAAGTTTCTCTAATCCTTTGGACCACTTCATGTACCCTACCTGCCTCAAAACCAATTATAGCCATTACCCACCATTTCTCAGTGACTTACTATTCTGATGTGCTCAATCAGGTCGTCGAGTTTAGCCACCTCTGCCTCTGCTTTCTGATAATTTTCTTCAAGAATCGCTTTCTAGAAGTGGCAAGAAAAGGTAGTGTTATTGATGACACATTTCCATTTATCTTCTACCGAACCTCTCATAGATCCTTTAAAAATCGAGAAAGTGAAGTGCAGCACTCTGAATTAATGGCCATCTTTGATACAGCGAATAACATTGCTCAACAAATCAGGAAATAGTTGGAATAAACAGGTCCTTTTTAGAGCAACAGGCAGTGACAAGTGGGGTGCTGCAGGGGTTAGTGCTGGGACTTCTGCTGTTCACAATATACATTAACGATTTGAATGAATGAATTGAATGCACAATCTCCAAATTTGCAGATGACACTAAGCTGGGTGGCAGTGTGTGCTGTAAGGAGAATGCGAAGAGGCTGCAGGGTGACTTGGACAGACTGCCTGAGTGGACAAATATTTGGCAAATGCAACATAATGTGGGGTTGTCCACTTTGTTCACAAAAACAGGAAGGCAGATTATTATCTGAAAGGTGGCAGGTTAGAAAAAGGTGAGGTGCATCAAGACCTAGGTGTCATGGTGGAACAGTTCTGGAATGTTAGCAATGCAGGTGCAACAGGCAGTGAGGCAAGTTAACAAAGGCCAGCATGCCATAGCGAGAGGATTTGAGTATCAGAGTAAGGATGTCTTACTTCAGTTATATGGGCCCTAGGTGAGGTCACACCTTGCGTATTGTGTACACGTTTGGTCTTTTGGTCTTCTGGTCTGAGGAAGGACATTCTTGCTATTGAGGGAATCCAGTGAAGGTTCACCAGACTGATTCCTGGGATGGCAGGACTGACATGTGAGGAAAGACTGGATCGACAGGATTCGCTGGAATTTAGAAGAATGAGGGGGGGGGATCTCACAGAAACATAAAATCCTAATGGGACTGGACAGTCTAGATGCAGAAAAAATGTTCCTAAATGTTGGGGAGGTCCAGAACAGGGGTTACAGTCTAAGAATAAGGGATAAGCCATTTGGGACCGAGACGAGAAAGAATTTCTTCACTCAGAGGGTTGTGAACCCGTGGAATTCTCTCCCATAGGAAGCCATTGGGGCCAGTTCATTAGATATATTCAAGAGGGAGCTGGACCTGGCCCTTGTGGCTAAAGGAATCAAGAGGTATGGGGAGAGGGTGGGAATGGGATACTGAGATTGCAAGATCAGCCATGGTCTTATTGAATGGTGGTGCAGGCTCGAAGGGCCGAATAGCTTACTCCTGCACCTATTTTCTATGTCTCTATGCTTAACGATGGGATCACCAAGCTAAAATCACCACCCTCATCAGGAATCTTAAATTTTTCCAGATGGTCCAGTTGGGCTGAGGAACAAAATGTGACAATTTGTATTCATTCGGCACCTTTAACATTTGTCAATGTCCAGCCAGAGCTCCTCTGCTCGCCAGTTCTTTCCTTTTTCCCCTCTTTTCTGCAGTTTTTCTTAGTCCCCTTGCCCCCACCCAAATTTTAACAACTAAAACTACGCTACCCAGATGTGGAGAAGCCGGTGTAGGACTGAGATGGACAAAGTCAAAAATCACACAGCACTGAGTTATAGTCCACAGATGTATTTGAAATCACAAGCCTTTGGAGCATCGCTCCTTCATCAGGTACAGTGAAAGAGGGCACACAGACATGGAGTTTATAGGCAAACGTTCTATTTTGTTTAAAAAAAGCACACACTTGGTAGTCACAGTCAGTCAGTGTGACATTTTATAGATTCCTGCTTTCAGGATGAAACCAGCCTGATTCCAGGTTAGATCTCGGAGACAGATTCTGAATGAGGCCTCACACTTACAATTCAGTGTCTGACTTGAGATGTTACCTTTTCTATCTCCGCCTGATTGCCTAACTTTGCAAACCTCAATCAGACAGAGGTTTTGAATAGGAACAAAAACAAAGTTGCTGGAAAAACTCAGCAGGTTTGGCAGCATCTGTGGAGGAGAAAACAGAGTTAATGTTTCAGGTCCCGTAACCCTTCCTCAGAACTGGTCACCAGACCCAAAACATTAACTCTGATTTTTCTTCACAGATGCTTTTCCAGCAACTTCTGTTATTGTTCCTGAGTTACAGCATCCACAGTTCTTTTGTTTTTTATTTAGAGGTTTTGAATAGGGTAGATTCAAAAATTTGGAATTTGAGAGAAAAATTAGCAGAAAAAAATCATAAGCACTGACTGTAATGGTATGGATAAGAGAGTTGAGACAGGGAGCACCAGAACCAGAAAGGAGACAGATATAGGCTGTACTGCTAAGTCACATAACATCACAAGGTGTAACTCACGTGATTATACATTTTCACTTTCAGTTCCTGCATATCATTATCCTTCTGTACGTAAGCCTCTCGTAGCTTTCTCACCTTAAACGTATAAAATAAATTGCAACATTAAGATCACTCACTTCACTGGCAGGGATCAGCTGAGATGGTGTTGTTTATTTCTGTTCTGGGAGTGGGGCAATGACTTGGGGTTTCTATTCCCTCCTGCAACAGTGATAGGGTTCCCTTTGTTCTTACCTACCATCCCACCAGCATCCACATCTAGGAGATCATCAGACGCCATTTCCGCTACCTCCAGCAAGATGCCACCTCCAGACACACATTCCCTTCCCCTCCCTTGTCCGCCTTCCGCAGGGACTGTTCCCTCCAGGACACCCTGGTCCACACTTCCTTCACCCCCAACACTGCCCGATGGCACCTTCCCCAGTAACTGGCGAAGGTGCAACACCTGCCCATTTACCTCCTCCCTCCCCAGCATCCAAGGGCCCAAACATACCTTCCACGTGAAGCAACACTTCACCTGCACTTCCCAGAATCTAGTCCACTGCATTCGCTGCTCACAGTGTGGTCTCCTCTACATTGGGGAAACGAAGCGTAGACTTGGCGACTGCTTTGCAGAACATCTACGTTCTACTCGCAAAATAGACCCTGAACTACCCGTTGCCTGCCACTTCAATGCACCACCCTGCTCCCTGGCCAACGTCTCTGTCGCTGGCTTGCTACGGTGTTTCAGTGAAGCCCAACGCAAGCTGGAGGAACAACATCTCATTTTCTGCTTGGGGACCCTACAGCCCTCCAGACTCAATATCGAGTTCAATAATTTTAGGGCCTAAACTCTCCCATGTCCCAGCCCCCCACTCCACACACCAGGCTTTGTCACCACATAGCGTGCCATTACACACCCCCTGTTGTTAGTCACTGACAGTCCCCATTAACAACTATTCACCCTCCCAGCCTGATCATTAGCAACTCCTCTGTCTGTCCAACTGTCCTTCTCTCTCTTCGGGCTCTATCCTATTGTTTACTCCCTACCCACCCACCTCCCTATTTTCTGCATATAAACTGACATTTTCCCAGCCACCATCAGTTCTGAGGAAGGATCACCGGACCCAAAACGTTAACTCTGTTTTCTCCTTCACAGATGCTGCCAGACCTGCTGAGCTTTTCCAGCAACTTTGTTTTTGTTGTGGGGTTTCTATGTTCTGTTTGTGAACTTGGTGGCTGTTAGTCTTCCATCCCAGCCTTCCCCTGAAATTCATGACGTTAATTTACAATGGGCATAGGGCACATGCTCATATAACTCAGCTCAACTGGGCAACATAGGGCTGCAATTCATTCATACAATACGAAATCAAGATGATAACGGCACTGAGCAAACAGGGTTGAGAACAGAACAAAATCTCCACTGACTCAAATCGAATCCTTCTGCGTGCACATGCTATTTACTGCCACAATGAGTGTTCCTGTCTTGAGATTTAATAGATCCACCACTCCCAACCTAGTGTTGCGATCCTATCAAGGCGCAAATATATTTGCCACATTTCATTTTCCAGTAACCACAAGCAGACAGGATTCAAGAGTAAGCAGGTTTGTAAGGTTTTGGAGTAGATCTGTAGCTCAGGTTGTGGGTGTTGAGGTTGGTTGGCTCCCTGAGCTGGTTTGTTGTTCCGCAGACATTTCGTTACCGTGCTTGGTAAGCAGGTTTGGTTCGTACAACATTGCAGAGCTAAACTAGAAAATAATTAGCAACTTCTTCAGATTCCCCAAAACGACAACAATGACAATGACTATAGAGATTAAGTGATTACATTACTGGATTAATAAGACACAGAACATGAGTCTAAAATCCCAGCTTGGGCGTTTGATAATTTGGAAAACTTGTTCATTAAAATTCAGAAAATTAAAGAACAGTGTCAGCAGAAACAGTCCTTGAAGCTGTTGGCTGGTTGTCCAAACACATCTGGCTTCCTGATATCTTTGAGGGAAAGAAATTTATCATTCTTACTTATAACTCCACACTGTGTTTGAGTAAGGAATGAGGAATAAGACCTCACCAGGGATGCCCACACCCCAAGATTCTTTTTAATATATTAAATTCCTTTCCTACTGAGCTGTACCCAGCCAGTGTTTAGAAAAAGGATCATCAGCATCTCTCTCCTAACACAATGTACTTCTTACTTGGTAATGAAGTTCTACTTTCTCTTCAAGCCAGTTTGTGTCGAGTACTCCTCCTGAGGTGTGTAATTTGGTCAACTCCTCACGGCAGGCTTCAGCCTCACACTCGGAACGCTGGAGTTGCCGTTTTAAACCGGTAACTTCTTCCTTCATGGCCTGAAATACACCAACTTTCTCCAGTTCATTAACACCACAATTTTGGGATCAAACAGTTCTTATCAAGGTCTCAACTCGTTTGCAGCCAACGCTATTCCCTAAGGGTTTTAAAAACCATCGGACCAGACTGTCTTTAAGACTTCTGTTTGGGCATAGGTCCTTGTCTCTATCTACGATGTCACATCAAAACATTCCTAGAGCAGGTACAAATGCAAGTTGGAATAGTGTAAAGGTTCTTCTACACAGCCGCAACAAACACACCCAAGACAAAATGGGAATAATCAGAAACTTGCCACTGGTTGGAGTCATACCTGGCACAAAGGAAGATGGTTGTGGAGTTGGAAGTCAGTCATCTCAGCCCCAGGACATCTCTGCAGGGAAATACCCCTGGGGTAACCATCATTTCATTAGGTCAGAAATGGGGGTGTTCCCTGGTGATTGCGGTGTTGCAACTCCTCAGTTATGAGGCAGTCCATGCCAACATGCAGCAAGACCTGGACAGTATTCAGGCATGGGCTAATAGAATGGCAAGCAATATTCGTGCCACTCAAATGTAGGTAGTGGCCATGTACAATACGAGACAAGGCCTCCTCGATGCTCAATGGCATTTTTGTTGATGAATCCCCCACAAACAACATTCGGGGAGAGGGTTATGATTGACCAGAAACATAATGGAACCAGCCATATAGATATTGTGCCTACAAGCGTAGGTCAGAGGCTAGGAATTCTGCAGTGTTTAATCACCTGTCTTCCCAATGCCTGTCGACAAGCAAAAGTCAGGAGTGTAATGGAATACTGTCCGCTTGTCTGGGCAAGTGCAGCACCGACACTCCAAGATGCTTAACTTCACCCAAGACAAGGTAATGTTCTAGGTTCCCATTATTTTATATATCCACTCTCTCCACCACTAGCAAGTGACAGTGGTCTGTACCATCAACAAAGCAAAAACTCACCAATGTATCTCCAAATGCATTTTCCAAATCTGCAACCTCTGCCTATAGTTTGTAGGTACATAGGAAAAACACCACAAACTGCAAGTGAGCCTCCAAAACACACGTCATCCTTATTTGGAACTTTATCACTATTCTTTCAGTATCACTGGGTCAAAATCCTAAAACTTCCTGCCTAACAACACTGTGGGTGTGCTTACATCACATGACTTCAATTCAAGGCAGCACCTCACCACCTCTTTCTGGGTAATCAGGGATAAGCAGTAAACAGTGTATTAGCTAGGGGTGTTCACATCCCTGGAACAAATAGATTTTTTTTGAAAAATGGATAGGTGTGAAATACGGTAGATATAGAGTGAAGCTTCCTTGGCACCGTCTTAAACATTGATTTAATCACACAATTCAGAACATGAATGTGACCACCCCACTGCCCATTAAATATCAAGTTAAGGTTGCAGGGAACGAAACTGTAAATTTTTAACCAGAAGGCCTCTGCACTGACTGTAGACTCAGCAGGTGGGAAATAAATAATTTTCATCCCCCTAGGCTGCTGATCTAAGCAATGAGTTTAATGCATTTTTACATATATGAGAGAGACAGCCTTACCAAAAACTCACTGTGTTCTTTCAAATTAGTCTCCATCTGCTTATTGAATTCAAGGATTGTTTCATCCTGAAGACTTATAGCGTTCTTCAGCTCAGAGTTAGTCTGTGAAGTAGAATAAAACCAAGCTCTCAGCCTCATTATTTACTCTCCCATCACAAGAATTGATCCCCATGAGCTGCCAGGAACTTGAATCATTGCATTCAGTTATAATGAAACTGCTCAACTGTGTACAGCAACCTCTGCATTGTAGCCAGAGGTCAATGAGACTGCAAAGCAATGACACAGCAACAAGGTACCAGAGAACCATAACTTTAAACTGGAAACACCAAAATACCCTTTAAAGCCGCTATAACATGACAACAATATTTAAACACATTTTTAAAACTGGCCACTACCTGTAGAAATAACAGAGTTTACTTTAAGTGCAAAACTTGAAACAAGAGAAAAAATTTTTTTAAAAAAAATCAAAATTGGGGGGAAAATCTCCAGTCGAAACATCAATGAAATAAACTAAAGTCATCTTTTCCTGGGTAACTGATAAAAGAAAATTCCAGAAAAAAGAAATGATGTGTATACAGCTGAGAAAGGAGAGAAGTAAAACATGGACATTTAGATGCTTTAAAAAGAAATAGGGAGGGTGAAAAAAAGGAGGTGGGGGAGTGGCATTGCTAGTCAGGGCGAGTATAGCAGCTACTGAAAGGCAGTTTGAGAATGATATGTCGACAGAGTCAGTTTGGGTTGAGGTCAGGAACAAGAAAGGAACAGTCACTTTGTTGGGGATTTTTTTTACAGACCCTCTAATAGTTGCAGAGAAGTAGAAGAGCAGATTGGGAGGCAGGTACGGGAAAGGTGCAGAAGTCACAGGGTTGTAGTCATGGGTGACTTCAAATTTCCAAATATTGATTGGAAACATTTTAGTTGTAGTAGTTTAGATGGAGCGGATTTTGTCCAGTGCGTTCATGAAGGATTCCTGACACAGTATGTAGATAGACCAACACGAGGAGAGGCCACTTTGGATTTGGTGCTTGGCAATGAACCGAGCCAAGTGTTAGACCTGTTGGTAGGAGAGCATTTTGGCGGTAGTGATCATAACTCTGTTTCTTTCACGATGGTCATGGATAAGGATAGGTACATACAGCAGGATAAATTTTATAATCGGGGGAAGGTAATTACAATTCAGTTAGGCAAGAACTGGGTAACATAAATTGGGAACAGATGCTGTCGGGGAAAGAGCACCACAGAAATGTGGAGATTGTTTAAGGAATGCATGCTTCATGTGCTCGATATGTTTGTCCCGAGCAGGCAGAGAAGATATGGTTCGAGAGAGGTTGAACGACTGGTTAAGAGGAAGAAGGAGTCTTATGTAAGGTTTAGGAAAAGAGGAATGGAAAAGGCTCTAGAGGGATACAAGTTAGCCAGGAAGGAGCTGAAGAAAGGGCTTAGGAGAGCTATAAGGGGGCATGAGAAAACCCTGGCGGATAGGATCAAGGAAAACTCCAAGGCTTTTTACACGTATGTGCAGAACAAGAGAATGATCAGAGAAAGGGTAGGGCCGATCATGGATTGTAAAGGGAATTTGTGCACAGAGCCTAAATAGATAGGAGATGTCCTTAATGAATACTTTTCTTCAGTATTCACAACTGAGAGGGACCTAGTTGTAGAGGAGGATGTTGTGAAACAGGCTGGTAGGCTAGAGGAGGTTGATGTTTCTAAAGAAGATGTGCTAGGAATTCTGAGGAAGTTGAAGATAGATAAGTCCCCCGGGCCTGATGGGATTTATCCAAGGATTCTATGGGAAGCAAGGGACGAGATCGTAGAGCCTTTGGCGATGATCTTTTCGTCCTCACTGTCCACGGGTATAGTGCCGGAAGTTTGGAAAGAGGCAAATGTCATTCCCTTGTTCAAAAAAGGGAACAGGGATAACCCCAGAAATTTCAGACCAGTTAGTCTTACATCAGTGGTGGGCAAATTATTGGAAAGGGCTCTGAGAGACAAGATTCTTGATCACTTGGGTAGGCACGGTTTGATTTGTGATAGTCAGCATGGATTTGTGAGGGGAAGATCATGCCTCACAAACTTTATTGAATTCTTTGAAGAGGTGAGCAAACACGTGGATGAAGGTGGAGCAGTGGATGTGGTATACATGGATTTAAATAAGGCATTTGATAAGGTTCCCCATGGTAGGCTCATGCAGAAGGTAAGGAGGCATGGGATAGGGGGAAATGTGACAGATTGGATTCAGAACTGGCTGATCCTTGGAAGTCAAAGAGTGGTAGTGGACGGAAAATATTCAACATGGTGCTCAGTTACGAGTGGTGTACCACAAGGATCTGTTCTGGGTCCTCTTCTATTTGTGATTTTTGTAAATGATTTGGATGAAGGAGTGGAAGGGAGGATTAGCAAGTTTGCGGACGATACGAAGGTGGGTCACGTTGTGGACAGCGCAGAGGGCTGTTCTAGGTTACAAAGGGACATTGATAGGATGCAGAGCTGGGCTGAAAAGTGGAAGATGGAGTTTAACCCTGAAAAGTGTGAACTGATTCATTTTGGAAGGACAAACTTGAAAGCAGAATACAGGGTTAACAGAAAGATTCTTGGCAGTGTGGAGGAGCAGAGGGATCTTGGTGTTCATGTCCACAGTTCCCTGAAAGCTGCCACCCAGGTGGATAGAGTTGTTAAGAAGGCGTATGGTGTGTTAGCTTTCATTAATAGAGGAATTGAGTTCAAAAGCCGTGAAGTTATGCTCCAGCTATACAAAAGCCTGGTTCGGCCACATCTGGAGTATTGTGTCCAGTTCTGGTCACCTCATTACAGGAAAGATGTGGAAGCGTTGGAAAAGGTGCAGAGGAGATTTACCAGGATGTTGCCGGGAATGGAGGGAAGGTCTTACGAGAAAAGGTTGAGAGAGCTAGGGCTTTTCTCTTTAGAATGACGAAGGATGAGAAGTGACTTGATAGAGGTGTACAAAACGATCAGAGGTATTGATAGAGTAGACAGCCAGAGACTTTTTCCTAGGGTGGAGGTAGCTTTTACGAGGGGACATAGTTTTAAAGTGAGTGGAGGTAGATATCGGGGAGACGTCAGAGGTAGGTTCTTTACTCAGAGAGTGGTAGGGGCGTGGAATGCATTGCCGGAGAGGGTAGTGGAGTCTGCTTCATTAGGGGCATTTAAGCGGCTATTAGATAGGCATATGGATAGCGGTGGAGGTTAGACAGACCTTAGGTTTTGGGTAAAAGTTCGGCACGACACCGTGGGCCAAAGGGCCTGTACTGTGCTGTACTGTTCTATGTTCTATGGACACTAGGGATTGAAACAAGGAATGGTGAAATAAGGATCTAGCCACAGATACTGAGGTTAATATTTGGACTAAAGTGGTGCAGTTTGCTTAAGTAAAAAGATACTGTTCTTGAAAGTTGTGTTGGACTTTATGGGAGCTGACTTGGTGAGAGGAAATAAAAGAAAAGGAAAGGGCAGTTTAACAAACAAACAAACAACAAAAAAAAAAAATCATAAAACAGATTTGAGTCACCTAATAGACAGGGCAGAGGAGTACATGTAGTGTACCGCAAGGTCCACAACCATTTTCATTACCAGCAGAAAACCAGTTTCAAGCAATTGAGAGAATGCCTCAAACTTGAATTTCACGTGTACGTGAACATTTCTGCAGGTGTCTCTGTGTTAATCTAAGTGTAGGTCTTTACATAGACAAATTCACATGACAGTTCACACCTTAACATGTGACTGAAGATCTCTGTTCAGCCTCCTGTTCTCAGTTTCCAAGGCTAAAACTCTGCCCTGTAGACTGCTCATTTCTGACCAGTTCTTGCTGAATGTGGCCCTCCGTTGCTCCCTCATTGTAGAACTGAAAAAAGAAAAAAAGAAATGTAAGAAAGCTCTAGCCCCAGAACTCAGTTTAACACAGAATTCTTATGGTGCAGAAGGATGCTATTCAGCCAATCATGTCTGCACTGGTTTTCAAACAAGTTTCGTTACTAAATTCCCCATACTGTTGCATATTATTTCTATACAAATAAACATCCAATGCCTCTTGAATGCCTTAGTTGAACTGGCCTCCAGCACATTTTCCAGACAGTGTATTTCATGCCCTAGCTACTCACTGTGTGAAAATGACTTCTCTCACATCACTTTAAATCTATGCCCTCTCATTTTTGTTCTTCTTAAAGCAGGAACAGATTCTCCCTATCCACTACATCTAGCCTGCTCGTAGTGCCCACCTCAAAGAAATCTCCTCTTCTATCCAAGATAAACAGTCTTCAATCTATCCTTATAACTCACGTTTCTCATCCCTGGAACCATTCCTGGAAATCACTTATGCCCTCCAATGCATTCACATCTCTCCTATAACACGGCACCCACAACTGTACACAATACTCCATCTGAGGTCTAACAAGTGTTTTGAACATCATCTCCTTGCTCTTGTACTCTATTAATTAGCCAAGGATACTGTATGCTTCATTAACCGCTATCTTAACCAGTCCTGCATATATACTAAGATACCTCTGCTCTTACACCCCATATTTTATAAAAACTGAAAGAACTGCAGATGCCGTAAATCAGAAACAAAAACAGAAGTTGCTGGAAAAGCTCAGCAGGTCTGGCAGCATCTATGAAGAAAAATCAGAGTTAACATTTCAGGTCTGGTGACCCTTTCTCAAAACTGACCCAAAATGTTCACTCTGATAGAATTTAGAAGAAGAATCCCGACAGTGTGGAAACAGGCCCTTCAGCCCAACAAGTCCACACTGAACCTGAGAACATCCCAGCCAGACCCACCCGCCCAACAACCCACCTAACCCACACCTCCCTGAACACTACGGGCAATTTAGCATGGCCAATCCACCTAACCTGCACATCTTTGGACTGTGGGAGGAAACCAGAGCACCCGGAGGAAACCCACGCAGACACAGGGAGCATGTGAAAACTCCACACAGACAGTCACCCGAGGCTGGAATCAAACCCAGGTCCCTGGCACTGTGAGGCTGCAGTGCTAACCACTGAGCCACCGTGCCGCCCCAAACTCTGATTTTTCTTCAGATGCTGCCAGACCTGATGAGCTTTTCCAGCAACTTCTGTTTTCATTCCCATATTTTATATTGTCTTTCAATGTTCTTGTGACCAAAGTGCATCACTTCACGCGATTCAATACAGAAAAGCACCTGCCACCTACACCAACTTGTCAATCGCTTTTTTGGAGCTCCACAATCTTCTCTTCATAGTTCACAATTCTTCCAAGTTTTGCGTCATCTGCAAATTATCCCCTGCACAATACCAACCCCTGGGCAACCTCACAACAAACCCTCCTCCAGCTCGAATAATATCCATTGAACATTACTCTGTTTGATATCATTCAGGAAATTTTGTGTCAACTGTTGTTACTTTGTTTTATTATTAGAATCATTAGAATCCCTACAGTGTGGGAACAGGCCCTTCGGCCCAACAAGTCCACACCGACCCTTGGAGCATCCCCCTATAACCCACACACCCCTGAACACTATGGGCAATTTAGCATGGCCAATCCACCTAGCCTGCACATCTTTGGACTGTGGGAGGAAACCGGAGCACCCGGAGGAAACCCGCGCAGACACGGGGAGAATGCGCAAACTCTACACAGACAGGCGCCCGAGGCTGGAATCGAACCCGGGTCCCTGGTGCTGTGAGGCAGCAGTGCTAACCACTGAGCCACCGTGCCGCACTTTTTTTTAAAAATCTGTGATCTGTAACCGTCCTCACAAGCCTGTTGTATGTTGTTTATGGGAAACAAAGGGGAAATAGTTGACGGCATTCCAGTGCAGGCTACTCCAGACTGTGCCCAGTAATGCCTACATGCAATAGGCCTTCATCATAAAGTCCTTCATTTCCAACATCTGTCTCAGTTCTTGCAGGATACACAGTCACCTCAATGAGTGCACTATAAACCATAAAGCAGAGAAAGGCTGGAGAGCAACATACAAAGTTAAAAGGGCTAACCTAGTTTGGAGAGGAGCATGCTCCCTGAAACTTTGGCTCCAAAGCTGGGCTGAACAATTGGCAGGTGGGGAGGATTAGAGATGCAGCAGGTGACAGGTCATGTTCACTTCCCAACTTCCAGCTTCACAGATCAGATTCAGGAACTGTCCAGTGAGCAGCTAAGGTGTATTGATGTGAAGGCTCCTTGTAGCCCTAGCCTGTGCTAAATTCACCAAGATCAGCTTGGACATTCCAGCTGGCCTTAGTGTTCATGAATTGATGGTAGGAGCAGGCTGCAGCCAAGGGCCTTGCTTCTAATCTGCATCCAGCATCCCATACAAACAGGATCAGGTTTTAGTAAGATGATCACAGCAGAGAAATAGTAGAATAAAACTACTGACTCACAACAGAGATTAATCAGCATATGAAGGACCTGACATCACCAACTGGTATGAACAGTGATCCCATCACATGGTGCCAAACTTAAATACCTCATTTCACTCATTGGTAATGAAGGAACTTTCAATTCTATAGCACCTTTCACAATTGCAGAGCATCCCAAAGTGTTTTATAGCCAATGAGGTCTGGTCACTGTTGTAACATAAGAAAAATGGCAGCCAATTTAAACCCAGCCAGATTCCACACACAATGAAATCAATGAACACATTTTGTTTTAAAATCACTATTGGAGGGATAAGTAACAAAAAGAAAACTAGAGAGAATGCACCCACGCTCCAAATAATAACTATGGGATCTTTTAAATTCACACACAAGAGCAGATGTGTATCAGTTAAACATCTCATCCAGGAGGCAGCACCAGGACAGTGCAGCACTGATCCTGGCAACTGCAAGGCGCCAATATCAACCTTGACCTGGTGCTCGAGTCTCCTGAGTGGAACTTAAAACAAGAACCTTCTCATCGGGAAGCAAGGGTTCGTGCTACCCATTGACAGACATCAAATTTGGCTCAGTTCCTGAGACACAGAACTACTGAACAACAAAGACATCAAATACTTAATTTCTGCTCACACCAGAACCATTTTACCTCATTCAGTAATGTAGCAATTTGAAAGGAACTACAGCTGTTTCAAGTTCTGTACTTACATCTCGTCCTGCAGGTCCTTTACCCGCAGTTGCATTACCTCAAGGAGCTTTTGGGTGGACTCTCGCAGTTCAGCCACAGTTGGCAACAGAGTATCTTCTCTTTCTATAGTGGGAAGAGAAACATCAAACTGAGTAACAGCTGCTCAGAGCTCCAAAAGGAATGCTGCAGCCAAACCCATTTCCCTTTGATACCCAACAGGCTGATGGTGTCCTGCACAAACCCAGAAGGGAGAAAGGACTTGTTTCATCCTTTTTCTAATGCGCCGAACCTGCCAGTTTATTCACCCAATTAATATCACAGTGAAAGTTAAACCACACTAACACCTCACCCATTTTCTTGGGAGTTGTGGGCTCAACTCTTGTGAAGGCACCATGACAGCTTTCAATATCAAGAGGAGCTGCTTTATTACATTCTGCAAAAAAACAAGACAAAGACAGTGGTTACACAGCCACTTAGCTCTACACAATAAGCCGAAATCAGCAAATCATAACAGGCCACAGAGCAACACTGGGAGACTGAAATGCAAGATATTGAGGAGACCTTTACAGAAATGCAAAGTCGGTGAGGCAGAGGATTGAGAGAAGAAACCAGAGAATGGTACTGTAATAGGTGAGAACGTGAATCAAGGAGAGGGCTGAGTGGGGTTCACATGGGAACACCAGATGGAGGAAGTGGTGCAGTGAGAGGCGAGATGGATAGGATGGGTGTTGGTCACATGGGAAATTCATGAACAATGAGAACGTGAATGATAAGAATTGGGATGGTACGGAGTTGGTGGATAGAGGAACGCAGAGTTTCTAAAAAGCATCCAAAGACATTGGAATATTGTGGTGTATTCCAGTATATCAGTTCAGAAAATTTGCAAGACATCAGGACTACTCCAACTCCAAACCAAACTGAATTCAACAATTTCAAATCAGGAGGGTGGAGGCAGAATCATTCCCAGCCTATGCTCACACACCTTGTAATGATAATTACTTCATCTATTACAAGTGAATTGTGTGTTTGTCAGACAAAAAGACGGTCACAATTTCATAGTGGACACTACATTCCACATTACTCCCAGTGCAGGCATGGCACTGGGTTAGATAGAATAAAGTTTCTTTAACACTGTCTTCATTAAGCACTCCCAGAACAGATATAATAAGGATTGATGAATACCTCTGTAAAGACAATGGTGGCTGCTGCTTATTTGTGCCAGGATCTTACCTGGTGAATTCAGCGTTGTTGACCTGATGGGAGCAAAGGCACTCTGGTCACTCCTGATGTCGCACAGAGTCCCTTCATGATGCTCTGAACAGACCATAGAATAAAAAAAGACAAATTTCAGCAATGCTATAACCAAAAACAGTATGGTTCTATCTCAACACAACAAAACTGCTTTCAAATTATGGAGATGATGCCTTATCACAAAATACACAGTCCCATCAATGCCCTCTGACATCTCATTCTGTTGCCATGCTCTCCGTGAACCATGGCTGTTGAACATTGGAAAGCTATCTAACTTTTAAAAAAAAACAAAAAAAAACAGGGACACAGGTATCAGTAAGACAAAAGTAGAATCCACAGGGGAAGAAAAGACAGTTAAAGATCAAAAGCACCAGAAGGTGTGATCTACCAACCACCTAATAGTGGAAGGAGGTGGAGGAAGAAACGTGCAGACAAATTTAGCAAATTGAGTCAGAGTAAAAACAAAATAATCATAACTTATTTCAACTACCCTGATATTAATTGGACAGAAGAGTTAGGTAAAAGGAATAAGGTCCCCTCAATTTGTAACCAGTGTCTAACCCACATGCATTAAAACCAATAAAACCAAGACCAGCTATTGGATCTAGGAACAAGGAATGAACCAAAGCAATTACATTAAGTAAAAAGAACATAGGGGAATATCTGGGCAATAGTGGAGGGCAGGCAATAGTGTAATGGTAATGTCAGAGCACTAGCAATCCAAGACTCCAGGCCACTGTTCTGGGGACATAGGTTTGAATCCCCACAGGAGAGATAGTGAAATGTGAATTCAATAATTAAAAACAAACACTCACAAAGAAGAACACAATGATGATCATATAACCATCCTTCAGATTGACCCTTAACAGTAGACAAGACATAGAATGATGAAATGGATAATGAAAGAGGTAATTTAAAAGTACAAAAATAGAACGTATTAAATAAATTAAACAAACAGATTGAGAGAATTTAGGAAGACATGGCAGAAACATTACTACAAAGAGGAACGGCAGATAGCCTATTTTTAAGATGGGGGGGGGAAAACAGAACAGGTCTACATAGTTATGTCAGCCATCTCAACATCAATAGGAGGAAAAATAAAACCTCTACCAAAGGGACAATAGCAGAATATTTAAAAATGGAAATAGAACCTGTGAAGTGAAATCTATGCTGACAGGGGAAAATTTTGCTTGAACATCCTGATTGATTTTTTTTTGAGCAGGCAACAGACTAGATAATACTCATGAAATCGATGCAATTTATCTGGATTTCCAAAAAGCTTTCAATAACGTGTCCCATAATGGACTAATAGAAAGCCAAAAAATGTGGAGTCATGGGTCATGTAGCTGGCTGAAGACACAAATTAAGACAGAGGAGAGAAAGAGGGGACAGGTAAAAAGGAAAACTGTGGCAGAGCTGCATTGCTGATTAAAGAGGAAATTAACACAATAGGGAGAAAGGACGAGATAACAAGGTGTAGAACTGGATGAACGCAGCAGGCCAAGCAGCATCAGAAGAACAGGAAAGCTGACATTTCGGGCCTAGATCCTTCTTCAGAAATGGGGGAGGGGAAGGGGGTTCTGAAATAAATAGGGAGAGAGGGGGAGGCGGATAGAAGATGGATAAAGGAGAAGATAGGTGGAGAGGAGACAGACAGGTCAAAGA
This sequence comes from Ginglymostoma cirratum, assembly GCA_024137785.1. Lineage (NCBI taxonomy): Eukaryota > Metazoa > Chordata > Chondrichthyes > Orectolobiformes > Ginglymostomatidae > Ginglymostoma > Ginglymostoma cirratum. Next base: position 16,984,032 of record JAHRHZ010000067.1, on the reverse strand, counting down.
GGCAGGGATGGAGCCAGTAAAGGCGAGTGTAAGTGGAGACTGAGGGAGGAGATAGGTCAGTCCAGGGAGGATGGATAGGTCAAGGAGGCGGGATGAGGTTAGTGGGTAGGAGATGAGGGTGGGGCTTGAGGTGGGAGGAGGGGATAGGTGGGAGGAAGGACAGGTTAGGGAGGTGGGGACAAGCTGGGCTGGTTTTGGGATACGGTTGGGGGAGGGGAGATTTTGAAGCTTGTAAAGTCCACATTGATACCATTGGGCTGCAGGGTTCCCAATATGAGGTGCTGCTCCTGAAACCTTCAGGTGGCATCGTTGTGGCACTGCAGGAGGCCCAGGATGGACATGTCATCTGAGGAATGGGAGGGAGTGTTGAAATGGTTCGGGACTGGGAGGTGCAGTTGTTTGTTGTGAACCGAGCGTAGGTGTTCCACAAAGCGGTCCCCAAGCCTTCGCTTGGTTTCCCCGAAGTAGAGGAGGCCACAACGGGAACAGCAGACATTAGCTTTGATTATGTGGAGTCTGTATGGGTAGAGTTGAGAAATACCAAGGGGCAAAAAACATTAGTGGGTGTCATATACAGACCCTCAAATTGCAGTGATGTCAAGAATGGCATCAAAGGGAATATCAGTGATCATGGATGATTTAAATCTGCACATAGACTGGGCAAATCAAATTAGCCACAATGCCATAGAGAAGGATTCCTGAAATGTATACGGGATGGTTTTCTTGACCAATATGTGAAGGAACCAACGAGAGAGCAGGCCATCTTACACTGGGTACTGTGTAATGAGAAGGGAATCATTGCTAATCTAGCTGTGCGAGACCCCTTGGGGAAGAGCAACCATAACATGATAGAATGTTTTATCAAAGATGGAGAGTGAGCTTGTTGATTCAGAGACTAGGGTGTTGAACCTTAATAAAAGGAAACTACAAGGATATGAGGCGTGACTTGGCATTGATAGATTGGGGAGAGTCACTTAAAGGGATGACAGTGGATAGGCAATGGCAAACATTCAAGGAACACATGGAGGAACTGCAACAACTGTTTATTCCTGTCTGTCGCAAAAGTAAAATGGGTAAGAGGGCCGACCCATGGCTTACAAAGGAAATAAGAGACAGTATCCAATCCAAGTCAGATACATTAGGGACATTCAAGCGGCTCTTGAATAGGCACATGGATGATAGTAAAATAAAGGGTGCGCAGGGTAGTTTGATCTTAAAGTAGGATAATAGGTCGGAAAAACAACATCGTGGGCCGAAGGGCCTGTACTGTGCTGCGCTGTACTGTTTTATGTTCCATAAGCATACAGATTGGTCGAGAAAAATAATAAATCTGAGGACTAACGACAGTTTAGAATTCAGCAAAGAAGGACCAAGGGATTGATTAAGAAGAGGAAAATAGAGTACGAAATTAAGCTTGCAGGGAACATAACGACTGACACTAAAAGTTTCTACAGTTCCACGAAAAGAAAGAGATTGGTAAAGACATATGTCGGTCCCCTTCCCGACGCAAACGGGAGAATGTATAATTGGGGTCAAAGGAATGGCTGAGGAAATGAATACATACTTTGGTTCTGTCTTCACAAAAGAAGACACAAAACAGATACCAGAATTGTTGGAGGAAGTAAGATTTAGTGACAGGGAAGACCTGAGGAAGATCAATATTAGTAGAGAAATGGTGCTGGGAAAATCATTGGGATTGAAGGCCAATAAATCCCCAGGGACTGATAATCTACATCCCAGAGTATTTAAGGAAGTAATTCTGGGAATAGTGGATGCATTGGTGATCATCTTCCAGGATTCTATAAACTCTGGAACAGTCCCTGCAGATTGGAGGGTAGCTAATGTCACTCCAATATTCAAAAAGGGAGGCAGAGAGAAAACAGGGAATTACATACTGGTGAGTGGGGAAAATTCTCAATCCGTTGTCAAGGATTTTATAGCAGAGTATTTAGAAAGCAGTGGCAGGATCAGACAGCGTCAGCATGGATTTATGAAGGGGAAATCATGGTTGACAAATCAGTTGGAATTCTATGAAGATGTCACCAGTAGAGTTGACAAGGGGGAGCCAGTCAATGTAGTATATTTGGACTCTCAGAAAGCATTTGACAAAGTTCCACATAAGAGATTAATGTGCAAGATTAAAGCACATGGGATTGGGGGAAGTGTATTCAGATGGATAGGAAAATGGTTGGCAGAGAGGAAACAAAGAGTAGGAATTAATGGGTCCTTTTCAAATTGGCAGGCAGTAACTAGTGGGGTACAACAGGGACTGGTGCTAGGACTCCAGCTATTCAGAACATATATTAATGATTTGGATGAAGGGAACAAAATGTAACATCTCCAAGTTTGCAGATGATACCAAGCTGGGTGGGAGGGTGAACTGTGACGAGGATGCAGAGATCCTTCAGCATGATCTCAACAGGTTGGGTGAGTGGTCAGATCAATGGCAGATACAGTACAATTTGGATAAATGCGAGGTTATTCACTTCAGAAGCGATAAACAAGGAGGTAGATTACTACCTGAATGGCTGCACACTCCCCTCTCCCAATTTAAAGTGGATGACTTTATTGGCAGAATGGATTGCTGGGGACAGATAGCACAATTGATGAAAGCTTCCACCACTTTACTGATGATCGAGAGTAGATTGATGGGGCAGCAATTGATCGGGTTGGATTTGTCCTGTATTGTGTGCACAGGACAAACACCTGGGCAGTTTTCCACATTGTCAGGTGATACCAGTGTTGCAGCTGTACTGGAATAGCTGTATTTGGTTAGGGCAGTAGCAAGTTCTAGAGCACAAGTCTTCAGTACTGCTGCTGGAATATTGTTACTGCCCATAGCCTTTGCAGTATCAAGAAATGGTTGGAGGCACTGGATAATGTGGAGTGAATCGGATTGGCTGAAGATTGGAATCTGTAATGCTGGTAACCACTGAAGGCAGAGATGGATCATCTACTTGGCACCTCTGGCTGAAGACTGTCACAAATACTTCAGCTTTATCTTTTGCACTGATGTGCTGGGCTCTTCCATCATGGAGGATAGGAATATTTATGGACCCTCCTCCTCCAGTGAGTTGCTTAATTATCCATCACCATTCACAACAGAATGTGGCAGGATTGTAGAACTTAAATACAATCTATTGGTTGTGGAATCACTTTGCTCCATGTATCACTAGCTGTATACAGTATTTGGCACACAAGAGGTGGCTGTGGACAAAAGTTCCCTTGATGATGCCGGATATGTTTTATTGTATTCTGTGCATGGAGAGGAAGAGAATTTAATTGTGAGCAAAATCCTGAAAAGGAGATCATCACCCTGTCAGTCAAATCCAGAGAAAGTATCAAACCTACTCTATACACCATTTCTCACCCCCACCCATCGATTTACCTTCACTGGATTTGGCACTTCCCTTCATTTCCTTTGCTGCCTCCTGTGTTTCAGTCGCAGGGGGTAGTTGGTTAGTCTTGGCAACGGCCACCAGACGATTCTTAAGAAAACAACATATCACAGGAATATCAGGCAAGACACTGATTCTGACCTACTTCTGTACTGTAAGTATTGGAATTCTGGAACTTATATGAGATGCTAACTTTGCCTTAGCTACAGATCTGGTGCCACACTTCAGGAAGAATGTGAAGGCATTGGAGAGTGCACAGACAGGGTTTATGAGAACACCTCCAGGCCCTGCAACACTTCAGTAATTGTGAAATTGTTATTCTCCTTGAAAATTTGCATTCCTGCCATCTGTTCTGTGAAAGCAAATTGAGGAGTTTTCACAGCATCTCTCTTTTCAGTAATACTGAAGTTCTAGATCACCAAGTGACACTTGTATTTATGTAACCATCTTTAACATAGTGAAGCACCAAGGCACTTCCCACGGGAACACAGAGTTTGACATGGGCCAACACAGAGTGATATTAGGTAGGACAAGTGACTAAAAGTCTGTCAGAGCTAGGTTTCAAGGAGCATCTTCAAAAGCGAGAGGGAGGTTTCTGCGGCAATTACAGAGCTTAGGGCTCAGGCAGCTGAAAGCATAAGCAGCATGGAAACGAGGAATGCTGAAGAGGCCAGAATTGGAGATGCAGAGTTCTGTGGTTAATAAGGAGGGTGAAGTCAGAAACAGCAGAGGAATTTGACAACAGTACTGAGAGACTGTAACGTGATGTGCAGTGGTGAACCACAGAGATCAGTGCTGGGTCCTTTACTGTTTGTGACATTCATAAGTGACATAGATAAGAAGGTTGGGGGTGGAGCAGAGCTTGTGGTAGTGATAATAAGGAAGTTTGCAGATGACACAGAGGAGAAAGAAGGTGTTAGGTTTGGGAAGATACAAATGGATTGGTCAGATGACAGATCAGGGTTAATTTCCACAAGCGTGAGGTGATGGAAGAAGGGGCAAGACAAAGGAGTACTCAATGAATGGCAGAACACAAGGAAGCTCAGAAGAACAGAGGGATCTTGGGATGCTTGTCCATAAATCCCAGAAGATGGCAGGACGGATTAATAGCGTGGTTAAGGCGGCATATGGAAAGCTTGCCTTGATCAGTTTTGGTACAGATAATAAGAGCAGGGATGTTATGTTGGAGCTGTACAGGATTGGTTCAGCCATAGCTGGAGTTGTGCTTGCAGTTCTGGTTACCAGGAAGGATTTGACTGCACTGGGAGGGGGTGCGGAGGAGATTCACCACCACCATTCACTGGAACAGAGCATTTCAGCTACAAAGAGACGGATTTTTTTCTTTAGACCAGAGAAGACTTGGGGGTGGACCTGATAGTGGTGTATAAGATTATAAGGCGCATAGAAAGTGAATAGAAAGCAACTGTTCCCCTTGGTCAAGGGATCAGTAAGAAGGGGGTATAATTTGAAGGTGAAAGGCAGGCAGTTTAGAAGCAATTGGAGGAAAAAAAAGTTTTCTCCCAGAGGGTGATGGGGGTCTGAAATGCCTGGGAGGATAGATGAGGCGGGAAATCTCACAACCCTTAAAAAGTACTTGAATGAGTACAGGAAGTGTCATAACATTCAAGCCTGTAAGCCTAGTGCAGCGAAGTGGCACCAGTGGAGGTAGTAGTGTATTTTTGGCGGTACACAGACTCGATGGATTTTCCATACTCTATGGATGAGAATTTTCAAAATGGAGGTGCTTCTGGAGAAGGAATCACTGTTGGTGAGTGAACATAAGAGTGATGGGTAAATTGGAACCAGTTGCGAGTTAGGACATTGGCAGCAGAGCTTCATGTGGAAAATAGATGGACCAGGAATCTGTGGGAATAGTCAATTCAAGGGGTAGCAGAGTCATGGATGAGATTTTCAGCAGATGAGTTGAGGCAGTGGCTGAGATGGACAGTGTTACAGTGGTGGAAGTAAGTGGTTGTGTTGATGGAGGGAAGGACAATAATATCCAAATTCAAATGCTAAACATTGTCCAGAGTGTCGCTGGGCAGTCATCAACACAATTATTCACTTTACAGTCTGGGTCATCAGGAACCCTGTGCATTGTGCCTCCAGAAAGGCAGAGCTTAGAGAAGAATCCAAGCAACAGGAGACCCACCTGCTGGCAGTTCTTCATAGTGACTCCAGTTGACTTGATGACATCTTGTATTTGATTCTTCAGGGCAGAGATCTCTACCGTGGCCTGGTTCATCTGCTGTCCCATTTCCAGCAGCATCTCTCGCGCATCCTCCTTAACCGTATCAAGATTCCTTTGGCACTCATCACACTGAGCCCTGATATTTTTGAGACAGACAGACACCTGTTTTACTCATGTATCAAATCAGGACTGCACAGGATTGAGGGCTTATCCACGTTCAGTCAATGCCAAATACAGTCACCTCCCAAATGTCAGTACATAGTTTTTAAAGATCCTTCATTTCAGGTTCACTGACCTCCCCCTGCAACCTCTACTGCTCTAAGTATCCTTGGCCCTTGGTAACCTGTATGGTTTATTTCATCTTAAAACACAGCCTGTCGTCATTGATCTAATCCACAGTAAGGTTTGCTTCTCTTTTATAAACTGTTCATGGCTCTATCCCACCCTATTTTTGTAATAATTTTCAGCCCTATAACTCCTCTATCTGGCCTTAAAAATGCCCCCCCAGCTATCACTCCATGCTGCCTGAACTTGGAAATCTTTCCTTACCTTTAATGCATCCCAAAACACGCATACAGGAGCTCCTCAGTGAGACCCCTCACCCTTGCAAGAAAGGTTTTACGCAGCAGGGTCCTATATAATTCATGCAAACAACTGTTTACACCTTACTGTGGAACGGTGTTCGAATAAAACACCAGAGGTCACTACCCATTTGACCCTGTGCCTTAGTTGGCTGATTACTGTAATGTCTGACTCCATGCACAGGGACACACAAACATTGTCCTGGGAAAGGGTAGGCTAAGGGAGTCTGCTCACTGGCTCACTCACCGCAGCTCCTCACATTGCAGGTTGCGTTCATGCAGGAGGTGGACTTGTTCACTGAGCTGCCCCTCCATCTCCATCAAATGCTCACGGGACACCTTCAGCTCCTGCTCCATAAACTGGTTCAAGAGAACAGAGCAAAAAACAAAAAAAATCAAGGGTATACATTCCCTAGAAACCTCCATAAGTAGCAAACACCTCTGCACACTGACTGCAACAAGCCCAGTGATTTCACTGTCCAAGCCATGCATTGTTGTAGAATTGTGTTGTACCAACATATAAAAGTGACAAACAATCCTTCTGCTCTGACCAGCCTGTCTCACATGGTCATGGTACATTAAGCATGATCTTACTGGCAGTCCTGCCCTGTTCAAGGCAAAAGAACTCTTCCAGGATAGGCAGGGTAAAAATATTCCTGGGCATAGACAATTGCGAGATTTTTAGTGAGACGGTAGGGATTTGACAGATGGGGTACAAATGTAAAAAAAGTTCTTCCCACATAACCAGACCAAATCGAAGAGATCACTTTGGTCCTAATTTAGATCCTGAGGAATCAACCATTTGTACAAGTTGATTCTCAAGACACCATTCCTTTCCCAGCTGACTGGAATGTACTTCCAAATACACTCATTTTTCACCCAGTGAGTTGAGGTATCAAGTCCCTTCCTCATTGTTACTCTCAAGTCCCAAAGCCAGTCCACAAGTCAGAAAAGTGGAGGAATACTCCCCACTTGCCTCAATGGGTGCAGCCCCAACAACATTCAAAAAGCTTGACACCATCCAGGACCAAGCAGCCCGCTCAATTAGCATTCCAATCACCACCTTCAATATTCACGTTCTCAACCACTAATGCACTGTGGAAGTGGCAAGTACTGTTTACCTAGATCCACTGCAGTGCCTCACCAATACACCTTCAACAGCACCTTCTAATTCCACAACCACTACCATCTGGAAGGACAAGAGCAGCAGATGGGAACACCACTACCTGCAAGTTCCTATTCAAACCACTCACAAGTCTCACTTAGAACTATAATGTCGTTCCTTCATTGTCATTGGGTCAAAATCTAGGAACATCCTCGAATGTACACCACATGCACTGTCAATTAGGAGATGGGTACTAAATTTTTGTTTTTATTCCTTCATGGGATTAGGGTGTCCCTGGCTAGGCAGCATTTATTACCCATCTCTAATTGCCCTGTGGGCAGTTAAGAGTCAACCACATTGCTGTGGGTCTGGAGTCACATGTAGGCCAGACCAGGTAAGGATGGCAGTTTCCTTCCCTAAAGGACATTAGTGAACCAGGTGGGTTTTTCCTGACAATCGACAATGGATTCACGGTCATTAGATTCTTAATTCCAGATATTTAATTCCCACCATTTACTATGTCGGGATTTGAACCTGGGTCCCCAGAACGTTATCTGGGTCTCTGGATTAACAGTCCAGTGATAATACCACTAGGCCATTGCCTCCCCTTTTAATGCTGACAGCCACATCCATGAACAAATAAAAAGTATTGCATCAATCAGGACATAATGTCCTTACAAACCCCTCTGTTGCCACTTTAGCAAACTCCATACAGACCAGGGAACAAACTAGTAGCCTTTCCTATATGGCTGATCATCACACAAAGTATCAGGAACATATGATCACAGCACGCAAACTACTAGTGGTAACGGTGGGAAAACTGGTCCAGAGATCCTAGTTTCACAGACTCAGCAAGCAAGACAAAACAGACACTTTTGGCTGAGGCCTACCTACACAAAGAATGGTTCAGAGAATCGTCGCAATCACACATTACAGGAGACCTGTACTGTGTCTCGGGCTTGTGCTGTCTCTCAAAGAAATGTTAACGTTTGGTCCCAGAAGTGTTTTATATCCATTACCTATCCAGATTCCGAAAACTTCCCAGAAGAATTCTCATCTCCTGTCGTTCTTTTTGCCAACTGACTTTACATCTATTACCTGTAGTTTTGACTCTTTTGCTAGAGGGAATAATTTTTCTCTCTATTCTTAAAATCGCTCATCTTACGAAATATTTCAATTAATGAACTATTAAAAAAAAATTCTAAATATAATTTCACATCATCTTCAATGTAGCCACAATGTTCCAAAGCTCTTCACCCAAAGGGTGATGAGATATGGCTGGAAAGTGACCAGCGCAATTAACCATTAGATTTTCTGAAACCTTTGAAAGGAGAATGTAGGAGAGTGTAATGGAGGAGACAAAGTCAGTCAAAGAGGCTCAAAAGAGAGAAGGAGGGTTCTAGGGTGTGATGTGGTATCACAAGATGGTACCACAATTGGGAGCAGTGTGCAATTATGCCGCAAATCAGCTGAGAGACCAGATGTCACAGAGTGCTTGGAGGCTGCAGGAGGTCACAATCAGAGACTGAAAGACAAGAATAGAGGAACTGTAACAAAATGAGCAACTGGATAAATTCAGTGCACCATGGGAGCCAGGGTGGGTGGATATTAGGGATCTTGGAAGACAGGCAACTCAGAGCACAGCACCTAGCACAAGATAAAGAATACACACATAACAGCAACAAATCCAATTTGTTCAAGCTAGAGTTCAACACAGAACAAAGTCAAGTCTGTTAAAAACGCAGACAAGGATTTCAGGAACATTTTAAGAAGATGGACAGAAAGGTGAGCACACAGCATTTATTGGCTCCAATCCAGGTGTCATGAACCTGTTCAGACTCTTGCACTTTGAGCTAGTTTTAACAAGTGGTGTTTGAAGAAGCCATCTATTCCTAAAAGCTCATCTGTGTCAATAATTGGAGCATAACCCAGTTTCTTGGGAGAAGCTCCAGAGATTCAGGCCATTGCTCTGGAGTACAGGCCAGAAGTAGGTCAGGCTAAAAATGACAGGAGTCCATCTTAAAGAATATGGGTGTAGGAGAGGATGTGCAAATGGAAATCCAGTTACATACTGATTAAATGCCCAGCAGCCCCTACTGAGGTTTTGCAATCTTTTATACTTTTTATCTGACTAAAATTACAATTTAGAAGCAGACACAAGAGAGCCAAAGGAAATGGAAATCAGGAGAAAGGGGTCATTGAAGCTGTAGCATCTAAATAAGGAATCATAGGGAGAGGTGCTCAGGTACAGAATTGGTACTACCCAGGACACGGGTAGAGTGAGAAGGGGATAGGAGGAAAGCTCTTCATTGAATCATTTCCATAGATGGAAAAGCCATTCTGTCAACTGAGTCCATTCTAGCCCTCAGAACAACAGAGCAGTGCAGTCAGTTTCAATCCCTTGCTCTATTCCCATACGAGTACTGCTTTCAGCATCCATCATATGACCAGCCACTTGTTACTATAACAGCTCCACATCCATTTGAATTCTGGAATATTCAGGAGCTCTGAACCATGGCTGAGCTCTCACTATCTCCTCAAAACCCCGTAACACTCAATGCTCTGATGATCAACAACACTTCCTCCGCCATTGGACCAATTACATTAAAATATCTTCACATCCTACACCTTCCTTCTTCAGGAGACAAGCCATGGCTAGCTGAAAGTGTCCAACCAAGTGTCTGGCCACTGTTCCTAAAGGTAAACAGAGGGTTAAAGCATGAACAAGTCTCACTGCCCAGCCCTACCTGACCATGAAATGTCACACCAGTGTTGGGATTTAATAAAATTGAATTATATAGCTGCCTTCCCTTACAAATCTACCACATCCATCATGTTTTGGCTGTTTTCCACGTACCTTGTTATAGTCTGCAATCAATGCAGCCTCGGCCCGGGTGTCGAAGAGTTCTTGTAGCTCCTCGTCTTTAAGTGCCAGGACCTTAGTTAGACGGGTGACCTCAGCCTGAGACAGCTCTAGAGCTTCCTTCTCCTGCTTTAGTTTATTTGTAGTCTCTTCCAGACTGAGGGAAAAACATAACACCAATTAAAACCACAAAACAATATTTAAATAAAACATACAGATACACAAGAGGTGGCTAAAGGAAAGTGCAGAACTTGCTGTTTATTCCACATTTTAAAAATACCAAATCCAACTTTGAACTGTTCAACAGACATCTAATCTGAGCTTTTGGGGAAAAGAAAGTTCCAGATTTCCACTCTTGTTTGCCCTTTACATGAATAAAGTCGTACTGATACCGCCCCAAATATCCCACCTCGATACAAGGGCCAGTTCTGTCTAACAGATATTCTGTTTAGGATACTGCCGGGGAAGATAGTTTCTCAAGGGAGTGCAGCAAGGGCAATGTCTGCATTATCAGGAATGGCTCAGCTGCACAGATAGGGGGTGAGGTGCGAGAGCACTACTGAAAGGAGATTCTATTCTAGAGGGAATAAGGTGATGTTCTGCAGCTGCAGACACATGCAACTAGAATGGTATATTGCCTGCAACTGCAGGACAGTCTGAATGGATTGGGGAAAACAGCCAGAGATCGTGGACCATGCTAGTGACAAAGGTGAAGAGAAGAATGAGGTCCTGCACAACATAGGAAGCTAGGAAATAAATGAAAACAGACCTCAAAAGATACTAATCTCACGATTATTCCCAGTGTTATGTGCTAACAATCAGAAATAGGAAAATAGTCCATATTAATATTTCTCCAACAACGCACAATCCAAAGACGTGCAGTTAGGTGGATTGGCATTGGAAAATGCAGGGTTACAGGGGTAAGGCGGTGGTGGTAGTGGTGAGGGGAGAGGTGGGGAGTGGATCTGGGTGGGAAGCATTTTGAATGCTGATATGAACTTGATGGGCCAAGTGGTCTGCTTCCAAACTGTAGGAATTCTATGATTCTATTCTATGAAATGGTGCAGGAGGAAAGGATTAAGATTCTCGGGATATTGGAAACAATTCTGGGGAAGATGGGCCCTGTACAAGCTGAATGGGTTGTACCCCAGCAGGGCCAGGGCTAATACCGTTGCAGGGACATTCATTAGTACAGTAGTAAGGGTTTAAACTAGGGTGGCAGGAACCTGAGCTGGCAGAAGAAAAAAAAAAGAGTGAGGAAATAAGGATGGAAATGAAAGAGTTAAAATAGAAAGCAAAAGTGGAAGGCTAGCAGCAAATAGGGCTGGAGTACAAAAAAAAATTAGAATCACAAAATGACACGTCTAAAGGCACAATATCTGAATGCATGGAATAGTCACAAAATGGCAGACAAATCAACACAACAAATAGTTGTAAACAGATGCAATTATGGTGACGTGGGGTGACCAAGGATGGGAAGTGGCCACCCAAAGTTATTCAATCTCTAGGAAGGACTGGCCAAACAAAAGTGGAAAAGATGGTGAGGTGGCATTGTTCGTGAACATGAAATTAATGTAACGGTGAGAAAGGATATTGGTCAGGAAAGGTAGATGTGGAATCAGTCTGGGTGGAGTGAAGCAGCAACAAGGGGCAGAAAACATTAGTGGGAACTGTCTATTGGCCTCCTAACAGTTATGAAGTCGGGGGTGGCATTAAAAAGGATGTTAGACATAATTGCACCATGTGCTACAGTAATCATGGGTGATTTTAATATACGTATAGACCGGGCAAGCTACATCAGCAATGATACTCTGGCAGCTGAGTTCCTAGAGTGTGTACAAGATAGATTTTTTTTTAGACCAATACATTGAGGACCCAACTCAGGGCAAGCCTAGATTTGGTTTTGTGCAATAAGAAGGGGTTAATTACGAATCCTGTCTGCAAGGTCCTTTAGGAAAAAAAGACCATAACATGGTAGAAATATAGATAGTGGAATAGAAAGTGAAACAGTCTAGTCCCAAACTAAGATCCTAAACAAATAAAACTTCAAAGGTTTGAGAGGTTAGCTGAGCAATAGATTGGATAACTTCATTAAAAGGCACATCAGTCAATAAACAATGCAAGAAACAAACTTGCATTACAGGAGTGATACATTCCTTTGGGCAAAAGAACAACAGGAAAGTAGACCATCTATGGCTAACAAAAGAAACCAAGGATGGCATTAGATCCCAAGAGGAGTCATATAAACAAAAACAGAAATTGACGGAGAAAAATTGATGGAGATTTATGGACTTCAGTAAAGCCTTTGATAAGGTTCCACATGGTAGGCTATTGGAGAAAATGCAGAGGCATGGGATTGAGGGAGATTTAGCAGTTTGGATTAGAAACTGGCTTTCTGAAAGGAGGCAAAGAGTGGTGGTTGATGGAAAATATTCAGCCTGGAGTCCGGTTACTAGTGGTGTGCCACAAGGATCTGTTTTGGGACCACTGCTGTTTGTCATTTTTATAAATGACTTGGACGCAGACATAGGTGGATGGGTTAGTAAGTTTGCAAATGACACTAAAGTCGGTGGAGTGGTGGACAGTGTGGAAGAATGTTGCAGGTTGCAGGGAGACTTGGATGAACTGCAGAATTGGGCTGAAAGGTGGCAAATGGAGTTCAATGCAGATAAATGTGAGGTGATGCACTTTGGGAAGAATAATAGGAAGGCAGAATACTGGGTCAATGGAAAGATTCTTGGTAGTGTGGATGTGCAGAGGGATCTTGGTGTCCAGGTACATAGATCCCTGAAAGTTGCCACCCAGGTTGATAGTGCTGTTAAGAAGGCATACGGTGTGTCGGGTTTCATTGGTAGAGGGATTGAGTTCCGGAGCCGTGATGTCATGCTGCAACTGTACAAAACGCTAGTGCGGCCTCACTTGGAATATTGCGTACAGTTCTGGTCGCCCCATTACAGGAAGCATGTGGAAGCATTGGAAAAGGTGCAGAGGAGATTTACGAGGATGTTGCCTGGTCTGGAGCGAAGGTCTTATGAGGAAAGGCTGAGGGACTTGGGTCTGTTCTCATTGGAGAGGAGAAGGCTAAGAGGGGATTTAATAGAGACATACAAAATGATCAGAGGATTAGATAGGGTGGACAGTGAGAGTCTTTTTCCCAGGATGATGACGTCGGCTAGTACGAGGGGGCATAGCTGCAAATTGAGGGGTGATAGATTTAAGACAGATGTCAGAGGCAGGTTCTTTACTCAGAGTGGTAAGGGCGTGGAATGCCCTGCCTGCCAATGTAGTTAACTCAGCCACATTAGGGGCATTTAAACAGTCCTTGGATAAGCATATGGATGATGATGGGATAGTGTAGGGGGATGGGCTTAGATTGGTTCACAGGTCGGCGCAACATCGCGGGCCGAAGGGCCTGTTCTGCGCTGTATTGTTCTATGTTCTATGTTCTAACTCAGCAGGTCTAGCAGCATCTGTGGAAAGAAAGCAAAGTTAACATTGAGCCCAGTGACTCTTCATCACAACTGACAGTAGTTAGGAAAAGGCGATATATATGCTGACATTGGATGGGGTGGAAGAGAGTCACATAAAAGCTATATGAAGTAGCTCAAAGTAGCAAGCCAGAAGACTAAACGCAGTTTAGAATTCAACAAAGGAGGAACAAGAGTGTGACTAAGAGGGGAAAACAGTTTATGAAAATAAATATGCATGGAGCATAATAGCTGATTGTAAGAATTTCTGTAAGTCAATAAAATGATAAACAGTAGTGAAGATGAGAGTATAATTATCAGGCCCTTCCGGTCTGAAACAGAAGAACTGATAATGGAGAATAAGGAAACGGCACAGCAATTAAATAAAGAGAATAACAAGGTGTAGAGCTGGATGAACTCAGCCTTCCTGCTCCTCTGATGCTGCTTGGCTTGCTGTGTTCATCCAGCTCTACACCTTGATTTCTCAGATTCTCCAACATCTGCAGTTCCTACTATCTCTGAATTAAATAAAGACTTTTGTTCTGTCTTTACAGATAAAATTCCCCCAGAAATGCTGTAGAAGGAAGAGTCTTTTGAGAAGAAGGAATTGAAGGAAATTAGTAAAAAAAAAAAATGCTGGAGAAATTAATGGGCCTAAAAGCCAATAAATACCCAGGGTAATAAAAGGTGGCGGCTGTGGAAATAGTGATTGCACTATATATCATTCCAAAACTCTTTAGATTCTGGAGAAGTCCTGGCAGTTTGGGAGGTGGCGAATGTAACCCCACTTTTTTTTTTTAAAAGATGGAGAAAAGGAGGGATTATGGACTAGTTAGCCTAACATCAATAATAGGTCAAATGTTGGAGTCTGTTGTAAAGAATACAATAACAGGCACTTAAAAATACTAGCAATATTACAGAAACTAACTAAGAAAGGGAAACTGTGTTAGACAAACCGACTTGAAATTTTTGAGGATGTATCTGGTCGAATACATGCGGATGTATATTGTGCATTTGAACTTGAATAAGAGGTTAAAGTGCAAAAATCAAAGCACGTGGAATTGGTTGTAATGTGCTGGCATGGGTTGTGAATTGGTTAGCAGACAGAACAGAGTAGGGATAAATGCATTGTTTTCAGAGCGGAAGAGGGTGACAAATGAGGTAAGATGGGCCCCAGCTATTCACAGGATATATCGATAAATCAGATGAGGGAATCGGGTATAATATTTCCATGTTTGCTGATGACATAAAACTGTGGGACCATGAGTAGTGAAGACGATAGAGAAGCTTCTGGGTAATTTAGACAAGTTGAATGAGTGAACAAAGACAGTATAAATGTGGACAAATATGAAGACATTCAGTTTGGTAAGAAGAAAATCAGAATGGCAGACTATTATTTGAATGCTGATAGACTGGGAAAGGTTGATGTACAAAGGGACCTGGGTATCTTTGAATGGGGCTTCTGCTATAATGAGTGTTCCAGCAACGCGAATTGGCATTAACGTGATTGACAAATAGGGCTATGCTATTTCTATAACGCAAACACTGTGCCAGCTGTAAAGCAAACACTGTGCTGGCTGTAAGGCAAACCCATTGAGTCCACTGGATTTGCTCTTTAAGAAAGGAATCAAAATAGTGCCACTTCACTATTCTTTCCCCATCAACCTGCTTTTACGTTTTCAAAAATTTATTCAGTTTATTTTTCAAAGTTGTTACTGAATGCTTTTCTTTGACGCACAATACTCAAGCTGAAAGTTAACCACTGATTCATAAAGTGTTAGCACAACTTCCTTGTTGTTGTAAACTGTGCGTCTATTCATGTTCATAGTCTAACACACCTGCCTTTCTCACCAAAACCTCACCGTCACATACTTAGAAGTTGCAGTTATTTTCAGCAGCCACTTATCTGTCTCTGCTTATCTTTGACATTAAATTCAAATCCTAACCCCTCCCTTTGCTCTGAGACAAAATAAATATGGAGCACTCAAAAATTGAGGTGGTCTGCATGCAAGATCTGATGGCCGCTGTCAAAGCTAGCCTAAGAAACTTGTATAAAAATAGTCAAAATGCCTGTTCTTGAAATATCAGTTCCCGCTTCTGGAAGCTGTTATTGTACAGCAGTGAGAAGTTCAGGCTTGGTTGACGGTGGAGCAGATAGCTTACCAACATTCACTATCAAGTTCTATATGGAGAACAGTCACTTGAGCAAGATTGAGAAAGGTCAGTGGTTCCTGTAAAACAGGCTAGTACAACACATGCACCATGGGCCAGACTGTGATTAGTCACTTCCCAGCCACGGTCATTCTGCAGCCACATCTCCATAATGACAGATCATATCTGTTTACTTCAGCTAATGCTGCCATTTTAGTTGCCTTGTTGCAAATGCAGGGAGCGTTTCAGTGATAGTAGGGGTTAAAGGGATGGATACAGGTTACAGAGATAGGGAGGTTTATACCAGCTGTGGAAAGTTATAAGGATACTGGGAATTGAAGGCAGGTAGAGTTAGAGTTAGGGAGGCTGACAGGTGCTTGAAAATGTTCCAGAGAGTTGCAGGTGCTCAAAAATGTTAGTAGGAGAAAGGGCTTTAGGGATTGGAGTTTCTGTAGTTACAGAGATATAGGGAATTGGATTAGATCACAGAGATAGGGTTGGATGCAGGGAGTGAGAGACACGCGTATGTGGAACAAGTGAGGGACACACACACACACACATAGAGTTTGTGTGTTTGAGTGTTGAGTGATTTTTTTTTGGTGCTCTGCCCCTAACCCCACTTTTCCCATAGGCCCCATTATCTCTGTAGCACGAAGTTGCACTGGAACGCAACTATCGCGTTATAGCAGAATCCCCTGTACAATGGTCACTGAAAGCAAGCATACAGGCAGCAACAGTTAGGAGGGCAAATGGTATGTTGGCCTTCATTGCAAGAGAGCTTGAGTACAGAATCAATCAAATTTTACTGCAGTTGTAGAGAAATTTGGTGAGACCACGGCTGGAATGGTGTGCATAGTTTCAGTCTCCTTACTCAGAAAAGGATATCATTGCCATAGAGGGCAGGGAAGGTTCAAGAGTGATTCCTGGGATGGCAGATTTATCATTTGTGAAGAGATTGAGTTGCCTGGGCCTGTATTCACTGGAATTTAGAAGATTGAGGGGATCTCATCGAAACATAGACAATTCTGACAGGCTTGGACAGACTGGATACAAAGATGATACTTCCCTTGGTTTAGAGGTCCAGAACAAGGGGCCATGGTATCAGGGAGTGCAGTAAGGCTTTTCTGACTGAGACAAGGAGAACTATCTTTACTCAGAGGATGGTGAACCTGCCGGATTCTCTACCACCTGTAGAGGTGGTCACTGACTTTAAGAAAAAAGATAAATGGGTTTCTGGACACCAAAAAGGTGTGAAGGGGTATTGGGTGAGCATGGAGTACGGCAATGAAATAGGGCAGCTATGATCATGTTGAATAGTAGAGCAGGATGGATGGGCCAAATGGTCTACTCCTATGTTCCATGTTTCTATATCACCTTATTCTGGACTTACCCACCCCCGCTCCACCCAAGGGGGCAACTTTTTCCCCTTATCTACCCTTTTGAACATTTTAATCATTTTAAACACTTCAGTTAGATCTCTCAAGTGGAGGAGATTGTTAGGCTAGTCTATCGTTTAAGCCTTTTAGCCGCAGGATATTATTCTAGCAAACCTACATTGCACCTCCTGTAAAGCAAACGTATTCTTCCAAAGGTGCAGCGTTCAGGACGAAACTGTTACTCCAGATAGGATTTATCTACAATGTGATGAGTAACTTCCATCCCTTAGTCTTGAGAATGCTACAATATAAAGTCCAGTATTTCAATAGCAACTTTCAACAATGGTCTGTTCGGTTGGTGTCATACAAGAGTCTCAGAGAGTCATTAAGTCACAGGGGCTCACTTTGGCAAAATACAGCAGGCTTTCTGCAATTATTACCTTTTTACATTCTCCCTTAGAGTATCTGACAGCTCCTTATTCCGTGCTTCACAGGTCTGCAACCTAGAGCAAGGTGAGAAGGACATATTCACAGTTACAACCATGAATATTTACTGCCACATAATCCAAGCACTGAAGCAAACATGTAATGGCACCTTAGAGGCAAAGCTGACTCACTTTTCCATTCTCTCAACTAGTGCCGCCTCAGAAAGTTTCAGTGATGCCTCAGTTGTTGCCAATTCCACAAAGTATTTACTGTTGTCCTTCATCAGCTTGTCTCGTTCTTCCTCCACCTTGGCTAGCTGATCGGTCATGATTTCCAGCCCTGGAACAGGTATTGAAAGGTTAAATACTCTGTGGTTTGCAACAGATTGTGTCTTCATGTTCAGCAGTGAAAATGGGGTGGATGAGTTGATGCTTAGCACTGTTAATGACGGTCCAGATCTGCTACTCTTCTGTGAATAACACTATGGAATCTTCTACATTCATAAAGTAAGCAGATAAGGAAAAGGAGGCTTAATGGACCTTTCAGACAAAAAAAAACACTGGAACAGTGCAGCGGGCCTTCAATACTGTACTCAAATGATGGGCTGAGAGTGGGATTTGCTGCCACCTGCAAACTCACCGGATTTCAGTTGCAGATTCTCACATTCCAGCCGTTTGATTTTGTCCAGTGCACCATGGAGCTCATACGCAGTTTGTTCCAGTTCCTGTTGCATCTGGGCCACAAAAATATTTATTTACACACAGTGCACATTTAAATACAAGCCAGGGCCTTAAACAAAAAAAAGACAGTGGGAAAGGCATTGGGTCTGACGTCCCATATGGGGAAAATGCTTGGTGGGTTTATTTCCACAGCCACATCCCCAACGTAAAACCCTCAAATGACAGGAGATCTGTGTTACTGGAGCACAGGCTGCTGAACAATAGAATCCTAGTAGTATCATTAAAATTCAAATGTCCTTGAACTCAGGTGTTGTCTCAGAAGACTGGAGATTGTTTAATTGGAAGTTTTTTTTGAGGGAGTAATTGTAAGGGTTGGTGAGGTATATAAAAGATTTACTGATACATTTGATATTGTGCCACACAGATTGTGAGCAAATTTAGAAAATGAAAGACAGGAGGAAACGTGGATACAAGGTTGGTTGACTGACACAAAACAAAGTTAATGAATGGTTGCTTTATGGGTTGAATAAAGTTGATAGTGGAGCTCCTCTGGGTCAGTGTTAGGACGCTTGCTCTTCCCGATATTAATGACCCAGGTGTTGGTGTCCAGGGTACAATTTCAAAACTTGATGATACAATGCTTGTAAGTATTATAAGCTGTGGGGAGAACAGTGTAGACCTTCAAAAACAAACAAACATTTGTGGAATGGGCAGACTAGTGGCAGATAAAATTTGACATAAATAAACATGAAGGATTTTCATGTGGAATGAAGAACATGGAAAAACAATACAAAGGGCAAGAAATTTGAGCTGAAGCAGGCCATTCAGCCCATCTTGTCTTCTCTACCATTCAATGGAATCATGGCTAATCTGATAATCCTCAATTCCAATTTCCTGCCTTTTCCCAAAAACACTCAATTCCCTTACTCATGAAAAATCTGTCTGTCTCAGCCTTGTATATACGTAGTAACCCAGCTTCAACAACCCTCTATGGTAAATCCATAGAAATTGGCTACGCATACAGTATCTTGACATTATTAATAAGTTGCACAGGGGAGGTAATGTCACTGGACTAGTAATCCAGAACCCCATGTTAATGGTTTGAGAAAATAGATTTGAATACCACCATGTTCATTTCCATTTTAGCACCAGCAGGAGCAGTGAGAGGGAGGACCGGGGGCTGCCGGGAAGGTAAGTTAATGGTTTAAAAACTTACCTTGTGAATAGGCGGAATGCACGCTGAGCAGGAGCGGACATGGGACAGCTGAGCAAGTGAGGTAATATATTTGGGCAGTTGCTTTACCCGAAACACTACTTAGGTAGTGTCTCCCTCCCATCCTCCTCCTTTAAGCAAAAAAAGGCTCTGAGCACCGATTTGGTAAATTACCAGTTTTTTTTTTTCCCAATAGTCTGTTTGGGAATTCAGAACAGTGGGAATGGATGTGAGAGCAGTTGCACGCTCCTCCTGTAGAATGTGGGGGGTAAGGGTCACCACTAGTATCCCTGCTGACTTCATCTGCGGGAAGTGCACCCAACTCCAGCTCCTCGGAAACCGCATTAGGGAACTGGAGCTGGAGCTGGATGAACTTCAGATCATTCGGGAGGCTGAGGGGGTAGTCACACCTCAGGTACAGGAAAAAGGTAGATGGGTTACAGTCAGGGGATGGAAAGGGAACAGGCAGACAGTGCAGGGATCCCCTGTGGCCATTCCCCTCAATACCAAGTATACCGTTTTGGATACTGTTGGGGGGAACGACTTACCGGGGTAAGCCATGGGGTACAGGTCTCTGACACAGGGTCTGTCCCTGCTGCTCAGAAGGGAAGGGGGGAGAGGAGGAGAGCATTAGTCATTGGAGACTCCATAGTTAAGGAAACAGACAGGAGATTCTGTGGGAACGAGAGACACTCACGGTTGGTGTGTTGCCTCCCAGTGCCGGGGTCCGTGATGTCTTGGATCGTGTTTTCGGGATCCTTAAGGGGGAGCAGCCCCAAGTCGTGGTCCACATAGGCACCAACGACATAGGTAGGAAAAGGGATGGGGATGTAAGGCAGAAATTCAAGAAGCTAGGGTGGAAGCTTAGACCTAGAACAAACAGAGCTGTTATCTCTGGTTTGTTACCCGTGCCACATGCTAGTGAGGAGAGGAACAGGGAGAGAGAGCAGTTGAAAACGTGGCTACAGGGATGGTGCAGGAGGGAGGGATTCAGATACCTGGATAATTGGGGCTCATTCTGGGGTAGGTGGGACCTCTACAAACAGGATGGTCTGCACCTGAACCAGAGGGGTACCAATATCCTGGGGGGGAAATTTGCTCATGCTCTTCGGGAGGGTTTAAACTAATTCAGCAGGGGGATGGGAACCTGAGCTGTAGCTCCAGTGTGCAGGAGGTTGAGAGTAGTGAGGTCATGAATAAGGTTTCAAGGTCGCAGGAGTGTACCGACAGGCAGGAAGGTGGTTTGAAGTGTGTCTACTTCAACGCCAGGAGCATCCGGAATAAGGTGGGTGAACTTGCAGCATGGGTTGGTACCTGGGACTTCGATGTTGTGGCCATTTCGGAGACATGGATAGAGCAGGGACAGGAATGGTTGTTGCGGGTTCTGGGGTTTGGATGTTTCAGTAAGAGCAGGGAAGGTGGTAAAAGAGGGGGAGGTGTGGCATTGTTAGTCAAGGACAGTATTACGGTGGCAGAAAGGACGTTTGATGAGGACTCGTCTACTGAGGTACTATGGGCTGAGGTTAGAAACAGGAAAGGAGAGGTCACCCTGTTGGGAGTTTTCTATAGGCCTCCGAAAAGTTCCGGAGATGTAGAGGAAAGGATAGCAAAGATGATTCTGGATAGGAGTGAAAGTAACAGGGTAGTTGTTATGGGGGACTTTAACTTTCCAAATATTGACTGGAAACACTATAGTTCAAGTACTTTAGATGGGTCAGTTTTTGTCCAATGTGTGTGGGAGGGTTTCCTGACACAGTATGTAGATAGGCCAACAAGAGGCGATGCCACATTGGATTTGGTACTGGGTAATGAACTAGGCCAGGTGCTAGATTTGGAGGGAGGTGAGCACTTTGGTGATAGTGACCACAATTCGGTTACGTTTACTTTAGCGATGGAAAGGGATAGGTATATATCGCAGGGCAAGAGTTGTAGCTGGGGGAAAGGCAATTATGAGGCGATTAGGCAAGATTTAGGACGCATAGGATGGGGAAGGAAACTGCAGGGGCTGGGCATAATTGGAATGTGGAGCTTGTTCAAGGAACAGCTACTGCCTGTCCTTGATAAGTATGTACCTGTCAGGCAGGGAGGAAGTGGTCGAGCGAGGGAACCGTGGTTTACTAAAGAAATTGAATCTTTTGTCAAGAGGAAGAAGGAGGCTTATGTAAAGATGAGGAGTGAAGGCTCAGTTAGGGTGCTTGGGAGTTACAAGTTAACCAGGAAGGACCTAAAGAGAGAGCTAAGAAGAGCCAGGAGGGGACATGAGAAGTCTTTGGCAGGTAGGATCAAACAAAACCCTAAAACTTTCTATAGGTATGTCAGGAATAAAAGAATGACTAGAGTAAGATTAGGGCCAGTCAAGGACAGTAGTGGGAAGTTGTGCGTGGAGTCCGAAGAGATAGAAGAGGCGCTAAATGAGTATTTTTCATCGGTATTCACACAGGAAAAAGACAACGTTATCGAGGAGAATACTGAGATACAGGCTATTAGACTAGACGGGATTGAGGTTCATAAGGAGAAGGTGTTAGCTATTCTGGAAAGTGTGAAAATAGGTAAGTCCCCTGGGCCGGATGGGATTTAGCTTAGGGTTCTCTGGGAAGCCAGGGATGAGATTGCAGAGCCTTTGGCTTTCATCTTTATGTCGTCATTGTCTACAGGAATAGTGCCAGAAGACTGGAGGATAGCAAATGTTGTCCCCTTGTTCAAGAAGGGGAGTAGAGACAACCCTGGTAATTATAGACCAGTGAGCCTTACTTCGGTTGTGGGTAAAGTATTGGAAAGGATTATAAGAGATAGGATTTATGATCATCTAGAAAAGAATAATTTGATTAGGGATAGTCAACACGGTTTTGTGAAGGGTAGGTCGTGCCTCACAAACCTCATTGAGTTCTTTGAGAAGGTGACTAAACAGGTGGATGAGGGTAAAGCGGTTGATGTGGTGTATATGGATTTCAGTAAAGCGTTTGATAAGGTTCCCCATGGTACGCTACTGCAGAAAATATGGAGGCACGGGAATGAGGGTGATTTAGCGGTTTGGATCAGAAATTGGCTAGCTGTAAGAAGACAGAGGGTGGTGGTTGATGGGAAATGTTCATCCTGGAGTTCAGTTACTAGTGGTGTACCGCAAGGATCTGTTTTGGGGCCACTGCTGTTTGTCATTTTTATAAATGACCTGGATGAGGGCGTAGAAGGATGAGTTAGTAAATTTGCAGATGACACTAAAGTCAGTGGAGTTGTGGATAGTCCGGAAGGATGTTGCAGGTTACAGAGGGACATAGATAAGCTGCAGAACTGGACTGAGAGGTGGCAAATGGAGTTTAATGCGGAAAAGTGTGAGGTGATTCACTTGGGAAGGAGTAACAGGAATACAGAGTACTGGGCTAATGGTAAGATTCTTGGTAGTGTGGACCAGCAGAGAGATCTCGGTGTCCGTGTGCATAGATCCCTGAAAGTTGCCACCGAGGTTGATAGGGTTGTTAAAAAGGCGTACGGTGTGTTAGATTTTATTGGTAGAGGGATTGAGTTTCGGAGCCATGAGGTCATGTTGCAGCTGGACAAAACTCTGGTGCAACCACAAGACTTAAGAGACATACAAGATGATCAGAGGATTAGATAGGGTGGACAGTGAGAGCCCTTTTCCTCGGATGGTGATGGCTAGCACGAGGGGACATAGCTTTAAATTGAGGGGTGATAGATATCGGACAGATGTCAGAGGTAGGTTCTTTACTCAGAGAGTAGTAAGGGCGTGGAATGCCCTGCCTGCAACAGTGGTAGACTCGCCAGCTTTAAGGGCATTTAAATGGTCATTGGATAAACATATGGATGATAATGGAATAGTGTAGGTTAGATGGGCTTCAGATTGGTTTCACAGGTCGGCGCAACATCGAGGGCCGATGGGCTTGTACTGCGCTGTAATGTTCTATGTTCTATGGCAGGTGGTGAAATAAGAATTCAATAAAATCTGGAATAAAAAGCTATCTATTTCTTTTTATTCATTAACGAGCTGAGGGTGTCGCTGGCTTGGCAGCATTTATTGCCCATCCCTAATTGCTCAGAGGGCAGTTCAAAGTCAACCTCATTGCTGTGGGTCTGGAGTTTATTGTTGCAAAAATCCATCTGATTCACTAATATCCTTTGGAGAAGGAAATCTGTCCTTATCTGGTCTGGCCTACATGTGACTCCAGACCTACAGCAATGTGCTAATGCGTGACAGTCCACTGGGCAATTAGGGACGGATGATAAATGCTGGCCTATCAGTGCCCATCTCCAGTGGACAACTTAAATAAAACGAAAAAGAGTACAACAGCAAGCAAGTTTTACTGAACTAACATAAAAAATTAGAGTGTTCCTTACAAATCCTGGCGCCATTCTTCAGGAATGTTAAGTCTTTAGGGACAGCAATGAAAAGATTTGAGAGAATACTTTCAGGGTTGAGAAGCTTCAATTACAGATATGGTCGGAGATGTGGAATTGTTCTCCTTGGAGAAAAGAAAGTTGAAAGAAGATTTGACAGAAGTTTCAAAATCACAAGGGAGCTGGAAGTAGACAGGGAGAAACTGTTCCAATTGGTGGAAGTATTGAGAACCGAGAGCACAGATTCAAGGTGACTGGAAAGAACCACTGCTCACGTGACAGGAAAAAAAACATTTTCATGCAACAAGTGGATAGGTTCTGAAAAGCATTGCCGAGAACATGGTTGAAGCAGCTTCAATTGAGGCTTTCAAGATGGAATTGGAATATTATCTGCAAAGGAACAATGTGTAGGTCTGTGGGTTTAAGGTGGCGAAACAGTACCAAGTGATTTGCTCCTTCAGTGAACCAGCAGAGACACAAATGGGCCAAGTGGCCCATCTGTTATTATGCAAAGAAAAGTTACAGTAAAATTAGTATGTGTTGCCACCACATAAACACCCAGAGTTAATCAGTAATTTTCACTGAACAACAATACTGGCTTAATTCACTCCAGTTATAATGCAGAATTGACAGTTGACAGGGATATCAACAGAACAGGCAAGCACTTACATTAACCATCTTCCATTCAGCCTCGTCTGCTGTTTTCTTCAGCGTTGCTTTCTCTTCCAGGGACTTTGCCGTTACCTGAGTCATTGCTCGGAGCTGGACAGTACTCTGGTGGGCAAGGTTCCTGGCATCTCTCAGCTGTGCAGACACAATGCCATATTCAGAACCAAACACCACAACGGCAATTTCTAATCAGAGGACTGGAGTAGGATCCAGGAAATCAAGTTCCAGACTTGTCACAAAAGATTTTATCCATTTATGCAAAGTTGCCCAATTTACCAGATTTTTAAACCCAAGTTAACAGAAAGCATGTTATTGTACTTAACAAGAATTACTATTTATTAGCAGCAGGTAAATATCTATGAAATGTCAACATATAACTCTACTGGTTGAAACTGCAACCCCCTTATAACACTCTCTCCCCACCCCACCACACACACACCCCACATGCAGACAGGCACAATAAAACATTGGTGTTATGGGTGGAGAAAAATACTGAAAACTGTTCAGTGGTGCCTGTCCGTAGGGTTCGCCAAGATGATAGTTTTGGCTTGTCAGGATGTACTGCTCTGTCTCATTCTTTTCCAGGCAGTTTACACTTAGCAGGATGCATGAGTTGCTTGGTTTAGAAATTATAAAGTCAGTATCTTATTGGTTAAAAAGCAACATCACATAACAACTGGTAAGGGAATACAAACCGGCTTTCTTAACGTTTTAAGATTTTTTTTAACCGCAGAGAAACTGCAGGGCAAGCCTTATACAGTTAATGGTAAGGCATAGGGGAGTGTTGCTGAACAAAGACACCTAGGCGTACAGGTGCATAGTTCCTTGAACGTGCAGTCCCAAGTAGACAGGGCAGTGAAGAGAGTGTTTGGCACATTTGCATTCATTGATCAGCACATCAAGTATGGGAATTGGTAGGTCATATTGCAGCTGTACAGGACATGGTCAGGCCATTTTTAGAATACTGCATTCAGTTCTGGTGTCCCTGCTATAGGAAAGCTGTTGTCAAACTTGAAAGGGTTAAGAAAGGATTTACAAAGATGCTGCTGGGATTGGAGGGTTTGAGCTATAGGGAGAGGCTGAATAGGATGTGGCTATTTTCCCAGGAGCATCATTGGCTGAGAGGTGACCTTACAGAAGTTTATAAAATCATGAGGGGCATGGTTAAAGTGAATAGCCAAAGTCTTTTCCTTAGGGTGGGGGGGGATAAGAGTCCAAAACTAGAGGGTATAGGTTTAAGTGAGCGCGGAAAGATTTAAAAGGTAACTTTTTCACATAGAGGGTGGTGCATATATGGAATAAGGTGCCAGAGGAAGTGGTGGTGGCTGGCACAATTACAACATTTAAAAGTCATGTGGATGGGTATATGAATAGGAAGGATTTAGAGGGATATGAGCCAAATGCTGGCAAATCGGATTAGTTCAGTTTAGGATATCTGGTCAGCATGGCTGAGTTGGACTGAAGGGCCTGTTTCCATGCTGTGTAACTATGACTGGTGGGGAGTCTTTAAAATCAGATGGAAAAAGCGATTGCACTGCACCCAATAACTACTGTCAACAGGCTATTGAGAGTTGCTCTGGTTGTGGTCTGAGAGAAGGTCATTCCATTTTCTGTAGCTTGAGAGGGGGAGAAAAACAGCCGCTACAATGATCTTCCCTCCATCACCAGTTCAAGAATGGGGATGTTTACTAATGAAATGTGCAGACTTCAATTCTACTTCTAACTATTTGGGGAATGAAGCAGTCTATGCCTGACAGGAGCACGACCAAGCCAACATTCAGTCTTGAGCTGATCCGACATTAATGCTGCTGTAATGTCAGGCAATGACAATCTCCAGCAAGAGAATCTAACCATTGTCCCTTGACAATATGGAAACATTTTCTCTGTGTCCATTCTATTCAGGCCACTCAGTGTTCTCTAAGTTTCCACCAGATCTCCCCTCATCTTTTTAAACTCCATAGAGTACAGACCCAGAATCCACAAATGACCAGCCCATCACCTCCAGGATCATTCTTTTAAACCTCCTCTGGATCCCCCTCCAACACCAGCACATCCACCCTCCAATATGGGGCCCAAAGCTACTCACCATATTCTAATGCAGTTCGACCAGAACATTATACAGCCTCAGCAGCACATTTCTGCTCTTGTATTCTAACCCTCTCGAATGAATACTAATATTACATTGACCTCCCTAACCATCAATTGAACCTGCATGTTAATTTTAAGAGAATCCTGAGGTAGGATTCCTAAATCCCGTTGTGCTTCAGGCTTCCAAAACCTTTCACATTTAGACAATAGTCCACACATCTATTCTTCCTACAAAGTGCATAACCTCACACTTTCCTGTATTATTGTCCACCATCATGTGTCACCATCATGTCCAAGTCCTTCTGCAGCCTCCCCACCAACTCAATATTACCTGTCCCTCCACCTATCTTTGTCATCTGCAAACTTAGCATCAATGTCCTCCATTCCTTCATCCATTAACTTATAACGTGAATAGCTGTAGTCACAACATGGAATTCTGTGGAATTCCAGTAGTCACTGGCTTCCATTCTGAAAAAAAGACACCTTTATTCACACAGTCTGCCTTCTGCCAGTCAGTCCTCTATCCATGCTTGTACCTTACCCATAATACCATGGGCTCATCTTATTTAGCAGCTTCCTATACTGTACTATGTCAAAGGCCTTCCATAACTCCAAATAGTTCACATCCACTGACATTCCTTTGTCTAACTCACTTGTTACCTCCTCAAAGAATTCCAACAGATTTGTCAGACATGACCTCCCCTTGACAAAGTTGTGCTATTTTACCATGCACCTCCAAGTAGCATCTTTGTAGTTACCTTTACTCAGTTAGAATTCACAAGCTGGAATCAGATGTATTACATCATTTTATGGTCACTGCCCCAAGAACTCCTTCACTTTAAACTCCCTAATCAAGTTTGCTTCATTACAGTGAATCTAGAAAACCTGTTCCTTAGTGGGGTCTGCCACAAGCTGCTCCCAAGTAAAACATCTCTTAGACATTTTGTGAATTCCTCTCTTTGGGATCCGCTACCAACCTGATTTTCCCAGTCCACCTGCACATTGAAGTCCCCCATAATTACTGGAAGTGTCTTTCTTTACATGCCTTTTCAGTCTCCTGATTTATTTTCTTCCCCACACCCCAACTAATGCTGGGAGGCCTGTACCTAACTCCCTGTCTTTTTTCCTGTGTTGTTCCTCAACTCTACCTACACAGATTTTATGTCTTTCAACTCTACAACTTGTTATCAATTTAATTTCATTTCATTTCATTTCATTTCTTACTAACAAGGCAACACCTCCCCCTACCCCGGGAGAGTACAACTCTCCCAGTGCTGCGCTTACTATCCTCTTTGTCACCATCTTTAACATACATTCCTTTCATCAGTGGCACGTGGTGGAAGCAGTGTGTACCATATCCTGCAGAAACTTGCAAAAGCTTCTTCAACTTGGTACTTTCCAAATCTCACCTTTCACTGGTTTGAAGAGGGCAGCAGGCCTTGGTTTCTCTTCAATTCACACCATCCTAACATGGAACTACATTGCCATGATGAGCAATAATCCAGACGATGAATAATTTGAAAAGTTAGAGGTTCTGACACAGGGTAATTCATAGTCTCATCCTGTTCAGTCCCAGCAAGTGATGATCAGATCTCCACCTCAGAATTCCAGGTTGATATACAGCAGGACCATCTCAGTAGATGGAAATGGATGCAGCATGTGGGATATATGCTTACCCTGGGTCACACCAATACACCTGACAGCAGGAAGGGGCCAGAATAAAGCATAAATAAAGACAGCTAACATTAATCCAATTGAGTTTTTTTTACCTGCTCCTGCACTTTCAGTCGTGCGTTCTTCATTTCCTCATAAGCTCCATCTGCACTGACCAAACATTCCTCAACCTCTTCCATCAGCAAATTCTGCCGAGGCAATTACAGAAATATCTCAACTGTGACGAATTGAAAACATTTAGCAATACAGGGAAGGGTAGATGCGCAGTCAGATAAACAGCTATTTCTCAATTCAGCAATGACACCTCCATAAGACCAAGTAGGATCAGCCAAGCACAGGCTGTGGTTACTTACTTGCTGTTTGCGGCTGTTACAGATTGTACTGTGGAGCTGCTGGTACTGCTCCAGACCCAGCTCCAGATCACGCACTCTGCTGGCATGTTGCAGATACAAGCTGCGGTAATGATCCTCTACCTGTCGACACAACAAGCATGGTTAAACACAAATTCTCAACCACTACCTGTTGGTCTTTGGGAGCTTAAAAGTAGTGAAAGAGTTAGAGCTCATCCATTCTGATATTTGATGGTCTGGCGAGATGAGGGGGTGGGGGTGGGAGGAAAGCACGCAGCGGCAGGGAGATAGACCGACCAGCCAGTATTAGTCTGTGGACCTCTTACAAGTGTCAAACCACTAAAACCAATCCCAGTTGGAGCATTCAACCCCAAAACCCCAATGCACAGCAGGACTCCAGTGCACTGACGGCACTCAGTGGCTGCAGAACAGTTCTGCACAAATGAGATAGACACGGCAGGTTTGGAAAACAATGCAAGGATTTTTCATGCTAATTAATAGCCTTGCATCACATGAACATTCTATTAGGAACTTGTTGGAATCCGTTATTCAAGAAGCTGTAACAGGACATTTCAAAAATGAAAATACAATCCATCAGAGTCAGCATGGCTTTATGAAGGCTAAATCATATTTGACTGATTTGCCAAACGCAACAAGCAAAGTGATAATGGTGGCCCTGTAGATGTAGTATATCTGGACTTCTAGAAGGTATTTGATAATGAGCTGCATGAAAGGTCAAAATACGAAGTAAGATCACATGGAATTGGGAGTAATTTAAAAGTTTGAATAGAGGATTGGTTAATCAACAGAAAGCAGAGGGGATTAAAAAAAGCGTCTGTTTCCTAGTTGGGAAACTGGGTGCCACATAGTTTGGTCCTCAGGCCCCAACTATTTACAATCTATATTAATAACTTAAGAAGGGATAGATGGTACTAAAATCAAATTTGCTGTAGACACTAAAATAGATGTTTAAATAAGCTTCTACAAAGAAATAAGAAATTTATAAATGGATGTGGATAGTTTAAGAGAATGGAACAAGATTTTGCTGATGGAGTTTAACATGGATAAATGCGAGGTTATCCACTTTCATCAGAAGAACAAAAAGGCAAATTATCTAAATAGAGAGAACCTTCAAAGTGCTTTGGTGCACAGGGATCAGTGTCCTCATGCATGACTCACAGAAAGCTAATACACAGGTACAGCAGGTAATAAGGAGAGCAAATGGAATTTCTGCATTTATTGCGAAAGGAATAGTGTATAAAAATAGGGAAATGTTGCTGAAGTTGTACAAGACAATGGTGAGACAGCTTTAGTCCTCTCACTTGAGCAAGGATACATATTGCATTGGGGGCAGTTCAGAAAAGGCTCAATAAGTTAATTCCAGAGATAAAAGGCTTATTTTAGCAGAGATTTAGCACTTTACACCTATACATTCTAGAGTTTATAGTCAGAGAAAGTCTAATTGGGGTACACAAAATGCCAAAAGGGTGTTGACACAGTAGACATAAAGAAGATGTTTTCCCTTGTGGGGCAATCTAAAACAAGAACACTAACATTCAGATGGATCTGGGCGTGCAGGTCCACAGTTCTCTGAAAGTGGCAACGCAGGTAGCCAAGGTGATTGTGAAGGCATATGGCATACTTGCCTTCATCGCCCAGGGCATGGAGTACAAGAATCGGCAAAACATGTTGATGAAGGGTTTAGGCCCGAAACGTCAAGTTTTCCTGCTCCTATGATGCTGCTTGACCTGCTGTGTTCATCCAGCCCCATGCTTGTTATCTCGGCAACTATATAAAACCCTTGTTTGACCGCATTTGGAGTATCGTGTGCAGTTTTGGGCACCACACTACCAGAAGGATGTGGAAGCTTTGGACAGAGTATAGAGAAGGTTCACCAGGATGTTGCTTGGTCTCCAGGGCATTGACCATGAGGAAAGGTTAAGAAGACTAGGATTGTTTTCACTGGAAAGACGGCAGCTGAGAGGAGACCTGATAGAGATCTACAAAATTATGAGAGGCATAGATAGGGTGGACAGTCAGAGGCTCTTCCCCAGGGTTGAAGCTTCAATTACAAGGGGGCACAGGTTCAAGGTCAGAGGGGGAAAAGTTTAAGGGAGATGTGCGAGGGAAGTTTTTCACGCAGAGTGGTAGCAGCCCGGAATGCACTACCAGAGGAGGAGGAGGAGGAAGCGGGCACATTGAAGAGGCACTTAGATGGGTATAGGGAATAGGGAAGAAATAGAGGGATACGAATCAAAAAAATGGCAGGTTTGTTTTTAGAATAATTAGGGCGTGATAGTCAGCACAGGCTTGGAGGCCGAAGAGCCTGTTCCTGTGCAGTATTTTTTCATTCGTTCAAGAGGTCATAGCTTTAGGATAAGGGGCAGCCAATTTAAAACAGAGATAAAGAGGAATTACTTCTCTCAAAGGGTTGTGAATCTGTGAAATTCATTACCCCAAATTGTGGTGGACATCGGGACACTGAAAAAATTAGATGGGGAGATAGACATATTTTTAAAATTAGGATTGTGGAGAACAGGCAGGGAAGTGGAGTTGAGGGTGCGATGCGAGCAGCTATGACAAATGAGAGCGCAGGCTTTGGGAGCTGAATTTTCTACTCCTGCTCTATGTCCTTATGCTCTTATGATGCAATGTAGATTTCAGGTTAAAATCAAAGCAGCCATGATCTTACTGAACAGAAGAGCAGGCTCGAAGGACTGAGTGGCTTACTCTTGTTCGTATGTTCATTCAACTATAGCTATCTTTACCACAGCTGAAAGGAAAATTAGTCCTAGATTCAGGGAGGATTTTACAAGGTCCTTGAGCACAGGTCAAAAGTAGAAGGCAAAAGGCTGCCCACAAATGCTAGATATCAACTCAAGAATTCTAAACTGGGGCTGTATGCAGTGTGGAATGAACCCAAGATATCAGACTCTGTGGCAGGAATGTTTTCACTGAGCCAGACAATTGCTCCCAGAGTACAGCATCCTCATTTCCCACAATTTTTCCAAGAGTTATTTAAAGCTATAGTGTCTTGGTTAATGAAAAGAAGTGGAATACCACACAATGACTACTTCAAAAGACATGCCAAACCATGTACAGGGCTATAGTTAGACCACACACAGTGCTGTACACTGTTCTGGCCTCCAGATGGGAGATGTAGAGGTAGGGGAAATGATGCAACAAGATTGCAAAAGGATACCAGAGAGACCAGGGCACACCTATCAAGACTGATTGGACAGACCAGGCTGTTTTCTCTAAAAAGATTGAGGACCTGATGAATATCTTTATTATAATAGGTTTTGACAAAGATGTTGCCCACTTCAGAAGTGCCATGAGTACAAGACAGTCAGTAATAAAAACAACCTGGAATTCAGGAGTTTCTTCTTTACCCAAGGTGGTGAGAATGCGGAACTCAAAGAAGTGGTCAAAGTGAATTGTATCAATATATTTAAAGGGAGGCTGGATAAAATATAAGGTAGAAAGGAAAGCAATTGAAGGATATGGTGACAGGGTGAGATGAAGAAGTGTGGGACAAAGCTCATTTGGAGCAGAAACATCTGCAAATTAATTGGTTTCCAACACAACCTAATGCCAATTACTGCAAATGCTATCATGTACCCATTCCACCAACAGAGAAGGCACAGAGTCAAAGATATATCTGCAGTAATGCACAGGACAGTTACCTCAGGAGTCTGGGAAGTGTCAGTCTGGGTGAAGGTATCCCTCTGATCTCCTGGCCCAGCCCAGAGGCCCAGACCTTTACTCTTGGACAGGTCATTCAGCTGACCAGACAGAACCTCATTGATGAGCAGGGAAGTCTCTAGTCGATGTTCCAAATCCTCTCGTGGAACTGATTTCAGAGCCTCTCGGGAAAAGCTAGAAGAAAGAATAAAAAGGGAAGAAATTCGCCAATTCAGTGCCAAATCACCAGGCAGCTCCAGTGATCAAAACCTACGGTTCTAGTCATCAATAACCTGAGGCATGGCACAATCAAAATGAAGGGACCCCCTCCTCTCAGTGTGATTGCAATCCTGGGACAGGACAGGGAAAACAAGGTTCTGCAACTTCAGGAGCAGGTGAAGCTTACTCCTGGTGGAAACAAGGGAGGCATGACCGTGTCTTACAACGGTGTTACCCAAATAAGGAATGAGACAACAGCAAGTTTGATATCTCCACAACCCACTGCAGCTTGTATCAGAGATTCACACCCCAGAGTCGTCCTGCTATTGTCTAAAAACAACACCCTGCAAATAACAGCCAGTAGTGAATCCTCAACTGGAATGATCGCTATTTTCCAGTTAGCTTTTTGCAGCTCCAGTCGTCTCCTCCTTCAGGGATCAACATCTTTAACTTAACTATCCAAAAAGAAAAACACTTCCTGCTGATTCATAATTAAGGCCCCTGCACTCCCATCACCCAATGAACACTGGAGTTGGGGTATTGCTGTGCTTTGGGAGGCAGTGAAGTGACACACTGGTCAGCGACGCTTTAGTACAGAGCCCACATGTCCCTCAGACACTCCAGGGAATAAGCTGTCAAATAAAAGAACAGAACAAAAATAAGAGAGAAAAAGGAAGAAGAAATTTACAAAGAAAAGCATCAGAACATGTGAAGTATATGCCACACTCAGTCTGTCATCCTGCAGCATCAACTGCTGTCCACTGGAGGGCCCTCAAACTTCATATTAAAGATTAGCATGGAATATTTTGGGGATAAATTCACTCAGAAAAGAGGATATTGTTGCTGCCTATCTAAGCTGCACTGTGGTGGTGGCAGGCTGTGAATCACTGTTTTGAACTGCTCATATTGCAACATATTGCTGTGGAACTGAAGTCACATATGACCAGATCAGTTTCTTACATCACATCAGTGAACCAACCAGTTTTCTTTTATGACAATCCAAAAGCTACACTTTTACTAAAATCTGCCATTCATTTTCAGAATATTAAACCAAATTCAATTTTTTAAATTCATTCATAGGATTTACTGGCTAGTATCAGCATGTATTACCGTTCAGAAGAAATCCTGAAATTATCAGCATGCCATTTCAACTTTCAGTCTCTAGATTACTGGGTCCAAATAGTTAACCACTTACTTCCAGAGTAGAGAATCTGTGAGCACTGCACTGTCCATCATTTCAGTACAGGCTCCCTCTGATGTGGACGTATTGATGGCCTTCTCAGCCAAGCTGACAGGGGTCACACAGGTTGAGGCACAGTCTGTTCCCACAGGAGTAACTGCAGTGCTGACCTCTTCATAGGTGACCCGGTTCCGGCCCATTCCTTCTGCCAGCAATCTCCAGGTATTCATCGGCGTTTGCATAGTCCCACCATGGGTAAGGCACATCAGCGCACACGGCTCTGCAGCTGGCATGGGACTGGTGCCCATCTCCACCTGCTCCACCTCTTGGCAAGCACCCTCCACCGGCCCCACCTCCTTCCCAGCTGCCCCCGCTTCCTCCCCGTCTCCCTCCACTGGGCCCGCCTCCTCCCCGGCTGCCCCCACCTCCTCCCCGGCTGCCCCCACCTCCTCCCCGGCCGCCCCCGCCTCCTCCCCGGCCGCCCCCGCCAGCTCCGCCTCCTCCCCGGCCTCTCCTGCCAGCTCCACCTCCTCACCCTCTGCCGGTTCCACCTCTCCCACAGCAGCCTCCTCCTGCCCCACCTCCACCTGCCCAACCTCCTCCCTTTCCCCTTTCATCTGTTTTATGTTCACGCTGTCCCCTACCATCTGCTTCAGCTCCTCCACAGCACCCACATTTTGCCCTATCTCCACCCAATCCCCCTCCCTCTGTCCAACTTCCTCCCTCTCCATCTGGCCTGTACTCACTCGCCTCACCTCCTCAGAAATCCCCTCATCCTGCTTTGCCTCCATCTTCCATGGGTCCACCTCCTCCCCACCACCATCCACATCTCGTTTCAACTCCCCAAATTTCACAACATCCTTCGATTGCCTCAACTCGATGCAGGGCAACATCCCTACATTTGCACCCACAGTTCCAGCGCTAAGAGATGTGGAGAGCCCATCAACTGATGTCAAGTTACCAAGCAGAACTTCCTCAAGAGCCTCAGCGGTGTCAATTTCAGGGAGGATGGCAGAGGAATTCTCTGTCAAAACTGCACGGCAATCGCTTTGAGGTGCATCTGGCTGTCCTGGAATCTCTAGTCTCGAGGGCAGAGAGTTCCCTTCAGCCACCTCGGGCCCAAGACTTGGTCCGGCTACAGTCTCAATGAGATTTGAAGGTCCACCTGGTGCCAACCCTGAGGTTATGGCAATGTCACTCAGTGGGAGCTTGGGGTCTTCCTTTGCCTCGATTTTGACTGGCTCTCCTTTGTGTATAAGGCATGTAAGTGCTTCCCCATTTACACAGGTTAGAACCGGATTCTTGGCCTTTGTCAGCACGATCTCAGGAACTGCACTGAGAAGTCCAGGTTCGGCTGCATGTATCGCCAATGGAGTCAAGGTCCTCGTCTGGGGAACACAAACACTGTCTTCTTCCACAAAGATTTTTTGACTGGAATCTTCGTAAACCAGCTCCAGACCTGGCAGGCCATCATCCTGAAAGTTCAAAGCAAAGACTCTCAGGAGATATTTTTCCACCAAAATCAAATATAGGCACTGAACACATACCAATATAAAATCAGACAATATCTTCAAGTAATTTCACGAGGAATAGGAACATAAAATTTGCATTTCTAGAACACATCTCACATCCTCAGGCAATTAAGATTTTTTAAAGTTCGGGCACAAGAATGTTGTTGGAAACAGCAGTGCCTGTACATATAGCAAGCTCCCATCAAAGCAATGCCATGAACATTCAGAGATGGTGCGATGGATTTAGACTGTGTGACAGTGCATACATGCAATAGCTGATCAGTAGCAGATTTTAACCCTGATAATTTTTCTTTTTTTTTGTATGAACTTCAGCAATGCTGACGTTTTGATAAGACATGAAACTTAGCCTGACTTCTTGTGTCAGTTGCTTCCAAGGAAAATAGGTGAAGAGCAAGCATATAGCATCTGACCCTTGAAAACATGATTTAAAGATAAAGATCCCTAAAACAAATCCTACCGGTGGACCATTATTCCTGTTGTCTGGGTAGCTCACTGTACACAAATTAGCTGCCACCTTTCCTGTAGTACTACTGACAACATTCTACAGGTACATCATTTAGTGTATAAAAGGCTCAACATAAGAATCAGGAGGCAGCAATTCAGCCCCTTGACCCCCTTCTGCCCTTAAGATCATAGCTGATCATCTACTTCAACATTTTCCCAGCATCCCTTGATGTTTATGTGTAGACATCTATTGATCCCAACTATTTAAAGCATCATAACATGCAAGGCTATTGGCCTAGTGCAGGAAAGTAGGGCTAGCGCAAGTAATAATATTTTTTTGGCAGAATAGACTTGGTGAGCCAAAGGGCCTCTTCCGGACTGTAAAAGTGTACGATTCTATGACTGAGCCACTGGTGTCTCTGGTAATGTATGCCTAAGACTCTCACTATCTCAGTCCCAAATGGTTTGCTCCTTATTCTGAAACTGTGCTTCCTGGTTCGAGAAGCACCAGCCAGAGGAAACATTTTTGTGTAAGAACTTAGCATGTTTGAATGTAGATTGCCTTGAGGTTGTGAAAAGTGCAAGTTTGCTTTTCCATTTTTCAACCTTTGCAAGGTTAACTGTGATTCCATGGAGGTCAGGAAGCAGCAAGCAAATACTTCCCTCAATGGATCCATTCTAAAATCTATTGTAATTAAAAGGTTTATAGTACATAGAAGTATACATTATAGTACATAAAAGTACATAGAAATAGTAACTAGGTGCAGGAGTAGGCCATTCAGCTCTTCAATCCTACTCCACATGTCAACATGATAGCGACTGATCCTCTGACTCAATGCCATATTCTAATTTTCTCCCCATACCCTGTGATGCCTTTAAAATCTAAACATGTTTCTCTCTCTTCCCTGAATACATTCAGTGACTTGGCCTCCACAGCCTTCTGTGGTAGAGAATTCCACAGATTCACTTTCTCTCAGTGAAGAAATGTTTCCACATTTCCATTCTAAATGGTCTACCCTGTATCCTGTGACTATGTCTCTTTATTCTAGGCTTCCCACGCAATGAAAACATTCATCCTGCATCTAGTCTATCCAGCCCTTTGACAGCTTGACACATTTCAATCAGACCCCCTCTCATCCTTCTAAACTTATCAACACAAGCCCAGTCAAACCATGCCCTCCTCAGAGGACAGTCCTGTTACCCCCAGTATCAGCCCAGTGAACCTCCTCTGTACTCCTTCTATGGCAAGGTAATGAGGCCAATGATGCACACAGTACTCCAGGTCTGGTCTCACCAAGGCTGCAGTAAGATATTCCTAGTTCTGAACTTAAATCATCTTGCAATGAAGGCCAACATACCATTTGAATTTCTAATTGTTTGCTGCACCTGCCTGTCTACTTTTGTTGATTGGTATACAAGGCCACCCTAGATCCCTTTGTACATCCACACTTCCCGATATATATCCTTTCTGTTTTTCACACTGAAATACGTAGCTTCACAGCTAGCCACGTTGTACTGCAGCGGCAATGTGTTTGCCCATTCACTCAACTCACCTGCATCTCCTCACAACCCCCACCTATTTTTGTGTCAACAGCAAATTTGGAAATGCTGCATTTGGTTCCCTCAGCCAGATCATTTGGGATGTTAAAGTGGAGGTCTGATGAAGAGTCAACACTGAAAACGTTAACTCTACTTTCTGCCCACAGATGCTGCCAGACCTGCCATAGAACATAGAACATTACAGCACAGTACAGGCCCTTCGGCCCTCGATCTTACGCCAACCTGTGAAACCAATCTGAAGCCCACCTAACCTACACTATTCCATTATCATCCATAGGTTTATCCAACGACCACTTAAATGCCCTTAAAGTTACCTGAGAAGTTAATCAAGTAAATATTTACAAGTTGAACTTTTATGAAATACAGAAAGACAGACTGAAGCCACAGTCCGGTATGACTTGAGAAGAACAGTTTCAGACTAGATGGAGGGCACTTCATTTATAGTAGTTAGGCTTTCAGAGCTGGAAAGAAGTCTTAAAACTCTTTCAGCAGTTTAAGTAGAGACGGTTTTCCTTAAAGTTCAGTTAGGAAAAGTCCTTGAAACAGCTGGTGGCTGTAAATCTTGAGGAGAGATAGTAAGAGAGAATCACATCTGGTGAATGTATAGAAAGTAGGTGAAAGGAAATACTTGCAACCTTGTCACTTCAGTAAGAATTTAAATAGTGAAGATAGGAGAGTTACTTCACAAGGGTTGAGCAATATAAAAAGGATATTGCTGGGAAAAGCACTGAATTGTTCTTTTTGCTGTGATGTTAAGATCTTCCTTAATTGTCAAACATATGCTTTGTTTATTTTGTGTACAAATTTTTGTGTTCTTTTCACAAAGGAGCACTGACAGCCTCTTGTGAATATATTCTGTGACTGACCACTTCTGTAAACAAATGGTAAAAATAAAACTTTGAATCTATCAAGCCAGGCTTCACTCAGATCTGGCTTGTCCAGTATTACCAACCACTAGGATCATAACACTGTGCAAACGTCTGATCAAGAGGGAAATTAAAGATCACATGATAGATATAAAAGAAGAAAGATGTGAGGATGCTCCAGTGGAGCACAGAAACTTAGAAAATAGGAGCAAACCATTTAGAGACCTTCAAGCCTGCTCCACCATGCAATTTGATCATTGGCAATCATCCAACTTAATACCTTGTTCCTGCTTTCTCCCCATATCTTTGACCGCTTTAGCTCCAAGAACTATGTCAAACTTATTGAAAATATTCAATGCTTTCACCTTAGTGATGGCAGAAGATGCTACAGACTCACCACTCTCTGGGTGAATAAATTCCTCTTCATCTCAGTTCCAAAAAGCCTACCCCATATTTTGCAATTGAGACTCCAGTGTCTGTACTCTCCAGCCAGCCAGAATGTCCTTCCTGCATTTACTCTGTCTAGCCCTGCTAGAATCTTTTTCTAGGTTTCTAGGAGATTATCCCTCATTCTTCCAAACTCTAGCAAATGTAGTGCAAAATTGCTGCAACTACACACCAGTTTCTGTGGTACCATTATAAAGTAATCTGGACCAAAGTGTCCATGATATATAGAAAACTGTTTCTCAATCTAACCAAAAGAGACAAAAGCTAAAATCATGAGTCTGTGAAACATGCGTTGCAGATTCACCCTGAACCACTGAATTGACTCATTTACCAAGAGCAGCATCAAAACCAAGGTGTTGTTCCAGACACACCTTAGCCATGATCTGACTGAGTGGTGAAACATGCTTAAGGGGCAACATAGCCCAGTTCCGTTTCTATGTTTCAATTGCTCTCGAACGGTACGGATAGTTCTCCAGCATGGAACTTGTTCCATTGCCAGACTGTCTCACTTACTATTAGCTGCAGCCTGCGCATCAGTGGCGTCAGGTTAGACCCTGGCAGAATCTCCGAGCGCCTCTTACTAGAGGGGGTCTTCACGTCCCGTTGAACATTAAACTGAGGCAAAACGTCCTGTAGAGGGACTCGCACACTTTTGTTGGTCGGCTACACAGGAAGGAAAGGAGAAGTTTCAAACAGCTTCGCAGAACAACACTTAAATTCAGGCATCACTCAACTAGAAACAAAACAAGTTCAGATTTCAGCTCCCACCTTCTTCTCCCTTCAAATGAAATTCAACTGCAGGGAACAGCACAGTTAAGATCGATTGAAACTCTGGAATTCCCTTCCAAAACCCATACATCTTTAAGACCAATTTTAAAACAGGGAACAAAAACAAAGTTGCTGGAAAAGCTCAGCAGGTCTGGCAGCATCTGTGAAGGAAAAAACAGAGTTAACGTTTAGGGTCCAGTGACCCTTCCCCAGACCTGCTGAGCTTTTCCAGCAACATTTTTTTTGTTCCTGATTTACATCATCCGCAGTTCTTTCGGTTTTTAATCTTAAAACACTATAATTTTCAGCAAAGTTATTGGTCACCTGTCCTAGTATGTGGTTCAGTGTCAATTTTTGTCTGATTTACATATTTTTGAAGCAGCTTGGAACATTTTACTATATACTGTCAAGTGATCATTGATCAACAGGAGGGTCTTTCATTCTCCCTCATCCAGAACACTGATTAGCGGTTATTCAAACGTTTTCTGGTCGGTGTACTTTTTCTTTGTGAGGCAGATCGCTAATGCAAGAGGCTCACAATCTGCAATCCTTTTCTGAGTTAATATTTTGAATAATTGATTTTGTTTTAAAAAGGTAACATCATTATAATGCAGAGATAGTAGGAACTGCCGATGCTGGAGAATCTGAGATAACAACGTGTAGAGCTGAATGAACACAGCAGGCCAAGTAGCATCGTAGGAGCAGGAAAGCTGACATTTCGATGAAGCGTCCAGACCCGAAACATCAGCTTTCCAAGATAACAAGGTGTGGAGCTGGATGAACACAGCGGGCCAAGCAGCATCAGAGGAGCAGGAAAGCTTGACGTTTCGGGCCTAGACCCTCAAGCTTTCCTGCTCCTATGATGCTGCTTGACCTGCTGTGTTCATCCAGCCCCATGCTTGTTATCTCAGATTCTCCAGCATCTGCAGTACCTTTTATCTCTAAACAATTACGTACTGTTTGGATTTCCTCGCCCTCGTTCTCGGAGGAAGATGATTTCACTGATCTCCTCGAACTGAACATTCTGGCTTTACCTGGAACAGAGAGCAACACGTTTACAGGAGCTTAGCTGGAAACGATCTGTCATGCAGTGACCAATGAAGGGGAGGGAGGGGGGTCCTGAGGCAAAAAGAGGGTGAAAGCACAGGGAATGGGTATGCAGTGTGGGTGAGGAGAGGGCTTCTAGCGGGGTGGGGGGGGGTTGTGACAGTTGGGGGGAGGTGGAGTAAAGGAGACAGGAATCTGGTGGAGAGAAAGCAGCAAGTCTCAGGGTTAGTGTCCATTACCTGTGAGGGTGTCTTTCCCCCGCCCCCGAACCGGTTTTCAATCTCGCCGATCCTCCCGCCGTTTCTTGCTCTCTAATTCGTATCTAACCGCCCCGT
This sequence comes from Ginglymostoma cirratum, assembly GCA_024137785.1. Classification (NCBI taxonomy): domain Eukaryota; kingdom Metazoa; phylum Chordata; class Chondrichthyes; order Orectolobiformes; family Ginglymostomatidae; genus Ginglymostoma; species Ginglymostoma cirratum. Next base: position 16,943,368 of record JAHRHZ010000067.1, on the reverse strand, counting down.
CGCTCATTGGCTCGGCTGGCCGATCCTGCGTGTGACGTCAGCGCGCTGCGTCCCTCCCGATTGGGTCTTGGCCAGTTACCCGTGACAACCCGGTCATTAACGAACGCGGTGGTGTGGGGGCAGTTGGGTAATAGGCGAGAGAAACGCGGTGCCGCCCTCTGGCAGCACGCCCCGAGCGGCCGGAGCAGTTGTTGCTGTAGCTCCTGTTGATGGGGAAAATTCAATGGAGCGTTGCAAATCCACCCAGTGTGCACCCATCCTGCCCCCTCTTTACCTACCTCTCAATGTCCAGTCCTGAAGAAGGGTAATACCCAAAACGTTGACTGCTCCTTTCCTCCAGATGCTGCCTGGCCTGCTGTGTTCTTCCAGCCTCCTGTTCGTCCTCCTTGGATTCCAGCATCTGCAGTTTGTTTTTGCCTGTAATCTCTGGCATTAACTTGGTGTCAGCTTGCAGTTCTGAAGGAGATAGCCGAAGAGATAGTGGAGGCGTTAGTGGTGATCTTCCAGGAATCACTGGAGTCAGGGAGGGTCCCAGACGACTGGAAAATCACTAATGTACACCCCCGCCATTTAAGGAGGGAGTAAGGCAAAAGGTGGAAAATTCCAGGCCAATTAGTCTGACCTCAGGCACTGGTAAGATTTTCGAGTCCATTGTGAAGGATGAGATTTCTTAATACTCGGAAGCGCATGGTAAAGTAGGGCAAACTCAGCAAGGTTTCATCAAGGGAAGGTCATGCCTGACAAAGCTGTTAAAATTCTTTAAGGAGGTAATGAGCAGGTTAACGTCCAACATTCTCTTAAAGTAAACTTGCAGTTTGGGTCAGTAGTTAGGAAGGCAAATACAAATGTTGATGTTTATTTAGACAGGACTAGAATATAAAAGCAGGGATGAACATCTGAGGTTTTATAAAGCTCTGGTCAGACCACATTTAGAATATTGTGAGCAATGCTGGGGCCCCATACCTCAGGAAGGATGTACTGGCCCTGGAGCGAGGCCAGAGGAGGTTCGCGAGAATGATCCCAGGAATGAAAGGCTTAACACATGATAAATGTTTGAGAAATCTGGGTCTAATACTCAATGGAATTTAGATGGATGAAGGGGGATCTAATTGAAACTTACAGAATGTGAGCAGAGTGGACCTTGGGAGGATATTTCCATTTTTTTTAATATTCATTCACAGGATGAGGGTGTCGCTGGCTAAGCCAGCATTTATTACCCATCCCTAATTGCCCAGAGGGCAGTTGAGAGTCAGCCACATTGCTGTGGGTCTGGAGTCACATGTAGGCCAGACTAGGTTAAGATGGCAGTTTCCTTCCCTAAAGGACATTAGTGAACCAGATGGGTTTTTCTGACAATTGGCAATGGATTCATGGTCATCATTACACTATTAATTCCAGCTATAAATTGAATTCAGTTTCCACCATCTGGTGTGGTAGGATTCAAACCCAGGTCCCAAGAACATTACCTGGGTCTGTGGAATAACAGTCCAAGAATAGTACCACTAGGCCATTGCCTATCTTCGTGCAGAAAAAAAACTAGGACCTGTGGGCACAGCTGTAGAGTAAAGGGAAAACCCTTTAAAACAGAGATGAGGAGAAACTTCTTCAGCCAGGAAGTGCTGAATCTGTGGATTTCATGGCCACAGAAGGCTGTGAAGGCCAGGTCTTTGAGTGTATTTAACAAAGAGATAGATAGGTTATTGATTGTCAAGGGGATCAAGGATTACAGGGAGAGAGCGGGAGAATGCATTTGAGAAACTCATTAGCGATGATTGAATGATGGAGCAGACTCGAATGGCTGAATTTCATGCTCCTATGTTTTATAGTCTAAAATGATCTCTCAGAAATGAGAGTCCAATCACAGAATCCCTACAGTGTGGAAATAGGCCATTCAACCTGCACTGACCCTCCAAAGAGCATCCCACTCAGACCCAGAACCCCCAATCCTTTCCCTGTAACCCCTCATTTTTCATGACCAATCCACCTAACCTGTACATCTTTAGATAGTGGGAGGAAACCCACACAGACAAGGGGAGAACGTGCAAATTTCACCCATGGCTGGGATTGACCACAGGTCCCTGGTATTGTAAGGCAGCAGTGTTAACCACTAAGCCATCATCCAGTGCACTAAACAATTTACTTGTGTTGAAAGTCACTTTTAACATGTGTGTGTGTTCCAATGCTCTGCAGACATGATTCAGAGCAAAGCATGCCTTTCTCCTCAATAGGGAAGATTGCTGGTTACTGTTGATGTATGTATATTTCTCCTCCTAAATGGGACCTTTCAATGTCAATACAATATGGCAACACCCCTTTAACTGTGGGTATGCTGCCTCCAGCTGCACACAGTTTTAATTCAGATGGTAAAATGTTCATATCCACTTACCATGGGTTAACATTTGAGATTAGAGGGTGGGGGAGTGGGAGGGTGGCAATGTGGGCTTCCAGGACGAAACACTACGGTGGCTTTGCAGGCCTCCTAGCTTTATCATGACAATCTGAGTGGGAAAGGAAGGAACAGAGTGCACAAACATTAAAAAAACAGCAAATAGGGTCAAAGTGGGGTGGATAAAATGGTAAAAAGGCAAAATTAATGCATGCAGCATTTGGGAAAAAAAGAATGAATTAAGGGCACAAATAGAGGTTAATGGATATAATCTTATCACCATAATGGAGACATAAGGAGTTACAAGGAGATCAAAGCTGGAAGCTAATAATTCAGGTTATGTGATTTTTCAAGTGGACCGCTAAAAAAGAAAGGGTGGTGGGGTGGCTTTGTTAGTACAGAATGGAATAAGTGTGATATTAAGAAATGATGTGAAATCAAATGATGAAGAATCCATATGGATGAAGGCAAGAAATAACATGAGGAAGAACATAGGAGCAGAAGAAGGCCATTCAGCCCCTTAAGTCTGATCCACCATTCAATAAAATCATGGCTGACCTGTAGCCTAACTGTGTATGCCTGCCTTTGGCCCATATCCCTTAATAGCTTTGCTTAACAAAAACCTTAACTAAACATCTATCTTTAAAATTATCAACTGATCCATCATTCACTGCTATTCATTGGAAGGGGTTCCAAACACTCTTTGTGTGTCAAAATGTTCCTAACATCTCTCCTGAACGATCTGGCCCTAATTCTCAGACTATGACCCCTAGTTCTAGAACCCCCAACCAGTGGAAATAGTTTATCTTTATCCACCCTGTCTTTTCCTGTGAATATCTTGAAGACTTCGATTAGATCGCCCCTTAACCTTCTAAATCCTAGAGAAAATAATTTGTATAATCTCTCCTCATAACTTAACTCCTGAAGTCCAGGTATCATTCTTATAAACCTACTTTGGACTCCTTCCAAGGCCAGTATATCCTTCCTGAGATGTGGTGCCCAGATCTGCTCACAGTGCTCCAAGTGGGGTCTCACCAGGGTTTTGTATAACTGCATCATAATGTCTGTATCCATATACTCCAGCCCTTTAGATATAAAGGCCAGCATTCCATTCGCTTTCTGAACCTGTTTATGACATTTAAATGATCTCTGCACCTGAACCCCCAAGTGTCTTTGGACATCTACAGTACTAAACTTCATAACAACTAGAAAGTACCCTGATTAATCCCTTTTATGCTCTAAAATTGATAACTCACACTGCTGGGTCCTCTAACAGTAGCTGTTCTGAAGGACAAAATAAATCAGGATGAGATCATGTACAGAAAGCAGTGCATTAATTATGGGTGAATTTTATACATCATGTACTAACAAAGCCATCCCATCACCCTTTCCTTTTTGGCTATCCATTTGAAAAATCACGTTCCCTGAATGTCAGATCCATGGTAAACCAGTGGAATGGGAAAGTTTTAAAAACCAACAAAAGATGACCAAAAAGAGAAGAGGAAGAAAACAAATTATTAGGGCAAACTAGCAAGTAACAAAAATAAGGACAGTAAGAGCATCTTTAAATATATAAAAAGGAAGAGCAAGCCAAAGCAAACATAGGCCTCTTAGAGCCTGAAGCTGGGGAAATAATAATTGGGAACCAGGAAATGGCAAGGAGTTGAATAAATACTTTACACCAGCCACCCTGTACCTTTGGCAAGCAAGGCAAAGTAGCTAGCGAAGGATAAAGAAGCAGCTCATCCTGACAAGCCAAAAGGACCATATCACCAAACCTTGTGAACCCTGTACACAGATCAGAAAAGTCTATGACCTGATTTAGAAACACTTGAGGTAGATTCAGTGATCTTGCTTTATTCTATTAGCTTCCATTAGATCAAAGATTCAGTCAATTTCATACACAAATATCGCCAAGTCCCTTTGTGTTGCAGCTTTCTGCAGTTTTTCTCCTTTTAAATTATATTCTGTCCTTTTGTTCTCCCTTCCAAAATGAACAACTTCATATTTTCCCGACTTATACTCCATTTGCCAACTTCTCGCCTGCTTACTTAACCTATCGAGATGGCAATTATGACAGGGTTGGCTTGGGAGGAGATTTACAGAAATAACAAGTTTTCATAGGTCAGTGTATTGAGTATAGGAGTTGGGATGTCATGTTGCTGATGTACAGGACATGGTGAGCCCACTTTTAGATTCTGTGTGCAAGGATGTTGTTAAACTTGAGAAGGTGCAGAAAAGATTTATAAGGATATTGCTGGGACTGGAAGGGTTTGAATCATCGAATCCCTACAGTGTGGAAAAAGGCCATTCGGCCCAACAAGTCCGCACCGACCCTCAGAGCATCCCACCTAGTCCCATCCCCCTAATCTACACATCCCTGAACACTATGGGCAATTTAACACGGCCAATCCACCCTAACCTGCACATATTTGGATTGTAGGAGGAAACCGGAGCACCCGGAGTAAACCCACGCAGATACAGGGAGCTATAGGGATAGGCCAAATAGGCTGCGGCCTTTTCCCTAGAGCGTCAGAAGCTGACGGGTGACCTTATAAAGGTTTATAAAATCGTAAAGGGCATAGATAGGGTGAATAGCCAAGGTCTTTTCCCCAGGGTAGGGAAGCCCTAATCTAGAGGCAACAAGGCGTGGGGCTGGATGAACACAGCAGGCCAAGCAGCATCATAG
>JAHRHZ010000067.1:16915169-16928293 GCA_024137785.1 Ginglymostoma cirratum | reverse complement strand
TTTGTAGGTTACGTGGAACAATCCCTCTTCCGTACCTACACTGGCCCTAAACCCCACCTCTTCATCCGTTACATTGATGACTGCATCGGTGCCACCTCATGCTCCCACAAGGAGCTCGAACAGTTCATCCACTTCACCAACACCTTCCACCCCAACCTGAAGTTCACCTGGACCATCACAAACACCTCTCTCTCCTTCCTGGACCTCTCTGTCTCCATCTCGGGTAACGACCTAGAAACCGATATCCATTTCAAGCCCACCGACTCCCACAGCTACCTAGAATACACCTCCTCCCACCCATCTTCCTGCAAAAATGCCATCCCCTATTCCCAATTCCTTTGCCTCCACTGCATCTGCTCCCAGGATGAGACATTCCACTCCCGTACATCTCAGATGTCCTCATTCTTCAAGGACCGCAACTTCCCCCCCGCAGTGGTCGAGAACGCCCTCGACCGTGTCTCCCGCATTTCCCGCAACTCATCCCTCACACCCCATCCCCACAATAACAACCAAAAAAGAATCCCCCTCATCCTCACGTACCACCCCACCAACCTCCGGATCCAATGCATCATCTTCCGACACTTCCGCCATCTGCAATCCGACCCCACCACCAAAGACATTTTTCCCTCCCCACCCTTGTCTGCTTTCCGGAGGGACCACTCTCTCTGTGACTCCCTTGTCCGCTCCACACTCCCCTCCAGCCCCAACACACCCGGCACTTTTCCCTGCAACTGCAGGAAGTGCTACACCCGCCCCTACACCTCCCCCCTCACCCCAATCCCTGGCCCCAAGAAGACTTTCCACATCAAGCAGATGTTCACCTGCACATCTGCCAATGTGGTATACTGCATCCACTGTTCCCGTTTGGGCCTCCTCTACATCGGGGAAACCAAGCGGAGGCTTGGGGACCGCTTTGCAGAACACCTGCGCTCAGTTCGCAACAAACAACTGCACCTCCCAGTCGCGAACCATTTCAACTCCCCCTCCCATTCCTCAGACGACATGTCCATCCTGGGCCTCCTGCAGTGCCACAATGATGCCACCTGAAGGCTGCAGGAACAGCAACTCATATTCCGCTTTGGAACCCTGCAGCCCAATGGTATCAATGTGGATTTCACAAGCTTCAAAATCTCCCCTCCCCCAACCGCATCCCAAAACCAGCCCAGCTCGTCCCCGCTTCCCTAACCTGTCCTTCCTCTCACCTATCCCCTCCTCCCACCTCAAGCCCCACCCCCAGCTCCTATCTACTAACATCATCCCGCCCCCTTGACCTGTCCGTCCTCCCTGGACTGACCTATTTCCTCCCTACTCCCCCACCTACACTCACCTTTACTGGCTCCATCCCTGCCTCTTCGACTTGTCTGCCTCCTCTCCACCTATCCTCTCCTCTATCCATCTTCTATCCGCCTCCCCCTCTCTCCCTATTTATTTCAGAACCCTCTTCCCCTCCCCCATTTCTGATGAAGGGTCTCGGCCCGAAACGTCAAGCTTCCCTGCTCCTATGATGCTGCTTGGCCTGCTGTGTTCATCCAGCTCCTCACCTTGTTATCATAAATAAATATTATTTGATCAATAATCAAAGAATTGATTTAATAATAAGGTCAGCCATAATCTCACCGAGTGGCAGAACAGACTTGATGGGCTGAATGGCCTACTTCTGTTTCTACATCTTATGATCTCCCATTACAGGTGAACATGAAAGATAAGTGAATAGGCAGGGACTACAGCTGTTTATGATAAGATTTTTCCAAATTGTCAGATATAGAGTCATAGAGTCTTGAAGGTTTACAGCATGGAAACAAGCCCTTCAGCTCAACTTGCCCATACCACCCAGTTTTCACAATTAAACTCGTCCCATTTGCCTGCATTTGGTCCATATGCCACCATACCTATCCACGTATCTATCCAAATGTTTCTTAAATAACAAAATTGTACTCGCCTTCACCACGACCTCTGGCAGCCCATCCCAGACACTCACCAGCCTCTGTGTGAAAGAATTGCCCCTCTCGACCCCTTTGTATTTCTCCCCCTCACCTTAAACTTATGCCTTCTAGCTTTAGACTCCCCACCCATGAGGAAAAGCTGTTGGTGTACCTTACCTGTGCCTCTCCTGATTTTATAGACTTCTATAAGTACATCCCTCAGTCTCCTATAATCGAGGGAAAGAAGTGCGAACCTAAACAACCTTCCTTACCTTGTAACTTAAACCTTCCAATCCAGGCGGTAGCCTAGTTAATCTTTTCTGCACCTTTTCTAGTTTGATAATATCCTTTCTATAGTAGAGCGACCAGAACTGCACGCAGTATTACAAATGAGGCCATACCAACATCTTGTACAACTGCACCAAGACGTCCCATATTCTATACTCACTGCTCTGAGCTATATACATGTTTTTTTAAAAATCTTTTGTGGAATAAAATTATGTTCTTTTGTTAAAATTACATTGGCAGTCTCTTGTGAATATGTTCAGGAACACTTTTTATTCATTCATCAATATGGGTGTGGCTGTCCAGGCCAACATAGTTTATTGTCCATCCCTAATTGCCCAGAGGGTACTTGAGAGTCAACCACATTGCTGTAGGCCTGGAGTCACGTGTAGGCCAGACCAGGTAAGGATGGCAGTTTCCTTCCTGAAAGGACATTTTCCCTGACAATCGGCAACAGTTTCACAGTCATTATTAGACTCTTAATTCCAGTTATTTTATTGAACCAAGATTCCATCACCTGCCATGCATCCCCATCACGGTGAGCAAATTGTAGCGTCTATCAAGTCAATTTTCACCTTGGAATCTGACTTGTTCACAGGAGGAATTTCTTCTCTTAAAAGATCATTAATATTTGGAGATCCCTAGCAGTAGAATCAGGGTGATTGAGTATCTCTCAAGGCTGAGTTAAAGTTTTGATTTAGAAGGGAGGAAGAGTTATGCAGGACAGGCAGGAAATTCACATTCTCAAGTCATAGAGCCTTACTGTCCCAGCGAGCCATTATCCCAAACTAAACTAATCCCATCTGTTTGCCCTTGAACTGTATCCCTCCAAACATTTCTTATTCATGTACTTATCTAAAAATGTCTTTTAAGTGTTGTTACTGTACCCACATCCACCACTTCCTCTGGAAGTTCAGTCCACATGCAAACCACTTTCTGTGTTTAAAAAAATGCCCCTCGTGTCTTTTTTAAATCTTTCTCCTTTCACCTTAAACATATGCCCCCCATATTGAAATCCCCACCCAAGGGAAAAGACACCTGCCATTCACCTTATCTACACCCCTCATGATTTTATGAACCTCTATAACGTCACCCCTCAATCTGCTGCACCAAGGCTACAGTCAGATCAGCCATGATACTATTGAATGGCAGAGCAAGTTTGAAAGGCTGAATGGTTGATTCTTGCCTCTAGTTTGTACCCCTTCAGAACAGTGGCAGAAAAATATTATCTTAAAACGGTATCAGTTGCGTTTGTTTTGGGTTCGGTAATTGATTTTGCCAATTGGCTGTATTCAGAGATCAGATTGTGGAGAAAAGTGATGTACGGAAGTGAGCAGAATTCTTCCATCTGAATGGATTGCTGTTTTGGGCTCTGTGGCATGGTAATTGCTCACTTACAAAGATGAACTTAATTAGCCCCTGAGTCTCTGCCAAAAGCACCCGTAATCGATGAAACAGGATGATAAGGCAAATTAATGCGATTAATGAAAACCTAACTGAGAATCTGTGCATGACTTTGCTCCTACAGCTAGAAAATTGGATTCTGTGGGCTGCTGAAGGCTCATAGATTTTTAACTCTCAAGGTTTCATGGAATATGGGGAGATGGCATGAAAGAGCAACTGAGGTCAAAGATCAGGAAAGAAGTGACAGTGTGACAGTTTCTGTGCTCCTCTCGTCCACTCTAACCTGACACCCACTAAACCTGCTGCACTCTTTTCCTGCAGATATAATCTTTATCAAGGGTGACAAGGGTGGAGCTTTTATCATTTGGCATACCAATCTCTACCTTGCAAAGCTTGAGTGCCTGGACTATGATCCTGCTACTCAGCATGAAGCCACTGTTGCCAGTACTATCACTGATCTCATCTCCTCCTCCAGGAATCTTCACTCCACAGCTTCCGACCTCATAGGCAACAACACAAGCCGTTTGTTTCGGCCTTCTTCCCAACATTTACATTTAGGAATGCCATGACAGACACAAAATTTCAGCCATTTCTTGTCCCACTGAACTTATTTCTTCCCATCTTGACTTTTCTCCCTTTCTCCATTCTCTTCCCACTTACACTGGTGGATCTTCTGATGTCCTACAGCGTTTCAACAATGTCCACTTTCTGGCCCTAACATATGAACATACAAGTTAGGAGCAGGATTCAAACTCATAAGCCTTAGGGCCAGCTCTGTCATTCAATAAGACCACGCTGATCTGATTTTAACTTCATCTCCACATTCTTGCCTATCTCCATTAACCTTTCACTCCTTTGCTTATCAATAATCTATCTCCCTCCTCCTCAACAATATTTAAGTGTTCTGTATCCACCTTCATTTTGATGAAGCAAGTTCCAAAGACATCACAATCTCAGAGAAACAATCGTCCTTGTGGGAAGGCAAGTGCTGAGGATGGCACATAGTCTGCAGACACATACAGACAGGTTAAGTAAGTGGGCAAAGCTTGGCAGATAGAATATAATGTGGAGAAATGTGAGATTGTGCACTTTGGCAGGAATAATAGAGGAGCTACATATTACTTAAAAGGTGAAAGACTGCAGAAAGCTGCAGCACAGATGAATTTTGGGGGTTCTTGTACATACATCACAAAAAATAGCATCCGAGTTCAACAAGTTATAGGCATAGGCAAATTGAATGTTAGCCTGTATATCAAAGGGGAGGATTAAAATAATTAGATCATACCTCGAATATTGTGAACACTTGTTAGCACCTTATCAAAGGAATGATACACTGTCATTGGAGGCAGCACATTGGTACAGCCTGGGTATGGAGGCATTTTCTTATGTGGAGAAGTTGAGTAGGTAGGGTCTATGCTCATTGGAGTTTAGAAGAAAGACAGTCAATTGTATTGATAAGATTCTCAGGGGGCTTGACAGAATAGTTATGGTGAGATTATTTTCCCTCTAGGCAAGTCTAGGATCAGAAGGCATAATCTCAGTGTAAGAGGTGACCTATTTAAGACAGGAATTTTTGCTTTCAGCGTAGTGAGTCTGTGTAATTCATTGCCACAGAGGGCAGTCAAGGCTGGGTCATTAAGTATGTTCAAGGTTGAGGTATACAGATTTAAATCAGTATCAGGAATTAAGATTTATGGCCAAAAGGCAGGAAAGTGAAGTTGAAGATTTTGAGAACAGTCATGATCTCATTGAACAGCAGAGCAGACTCAATGGACTAAATGATCTGTTTCTACTCCTTTATCTTGTGGTCTTATAGTCTTACTTTTCTAACCTCTAGTGTATACTGCCCTAAGCTATTTAAGTTTTTCTTTGTATGAAAGCCCAACTATTCCAGGTTTTCATTCAGTAAACCTTCTCTGAACTGTTTCCAATGCATTCACACCCTTCTTTAAATTGGGAATCCTGTTTTCTCATCAATGCTCTGGACAACTGAAGCTTAACCTCCCCACGTTTGTATTGCATTCCCATTATAATAAATTGCAATATCCAATCAAATTTCCTAAGTCTTTGCTGCACCTGTATACAAGCCTTTTACAATTTGTGCATAAGGACACACAGGTCCCTCTGCATCTTACAGCTCTGCAATCTCTCTCAATTTAGATGATTAGGTCCTTTTTTATTCTTTCTGCCAAAATAAACAATTTCACATTTTCCCACATTATACTCAATTTGCCTCACCTTTGCCCATTCATTTAACCTATCTGTATCCTTTTGTAGCGTCTTTGTGTCCTCTTCAAATTTATTTTCCTACTGACACCTTTCAGTTCTTAAGAAGAATGACACCAGACTTGAAACATCAATTCTGTGTTTCTCTTCAGACCTGCTGAGTTTCTCTAACATTCTCTTGTTCATTACTTTCCTACCAATCTTTGTGTCATCAGCAAATTTAACAATGACACTTTTTATCCCTTTGTCCAAATAATTTATCTAAATTGTAAAGAGTTGAGGTGCCTCAACTGATCCCTGCAAAACTGCCACTCATTCTGTCTTGTCAACCAGAAAATGATCCATCCGTGCCTGCTGTATTTCCTGTCAGCAGGCCAATCGTCTATCCATGCCAATAACTCAACCCCAACACTATGAGCTTTTATTCTACACAACAACTTTTAACAAGGTACTTATCACATACCTTATGAAAATCCAAGGACGGCACATCCACTGGTTTCCTTCAGTCACATTACATGTTACTTCTTTGAAGAACTCCACTAAATTGGTTAAATATGAGAGATAAAAGGTACTGCAGATGCTGGAGAATCCGAGATAACAAGCATGGGGCTGGATGAACACAGCAGGTCAAGCAGCATCATAGGAGCAGGAAAACTTGACGTTTCGGGCCTACACCCTTCATCAGAAATGGGGGAGAGGAAGAGGGTTCTGAAATAAATAGGGAGAGAGGGGGAGGCGGATAGAGGATGGATAGAGGAGAGGATAGGTGGAGAGGAGGCAGACAAGTCGAAGAGGCGGGGATGGAGCCAGTAAAGGTGAGTGTAGGTAGTGGGGTAGGGAGGAGATAGGTCAGTCCAGGGAGGACGGACAGGTCAAGGGGGCGGGATGATGTTAGTAGATAGGAGATGGGGGTGTGGCTTGGGGTGAGAGGAAAAACAGGTTAGGGAGGTGGAGATGAGCTGGGCTGGTTTTGGGATGCGGTTGGGGGAGTTAAATATGATTTCTCTTTCACAACACACGTCGACTCTGTCTGATTGCCTTGAACCTATCTAAGTGCTTTGCTGTTACATCATCAATAATGCCTTTTAAAATGGTCCCAATGATAAATGATAAACTAATTAGCCGAGAGGTTCCTGCTTTCTGTTTGTCTCCATTTTTGACTAAGGGAGTTAGCTAATTACCAAAATATGGAATATTCCCTGAATCAAATATATTTTGAAACTTTAAAATCAACCCATTAACTATTCACTAGCTATTTCTTTTCAGGGTGAAAACCCACAGCCCTGGGACTTGTCAGCCTGCAGTTCCAACAATTTGCTCAGCGTTCATTACCTTTTGTCTTCTGGGTGTGGGGGCGTGTGGTTGGGGCCAGGGAAGACAGTGAGAAGGACATCATGAGAAATATCAAACCTCTCCACACCTGTACCCTCCCCCCACCATCAGGACAGTCTGAGGGCTCCCTGCTTCCTCTCCAAACATCCAGCAGCTTCCTCTGTCTGGCTAAGCTCGTTTTCTCATTAAACAATTTCTCATTTAATTGTTTCATTCGGTCCAGATAAAAGGTATGGCTATGGGCATCCTCATGGACTCAGGTAATGATTGTCTGTTTGTGGCGTTTGGGGAACATTCCTCATTCCATTCCTATTTGAGGCCTTTCCAGCAACTGTTACTCCAGTACGTCAATGTCTTAATTGCTAACACACTCCTTTCTCATCCGTAACTGGAATATTTAATCCATTTTGTTTCCAATCTCTTACCTTGCCATGGTCTATCTTTGACTCTTCCCTTAGCTCCCTTGACCTCACTATTTCTATTTCTGGGTGTAGCCTATCAATGATTATTGATTAAAAATCCACCGATTTCCCCAAGCTAATTTGACTACACCTGCTCACGATCCTGCTTCCTGTAAGGACTCCAGCCCATTGTCCCAATATCCCCGTCTGTCGTACTGTTCCAATGGTGCTAGCTTCCAAAAAGTCTTCAAATTTTCTCAACCAAAGATTTATTCCCTCCCTCCCCAACACCCTGTGGTTGACAGGCCCCTCAGCTGTGTCCAAGCTATTTTGCACACTCCTACATTCACCCTTTCTCTCAGAAGCGCAATAGGGTTCCCTTTGTTCTCACTTTACATCCCATCAGCCTGGGTGCTCAAAGGATAATCCTGTTCTATTTCTGTCATTTTCTTTTTCTATTCATTTTTTGTGGGATGTGGGCGTCACTGGCTGGGCCCAGCATTTATTCCCCGTCCCTAGTTGTCCCTTGAGAAGGTGGGGGTGAGCTGCCTTCTTGAACTGCTGCAGTCCTCCTGCTGTGGATTGACCCACAACACCCTTAGGGAGGGAATTCCAGGATTTTGACCCAGCGACAGTGAAGGAACGGCGATATATTTCCAAGTCAGGATGGTGAGTGGCTCGGAGGAGAACTTGCAGGGGGTGGTGTTCCCATGTATCTGCTGCCCTTGTCCTTCTAGACAGAAGTGGTCGTGGGTTTGGAAGGTGCTGCCTGAGGATCTTTGGTGAATTTCTGCAGTGCATCTTGTAGATAGTACACACTGCTGCTACTGAGCGTCGGTGGTGGAGGAAGTGAATGCTTGTGGATTGTTCAAAAGACAAAAGATCATGTTCAACGCGATGCCACCAACAGACAAATTTTCATTTCCCTCCCTCCGCTGTCAGCATTGTAAAGGGACCATTCCCTCTCAACATCTTGGTCGACTCCTTGATTGTGCCCAACGCCTTCCAGAGCATCTTTCTGTGTAACCTTAGGAGGTTTCACATTTGCCCTTTTATATTCCTTCTCCTCACTGTCTAAGGTTGTGAACAATCCTTTCATGTGAACCAGTGATTATACTTGTACTTCTTTTGATCCAAACTACTGTATTTGTTGCTGACATTGTGCTCTTCTCTACGTTGGGGAGAACAAATGTGGTCAAGGGCAATAGGTACATGGGAACACCATCACCTGACCATCCTGGGAAAATATCACTGTTCCATCACTGTCATTCAGTCCAAATTATGGAACTCCCTTCCAAACAGAACAACAAATGCTAACCCAGCCGGATATGCCAACAAGATGTGAAAGGGGTGACCTGTACAAGAGGGATGGGTTGCACCTAAATTGGAGAAAAATCAGTATTTTTGTTTCTTTATTCATTCCCAGGATGAGGGCATCACTGACCAGACACCATTTATTGCCCATCCCTAATTTCCCAGAGAGCAGTTTAAAGTCAACCACTCTGCTGTGGGTCTGGAGTCACACGTAGGCCAGACCAGGTAAGGCTGGCAGTTTCCTTCCCTAAAGGACATTAGTGAACCAGATGGGTTTTTCCTGACAATCGACAATGGATTCACAGTCATCATTAGAGTCTTAATTCCAGATATTTTATTGAATTCAAATTCCACCATCTACCGTGGTGGGATTTGAACCCGGGTCCCCAGAGCATTATCTGGGTCTCTGGATTAACAGTCAAGCAACAATACCACTAGGCCATTGCCTCCCCCGTATCCTTGTAGGGAAGGTTCACTCGTGCTACTCGGGAGGAGTTAAAGTCGAGTGGCAGGGGTCCGGGAACCAGAGCAGCAGGTCAGCAAGTGGAGGGATTGAGGGGAAGGTAGATATTAGGATCAGTAAAACAGAAAGAAAGAACGGGCATACAGGTAATTGAACACGATGGTACTAATGGGATAAGTGTGTTTATTTCAAGGCAAGGAGTATTATAGGTAAGGCAGATGAGCTTAGAGCCTGGATCAGTACATGGGACTATGATGTTGTGGCCATTACTGAGACTTAGTTGAGTGAGAGGCAGGACTGGCTGCTCTTCATTCCAAGGTTTTATTGTTTTAGATGAGATAGAGAGGAAGGCAAAAGAGGTAGAGGAGTTGCTTTACTAATCAGGGAGAATGTCACATCTGAAGACATGTTGGAGGGCTCACCCACTGAGGCTCAAACATAAGATGGGTGCAATCACTCTGATAGGATTTTCCTGCAGCCCCCCACCCCCCTCAAGCAGCTACCGAGACATTGAGGAACAAATACGCAGGCATATTTGGTAGGGTACAATAAAATCAGAGTTGTCATAGTGAGGGCTTTAACTTTCCCAATATTGACTGGAAGTCCCTTACAGCAAGAGGCTTAGCTGGGGCCAGAATTTGTTGGGTGCGTCCAAGAAGGTTTCTTGAAACAGTATGTGGACAGTCCAACTAGAGGAAATGCATTACTAGACCTTGTATTGGCTAATGAGCCTGACCAGGAGACCGACCATTCAGTGGGAGAGCATTTTGGAAACAGTGATCACGACTCCTTAAGTTTGAAGACAGCTATGAATAAGAATAAGTCAGGACCTTGTGGGAAGGTAGTAAATAGGGGAGGACAAATTACATCAGTATTAGGTGGGACCTAGGGAGTGTTAATTCGGAGGAGCTGTTATCAAGCAAGTCCACATTTGACATGTGGGAATTGTTTAAAGACCTGCTGATGAGAGTTCAGGACCAGCACGTTCCAGCAAGGAGGAAGGACAAGGATGGCAAGGAAAGGGACCCTTGGATAAGGAGGGAGGGTGTGAATTTAGTCTAAAGGGAAAAAGAAGCTTATGTAAGGTTTAGGAAGCTAAAATCAGACAGGGCCCATGAGGAATTTAAAGAAAGTAGGAAAGAACTCAAGCACAAGGTATTAGGACAGCAAGAAGGGGCTACGAAATGACCTTGGCAAGTAGGGTTAAAGAGAATCCCACAGCATTCCAAACATACATTAAAAACAAAAGGATAACTGGGGAGAATGTAGGACCACTCAACGATAAAGGAGGGAACTTGTGCTTGGAGGCGGAGAATGTGGGTGAGATCCTAAATGAGTACTTTGCATCGGTGTTCACCCAGGAGAAGGATATGGAGGATAGTGAGATTTGTGTGGATTATGCTAAAATGTTACGGCATTTTGAGATCAAGCAAGAAGTGGCACTGGGTCTGTTGAAGAGCATTAAAGGGGATAAGTCCCCAGGGCCCGATAGTATCTACCCCAGGTTATTGAGAGAGGCAAGAGAGGAGATTGCTGGGCCTTGACCAAGATCTTTGAATCCTCACTAGCCACTGGCGAGGGCCCGGAGGACTGGGGAATAGCTAATGTTGTCCCTCTGTTCAAGAAGGGAAACAGGGATAATCCAGGAAGTGTTTTAATGAAGTTCTGTAGCTCAGGATGCGGTTGGAGTTGTTGGTTGGTTCACCGAGCTGTCTGGTATTTGTGTAAACGTTTCATCTCCCTTCTAGGTGACATGGTCAGTGCTGTTTAGCCTCTGTTGAAGTGTTGTTGTTCTGTCCGGCTCTGAATTTATACAGTCCTGTCTGTCATGGTGAGCAGTCTTGTTTCTGGTTTTATACCGTAGTGGTATAGAACATAGAACAGTACAGCACAGTACAGGCCCTTCAGCCCACGATGTTGTGCTAACCTATTATCCTACTAAGATCAAACTACCCTACGTTATACTATCCTCCATGTGCCTATCCAAGAGTTGCTTAAAAGTCTCTAATGTATCCGACTTCACTACCACTGCCGGCAGCGCATTCCACCCACCCACCACTCTCTGTGTAAAGAACCTACCTCTGACATCTCCCCTATACCTTCCTCCAATGACCTTAAAATTGTGTAATAGTCATTTCGTATGTAGATGGGGTCTATTTCAACATGTTTGTTAGTTGCATCGGTGGTTGAAAACCAGGCCTCCAGGAATTTTCATGCTTGTCTTTGTCTCGCTTGCCCTAGTACTGTAACTTACAGTATACAGTACACAGAAAGACTACACATACAGACTAAATCCTGAATTACAACAGTAACCACCCAGCATCCATAAACAGAACTGTGTCAACACTCTGTTTAGTCGAGTAGTAACTCACCGCAACATCCCGGAGCTGCGCAGAAATGAAGAGCAACACCCATACAGAGCCTTTGCAAACAGGAGTTACCCTAAAAGATTCGTCAGCCAGTACTTGGTAAACAAACAACACCAAGAAGATGCTGTACATCCCAACACACTGGCCACCCTACCCAATGTTAGAAACACATCAAAACTGACTACAAGACTCCTACGACCTCTTGGAATAAGGATAGCACACAAACCAACAGCCACACTTCACCAGTTACTCTCAAAGATTAAAGACCTCATACCCACAATGAGCAGGACAAATGTGATATATAAAATACCATGCAGCAACTGCGAGAAACACTACACAGGTCAGATGGCAGCAAACTCGCCACCAGGATACATGAACACCAACTCACAGCAAAATGGCATGACCAACTCTCCATCGCTTCAATATACTCCGGCACAGAAGGGCATCAATTTAACTGGGACAAAGTTTAAAAAAAACTCAGGTTGTTTTCTCTGGAGCGGCAGAAGCTAAGGGGAGACTTAATGGATGTCGACAAAATTATGAGATGCACAGATAGGGTTGATGATCAGAATCTTTTTCCCAGAGTTGAGATGTCTAATACTACTGGGCATGCATTTAAGGTGAGAGGGGGAAGTTCAAAATAGATGTGAGGGGGATGTTTTTCATACAGAGAGTGGTAGGAATCTGGAACCCACTGCTGGGGTTGGTGGTGGAGGTAGATATGATAGGGACGTTTAAGGGACTTTTAGATAAGCACATGAATATGCAATGAATGGAGGGATATGGATCAAAGGCAGGCAGATGGGATTGGTTTAAGTTGGCATCATGTTCAGCACAACATTGTGGGCAGAAGGGCCCATTCCTGTGCTGTACAGTTCTATGTTCTAAAAGTACGCAGGATAAAAAGTCTGGAGGTTAATGTGGACAGGATGAGACCAATTCATTTGCAAGGAGGCTCATATTGTGCAGAAACACTGGCACAGAACAGTGAGCCTGATTGGCTTTTTTCTATGCTATAAATAGTTTGTTATTCCAACGATAATTCATGGATGTCTGGCACAATGTGAACCTGCAATCAGTAAAGGTTTGCAAATTTTAATGTGATTGCTACACTCTTGGCAAAACAGATGATAGACAAGGACTCAGTGTGAATAATTTTTTTAAAAAAACACTCCCAGAATTATAACTTACAGTCAGAAGAATAACTTCCTGACCTCTTTGCCTGAAAATCTGGTTGCAATTTTGGGAAGCTTCCTTGGAAAAGGGCAGTTGCAGGATAATTGCAATTGAGGCAAAGAAAGCTTTGATTTCATTTGATGGTTGGATACGAAAGATTGTGGCTCACTGTGTCGCTGTACAGAGTCAGTGTTTATTCAGCAGGGTAAGGGTCACTCACTGTGTAACTGTA
>JAHRHZ010000067.1:16896342-16915159 GCA_024137785.1 Ginglymostoma cirratum | reverse complement strand
AGGGTCACTCACTGTGTAACCTGTACAGGGTCAGTGTGTATTCAGGGCGAGGGTCACTCACTGTGCAACTGTACAGGGTCAGTGTTTATTCAGGGTGAGGGTCACTCACTGTGCAACTGTACAGGGTCAGTGTTTATTCAGGGTAAGGGTCACTCACTGTGTAACCGTACAGGGTCAGTGTTTATTCGGCAGGGTAAGGGTCACTCGCTGTGTAACTGTACAGGGTCAGTGTTTATTCAGGGTGAGGGTCACTCGCTGTGTAACTGTACAGGGTCAGTGTTTATTCAGGGTAAGGGTCACTCGCTGTGTAACTGTACAGGGTCAGTGTTAATTGAGCAGGGTAAGGGTCACTCGCAGTATAACCGTATAGCGTTTATTCAGACTGTTTCCTGAAGCTGCTCAGATTGGCACCCCAGGAAATGAATGATATAAATCTGCTGACAGACTCCAGTTCTGAATATTTTACGACAGCTTGGGCTGAAATATAAAACACTACGCCTGGAGCCTTGAATAATTCCAGCCACTGACATGCATAAAAATGATGAAATTAGTGTGTGTCAGTCAGGCACACAGTACGGTTGAAATTTAATTGACATAGTATTTTTCGAAGTGGATACAATGTGCTTTGGTTTAATCTGTAAAAAGCAGTTGAACTGTTGTTGGTGCCCAGCCAGCAGTGAGAATTTAATTGCAAAGCATTCCCAGAACTGACATGAGCTTTTCTTTATGCTTCTCTTGTGAGGGTGTTGATTTTGAACCTGAACACTTGTCAAACATGGCCTGAGGACAAATAGCTGAGCCAAGGACAAGCAGGAGAAGATACAGTGTTCAGGTCCCCACCTGACTGCTAACTGAGTTAGGTAGTGAGCAGTATGTGAGGAAGTCAGAGACGGCTGTAGCCATCTCTTGTCATGTTGAATCCTACATTTCACCTTTCAACAAGAACACTTCAAGAATACATCTCTTTCTTTTGACCTTCAGCATACCTAACCAATCCTTGCAGCTAATCTGTTTCAATACAATACTTTCTATACTCAGGCACTTTCCAATATATTAGGCAAGAGGTGCTGTCCCACTTCCCTGTAACATCTTTATATTCCTGGGGAAATGCAATTCCTGTTTAGTAACTTTCGTCCAGCTTCCTTTTGAAAACTTGTGAGAACATACATTGTTTGAAAATCCATTGAGAAGCTGGTTAAAGCCATGGAGAGCATTCTGCACAGTTTCTCCAGAGTGAGTGTGTGGCAGGATGGTAATGTCCTCTATACACATTTGGCTTATTCCAAAACAATGCCTCAACTCAAAACACTGGGGCACTCTGGGTCAGAGTGACTCGAAGGTGCACAAAACAGTTAAAAGGCTGCTGAAACATGCTGGTCTTCCAGTGCAGAGTTGTCCTGCACCAAGTAGTGCAGACTGGCATATTCCAAAGGCCAGGACTACAGGAGATTACAGATTGGGGCACAGTGGGGATAGGCCATTGTCTAAGATGTTTCTGCCAATATGCACTGAGGAAACGTAGAACTTCTTAGGGCTGTGAAAGAATGTACATTGTGAAGACCAAGAGTGCTGAAGGTATGGTGAGGCACGACAGAATGGACCATGGTGTTTAGAGAAAAGATCATTTTGATTTTCAATCTGAATACCCAAAGGCTGTATACCTGACATGGAATGTGTATTATTACGATTAAGACAGATGCCTCGTGTTGTGTTAAGTGGAATGTACAGTCAAGAGACGAACTGAATTTTATTGAAATTTCTGCAATATTCAAGTTGATTTTTTAAAAAAAATTCTTTTGCATAAAGTACATTTTTGAAGAAAAAAGACTGCCCTTAAAATGCAGCTGCAATTTTCCCCTTGGCTTTGAAGGTTGGAGGTTTGGAGAGTGGCCAAAGGGAGATGTGACAAAGAGCAGCAGGCATTCCAAAGGACCAAGATCATTCAGAAAGTCATGGGTCACCTGGAAGGTCAAAGGTCATCCAAGGAGGACAAGGGTCATTTCATTTTTATTTCCACCCTGCCCTAGAGTGCCACTGACACTGAGGGGTTGGGCAAGAATTGGTAGCTGAGATGACGCTGGCAAAAATGATTCTGTTCAAGACTATTCAAGGACCCATGTTTATATTAAAATTCAAACCACATCACCCCAATAAAGTCTTTATCCTTTCCTGCTGTTCATTTCCCATATCCATTCTTCCTCTCTGACTCAGCTGCAGTTAGAACAGAAAATTGATTAAAACAGCTTCTTCTCTCCTGCTAAACCATCAGCAGAAGTCTATCCACAGGCTCTTACACAGAGTATCAAAGCCGGAAGAAATAGCAATTACTTTCAGCTCTGGAAATGCAGCAGCACAGCTTGAGGAGTTCTGAGCCACACATTACTGACAGGTTTAGTCTTACTTTCACACCTAGCCCTTCACTCACATTGAAATTCATTCCTCCCAAAGTGCTTTCTCCTCACTCAAGGACGTAACCATGGATGCAGCCAGAAGGTCAAACCAGCCCAAGAGATCATGGGAGCCTCAGGAGAACAGAACAGAACAGAGGGAAAGCCAAGCATCCTCCAACAACAAAGAAAATCGTGCCTTTCTATAGCACCAATGACCTCAGGAATTACCAAAATTTAACTTGTGAAGTATAGCCACAGTTGAAATACAGCAGCCAATTTGTACACGGAAAGATCCCAAGAACATTGAAGTGTTAATCACAAAAACATCTGCTTTTGGAACATTCATTAAGGTGTAATAATTGGCCAGAACATGCTGAGTTGGGGGAGAGGGCAGGAGCTCCCCTTCTCTTTTCAAACAGTGGCCTTGACTTATTTGGCTTCCCACCTCAAAGCTTATCCCAAAATTGGTTGCAATGACTCTCTGGTACTGACCCTCCAACAGTGCGGCGCTCCCTCAGCACTGACCCTCCGACAGTGCCCACTCCCTCAGCACTGACCCTCCGACAGTGCGGCGCTCCCTCAGCACTGACCCTCCGACAGTGCGGCGCTTCCTCAGCAGACCCTCTGACAGTACGGTGCTCCCTCAGCACTGACGCTCCAACAGTGCGGCACTCCCTCAGCACTGACCCCCCGACAGTGCGGCGCTCTTTAAGCACTGACCCTCCGACAGTGCGGCGCTCCCTCAGCACTGACCCACCAACAGTGCGGCGCTCCCTCAGCACTGACCCTCCCATAGTGTGGCGCTCCCTCAGCACTGACTCACTGACAGTGCGGCGCTCCTTCAGCACTGACCCTCCGAACAGTGCGGTGCTCCCTCAGCACTGACCCTCCGACAGTGCGGCGCTCCCTCAGCATTGACCCTCCCACAGTGCGGCGCTCCCTCAGTACTGACCCTCTGACAGTGCGGCACTCCCTCCGCACTGACCCTCCAACAGTGCGGCACTCCCTCAGCACTGACCCTCCGACAGTGCGGCGCTCCCTCAGTACTGACCCTCTGACAGTGCGGCGCTCCCTCAGCACTGACCCTCCTACAGTGTGGCGCTCCCTCAGCACTGACCTTCCCACAGTGCGGCGCTCCCTCAGCACTGACCCACCGACAGTGAGGCGCTCCCTCAGCGCTGACCCTCCGACAGTGCGGCACTCCCTCAGCACTGACCCTCCAACAGTGCGGCGCTCCCTCAGCACTGTCCTTCCCACAGTGCGGCGCTCCCTCAGCACTGACCCACCGACAGTGCGGCGCTCCCTCAGCGCTGACCCTCCGACAGTGAGGTGCTCCCTCAGTGCTGACCCTCTGACAGTGCGGCGCTCCCTCAGCACTGACCCTCCGACAGCGCGGCACTCCCTCAGCACTGACCCTCCGACAGCACGGCGCTCCCTCAGCACTGACCCTCCGACAGCGCGGCGCTCCCTCAGCACCGACCCTCCGACAGCGCGGCGCTCCCTCAGCACTGACCCACCGACAGTGCGGCACTCTCTCAGCGCTGACCCTCCGACAGTGCGGCGCTCCCTCAGCACTGACCCTCTGACAGTGCGGCGCTCCCTCAGCGCTGACCCTCTGACAGTGCGGCGCTCCCTCAGCGCTGACCCTCTGAAGGTGCTGTACTGACTGGTGCATGTTAAACTGTTCTAAATCCATATTGTGGTCCTGAAGTGGGAGCAGAATAACCAACGTACAGTTGAGGCCGTTCTAAATGGTCAGATCCCTCCTCCTGGACCATCCTATTGGCTCCCTGGAGTAAGTAACTATTTCTTTCCAATGTTTAAAACAAGATTTTCTTCACCCTGGGTCTTTAACATTTGTTTGTCCTAGTTGGAGCATAATTTAAGCCTAAACCTAACATTGTCACTGTCCTGTGCAGTAACCACTCATCCATAAACTGACCACAGAAGGCCATTTGAGGGAAAGATCCCAAACTTGAACATTTTATTACTGTAATCCCCCAGTGGTCCCAGTACCTGGCCATCACATACCTACCTCTGGGTCTCTGTGTGGGGACTAATTAGAAAATATTGATAATCAAACTGTTTTGAGGACAGCCCAAGGTGTAATTTATTTCAGAACTTTCTGAAGTGTGATATGCACACTGCACAAGATTTTCCCTACAATTTGAGCAACGTTTCCACCAATAGTTTTATGTGAGGACAGAATCTCCCATACTGTTGGTAAGACAGGCAACTCTTGTCAACTGGATGTAAATGAAGAAAATCCATCTGATTTACATTGCCAGCTGAATTTGTTAGGCACTGTGTGAGGGATAGGGGGTGGTGCTTATCCTGCCTTGATAATCTCCATCAGGAATGTTTACAGCCAATAGCAGGGTCATTCCTCTTTCAGCTTGGCACCTGATCTTGTAGACTGCTCTACTTGACATGTTCATTCATTGCAGTATATGCTGAAATTACTCATGTCCAAAATAAGGACTATTTAAACATTTTACACTGATTTGATTACAGGTGTACAGTGTACAACATAAAATCAATCCAAATCAGGGCAAGTTTGTGTGACCTTGGAAAAACTAACTGGTCACTAATCTCTTTGAGGAAAGAGGACCCATTAACCTTACCTTGTCTGGGTCCGTTATGTGTGTGATTCCAGATCCCACACCAATGTCACTGACTACTATCTGAACATGACCGAGCAAGCTTCTCAGTTATATCCTATGGTAATGTCACCCAGATCTGGGCTGCAACTCCCTATTGGAGGTTGCCAGCCAAGATCTGGATGTTGCAGTCTCTGATGCAGTAAAATGGCTGGGTGGAGCTCTGACCAAGTGCTAACAGTTGTGAGGCCCTTTTAAATTGCACAATTTTTAAAAAGAAAACAAAGAACTTGAAAGGGTACAGCAAAGATTTACAAAGATGCTGCAGGGGTTGGTGGGTTATAGCTATGGGGAAAGGCTGAATAGGCTGGGGCTATTTTCCCTGGAGCATCAGAGGCTGAGGGGTGACCTTATACAAATTCATAAAATCAAGAGCGGCAAAGATAGTGTAAATTGCCAAGGTCTTTTTCCCAGGGTAGGGGAGTCCAAAACTAGAGGGGCACAGGTTTAAGGTGAGAAGGGAAAGATTTAAAAGGGATCTATGGGGAAACATTTTCACGCAGAGGGTGGTGAGTGTATGGAATGAGCTGCCAGAGGAAGTGGGGGAGGCTGGTTCAATTACAACATTTAAAAAGCATCTGGATGGGTGTATGAATAGGAAGGGTTTAAAGGGATATGAGCCAAATGCTGACAAATGGGACTAGATTAATTTGGGATATCTGGTCAGCATGGATGAGTTGGTCCGAACAGTCTGTTTCCATGCTGGATGGCTCTATAACTCTTGCTGTGGATGCTGGAAATCTGAAACAAAACCAGAAATTGCTGGAGAAACTCAACCCTGTTCTGAAGAAGGGTCACTGGATTTGAAATGTTAATTCCGATTTCTCTCCAATGTTAACTCTGATTTCTCTCCACAGGTGCTGCCACATCTGCTGAGTTTCTCCAGCAACTTCTGTTTCAGTTTTTTCAAAAGTGGGCATGACCAAACTGACCCTGACCTAAAAGAAAACCTAACATAAAGGCAGGTGCTTTTTTTAACTTAAACTCCCTCTGGATCAAACAACATCCTCCTTTACCACCCTCAACCTCTTACCTCCCACTGATGTCACAGGTCTGGGAATTCAGTAATTTGCAGGAACCAAAATTGGGTCATGAAAAGAAAGAGGTTCAGAAGCACTTTCTATGAGCAAGTGGTGGTGAGCAATTTTATTTGGGGAGTGGGATTGTTACTGACAAGGGGAGATTTATTACCTGTCACTAGGTAATAAATTACCTATCATTTTCTTGAGAGGTTCATAGTGGATCATTTTCTTGATAAATGCCAGCTTTCTCAATAATATGCTCAATTGTCACAAATAACTTTTACAAATAGGACCCTGAATGACTACTGCATGACTACTGGGGATAATCACGGTGTGATGTTTCCATAGGCTGTTACTGTGATAAGTGGGCTTGGGAATTTGCAATGGTCACATCAAACCATACCAAAACAAAGCAATGTTGACAACTCTATTCTCAACTGACATCCATATATATATTGTATATACTATCCAATAGCCGTTAACTCAGGTTTATCAGTTTCTGTCAAGACACAAGTTCTTTTAATTCCCAGCAACATATCTATTTGGTACACAGCCATATTTTAAACATTGGTTTATATTTCAGGAAGCACTCAACATACTGTCATTTTATCTGTTTTATTTCAGGTGCACCGACATTCACAGGGATAAAAATATTCTATCTGATCATAGGTATAAGCAGCATTAAGGGAAATTGATCAGTGGGTCAGTATAAAGCATCAGAAGCCACATCAGCTCTCTTTCTCTCTCATTCCTTGTTTGTCCCTTCTCCAAAAGATGACTGATTTACAAATCCCATTCAGTGTGATTCCATTTGTCGGACGGGTCATTTAAAACATCTTGTCAAAGATTCCTCAGCTGTGATTTTGAAGATGAAGTGAACAAGGCGGTCCTCCTGCCGTCTTGCCAACATTTCGCCCTATTCTGATAACACTAACATACTTTAACCCATCATTTGTCACAGTGCTGTTGTGGGAGCTTGCTGTGCACAAGTTGACTGCTATGTTTCCTACAACTATGACCACAATCCAAACTATTCCCTTGGCTGTAAAGTACTTTAATGACATTGAGGTTGTGGAAAGTTCTTTAGAAATGCAAGTCGTCTTTCTCTGGAAAACCTCTAGAGTTGTAGAAAGCTTCCTTTCAAATGATTGTGTTTTTTGTTGGACTAAGATTTGTCTGTTTCAAATTTTACTTTAGCAGGTTAACTCTGCAAGAGTTTCATTGTGAATGTGCAGTTAATGGAATTTAAAGGAGTCAGTG
Organism: Ginglymostoma cirratum; assembly: GCA_024137785.1. Classification (NCBI taxonomy): domain Eukaryota; kingdom Metazoa; phylum Chordata; class Chondrichthyes; order Orectolobiformes; family Ginglymostomatidae; genus Ginglymostoma; species Ginglymostoma cirratum. The sequence continues at coordinate 16,907,827 of JAHRHZ010000067.1, read as the reverse complement.
GTCTGAAAGAAGACAGAACTGAGTTAAGTAAAGAGTAAAGCTCCCTCTACACTGTCCCCATCAAACACTCCCAGGGACAGGGACAGCACGGGGTTAGATACAGAGTAAAGCTCCCTCTACATTGTCCCCATCAAACACTCCCTGGACAGGGACAGCACAGGGTTAGATACAGAGTAAAGCTCCCTCTACACTGTCCCCCACATCAAACACTCCCAGGACAGGGACAGCACGGGGTTAGATACAGAGTAAAGCTTGTTCTACACTGTCCCCCATCAAACACTCCCAGGACAGGGACTGCAAGGGGTTACAAATCGTGTAAAGCTCCCTTTACATTGTCCCATCAAACACTGCCAGGTCAGGTGCACCTTTGGGTTAGATACAGAGTAAAGCATCAGTTTGACACTGCCATTTAACATATCTCTGAATGAGAGATTTGCGTCAAATGTGAACCAGTTCTGTGGTGTGGGCTTGTGTTCACTAACAGGTGAGTTTTCTGTCTAAAGGAGTCACACAGATACCTAGTACAGGGCATAACATATCCACCCAGTGCATTGACCACTATCCAGTAATTCATCTCAATCTGCTGTGATCAATAAGTCAAATGTGCTTTAGTTGGAAGAACAAAAGGAGTTAAATAGGCTCTGTTTGAAATTCTGTTTCCTGACAACAGCAATGAGGCAGTCAGTTACTGAATCAGAATTAACCCAAGACATTGGAAAGCCAGAGGTCAATAGAACAATGCCCTACATTTCTATAGCGCTTCGAAACTAGTTGGAGCATGACTGAACAAAGAAGCTGAGATTGGGCCAAAGAAGGAGATATTAGCACAGGTGACCAAAACCTTGGTCAAAGGGATAGATTTCAAGGGCTGTCTTCAAGGAAGGTAGCAAGATCATGAGGCAGACAGGTTTCACGATGACTCTCAGGGACTCACAGCATCAATGAAGAGTACTTTAGGGTAACCCCCAATGGATAATGGGTTAGTGCAGCATGGTGTGCATTAGGACATGGACAGCAGAGATGCAGGCAGGGTTGTGGCAGCGACCTGCAGGAATGTGGGAGTTCAGACAGCGATACATTGGAATAGTAGAATTGGGACATAAGGCTGGTTTGAAGGATGGTTTCAGCAGCCGATGAGCTGATATAGGGTGATGACAAGGAGAAAGAAATACGTGATCTTAGTAATGGTGTAAATATACGGTCAGAGGTACACCCCAGGCTTAATGTGACACTGAGTTCCCAAATACAATGAGTTAATCTCAGACCGTCATTGAAGAAAAAGGTGCAGTTGGTGTCCAGGGAATGGCATTTGGAGTGGGTTCCGAAAACTGGTCAATATTTAACTGTGTGACATTTATACTCAGTCAGTACTGGGTATTGGATAAGATTCTGGCACCGGGGAAATGGTGGAGGGGTCAACATTGCTGGTGCTGGGGGTGTTCTGGGTGCTGGGGTGGGGCTGGGTGTGAACTGGGTGCTGGGGATGAGCTGGGTGCTGGGAGTGAGTGGGGTGCTGGGAGTGAGCGGGGTTCTGGGGGTGTGCTGGGTGCTGGGAGTGAGCGGGGTGCTGGGAGTGAATGGGGTGCTGGGGGTGAGTGGGGTGCTGAGGGTGAGCGGAGTGCTGGGGGTGAGCTGGGTGCTGGGGGTGAGCAGGGTGCTGGGAGTGAGCAGGGTGCTGAGGGTGAGCTGGGTGCTGGGGGTGAGCTGGGTGCTGAGGGTGAGCTGGGTGCTGGGAGTGAGCAGGGTGCTGGGAGTGAGCAAGGTGCTGGGAGTGAACAGGGTGCTGAGGGTGAGCGGGGTGCTGGGGGGGGTGAGCTGGGTGCTGAGGGTGAGCTGGGTGCTGGGGGTGAGCTGGGTGCTGGGGGATGAGCTGGGTGCTAGGAGTGAGCCGGGTGCTGGGAGTGAGCAGGGTGCTGGGGGTGTGCTGGGTGCTGGGGGATGAGCTGGGTGCTAGGAGTGAGCTGGGTGCTAGGAGTGAGCCGGGTGCTGGGAGTGAGCAGGGTGCTGGGGGTGAGCTGGGTGCTGGGGGGGTGAGCCGGTGCTGGGGTTGAGCTGAGTGTTGTCCATAATTTTGGGAAGACTAACTATGTGCCTTCAGATGATGTCGCTGAGACTCAGTGTGTAGATGCGAAATAGGAGGGATCAAGGAGAGATTTTGGGGGGAACAGCAGAGAGAATGATGCAGGAGCAGGCTCCAGCTCTGATTATATCGATAAGAATGGACCTGGGGTAGATGTGAGCATCACTGCCCAGGCCAGCATTCATTGTCCATCCCTAATTGCCCAGAAGGCAGTTAGGAGGACCAGAGGTCTGGAGTTACATGTAGGCCAGACCAGGTAAAGATGACCATTTACTTCCTTAAAGAACGTTAGTGAACCAGATGGGTTTTTCCTGACAATCAATAATGGTTTCATGATCTTCATTAGACTTTTAATTTCAGATATTTTATTGAATTCAAATGCCACCATTTGCCATGGCGGGATTTGAATCTGGGTCTCTCGATTAATCATTTAATGATAATACCACTCGGCTGTAGCTTCCCCTAAATTCTGATAAAGGCCATTCCATTACAGTGGCTGGGGCAGAAACTAGATTGGATGGATTCAAAGATGGAATTCTGGGAAAGGTAAGCCCGAAACTTGAGAGGTATCAATATGGACTTGGGGAAGAATTGAGATGGTGGAGGTGGAACAGTAATTTTCAAGGATGGTAAGGCCAAGGGTTTTTAAGCGTTGAATTTGAAAAGAACAGGGTCAGTAGCTGAGAAGAGGGAATTGTTTATAATTATTAGCTAACATTAAAAGACATTTCACTGACTGTGAGGTCCTAACTCATGAAGCACGGTTTGAGGAGTGTACGTACCAAATCTGTGGAAGGATTCAACAGGGGTAGGTTTGTGATTGTGTCAATTAACCAAAGATTAGGAATTTAAGTTAACGGAGAAATGAATGAAAGGAAAAGAGGACACTGAACAACAACAGGTTAACAAAGAAATCAGGAAACATTTTGCTGGGTGAAATTTATTAAAATCAGGGTCTTTTCCTGGATTTGCAGTTTATTAGTGGGGGCAAAAGACTGTGAGGCTGCATGTGGCTTCAGCTCCCTGTAGCACAGGGAACATTAATCAAGATTGACGCTTCCATTCACTGAGTTGGTGATTCCACTGGGGTTACATCCTGTAAGCTAGGTCGAGATTGTGTTTTAATCGGAGGATATGTGTCAGTTGTGGAAAAACAGTTATGCAGCCATTGATTCAAAGCCCTTACAGCAGGAGGGAACTGAGGCAGAGTTTAAGGGTGGGCCCTGGGAGAGCCTGAAGCTTTGTTAGTCTCTGCAGTAACTGACACTCACCATGGTCAGGATCAGAACGAAGAGCATCCATTGGCAGAGAGTCAGTGAAACGCACACATTCACCTGCCACCCACCAACCCTGGCCCTGCTTGGTAGATTTAGTTCCAACGACAGTTCATGGTGTCTCTAAGTTACTATTGATTACAGACACTGACCTGAAAGGAAGAGAATATTTAAAAAATACAACAGAAATATGCAGATCTCTAATAGAAAAACAGTAAAGCAGGTCCTGCACTGATTTCTGAGTGACAGATTTTTCCAGCATGTTGGCTTCACCTTGAACTCAAATCCCATCCTCCCTGTCTCCTCTCTGTCACTTTGCTCCCAATCTGCCAGTTCTGGGCCTGACAAATGTCCCACCTGATGTGTGCTGCCTGCCTGGCCAATGAAACTGCCCCATGTCCACAGCGCATGTATGTCAGGTTTGATTGGCCAGTGAGTCATTTTCAGCTTGGACAGCCTCTGCACAGCTCCCGCCTGTACTGGCCTGGGGTTGAAGGTGAGGTGTCAGCCCCTGTGGTGACCCCATTCTGTTGCCCGGGCTCTCACACAGCTCGGTGTCAGAGCTCTCGAGATCACTGCCTTGACTCTCCCCAAACTCCAAGATGGTGGGCAGATTGCCATGCTTGGGGCTTCGCCTCCGCAGATTGACCAGAAAGGGCTGAGGCAGTGAGTAGATATCAACATTGTTACCCAGGTCGATCCAGGTGATAGTTGGGAATTTCTCCAGGTCCTTCAGTGTTTCTGTTAGTTCCCTCAGTATGCTCCTGGTCAGCTTGTTCCCGTTCAGGGACAGGGTGTTGAGATTTGGAAGTGAACTGAGGGTGGGTAGTAGTTGTAGGAAACCTTCATCAGTCAATTCAGTGAAGCATAGCTCCACGTTGCTGATCAGCTCCTGATTCTGCTGTAAGTACACAGCCGCTCGGTCAATATCCCTGGGTGTTAGGGTAATTCCAGACAAGTCCATGGTCTCGTTTGTCGGGGTCCCAGACAGGATAGCTTTCAGACTGGAAGACAAGTAAATGATTGGCAATTAGAAAATGTGAGGGGAAACAAAGCATCCTGTTCAAGGAGCAAAAAGCTTGCTGGATGGATTAAGTGAAAACTACTGGGGAAGTATTGGCTTGTATCATGCAAAAAACCAGCATGTCTGCTGCCTAATCTCTCCTATCGCAAACTCTATCCCCCCGTTTTAATGTAATGTAACATAACTGGAGTGTGAACAAAAACCAATACTGATCCAAAGAGGCGAACACTGTGAAACTATCCCCTAATCACTACCACAATTCATAACCTCCATGTACTGGATCTCTCGGCATTCCAACAAGCCTCGTTCCCAATGTGGAGACAATGGAATGTCAAAGGGAAGTGATCACGTCTGATTGATTTCACCCTCCTTAATCAAACACACTGAATCCATCTCAGTCCATTTGGAGGCCAGAGCCAGGCCGACTGGCCCATCATGGACAGCAGCGCACAGATCCAGAGAATAGCTGAAAACATTAATCAGAACAAAATGGTATTTGAAATGGAAAAGAACGCCGCTTATTCCCCACAATATCAGGCTCACAGCAATCAGACAGAAAAGGGTTTATCACGTGGGACAGAAAGTGAAGGGGGACTGCTTACTCCTAGTAATGAGATCGTGTCTGTTCTATATGGCTTTTTTAATTCCGCTATTTTCCAGAGATATTGATTAATCTGACCGGGTGTTGGAGGGATTTAATCAGTCAGCTAACCTCCCAGGGATGATGATTTGTTCACACAGACATACTGCTCCAGCATTACTCAATGGACAGTTTCTTTAATGTTAATTTGGGTTGAAAATGTGCATTTCTGTCACTCAGACATGGTCTGACTCACACATCCAAAACCCAGGAAACAAACAGCCTGTGTAGGAGCTTCCCTCAGTGGGAACAAATCCCAGGGTTTGAGAGAGAGAGAAAGAAACAGAGAGAGAGAGAAAAGGAAAAAAAGAGAAAGAAAAAAGGGAAGAAAGAAAGAGAGATTTTTAACTAAAGCTACGTTGCCAGCTGAGAGTGAGTGCATAGCAACCCCCTAATGAGATTCTTCCCAAACCCACATCTGAAGCTGTGTCTGAAGGCTCTAGCTCTCACCTCTGAGCCAGGGTTCAACTCTCACGCCAGGGTTTGAGTGCAAAGAAACAATGCTGTCACATCAGGGCCATACAGAGGAAGCACTACACTGCATAAGGTGCTGTCTCTCAGTTGAGCTCACCTTATCTCAGCTGTGAGTGTAAATGGTCAGGCCCTGTCTACCTGTTCACATGCTTGCTGAAGATCCTATGGCTCTAATCTGAAGACAAACAGAGAAATTCTCCCTGTTCTTCCAGCCAATATTTATCCCTTAGTGAACACTACCAAAACATGGATGTATCTCATCATTATCACATTGTTAGTCACATTCATAACCTTAAAAATGTTGCCAGAATATACTTTAGTCCGTGAAGATAACACAACCAAAAGCAGAGGTTCAGGGTTGGGAGTGAAGTGTGAGGGGTGTAGGGTAGGGTTGAAAGATGGTGCTGGGAGTGTGGGGTTGGTGTGAGGGGTGAAGGGTGTGGGTTGGGGTGAGAGATGGGGTGAGGTGTGGGAGTGAAATATGGGGGTGAGGGGTAGGGGTGTGGGATGGGTGAGGGTTGGGGGTGAGGGGTAGGGGTGAGATATGGGGGAAGAGAAAGGGCTGAGGGGTGGGGGTGAGGGGTAGGGGTGAGAGATGGGTGGGGGAAGAGAAAGGAGTGAGGGGTGGGGTTGAGAGATGGGGTGAGGGGTGGGGGTAAGAGATAGGGGTGAGGGGTGGGGGTGGGGGTGAGGGGTAGGGGTGAGAGATGGGGTGAGGGGTGGGAGTGAGAGATGGGGTGGGGGTGAGAGGGGTGAGGGGTAGGGGTGAGAGATAGGGGTGAGGGGTAGGGGTGAAAGATAGGGTTGAGGGGTGGGGGTAAGAGATAGGGATGAGGTGTGGGGGTGAGAGATAGGGGTGAGGTGTGGGGGTGAGAAAACCTGGCCCAATGGAGCTTACGATGCATGAGCAGCTCGGGAGAAGTCGCAGACATGAACTGGACAGAGAAATATGGAACAGAATGTGATTGGGCCTTTGTGTGCATCAGCGCTAACTTCAAAACCAGAGTGCAACATATCCCCATGAAATAAAGATCAGCTCTCATCGACAGGAATGCACCAAGACTGAATGTACAGACCTTTGGATGATCAAAACCATACTGGCACAAATCCAGACCAATAAAACAGTTATAACAGAGATAAAAGGTACTGCAGATGCTGGAGAATCCGAGATAACAAGCATGGGGCTGGATGAACACGGCAGGTCAAGCAGCATCGTGGGAGCAGGAAAACTTGACGTTTCGGGCCTAAACCCTTCATCAGAAATGGGGGAGGGGAAGAGGGTTCTGAAATAAATAGGGAGAGAGGGGGAGGCGGATAGAGGATGGATAGAGGAGAGGATAGGTGGAGAGGAGGCAGACAAGTCAAAGAGGCGGGGATGGAGCCAGTAAAGGTGAGTGTAGGTAGGGGGGTAGGGAGGAGATAGGTCAGTCCAGGGAGGACGGACAGGTCAAGGGGGCGGGATGATGTTAGTAGATAGGAGATGGGGGTGTGGCTTGAGGTGAGAGGAAAAACAGGTTAGGGAGGTGGAGATGAGCTGGGTTAGGTGTGTCTCATGACAGTGAAAACCCATCTGACTGCTAAGAGATACTGTTTGTGGGGTACAGTGATCAGACAGAGAATGTCACTCCATGGTTTTTGTCACTTGAAGAACTCCCAACTACTTCCTCATGGATTCAGGAAGAATGGGAGAATAAAAGGCCTGTTGACCATATCGACATTAAGGAGCCTTTTGACACTGAGTTGCAGTGTTTGAGCCTGGCGGGTCTGTGTGCTGCTACCTCTCGCCTGTTCCCAGGGACAAATCACCTTCACTTGCTGTTTGATCAGCCGGTGTGGATAGTGAAGGGAAGCTTTTATTTCAGCTTCTTTGGAACATCAGGGTAAAAGCTGAACTGTGCTGAGCCTGTTGTGCAAGTCGAAACTGCGTGCAGTGGTGATCAGGTTTACAGGGCAAAGGCTTAAGTCCAATTTGGATGCAGGTTTGAGACTGAAATGACTGAGATTATTAGTACTTTTCAGTGCCAGGCTCTGAAATATATTTGCACTGAGGCTGGGATTGGATAATGTGGTGGTGCCGATGATGGACAGGAGTGGACAAGGTCAAAATTCACACAACACCAGGTTATAGTCCAACAGGTTTATTTGAAAACACTAGCTTTTGGAGCATTGCTCGTTCCTCAGGTATAGTAAGAGAGGAGATATCAAGACACAGAATTTATAAATAAAAGATCAGAGGATCATACAACTGATATGAATGTATTGAATAAACCTAAAACAGCTGGCTGACTCCCTCCTGTTAAATCTTTAATCAGTTAGAAAGGAGATGCAAGTTTCCATTGATTAAAATGCAAATCCCAGAATTTCTTTCCAGTCACTGCCCTGAGATAACTGAAGGTTTTGTCAGTGTATACAAGTAGTGACATCTCAGGTCAGACAATGCATTTTAGGTGTGAGGCCTTGTTTAGAACCTGGAGTCAGCCTGGAGTCAGTAAGATCAGGGAAGGTGGTAAAAGAGGGGGAGGTGTGGCATTATTAGTCAAGGACAGCATTACAGTGGTAGAAAGGACGTTTGATGAGGACTCGTCTACTGAGGTAGTATGGGCTGAGGTTAGAAACAGGAAAGGAGAGGTCACCCTGTTGGGAGTTTTCTATAGGCCTCCGAATAGTTCCAGAGATGTAGAGGAAAGGAAAGCAAAGATGATTCTGGATAGGAGCGAAAGTAACAGGGTAGTTGTTATGGGGGACTTTAACTTTCCAAATATTGACTGGAAACGCTATAGTTCAAGTACTTTAGATGGGTCAGTTTTTGTCCAGTGTGTGCAGGAGGGTTTCCTGACACAGTAGGTAGATAGGCCAACAAGAGGCGATGCCACATTGGATTTGGTACTGGGTAATGAACCAGACAGGTGTTAGATTTGGAGGGAGGTGAGCACTTTGGTGATAGTGACCATAATTCGGTCATGTTTACTTTAGCGATGGAAAGGGATAGGTATATACCGCAGGGCAAGAGTTATAGCTGGGGGAAAGGCAATTATGAGGCGATTAGGCAAGACCTAGGATGCATAGGATGGGGAAGGAAACTGCAGGGGCTGGGCACAATTGAAATGCGGAGCTTGTTCAAGGAACAGCTACTGCCTGTCCTTGATAAGTATGTACCTGTCAGGCAGGGAGGAAGTGGTCGAGCGAGGGAACCGTGGTTTACTAAAGAAGTTGAATCTCTTGTCAAGAGGAAGAAGGAGGCTTATGTAAAGATGAAGTGCGAAGGCTCAGTTAGGGCGCTTGGGAGTTACAAGGTAACCAGGAAGGACCTAAAGAGAGAGCTAAGAAGAGCCAGGAGGGGACATGAGAAGTCTTTGGCAGGTAGGATCAAGGAAAATCCTAAAGCTTTCTATAGGTATGTCAGGAATAAAAGAATGACTCGAGTGAGATTAGGGCCAGTCAAGGACAGTAGTGGGAAGTTGTGCGTGGAGTCCGAAGAGATAGGAGAGGCGCTAAATGAGTATTTTTCATCAGTATTCACACATGAAAAAGACAATGTTGTCGAGGAGAATACTGAGATACAGGCTATTAGACTAGATGGGATTGAGGTTCATAAGGAGAAGGTGTTAGCAATCCTGGAAAATCTGAAATAGATAAGTCCCCTGAGCTGGATGGGATCTATGCTAGGATTCTCTGGGAAGCTAGGGAGGAGATTGCAGAGCCTTTAGCTTTGATCTTTTTGTCGTCATTGTCTACAGGAATAGTGCCAGAAGACTGGAGGATAGCAAGTGTTGTCCCCTTGTTCGAGAAGGGGAGTAGAGACAACCCTGGTAATTATAGACCAGTGAGCCTTACTTCGGTTGTGGGTAAAGTGTTGGAAAGGATTATAAGAGAGAGGATTTATCATCATCTGGAAAGGAATAATTTGATTAGGGATAATCAACACGGTTTTGTGAAGGGTAGGTTGTGGCTCACAAACCTTATTGACTTCTTTGAGAAGGTGACTAAACAGGTGGATGAGGGTAAAGCGGTTGATGTGGTGTATATGGATTTCAGTAAAGCGTTTGATAAGGTTCCCCATGGTAGGCTACTGCAGAAAATTCGGAGGCATGTGATTGAGGGTGATTTAGCGGTTTGGATCAGAAATTGGCTAGCTGTAAGAAGACAGAGGGTGGTGGTTGATGGGAAATGTTCATCCTGGAGTTCAGTTACTGGTGGTGTACCGCAAGGATCTGTTTTGGGGCCACTGCTGTTTGTCATTTTTATAAATGACCTGGATGAGGGCATAGAAGGATGGGTTAGTAAATTTGCGGATGACACTAAAGTCAGTGGAGTTGTGGATAGTGTGGAAGGATGTTGCAGGTTACAGAGGGTCGTAGATAAGCTGCAGAGCTGGGCTGAGAGGTGGCAAATGGAGTTTAATGCGGAAAAGTGTGAGGTGATTCACTTGGGAAGGAGTAACAGGAATACAGAGTACTGGGCTAATGGTAAGATTCTTGGTAGTGTGAACGAGCAGAGAGATCTTGGTGTCCATGTGCATAGATCCCTGAAAGTTGCCACCCAGGTTGATAGGGTTGTTAAGAAGGCATACGGTGTGTTAGGTTTTATTGGTAGAGGGATTGAGTTTCGGAGCCATGAGGTCATGTTGCAGCTTTACAAAACTCTGGTGCGGCCGCACTTGGAATATTGCGTACAGTTCTGGTCGCCGCATTATAGGAAGGATGTGGAAGCATTGGAAAGGGTGCAGAGGAGATTTACCAGGATGTTGCCTGGTATGGAGGGAAGGTCTTATGAGTAAAGGCTGAGGGACTTGAGGCTGTTTTCGTTAGAGAGAAGAGGGTTAAGAGGTGACTTAATAGAGACATACAAGATGATCAGAGGATTAGATAGGGTGGACAGTGAGAGCCTTCCTCCTCGGATGGTGACGGCTAGCACGAGGGGACATAGCTTTAAATTGAGGGGTGATAGATGTAGGACAGATGTCAGAGGTAGATTCTTTACTCAGAGAGTAGTCAGGGCATCTCTCTTATAATCCTTTCCAACACTTTACCCACAACCGAAGTAAGGCTCACTGGTCTATACTGCAGCAGTAGTAGACTCGGCAACTTCAAGGGCATTTAAATGGTCGTTGGATAAACATATGGATGATAATGGAATAGTGTAGGTTAGATGGGCTTCAGATTGGTTTCACAGGTCGGCGCAACATCGAGGGCTGAAGGGCCTGTACTGCGCTGTAATGTTCTATGTTCTATGGTTTTATTTCCAAAGCAGATATTTATAAAATTCCCCACTGACTGACCTGTCTACAAATTGTGTGCTTTTTGAACAAAATAGAATATATCTGCAAATGCACATTCACCCCATAGATTTATATGTGAGTGTGAGAGAGAGAGAGAGTGTGTGTGTGTGTGTGTGTGAGAGAGTGTGTGTGAATGTGTGAGAGAGAGTGACTGTGTGTGTGTGAGAGAGAGAGAGTGAGTGTGTGTGTGAGAGAGAGAGTGTGTGTGTGTGTGTGTTAGAGAGAGAGAGTGAGTGTGTGTGAGAGAGAGAGAGTGTGTGTGTGTGAGAGAGAGAGAGTGGGAGAGAGTGTGTGTGTGTGTGAGAGAGAGTGTGTGAGAGAGTGAGTGTGTGTGTGTGAGAGAGACTGAGTGTGTGTGTGTGAGAGAGAGTGCGTGAGTGTGTGTGAGAGAGAGAGTGCGTGAGTGTGTGTCTATGTCTTGATACTTCCTCTCTCACTACGCCTGAGGATGAACATCACTCCGAAAGCTTGAGGTTTCAAATAAACTTGTTGGACAATAACCTGATGTCGTGTGATTTCTGACCTTAGGGTTGGATGGAGAGAGAGGAGATGAGACTGGGATGAGGAGATGTGTTTGTTAGCGCCGATCTTACTCTCTCTGCCTAGCATTCTGTCAGTCCATTGGAACAGTTTCTCCCGCCCCATACCACCAGACCCCAAACACCTCTCCCACCCCAACTCCAAACCCCTCTGCCACCTGAAACCCCCAGACCAC
>JAHRHZ010000067.1:16858232-16886342 GCA_024137785.1 Ginglymostoma cirratum | reverse complement strand
ATACCTGCTCCTATGATGCTGCTTGGCCTGCTGTGTTCATCCAGCTCCACACTTTGTTATCTCGGATTCTCCAGCATCTGCAGTACCTATTATCTCTCATCATTTTGAAGACCTGGGTTAATTCTTCTCTTCAAACTTAAGGAGAATAATCTCAGCTTTTCCAGTGGCTCCGGGTGATTTTACACTCTCATCTCTGAGTGCCCTGAAAATATAAATTAATTCTCAGAGTGAGCTCAGATCCATGAAACTGGGTGTGAGCTAATTGCAGCTGACTGCAGTTGCTTTGCTCTGTAGCTCAGATCCGACAGGCCATCTTATCACAGTGACATGATAACGTCAGCTGGTTTGGACCTCAGAATGACCCTGCGTGGCCAGCCTTAATGCAAATTATCCAGCTCTCACTGCTGGAGTTTAAAACTCTGGAAAACAGGCAGCTTGCTTTGTGAAACCACCTCTCGGCAAATTAACCTAAATTTTTTCAGTTTTCTGAAGTTTTCCTTGGGTGTCTGTGTGATCACACTCACAGACCTGACTGTACCCTGTTTTGTTGAAGAAACCCTGCTGATAACTTTTGCAATGCCCTCAGGCTGTGTTGCTCTGTTCGACTTGAGTCTAAACAGACATTTTGATAACATTCTTCAGATTCTCAATGTTCCCCAGAGCTAACCCTCTCTCTGACAACACTGCCTGCAATTCTGACCACTTCATAAAACATTAGCAAATGTAATTAACCTTTTATTATGCTGAATAACTGTGACCCTGTATAGTTACATAATGGGTGAGCCTTACAACAGTAAACAGTGATGCTGTAAGGAATAAAGCACCCCATCCATCAACTTGAACATTTATTCCCTTCATTACCAACACACAGTGGGTGCAGTTTTTGTTTATTCATTCATAGGATATGGGCGTCACTAGCCAGGCCAGAATTTATTGCCCATTTCTAATTGCCCAGAGGGCAATTAAGAGTCAACCACATTGCTGTGGATCTGGAGTCACATGCAGGCCAGATCTCAGGTAAGGTCAGCAGTTTCCTTCCCTAAGTTTTTCTGACAATCAGAACCGTTTCATGGTCATCATGCGACTCTTAATTCCAGATTTTTATTAAACGCAGGCCTCCAGAACGTTAGCTGGGTCTCTGGATTAATAGTTCTAGTGGTAAGCACTAGGACAATGCCTTCCCATATCTACAAGACGCACTGCAGAAATTCACTGAGGCTGTGTAAACAGCATCTTTCAAAACCACGACCTGTACCATCTGGAAGGACAAGGGCAGCAGATACATGGGAACACCCCCACCTGCAAGTTCCCCTCCAGGCCACTCACCATCCTGACTTGGAAATAAATTGCTGCTCCTTCAGTATTGCTGGGTCAAAATCCTGGCATTCCCTCCCTAATGGCACTGTTGGTATCTCTATACTACAAAGACTTCGGACAGCTCACCATCAGGGGCAGTTAGGAACAGACAAAAAAACGTTGGCCCAGCCAGCGATGCTCATGTCCTCGAACAACAACAAAATGAGATCAGGAAACCGAAAGTTTCATCAATGAGGTAGGTCTGAAGGGGCATCTTAAAGAACGGAGAGGCAGAGGTTTAGAAGCGGTATTCCAGAACTTAGGGCTGAGTCCAGGAGGGATGTTGGAGATAAAACTCCACGTTCAGTATTAGATGTTGATACACCGTGTACCAATTTCAGACAATGAAGGGATTTGGAGAGGTGGTGGTGAGCTCAAGCTGGAATGATTAAAATACAAACTGATGGCGTGGTTTCCAAGAACGTCCCTAATGTTAACCATTGGTCTTCATGAAAAAGAAGATCATTGTCAATTTTGATAAGAAATTAATCTAGGGACTGAAAACAGTGAGTCGTGGTAAATGGTTGTTTTTGAGACCGGACGATGGTAACAGTATTCTCCATCAGCTGTCTTTTCCTGTGACTGACTCAAATCTTGAGATACAGAGTAACATTTCAAAATATGTCAGTGTAACAAACCTGAAGGGGTAACACAGTGAGGGTGATAACAATTGACTGCACAAGGCTAGCAGAATGAGCAGACACGTGGCAGATGGAACTTAATACTGAGAAACATGAGGTGACTTGTTTGGGGAGAAAGGTAGGAAGAGGCAACACGAATTTAATAGCACAGTTCCACTGAGTGTGCATGGGCAGAGGGTCTTGGGGGTGTGTGTGTGTGTGTGTGGCAATCTTTAATGGTGGTGTATTGAGACAGGGATTAACAATTCTTATAGGATTTTGGCTTCATAAGTGGAAACATTGAGTACATGGAGCAGGGAAGTGATTCAGTTCCTTTATAAAAGTCTAGTTAGGCCACAACTGGAATTTTAAACAATGAACAAAGTACAGTACAGCACAAGAAAAGGCCCTTCAGCCCACCAAGACTGCACCAATACATGATGCCTTTCTAAACAGAAAGCCTTTTACCTCTATGTCATCCATATCCCTCTATTCCCTGCCTATTCATATATCTGTCAAGATGCTTCTTAAATGTTGCTATCAGGTAGCCCCTCAGCCCCTGACAAACCAAGTTTGTCCAATCTCTCCTCATAGCTAATACCCCCTATAACAGGCAACATGCTGGTAAACCATTTCTATACCCTCTCCAAAGCCTCCACATCCTTCTGGTAGTGTGGTGACCAGAACTGTACACAATATTCCAAATGTGGCCTAACTAAAGTTCTATACAGCTACAACATGACTTGCCAATTTTTATACTCTATGCCCTGACTAATAAAGGCAAGCATGCCGTATGCCTTCTTGATCACCAAATCCACTTGCATCCAGTCCTGGTCACCACACTTTGAAAGATGTGATGATTCTTGAGATGCTGCAGAGGATATTTACCAGAATGATTCCTGGGAATGGGGTGGGGTGGCTTTAGCTACAAGGTTAGGTTGGAGAAGCTGGGATGGCCCTCCTTGGAGCTCAGGAGATTGAAGAGAGATTAGACAGAGGGTTACAAAGTTAATTCATGCTTTGGATAGACAAGGAAACTCTGTTTCCATTTTCTTACAGTTCTGGGACTGGGAATGTGGTTTATAAATTTTGGGTAAGAATTGCAGGAGAAATACGAGAAAAAATGTTTTACAGCAGTGAATGATAATGACCTGAAACCTGGTCAGTGGAAACAGGCACAAGTATTGCTGAAAGACACATTTCATCAAAAACTTTTCATCTTGTGCTCCTCAGGGCAACTTGCAAGAATACCAATTGGAGGGGGAAATCAACTTCTATACTACATAAGAGGAGATTTCACAAGGTTACAAGTTGGCTCTGACAGTTTGCCATCCAGGGTGCATCAGTTAGACGATGACTACCAGTTAACTGCTAAGCTTTGTTTAGATTTAAACCAGGCAGATCTACACTGTTTGGGTCAAGGCATTACCCCAAGACATGGACAGGAAAATGGCTGTCACCCTGTTTTGTTGAGTCAAAACCTGTACATTGTGTGTATATATTCTTTCTGGCTATGAAGAACAGGCCCTGTATGAATATTTGTGCCTCCGTTACAAAAAGGTGTGCCATATTGAAAACCTGGCTAGCAATCGTAATTTGGTTCTCAGTGTAATTTGTAACATGTTCATGATCACTTAGCAAGTGCTGTCCAATCACAGACACATATCTAATGTTGAACAGAGTTTTGAGCTTTGTGATTGTGGTATGGTTGTTGGTTACAAACAGCTGAGGGGATACGATGTGCCAGTCTTCGGGACATATACCCTACCTATTTGGGACCACTGGTACTGAAATTCAAATACCAAATTATTTATCGTGTGATAGGCAGATTGTTTTTTGGCTTCATGGCAGCATCCTATTAACAGTGAACACTATTCCTGTTGCTATTGTATTGTGCCAACATGAAGCAGCTTGCTTCACCTTCATACACAGGGCCTTCTTTTTCATATAGAAAGAACATGGATTCACATTGTGTATCCACTGAACAAAACAGGTGAGAGACATTTCCTGGCTTGTTTCTCAATCAATTACAGTCAATCTGTCTGATGCAAAATTTAAACAAACCTTGAGAGTTAACTATCAGTCATATTAAACCAGTGCATTCTCCATGGCGAAACCTAAACTAATCAGAGTCTATTTGCCAATCAATTGAAGGAAATACATTTACAGAGCTCTGGGGAAGAAGCAGACAAATTGGACTGGCTGGATTGTTCCACAGAGAGTCAGCACAGACTCAGTAGGCTGAATGGCCTCCTTCTGAGCTGTAAATGACTCTATGCCTCTGGGACAGTGGGTTGATGAGAAGTTGGAGGATGCCTGGGATAGATCCTTAGGAGCAGGGGGGATTTACCAGAGGTAAAGGTGTGGGAGCAGGAAGAGAGGCTATTGCAGGTGATTCTCTGGCTATGATCAGAATTGCAGGTGATTCACTGGCTATGATCAGATGGATATGAATGGATCCAGGTGGGAGAGTCTCACCAGCTGGACACCAGCGAGTGGGCAGGTGCCGGAGAACGATGGTGTGGTCATTGTGTTTGACAGGATGTCCAACTGCACAAACCTGTTAGCTCGGATATGGGAGAGTATTTAAACTGGAGTGATCAGATAATTCGATTTGTGTTTGCAGCCAGTTGGAGATTTCTGACATTCCCTGGCCACTGATGATGTAGCTGTTCAGGAATGTGTGTTAATGTTTAATGCAGGGGATCAGTCTATTTTTCAAACTCTCCCAGGGGCGTGTGAAAGGAGGCCCAGTGTCTGCACGTTCCAGGAGATTACTCACACACTCGGGGCGGGGAAGAATTACTAATCAGGGCCAAAGGGAGGTCACATTCATTACCAGTCGACTCATCAGTATGCAGTTCAGTAGTTTATTTATGAAACTTAAAATGAGGACTTTGTGTATGTTTGTATATGTGCAACTACATGTCTGTGACCATGTCTGCGTACCTCCCTGTATGTACGCCTGTGTGCATGTGTGCGCGCGCACGCATGCATGGGTGGGTGGAAAAGAGGGGAAATCAGAGGGAGCTGACAATCAGTATCAATCGAGCTGGGTCCCTAACTGAAAGAGCAGTCTGAGTGAAACCAGGGCTATCCTGGGAAGAATATAAACGGGGCGAGCATAGAAGCAGATATTAACGAGGCTGTGCCTTAAAGGTTTCCTCTCTGTTCTATGCATTTCTCTCTCTTCCCATTTGTCCCTTCATTTATCTGTCTGCCTGTCATGGAATGATAAAGCACAGGAGGCCTGTGCCAGCTCTATGAAAGAGATATTCAATTCATCCCACACTTCCTGATCTTTCCCACAGCCTTGAACTCTGTCTCTCTTGTTCTCTCCCTCTTGCCACTCTCCCTCTCTAGTTTGGTCTCTCTCTCTGTCTTTAGCTCTCTTTCTACAGCTTTCCGCCTCATTCTCTTTTTATCTTTCTCTCGCTGGTTCTCTCCCTCTTCATCTCTGACACTCTGGCATTCTCTCTCTCTCTCTCTCTCTCTCTCCACCCCACCCCCCTCCAGTTCTCTCCTTCAAGTGCAGAGCTGAGAGTTTCCACATGTATTATTTTATTACACGGCTGGCTATTGGCCAAGCATTGAGTAGCTCAAGTGCGGCACTTTACCCCATCTATGGCCTCACGGTAATGAATAATATACAGCTTGCAGCCACAGACCATTCCAATGACAGCAGGCAACAACTTCATTAATGTAGGTTGAGGTTGTACAGGACATTGGTGAGGCCTCTTCTGGAGCACTGTGTCTAGTTCTGATCGCCAGTTATAGGAAGGATATTATCAAGCTGGAGAGGGTTCAGAAAAGATTTGCCAGGATGTTGCGGGTATGGAAGGTTTGAATTATAAGGAAAGGCTGGATATGCTAGGACTTCTTTTCACTGGAGTGTAGGAGGTTGACAGGTGACTTTATAGAAATTTATAAAATAATGAGAGGTGTAGATAGAATTGATGTCTTTTCCCTAAGATGGGAAATTTCAAGACTAGAGGGCACATTTTTAAGGTGAGAGGAGAGAGATTTAAAAATGACATAAGAGGCAAATTTTTATACAGAAGGTGGTTCTCATGTAGAATGAACTTCCTGATGAAGTGGTGGATGTGGGTACAATTACAACGTTTAAAAGACATTCGGATGGATATATGAATAGGAAAGGTTTGGAGGGATATTGGCCAGGAGCAGGCAGGTGGGACTAGTTTAGTTTGGGATTATATTCGCATGAACTGGTTGGTCCAGAGGGTCTGCTTCCATGCTGTATGACTCTAGAATCAGAGAACAACCAAATCACAAGGAAATTTTATTCAGGAAGGTATTTTTAATATCTCTTCTTCAAAAGAAGGTGTAACCTCCAAGTGATCATTACATTGCCTCATAATTGCAACAACGCCCTCCCCATATTTACTTTGATGTTCAGAAGTTAATTTCATGATTGCAAATATAGCAGTCATTTCAATACATTGTAAGATCCCACAGCATCAAGATAATTTACTGGCCTGCTCTTCAGTGTAGATTGCAGGAGGAATATTGGCCACAACACCAAACAAAAATACCCTGCTATTCTTCAGTCAGAAAACTGATTGTTATATCGGGACAGGGGGAGGCCATTTAAAACCCACGAGACTGGTTCCCACACAACAGCAATTTATCTGTGCCTTCACTCCATTTACCCGTGTTGAGTTCATATCTTACCCAGAAAGATCCTTCAATCTCAGTCTTGAACATTTGAGACAACTGCAACCTGATGAGCTTTCCGAGAGGCAGAGTGTCCCAGATTTCCATTCCCCTGAGTGGAACTGAGTGGAGTCAAGAAATCTGTGCAGAACCCCAACAGTGTGGCGCTCCCTCAGCGCTGACCCTCCGACAGTGCGGTGCTCCCCCAGCGCTGACCCTCCGACAGTGCCGTGCTCCCTCAGCACTGACCCTCCGACAGTGCAGCGCTCCCCCAGCACTGACCCTCCCACAGTGCGGCGCTCCCTCATCACTGACCCTCCGACAGTGTGGTGCTCCCTCAGCACTGACCCTCCGACAGTGCGGTGCTCCCTCAGCACTGACCCTCCGACAGTGGGTAACAATTCCACTGGACTACATTGGGTAGCATGGTCTGTTTAGTGTATTTGGCCTCGGGGTGGGGTTTGTACATACAGATTAAGAGTAACAGTAGACCACGCAGTCTCTCGAGCCTGTTCTGCCACACAGTAAGACCACAGCTAATCTGATTGCTTATTCCCACCTCCTCCTCATGTCACCCACTTCCACCACCCTTTCACAAAAACCCTCTCAGAGAAAACATTTCTCTTTGTTTCTGCCCTTAATTCACGGCCCCTTGTTCTTAAGAAGTGAACCTTCATTTTAGATTCTCCAACAAGAAGGAACAGCCTTTCCTTAAGCACCCTATAAGACCCCTAGGATCTATTCGTTTTTAATAAAGCCACCTGTTACTCTTCTAAACCACCAGTGATAGAAACCCAGAGATAAAAGGTACTGCAGATGCTGGAGAATCCGAGATCACAAGCATGGGGCTGGATGAACACAGCAGGTCAAGCAGCATCATAGGAGCAGGAAAACTTGACGTTTCGGGCCTAAACCCTTCATCAGAAATGGGGGAGGGGAAGAGGGTTCTGAAATAAATAGTGATAGAAACCCAGATTGTTTTACCTTTTCTCACAAGACAACTGCTATTCCAGCTGTTAGTCTGGCGAGCCTTGTCTGAAGAGACCCGCTCCTGCTTATTGTCTGTTTCCTGTTAGCCAATCAATATTCTATCTGTGCCAATATTTCACTTCTGATATGATAAGCTTTTATTTTCCACAAATGCCTCTTGAAAAGGCCGCATTTTGAAAATTTTTATTTGCTTTGGATCGTGGACTGTAATGGGAAAATGAAAACTAAGGTCTGTGGAAAGGAGTAGCCGCACTTGTAAAAACGGGTTCCTGGAACTCATGGGGAATGGTGGTTACACTGCTGCTTTTTTCAAGCAGAAGGGAAAGTGAATCATTCAGCCTGGCCCCAGGGTGGGGTTTGTGCAGAATGAGCTTCACCAACAGACAGGTTGCTGATGGAAAAACTAAATCAGGATCCACCAGCATGACAACAACTTTGTGACTGGCTCTGGGCAGGTGGATAGAGTGTGTGTGAACAATACAGAGACAGAATGGCTCCAAACTAAAAGACACAAGGTCTCTCTCTCTCTCTTTCACACTTGCTCCAAGCAGTGAAATAACAAAATCCTGGAAGACAGCTCGCTGTTCTCTCCCACTACCTGCTGTGAGCAATTACATCTAACAAGTGACTCAAAAACTGCACAATTACTGTGTCAACCGCCCTGTATCTCCAGTGAAGAGCTGCAGGAATCTGGAAATTAGGAGATCTGTAAGCAGAAGGTCTTGCAAGGAACAGAAGGTCCTGTGGACTAGTGGTTTTGAAACTGGTTCCCAAGCTTGTTTTTTGCCCCCATAACATGTCAAATGTTTGTTTGTCTATGTCAACTCTGTATGTGTAGAGAGTTCCAAAGGATGTTGGACTTACGTCTGGTAATGTTAAATGTTAGTGATTCACAGTTTTGTTTCCCTGTGGTTAGACTTGATGCGAATGGTAATAAATAGTAGCTCTTGTTAAATACAGAAACCTGGTCGGTGTTTTCTGTTAACCTGAACCCATCAGGCAAGTAAACTGAAGCACTGTGAGAGATTTGATTAAATTCTTCACTCCTATGATACCAACATTAGTGGGTCATGAGCATCAGTACGCTTTTCCAGCTGGGTCATGACATTTTGATATGGCAACTTAACAAATATCTTCTGGATATTATTGTCTGTTTCCTGTTAGCCGATCAATATTCTATCTGTG
Source organism: Ginglymostoma cirratum (assembly GCA_024137785.1). NCBI lineage: Eukaryota > Metazoa > Chordata > Chondrichthyes > Orectolobiformes > Ginglymostomatidae > Ginglymostoma > Ginglymostoma cirratum. The sequence goes on along the minus strand of JAHRHZ010000067.1, from coordinate 16,877,517 downwards.
CCAATATTTCACTTCTGATATGATAAGCTCTTATTTTCCACAAATACCTCTTGAAAAGGCTGCATTTTAAAAATTTTTATTTGCTTTGGATTGTGGACTGTAATGGGAAAATGAAAACTAAGGTCTGTGGAAAGGAGTAGCAATATCTCAACTGGTTTGCCTTTATCCAAAGCACACTTTACATAGCGTCATAGAGCTATACAGCACGGAAACAGACCCTCCGGTCCAACTCATTCATGCTAGCCAGACATTCCAAATAAATATAGTCTCATTTGCCAGCATTTAGCCTGTATCCCTCCAAACCCTTCCTATTCATGTACCCATCCAGATGCCCTATAAATGTTGTAACTGTACCAGCCTCCACCATTTCCTCTGGCAGCTCATTCCATACACACACCACCCTCTGCATGAAAAAGTTGCTCCTTAGGTCCCTTTTAAACCTTTTCCCTCTCCCCTTAAACCTATGCCCCTCTAGTTTTGCTCTCCCCTAGTCTAGGGAAAGGTCCTGGGCTATTCATCCTATCCATGCCCGTCATGATTTTATAAACCTCTGTAAGTCAGTTTTCACAGTGGAAGACACCACAAGCAACAAACCAGAACTTCAACAGAGTCAAGGGGCAGTGATGAGTGCAGTGGCCATCACTAAGGAGAAGGTGCTGGTGAGGCTGAAAGGTCTGAAGGCGGGTAAACCACCTGGACTACACAGTTCTAAAGGAGGTAGCTGAGGCGATTGTGGAGGCATGGGTGGTGATCTTTCAGGAATCACTGAAGTCAGGAGGGCCCCAGAGGATTGGAAAGTGATTAATGTAACACCCCTATTTAAGAAGGGAGGTCTGGTTAGCCTGACCTCGGTTGTTAGTAAGATTTTAGAGTATTATTAAGGGTGAGTTTGCAGAAGTGCATGGTAAAATAGGGCTGAGTCAGCACGGCTTTGACAAGACGAGGTCATGCCTGACAAATCTGTTAGAATTCTTTGAGGTGGTAATGAGCAAGTTAAACAAGGCACAGCCATTGGATATGATCGATTTGGATTTCCAGAAGACCTCAGACAAAATGCCATGAGGAGGCTGCTAAACAAGATAAGAGCCCATGGTGTTAATGGCAAGGTACTGGAATAGATAGGGATTGGCTGACTGGCAGAAGGTAGAGAGTGGGGATAAAGGGGTCTTTTTCAGGACAGCAGCTGGTGACTAGTGGAATTCTGCAGGGTTCCGTGCCAGGACCACAACTATTCACGTTATACGTTAATGATGTGAACAAAGGAACTGAGGGCACTGCTGTTGTGTTTGCAGATGACACAAAGATAAGTGGAGGGAGAGGTAGTGTTAAGGAAGGGGAGAAGCTGCAGAAGGACTCAGACAGGCTAGGTGAGTGAGCAAAGAAGGGGCAGATGGAATACAATGTGGGAAAGTGCAAGGTTATGCACTTTGGAAGGAAGGATAGAGGTGTAGACTATTTTCTAAACAGGGAAAGACTTTGGAAATCTGAAACACAAAAGAATTTGGGAATCCTAGTTCAGTATTATCTTAAGGTTGTGATGCAGGTTCAGTGGCAGTTAGGAAGTCAAATGGAATGTAAGCATTCATTTGAAGAGGGCTAGAATATAAGAGCAGTGATGTACTGCTGAGACTATTTAAGGCTCTGGTCAGACTGCATTTGGAATATTGTGATCAGTTTTGGGCCCCATTTGTGAGGAAAGATGTGTTGGTGTCGGAGGAGGTCCAGAGGTAGTTTACAAGAATGATCCTGGGGATGAAGGGCTGGTCATATGAGGAGCAGTTGAAGACTCTGGGTCTGTACTTGATGGAGTTTGGGAGGATGGGGGGGATCTGATTGAAACTTACCAAATACTGAGAGGCCTGGATACAGTGGATGTGAAGAAGATGTTTCCACTAGTAAGAGAGACTAAGATGTGACAGCACAGCCTTAGAGTGAAGGGATGACCCTTTAAAAATGAGATGAGGTGGAATGTCTTCAGCTGGAGGGGGGTGAATCTGTGGCACTCATTGCCACAGAGGGTTGTGGAGGCCAAGTCATTGAGTATTTGAGACAGAGATAGATAGGTTCTTGATGGATAATGGGATCAAAAGTTATGGGGTAAAAGGCAGGAGGATGGGATCAAGAAATATAATCAAACATGATTGAATGGTGGAGCAGACTTAATGGGCCCAATGGCCAAATTCTGCTCTATATCCTCTGGTTCTTATGATCTGACTAACACCTTCCTTTAAAACCCTAGAATCAGGTCCATCAGGATCCGGAAACCTGTCGACCCACAATTCCAACAGTTTGCTCAATAACACTTCCCTGGCGACTAACTTTCTTGAGTTCCTCTCTCCCTTCCATTTCCCAACTTACAGCTAATCCCAGGATGTTACTTGTATCTGCTGTGGTGAAGACTGATGCATAATCTCTGTTCATTTAAATTGCCATCTCATTTTCCATTGCTAATGTCCTAAACTCACTTTCTATAAGACCAACGCTCATTTTATTAACTTATTTAAAATTTCTGGAAAATTTGTATTTTCTGTTTGCACTATTTCTATCTAGCTTGTTCTTGTACTGTACTCTATTCATCACCCCTTCAATAATCTTAAAATTTCATACTATCTTGAACTTTTTAATTTAATTTTTAGGAAGAGGGTCCTCTCCTTGGAATTTGGGGGCAGGCTTGGGGGTCGTATGGTGGCTCAGTGGTTAGCACTGCTGCCTCACACACCAGAGACCCAGGTTTGATTCGACCCTCAGGCAACTGTCTGTGTGGATATCCAGTTCTGAGGAAGGGTCACCTGACCCGAAACGTTAACTCTGTTTTTTCCTTCACAGATGCTGCCAGACCTGCTGAGCTCTTCCAGGAACTTGTTCCGACCATATGCAGGTTAAGTGGATTGGCCATGGTAAGGTTACAGGGATGGGGTGGAGGCATGGGTCTGGACGGAATGCTCGTTGGAAGGTCTGTGAAGATTTGATGGGCTAAATGGCCTCTTTCTGCACTGAAGGGATTCCATAATTATGTGAATTTTCCATTCTCATTGGAACGTATTTGTTCTATTCTGAAATATCCCCACATGTAGGCTATTACATCTCTACTGACTTTGCCTTCAACCTAATTTACCGGTTCACTTCAGCTGGCTTTATTTCCATGCCCCAGTTGAAAACACCAGTCTTGGGCTCAGTCTTCTCTCCCTCAAACTGAGTATAAAATTCAATCATATTATTGTTGCTGCTACCAAGGTGCACTTTCACGATGAGGAAATAAAGTATAACTATCCCATTGCTCAATACCAACTTCAGTATAGCCTGTTTTCTGATTGTTTCTGGAGTTTGCTATTCTAAGAAACCATCCGAAAAACATTTTCAGAGCTCTGCATCTCAACCATCTTTGTCCATCTGATTGTTCCAGTCTAGATGCAGATTAATATCTTCCATTAGTATTGCTGTGCCTTTCTGACAATCTCAGGTTAGAGGAATGTCCCAGAGTTTGGAATTCTACTGGACAGAGCTCTGAATAATGAGTTTGTAATGTTGGTCATCAAGATTAAGAATGCAGAAACTCACCATGCGTCCTCAGACAGCACCTTCCAAATCCACAACCACTTCCATCCAGAAGGACAAGGGCAGCAGCACATGCAAATTCCCTCCCAGCCACTCACCCTCCTGACTTTGAATACAGCACCATTCCTTCAGTGCTACTGGGTCAAAAACCTGGAATTCCCTCCCTAAGGACCACTTTCTGAAGTTGGTAATAGCTGCTCAGAAAGCAATAAACAGAAAGTTTCAAACAAGAAACAAATGCAGAGAGAGAGAAAGAGAAAACAGAGACAGAGATGAGAGAAAGAGACCAAGACAGGAGTTTGACATGGCCATACAAAGAGTGACAGAAAAACACAAACTGACAGAAAGACAGAAAATGATATGAAGACAGGCAAGTCCTTTTTTTTTGCTCTGTTAGTTCATAAGCTGATGCTTTAGCTCTTGGAAAGAAACCAATGGAATGTCTCTTGGCCTCAGCTCAGCCACTGACAATGCCCTGGGCACATCTCCCTCACCTTTCGATGTGTGACTGACTAAATCACATCCGTATCAAGTGGCCACATATACTGAGGTTCTGCAGACGTGGAGTCAGGTCTGGAACCAGCAGGTCACAATTTGGCAGAGAAGTAACTGCCGCAGCACTCCCCCCTCCTCCTCTTCCTCCTCCTACCCGCATGGTCTCCCAAGGAATGGTCCCTCAGTTCAGCTATAGGTCGACTGAAAGCTGTGACCTCTGGGGTCCTGTCACTGGGCAGTATAAACATGGGGAATCCCTTACCGGTTTGGGGCAGTGGATATATCGAGCGAGGCTGATGATCAAGTCATGAGTGATAGGATCCACTAGATTGCGGAAACTTGCATATCTGCAGAGGACGTCATCCAGTGAAGTCGACTCCATTCCTAAATCCTGTAGTAGAACAGACAAAGAAACAGTGCAACAGTTATATCATCTCATTCCTAAATTTCGGACATTGCAATGAATTTACAGCCATACTTTCTGAAGTGCAGTCTTTGGTGTACTGTGGGAAAAACAGTCATTGATACATTCACAGCAAGTTCTCACAAACTGCAATCATAGAATCGCTGTGAGATTTCAGCTCAGGAACAGGCCACTCAGTCCATTAGGTCTGTACTGGCTTTGTGCAAAGCAGCTCAGCCAATCCCAGTCCCCCATCTTTCCCCATAGCCAATCTGTTTTAAACAATGTTGGTCACCCTGTAATTCCCTCTAACAATCACTGCAGTCCTTCAATTCTGACGTCTGTGCATTCTGGCTTTTCATTGCCCCACCACTGGCAGTGCAGCTACTTCCTCAGAATACGTTTCTGCCTCAGACTCTGCTCTTTTAAGACATTCTTTTACAATCTACTGAGGGAGTGCTGCACAATCATAGCATCAGTCCTGAAGGAGTGACAGTACTAAGGAGTGCTGCACTGTTAGAACATAAGAAATAGGAGCAGGGGTGGCCCATTCTTCTTAACATCTGCCCTGTCAAGCCTCCCTCAGAATCCTGCATCTTTCAACAAAATCACCCTCAGACTTCGAAACTCCAGTGAATACAGGTCAAATCTGTTTAGCTGTTCTTGATGAATCAGCTCCTTCATCCCAGGAATCAGTTGAGCGGAACTCTTTTGAACTGCCTCCAGTGCCAATAGATCCTTTCTTAAAAACTATACACAGTGCAGGCACAGCTCACCAACGCCCAGTGCAGTTGTAATAGGACTTCATCCATTTTACAGTCCAACCCTCTGGCAACAAAAGATTAAATTCCACTTCCTTCTCAATTACTTGCTGTATCTGCATGTTAACCTTTTGTGTTTCATGTACAAGAACACCCAGAGCCCTCTGCGCTGCACATTTTTGGAGTCTCTCTCTATTTAACCAGTAGTTTGCCTTTTGGTCCTTCTCACCAAAGTATGTGACCTCACACTTTCCAGTACTTAATTCCATCTGCAAAGACTTTTCCCTCATCTCAAACTATCCATATCCCCTTGTGTCCTCATCACTACATGACCCTACCTATTTTTTGTATCATCAGCAAATTTAGATACATTACACTCTGCCCCTCTCCGTGTTATGAATATAGACAGTACTAGCACTGATTCCTGTGGCACTCCACAAGTTATGTCTTTCCAACATAAAAAAGACCCATTAATCCCGATTCTGTGTTTTTTTGTGTGTTAACCAATCCTCAATCCATGCTCATACCTTATTCCCAATACAGTGAGCTCCCATCTTGTGCAATAACCTTTTACGTGGCATCTTATCAAGTACCTTTTGGAAATTCGAATACACTACATCTATCAGTTCCACTTTATCAACTCAGTAAGTTGTATCTTTAAAGAACTTCCTGGCAAATTGTCAAACATGACTTCCCTTTCACAAAACCATTTGACTCTGACTGTTTTAAGCTTTTCTAAATGACCTGCTATTTCTTCCTTAATAATGGATTCCAGCATTTTTCCAATGATAGATGTTAGACTAATTGGCCTGTAGTTTCCTGCTTTCACTCTCCCTTCCTTCTTGAACAAGGCCATCAGATTAGCAGTTTTCCAAGCTGCTGGAGCCTTCCTCAAATCCAGTAAGGAATATTTTGACCAATATCTCCATTCTCTTTAAAGCCACTTCCTTTAAAGCCCTTGGTTGGAGACCATCAGGTCCTGTCAATTATCTGTTATTTGTCCCATTAGTTTGACAAATACCTAGTCCTTCATGATGGAGTCTGGTACACGAGCTATCTTTCCATTAGCATTTTGCTTATCAATATCTTTTAAGATATTTCCATCACCATGAACACTGATGCAAAATATTGCTTAAAAACATTTGCCACTTCCCTGTTAACCTAATACTCACTTTAGTTACTTTTTTTAAAATCTATTCGTAGAACCACTGCTGTTTGCTTTTATTTTCTTGCCAATTTAGGGTCTGCACTGTCAGAGGGTCAGTGCTGAGGGAGTGGGTGCTGAGGGAGGGTCAGTGCTGAGGGAGTGCCACACTGTCAGGCAGTCAGTGCTGAGGGAGTGGGCACTGTCGGAGGGTCAGTGGCGAGGGAGCGCCGCACTGTCGGAGGGTCAGTGCTGAGGGAGCGCCGCACTGTCGGGAGAGTCAGCGCTGAGGGAGCGCCGCACTGTCGGAGAGTCAGCGCTGAGGGAGCGCCGCACTGTCCGGAGAGTCAGCGCTGACGGAATGGGCACTGTTGGAGGGTCAGCGCTCAGGGAGCGCCTCACTGTCAGAGAGTCAGCGCTGAGGGAGCGCCGCACTGTCGGGAGAGTCAGCGCTGAGGGAGCGCCGCACTGTTGGAGGGTCAGTGCAGGGGGAGCACCACACTGTTGGAGGGTCAGTGCAGAGGGAGCGCCGCACTGTCGGAGGGTCAGTGCAGAGGGAGTGCCGCACTGTCGGAGGGTCAGTGCAGAGGGAGTGCCGCACTGTCGGAGGGTCAGTGCAGAGGGAGCGCCTCACTGTCGGAGGGTCAGTGCAGAGGGAGCGCCTCACTGTCGGGAGAGTCAGCGCTGAGGGAGCGCCGCATGGTCGGAGGGTCAGTGCAGGGGGAGCACCGCACCGTCAGGAGAGTCAGCACTGACGGAATGGGCACTGTCGGAGGGTCAGTTGAGGGGAGAAACCTCTGTTGAGCTCCTCATTAACTTATTTGTTCATAATTCAACAGTGCAGCTGGTAATTTTGTTCCCAGATCAGAACTCCTGCATAAGCAGGAAATCACAGGAGATGCGTATATACCCCATCTGCTAACTGGTGGAACCGATAATGTTTCTTACAGGACCTCATTAAACGGAGTGCTGGTCCTTGGGTGTGCATTTCTATCTTTTAATTTCCCAGGTGTAGAGTGAAGAAAACATTCAGCCCCAGTGCGTGGATCTCAGGAAGGAAAGGCTGGCCTTGAACAGCGTATACCACACATTCAGCCTGGGGATAAAAGGGTTAAATTGTGAGGACAAGTTGCATAGACTAACTTGTAAATCCTTAAGTCACAAACACCTAATTGTGGTACTCGAAATGATAAAGGCATTTCCTGGGTCACAGAGAGTACCTATTTTCACTGCAGCTGGTGTCCAGCATCCACAAGGAGGGAGAGAACCTTAAAGTCTGGGTGATGTCAATAAAGCACGTTCTCAAACAAAGGAAATATGGAACATTGTCCCTGTTACCATCACTGAATCCCCCACTATCAACATCCTGGGGGTTACCATTGACTCAACACTCAACTGGGCTCACCACATTAACACAGTGGCTATAACAGCAGGTCAGAGATTAGGAATAGTGCAGTGAGTAACTCACCTCCTGTCTACCATCTACAAGGCACAAGTCAGGAATGTGACAGAACACTCCCCACTTGCCTGGATGAGTGCAGCCCCAACAACACTCAAGAAGCCTGACACCATCCAGGACAAAGCAGCCCGCTTGATTGGCACTACATCCAGAAACATCCCACTCCCTCCACCACTGACAAACAGCAGCAGCAGTGTGTACCACCTAAATACATGGGAACACCACCAGCTGCAAGCTCTCCTCCGAGCCATTCACCATCCTGACTTGGAAATATATCATCCTTCCTTCAGTGTCGCTGGGTCAAAATCTTGGAATTCCCTCCCTAAGGGCATTGTGGGTCAATAGGTGGGCTGCAGCAGTTCAAGAAGGCAGCTCCCCACCACCTGGCAATGAAGCTGACACTTCCAGCAATGCTCACATCCCACAAATGCATTTTTAAAAAAGGCTCATGGTGCTGGGTGCCAATTAAAACATTTAAGACTGAGATGAGTACACTTTTATTGGGGTAGGGAGTCAGCAAAGTGAAGCAATTACGATGGATAGAGTTGAGATGCAAACAATCATGGCATAATGGAGTGACCCAACAGGCTCAAAGGACTGAATGGCCCCATCCTGCTCCTAAAATATTCATTCATAACTTTGCACGCAGTTGGCAAGTTAACCCACAGTCCATTAGCAACCTCGGTAAATATTACAGCTGAAAGTTTTAGCCTGTTGGTCAAGATGCAGACACTTTCCTGCAATTAACTGCAAATCCTGAGCCAGGAGCTGCAACCTGAAGCCTGTCCGTGGGATATCTGCATGCAGAGGAGAGATGGATTTACTGCCAGAGGCTAACAGATTACATGAGTTAGTTTAATAGAGTGACAGCCGTATAAATAGGAGCGAAATATTCACTGGTATAGGAAAGGGAAAGACAGGGAAGAGAATCCCCGCGTGCGCACACACACACACACACTCTCTCTCACATTGACACACACCCACACAGGCACATACCCACACACTCTCACATAGACACACCCACACACTCTCACACAGACATACACCCACACAGGCACACGTCCGCACCCTCTCACATAGACACACCCCCACACCCACACACACAATGGTGAATGGACGAGACGAGAGAGATGATTGTAGAATGCATTGGGCGAGACAGTTTTTGTCCATTTGTTACTTGCCATGACGCGTTGCAGTCTTTGAAAATGTGGGATTCAAGACTGAGAAACCCAACCTTACCAAAGCTGAGAGCAAACTGCTTGGGGATAATGCTGCCACGGCTGTTTAAGAGTAATTATCTGTAATAATAATAAATGTGACTGTGACGAAGCATGACTAAGGATAGGAGTGTGATAGGAACTGTGATATTTAACACTTGTTATTATCTTCTTACAGCTTCTGTGAAGGGAAATTTCTGTTTCTATCATGCCGTAACATTCTCGGGTAGTGTCAAAGCTTTTTACAGCCTAGTTTTTACATTCGTTCAGAGGATGTGGGCATTGGTGGCTGGGCCAGCATTTACGATCCATCCTGAATTGCCCCTTGAGAAGGTGGTGGTGAGCTGCTTTCTTGGACCCACCTGCTGGGCTGACGCACAATGCCTTTAGGGAGGGAATTCCAGGATTTTGACCCAGCGACAGGGAAGGGACAGCGATATGGTGCGTGGCTTGGAGGGGAACTTGTAGGGGATGGTGTTCCCACGTATTTACTGCCCTTGTCCTTCTCGATGGAAGTGGCCGTGGGTTTGGAAGGTGCTGCCTCAGGATCTTTGGTTCTGCAGTGCATCTTGTAGATAGGACACACTGCTGCAACTGAGCGTCGGTGGTGGAGGGAGTGGGATGTTTGTGGATGTGGTGCCAATCAAGTGGGTTGCTTTGTCCTGGATGGTGTCAAGCTTCTTGAGTGTTGTTGGAGCTGCACCCATCCAGGCAAGTGGGAAGTATTCCATCACATTCCTGACTTGTGCCTTGTGGAATGACACAGAGGCAGACAGTTGAACCCAATCTGCCTTTCTACCACTGTATTCACAGTACAATAAAACTCAACTGTTGAGGACCCCCACTAGTTCCTAACCAGACTTTTCAATAACCAAACCCATACTTTGTGAATAATTAATTGTATGCACTGGCTTTGTATCGCAAACAAAAGACTTAACAATTTATTGAAAACAAAATAAATTTAGCAAGAAAATGAATTAAACAGGATAATCAGATTAATGTTCATGATGTGACATAGAAAATTGATGAAGGCAGAGCAGCAGACATTGTCTATATGGATTCAGCAAATCATTCAACAAGGTTCTGTATGGTAAACTGGTTAATAAGGTTAAATCTCATGGTATCCAGGGGTACTAGCCAATTGGATACAAAACTAGCCTGAAGGTAGGAGACAGAGGATGGTAGAGGGTTGCTTTTCAGACTGAGGCCTGTGACCAGTGGTGTGCCACAGGATCAGTGCTGGGTCTACTGCTTTATGTCATTAATATAAATGATTTGGATGTGAATATAGGAGGTATAGTTAGTAAGTTTGCAGATGACACCAAAATAGGTCATGTAGTGGACAGTAAAGAAAATGATCTCAGAATACATGTGAGGTGTGGCATTTTAGAAATCAGGGCAGGACTTATACAGTTAATGGTGGGGCCCTGGGGAGTGTTGCAGAACAAAGAGACTTAGGGGTGCAGGTTCCTTGAAAGAGGAGTCCCAGGTAGACAGAGTGGTGAAGAAGGCATTTAGCATGCTTGCCTTCGTTGGTCAGAACGTTGAGTATACAAGTTGGGAGGTCATATTGCGGCTGTACAGGACATTGTTTAGGCCACTATTGGAATACTGCGTGCAATTCTGGTGTCCCTGCCATAGGAAGGATGTTGTTAAACTTCAAAGGGTTCAGAAAAGATTTACAAGGATGTTGCCAGGGTTGGAGGGTTTGAGCTATTGGGAAAGGCTGAATAGACTGGGGCTATTTTCCCGGAATGTCTGAGTTGGAACCTTATAGAGGTTTATAAAGTCATGAGGGTCATGGATAGGATAAATAGCCAAGGTCTTTTTCCTGGAGAGGGGAAGCCCAAAACTAGAGGGCATAGGTTTAAGGTGAGAGGGGAAAGATTTAAAAGTGACCTAAAGGGCAACTTTTTCACGCAGAGGGTGGTGTGTGTGTGTGTGGAATGAGCTGCCAGAGGAAGTGGTGGAGGCAGGTACAATTACAACATTTAAAAGGCATCTGGATGGATATAGGAATGCGAAGGGCTTACAGAGATATGGGCAAAATAGATCTAGATTTATTTAGGCTATCTGGTTGGCATGAGCGAGTTGGACCAAAGGGTCTTTTTCCGTGCTGTACAGCTCTATTACTCTATCTGCTTGAACACACGGTCTCTTCCAGACTTGCTAGAACCAATTCTCAGGTACTGATCTCATCAATAGCCAACTTCTGTTATCTGTTGAAACACTATGCATCATCTCTAAATAGTGGCTGTGTGATCTTATATCCAAACAAGTGTGAAGCCAGGAATTGGTTCACATCTCATCCAAAAGGTCAGCACCACCAACTGGAGCATTCCGCCCCACCGCCCTGTAGATGTCCTGGGAATGCCAGCTTGGATTCTGGGCACATGTCCCCTGAGGGGGTTTGAATCCACAACTTTAAAGGAAGGTGCCATTACTAGAACACTTCAGTATGAAATCATGACAAAAAAAACCTGGCAATGAGGAAGACTGCAGAATTTTATATCAAAATCAGATTTATGTGGAGATGTGTCAAGAAATACGACCTTTCTTCTATAATGCTTGGTTGAGATTTTAAGATAGATTGGAACTGAGACAAGTGAGGCCAATCATTTTATTGCAACATCAGCTGAAACTTTAAAATGTGTCCCTGAGTGTTCTTTGGGGGAATGGCTGCATCTTGTAAGTGGTTTCATTGCTGGGATTCAGTGTGACCTGGAGCTCTGCTTCACACAAGGACATTGACAGGAAGAAGGAAGGTGCCCAGAAAGGCAGATCGTGACACTGCAGAAACTGTGTGAGTGTTCTATTAATACATAGACATGCTGGAGAATATCATAGCTCGATCCTTGTGGACAGTAGAACATCAGGGACAAAGTACAATGTCATGAGCAAGCAGGATGAAAGCTGTGATGATTTGTCGCTGCAGTATGACCATCCAGATGTGTTCTGGTCCATGTTCAGCAGCTGTGGGGATTCAATCTAGCCACAGTAGATTTTTTGATATAAAAAACAAGATATAAACACATAATTTTGATGAAAACATTCATGGCCAGTGTAAATAACACGGCATGCATCCCCATTTACATTACAGGGAAGAACAATCTGTACATATTATAGGGACATACCAACCTGCTTGTATGTTATAGGAAAATACAGTATTGTGTATATGAAAACAGCAATCCTATGTATATTATAGAGAAAGGTAGCCCCTTTGTGCTTTATGGAAAGTAACAACCTCCATATATACGATAGAGAATAACGGTCTTTGTGTACAGTACAGAGAATAGCAGTTCCTGTCTTTATTATAGAGATTAGCAGCATCTTTGTGGATTATAGCGAATAGTGGTCCCTGTGTATATTGTAGAGAATAGCAATGCCTGTGTATGTCATAGAGAATAGAAGCCCACTGGTATATTATAGAGAATAACAGTCTCTTTGTATAATACAGGGTATAAAAGCACATATATCAAACACATACTGTGCATGTGGCAAACAGAATTAGTGCACATTGTGATGCTGAAGAGGAGGGAAAATGTGACACTGACAGGAGCAAACGATACGAAACATTTATTCACAACAGGACTGAGTCCCATGAGCATTGCAATGATCCTGCAGAGGTGTACACACTGCTTTCAATCCAGTCAAGTGTCTGAAATTAGTCAAGAGGGCCCTTTGCTTTCAGATAAACACAGAATAATGTGCTGATGTCCTCTGAGCTTCCATCAGGCTAATTTAATGCAGCATTAATGGTTCAGCAATAAGCCGAAGGCTTTGATTGAGAGAGCTCAGGGCTTGATATGCCAGTCTGACACTCCCCAGTCAGTCAACAGCTCTACTGTGAACCACTACAGTAATTCCATCAATCGATCCAACACTAAACAGCTTCACACGCACTGATTCATTTCAAAATTAGATCTCAAATTTACCGACATTTTCTTCAAACTGCCATATATACAGCAGTGCCTTTCATCCCAGGAGGGAACTGAACACAGAGCCGGTCTTATTCAGGTGTTCCCCAGATACAGGCAGTCTATCTGGATGTTGCAGTTATGACTCAGAATTCAGAAGTGGCATATGGTGAACAGAGACAGGTGTTGGGCATGGTGTCCCCGGCCCTTGTAGTAACACACATAGAGACAGTCAGAAATATTGAGTGAGAATTCATGTTAAGGCTACTCAGACTGATAACCACTCGCAAATCTTCCCATGACTACACACTGCTCTCTAGGGATCCTCAGAGAGTCAGTGCTGAGGGAGTGCCGCACTGTCGGAGGGTCAGTGCTGAGGGAGTGCCACACTGTCGGAGGGTCAGTGCTGAGGGAGTGCCGCACTGTCGGAGGGTCAGTGCTGAGGGAGTGCCGCACTGTCGGAGGGTCAGTGCTGAGGGAGCGCCACACTGTCGGAGGGTCAGTGCTGAGGGAGCGCCGCACTGTCGGAGGGTCAGTGCCGAGGGAGCGCCGCACTGTCGAAGGGTCAGCACCGAGGGAGCGCCGCACTGTCGAAGGGTCAGCACTGAGGGAGCACCGCACTGTCGACGGGTCAGTACTGAGGGAGCGCCGCACTGTCGAAGGGTCAGTACTGAGGGAGCGCTGCACTGTCGGAGATACACCCCTTCAGAACAAATGCAAAACCTGCCCTTGTACACACAGAAGATTACTCTTGGAAGAAAAATGTGAGTTTCTCCTAAGCAACTTTCCACAATCAACAGCTCTGATGGAAGCTCAGAGGGTATCTGAAAAATACTGTGTCTGTTCATTTATTGGAATGTTGCCTGTGGGATCTTGCTTTACAGCTGCTGTATAAAGCTGTCACTGAACTCCAATGTAAGTCATTTTATCTGAAATGTGGTCTTTATTCATTCAATGGGGTGTGGGTGGCACTATCCCCCAATTACCCAGAGGGCAGTTAACAGTCAAGTACATCACCGTGGGTCTGGAGTCACGTATGGGCCAGACCAGGTAGGGAGGGCAGATTTCCCTCCCTAAAAGGCATTCGTGAACCAGATGAGGTTTTACCACAATTGTAACAAACGATACTAGATTCACGGTCGCCATCACAGAAATGAGCTTTCACTTCCAGACTGATTTAATTAAATTGAAACTCCCCCAGTTGACTTGGCAGGATTAGAACTTGCGTCCCAGAGCATTAGCCTGGACTCCTGGGTTACTGATCCAGTGATATTACCATTACATCACTGTATCCCCAAGGATGACATTTAATAAATGATTTAATTATGTTCATTTATGATGTAGCTTTAACTTCTTGCACATTAGGCTTGATGATCATACACCGTTAATTAGGAAAGAACTTTTCCTTCCAAGAAACCAGCATTTGTAATGCCAAGGGGTCGGTGAGTTGGTGGTCTCAGGCAGGGCGTGGTACCACCTTGGGCCTCTGATTACAGAAAAAGGAAGTAAATCAGACTCCTTCTCACTGACTCCTCACTGCAGGCTTCAGCCACGAATACAGATGTTGTGCATGAAGGGACAGCTGTGAAGCCCCATTCATGGAACAACTGGCCAACAATCAATGATTAAGCATGCACATGTCCAGCAAGCAATTAGACCATATCCCAGGTTCCATTCCTCCTCAGGATGTGCCTAGTCCCTGGCAAGGCCCAAGATGTCTTTTGAGAAAGACTGAAAATAGGAGCAGGTGTATGCTATTCGGCCCTTTGAGCCTGCTCGGCCAGTTGTTGTGATCGTGGTTGACCATCCACCTCAATAGCCTGTTCCTGCTTTGCCCCCATATCTTTTGATCCCTTTAGCCCCAAGTGCTATATCTAACTCCTCCTTGAAATCATACAATGTTTTGGCCTCGAACATTTCTGTGGTAGAGAATTCCACAGGGTCCCCACTCTCTGGGTGAAGGAATTTCTCCTCACCTCAGTCCAAAATGATTTACTCCGTATCCTCAGAGTGTGAACCTTGATCCTGGACTCCCCCGTCATTGGAAACATCCTTTCTGCATCTACCCTGTCTAGTCCTTTATTTTATATTTTATAGGATTCTAATGAGACCCCGTTCTCAATCTTCTGAACTCCAGTGTATACATTACTAATCAAACCAGTCACTCCCTGTATGTCAGTCCCACCATCCCAGGAATCAGTCTGGTGAACTTTCACTGCAGTCCCTCTCTAGCAAAAACATCCTTCCTCAGATAATGATACCAAAACTACACACAGTATCCCAGGTGTGGTCTCACTAAGGCCCTGAATAATTGCAGCAAAATGCCATGTGCCTGTACTTAAATCCTCGCACTATGAAGACTGACATACCTTTTGCCTGTATCACCTGTTGCACCAGCATCTTACCTTCTGCAGCCAGTATACAAGGACACCCTGGTCTCATTGTACACTCCCCTTTTCCTGTTCATGACCATTAGACAATAATCTGCTCTCCCCTTTTTGCGCCCAAAGTGGAAAACCTGACATTTATCCACATTATACTGCATCTGCCCACCAACTCAGCTTGTCTACATCACACTGAAGCTTCTCTACATCCTCCTCATAGCTCAGCCTCGCACCCAGATTTGTGTCATTTGCAAATCTGGAAATATTACATTTACCTCTTTCATCTAAATCATTCATATATTGTGAATAGCTGGGGTCCAGCACTGATCCCTGTTGAACCCCACTAGTCACTGACTGCCATTCTGAAAAAGACCTGTTCACTCCTACACTGTTTCTTGTCTGCCAATCAGTTCTCTATTCATTTCAATACACTATCCCAATCTCATGCAATTTACTCTTACATGCTAATCTCTTATGTGGGACTTTATCGAAAGCCTTCTGTAAGTCCAAGTTAACTACCTCCACTGGACACCTCTCATCAACTCTATGAGTTACATCCTCAAAGAATTCCAGGAGATTTTCAACCATTACCACCCTTTTGTAAACACATGCCAATTCTGTCCTGCCACTATTTTTCCAACTGCCCAGTTATTAAGTCTTTTATAATGGACTCGCATTTTTCCCACTATTGACATGACAATGTGGAAAATGAGAGTGTGCAAAAAGGTGAAGGAGAGCAGCCCAAATGAAGCAGACCTGGCATAAATCTCAATTCCTGTTCACAGCTTCTGTTTCCAATAACAGCTGCAGTGTGTCTTTTATGGCAATGGAATCATTCAATGAGAAATAATTTGACAAAAGCAGAAGTGCTTCAGCAGAAGTGCTTCAGATACTGAGACACTTCACAGTTTCTCAGGAATGAAAAATCAGATGCTGAAGGGTGCAGATGAGACCAATCTTTAGGACAAATAGTTCCTGTTACTCAAACCCAAACTCTTGCCAAAGGTGATTCAGAGTGAATCTGAATGAGTAGATGTAAGTGGTTCAGAATATTATTGTCACAGACTAAAATTGAGTATATGCAGGCTCTACACAGAAACTAGGAAGAAGGTGGGACTCACTCCTGTAGGGAGTGGCTGGGGGTATTGTGATGATACATTGAAGGGGGGCATTGAATAAACATGTGAGGGAGAAAGGAATTCAGAGATGCTGACACGAAAAAAAAGAAAAAAGTCTTGCACTTCTTCAGTGCCTTTCACAACCTCAGGATAATGAAAGCAATGAACTACTTTTGAAACGTAGTCATGGTTATAAAGTAAAAACTCTTGTGAGCTAAAAGATGCATCACAGTAACTCATCCAGCCTCCTTCAAAAGCATCTTCTAAACCTGTGATCACTACCACCAAGAAAGACAAGGGTAGCAGATACTTGGGAACATCACCCCCTTTAAGTTCCTCCTCAAGCCATGCACCATCCTGACTTGGAAGTATATTGCTGTTCCTTCAATGTTGCTAAGTCAAAATCCTGGAATTCCCTCCCTGAGGACCTTGTGGGTCAACCCACAGCACACGGACTACAGCGGTTCAAAAAGGCAGCTCACTCCAGGCTAATGAGAGATGGACAATACATTCACATCCCACGAACTATTGGAAACATACATAGCAGCCAATTTTCACACAGCAATATCTCACAGATTGCAATATGATAACAAGGTAATCTGACTTTTAAAGTGATGCTCACAGTGGAATAATTATCGGTCTGGACACATCGGGGGAACACCCTGTTCTCTACTCTCTAAAGTTTCCTGCTGCCTGGCCCTGAATGCACATCTCTCACCAGTTTTTCTCCTCTCTTCCCTCACGTCCTCTCCAAACTCATCTTGTCTGAGACCCAAATCTTTTTGTCAGAAAAAAACAATAATTTTGAAACGGTGAGAGACTGGGACATGTTGGTATTCAGAAGGACCTCAGCGTACATACATTACAGAAAGTGAACATGAACATACAGGAAGAAATTACAAAGACAAATAGCATTTTAGCCTTCATTACAAAAGGACTGGAGTAAAGAATTCTGACTGCAGTGATTACAGGACAATGATGACACCACGCCTGTAATATACTATCCAACACTGTCTTCCTTACCCCAGGCAGGATATATACACCTTACAGCCGGTGCAACAATGGCCCATGCATTTCTGGGTGCAGGGAATTGTCCTATGAGGAGAGACTGAAGATTATGTTTCTAAAGTTTAAGAGAATTAGAGGTGACATATAATTATCAGAAGGTTTGACTGGGTAAAAGCTGAGAAATTGTTTCCCCAGCTGGAGAGTCTAAGACACAGAGTTACAGTCTGAGAGTAAAGAGCTGATCATTTCTGATTGAGAGGAGAATGTTCTTTACTGAGGCAGCTGTGAATCCTCGGGACTCTCCATTGCAGAGTAGGGGGTTGGGGTGCGTGGTGGGAGTTCAGTTGTTGAGTACATCTAGGGCTGAGGTGAATAGGTTTTTGGACACTGAGAAAATCAGGGACAGGAGGCTATAAAGGTAAGATGTAGCTGAGGTAGAAGATCAGCCGTCATGTTATTAAATGGTGAAGCAGATTCAAAGGGCTGAACGGCCTCCTCATGTTTCTATTTCTTATATTCTAATACTCACTTGACTCTGTTTAATTAAAATACTGACCACCTAACATCCCTTCCTGGTTCTTATGTCCTTTGATATTATTAACTATTCCTTCTCCTGTTTATGCACTCCTTCAAGTTTGCTATTATCACCCAAATAACAAACTTGAGTCTATCTTTGCTGCAATTACACATTTTCCACAGATCTTTCCTGCCTGGCACTGAATTAAAGCTAATGATATCTGATCTGACTCTGAGGAAGGTAAACTTTTACTTCTCCTATAACATGGTTAGACACACCAATCTCCTCCAACACCTCTTAGCTATCTTCCAAATAAACAGGATTGCACTTGTCTGGCTCCCTTCTAAACCATGCAATCATCCAAACTAGAATCTGAATTACAAGCAGATGGAGGCCTCTGGTCCTTTGGTGCTTGCTCACCATTCATTAAGTTTGAGACTGATCTAGTTATTCTGCATTCCCCTCAATAAAGCCCCCTTTACATATCAATAATGTATGATCTCTGCCTTAAGGTTTGTCAAAACCTGTCTTCACAGCCTTTCAAGAAAAAGTGTTCCAAAGATTCAGACTCTCTTTGGGATAAAAGTTCTCCTCTTCTCGGTCTTAAATGAATGACACTCCCACCTTAATTTTAAACAGTGACCTCTCATTATAGCCAGGGTCTTACTATAGCCAGGGATGATTTATAGACCACATATTCTTCCCATCACCAAGATTCTGTACCTTTTCGATGGATGGTTAAGATGAAAGACAAAAGAGAACATCTGAGAAATGTGACCCTTCATTTACTCAAGATAAGCAATTGCAGCAATATCTCGGGCCTTTCCCAACTTAATTTTGTAATCTTATAACAAATATGATTATCAGATGGGTTTGAATAAGAACATCCTGTCATCTAATAGGGGCCTACATTTGAGAATATACATTCCATCAGCTTGGGATTCAAACTGTTCTGCTGTGGAGAGACTGTCAGATTGATTCTAAAGGTCGTAAGAATCTGGGTCCACTCCCTTCACCACATATAACTTCACACTGTAACAGCCATTGAGTGCCATCTACCTCAACACATCTGCACACACTGTGCTGAGAAGGAACACACAAACTAGCACATGCGCGCACACACGCACACACACACACAGAGTGCACACACACACACACCCCCCCAAGCACGCACACACTGAACACGCGCGCACACACACACATGTGCATGCACACACACAGAGCGCGCATACACCGAGCGCACACACACACACACGCACGCACACACACACACACCCCGAGCATGCACACACTGAGCGCGCGCACAC
>JAHRHZ010000067.1:16824228-16849275 GCA_024137785.1 Ginglymostoma cirratum | reverse complement strand
CCGCATCTGTTCCCAGGAATTCGCCTCCGCCGCATCTGTTCCCAGGATTCGCCTCCGCCGCATCTGTTCCCAGGATGAGACTTTCCAATCTCGCACATCTCAAATGTCCTCATTCTTCAAGGACCGCAACTTCCCCCCCACAGTGGTCGAGAACGCCCTCGACCGTGTCTCCCGCATTTCCCGGAACACATCCCTCACGCCCCGTCCCCGCAACAATAATCAAAAAAGAATCCCCCTCGTCCTCACATACCACCCCACCAACCTCCGGATCCAACGCATCATCCTCCGACACTTCCGCCATCTACAGTCAGACCCCACCACCAAAGACATCTTTCCCTCCCCACCCTTATCTGCCTTCCGGAGGGACCACTCCCTCCGCGACTCCCTTGTCCGCGCCACACTCCCCTCCAGCCCCACCACACCCGGCACTTTTCCTTGTAACCGCAGGAAGTGCTACACCTGCCCCCACACCTCCTCCCTCACCCCAATCCCAGGCCCCAAGAAGACATTCCACATCAGGCAGAGGTTCACCTGCACATCTGCCAATGTGGTATACTGCATCCGCTGTACCCGTTGTGGCTTCCTCTACATCGGGGAAACCAAGCGGAGGCTTGGGGACCGCTTTGCAGAACACCTGCGCTCAGTTCGCAACAAACAACTGCACCTCCCAGTCGCGAACCATTTCAACTCCCCCTCCCATTCCTCAGATGACATGTCCATCCTTGGCCTCCTACAATGCCACAGTGATGCCACCCGAAGGCTGCAGGAACAGCAAATCATATTCAGCCTGGGAACCCTGCAGCCCAATGGCATCAATGTGGATTTCACAAGTTTCAAAATCTCCCCTCCCCCAACCGCATCCCAAAACCAGCCCAGCTCATCTCCACCTCCCTAACCTGTTTTTCCTCTCACCTCAAGCCACACCCCCATCTCCTATCTACTAACATCATCCCGCCCCCTTGACCTGTCCGTCCTCCCTGGACTGACCTATCTCCTCCCTACCCCCCTACCTACACTCACCTTTACTGGCTCCATCCCCGCCTCTTCGACTTGTCTGCCTCCTCTCCACCTATCCTCTCCTCTATCCATCCTCTATCCGCCTCCCCCTCTCTCCCTATTTATTTCAGAACCCTCTTCCCCTCCCCCATTTCTGATGAAGGGTTTAGGCCCGAAACGTCAAGTTTTCCTGCTCCTATGATGCTGCTTGACCTGCTGTGTTCATCCAGCCCCATGCTTGTTATCGTGGCAATGCATGTGTTAACTCCTGTAATGTAAAAACTAGGTGTGGGTAATGCAGTACTGAAATATTAGACAGATGTTTATTTTAGCTCCTGGTATATGCATGTATTACAGTCACAGACATTTCAGTGTCTGGGCTAATACTAGGCTTTTTGGTTAAAACAGTAGCACACTTTCATCAGCATGTCATGCTTCAAGCGGCTTCAGTTAAGATGGAGTTTCAAGCCCTCAGGTAACATGCTGCGGTATATAATGATGACACCATGAACATGTCTCTTAAAGGTCTACCGCATGCTAACTATGAGACATCAAACACCCACTGAAAAATAACCATTTACCACAACTCTCCTTAAGCCAAGTTTGGCTAAGCTTTTATCAACCGTCCGTTGTCATGAGCCTCATTTTAGTGACATATTACAGAATGTACAGCACAGATTGAGACCTGGCCTGTGTTTCTGCTCAACACAAGCTTTCTCCTACATTTCCATTTCACCCTATCACCATCTCCTTCATTTCCTTTCTCCCTTGTGTTTATCCAGCTTCCTCTTGAATGTATCGGTTTACCTCAACAAATCCCTGTGGGAGTGAGCTCCACACTGTCCCTGCTCGCTGGGGGAAGAGGTTTCTTCTGAATTCCTAATTGGATTTATTAGTGATTATCTCAATCTTGTTGTGGACTCCCCCAAACACATTTTCTACAGTTAAGAAAGTACACTTCTGTAGTGAATTCATAAGCTGAGGATGTCCCTGCACCTCTGTCAGCATTCCACCAGCATGGATATTGTGCCCAAGTGTCTTGTGTGGCAAAACGAATCAAGAACTTTAGACAGTGAGAATGAATTATATAGATCATAAACCAAATTAAATAGAACAATGACACCATAATTAAATTAATCAAAGGGTCAAACCAAAGCTCCCCTCAGCAGCTCGTGCTGGTTTGACATTGACCTGTGGTTGGGACAATCCAGGTTCACTATAATCCCTGACCTGTGCAGTTAACTGATTTTAACCAACACACTGTGAATGGCTCCTGCAGCTGAAATGGAGAAGGAAAACCAGTCAGGGCTATTACCCCAATCACTATCAAAGGCCTCAACTGGAAACTGGACAAGGACTGGATTGAATTCAAACTTGATGGCCATCATAGTTGAACAGCCATTTGAAGCTGTATGTCCAGTTTTATTTATGAAAATTGGTGACGAAGTCATGAGAGGGTCTTCCTCAAGCTCATTCTATTGAAACCCATAGCTCAAGTGTCTCTGGAGCAAGAGACTGAAGAGGAGCAGTTTAAAGAACTGAGGAAAGGCCATTTGGCCCCTCGTAGCTACAGCACACAGGGACATGGTTTGGGTTATTCGTTCCTGGGTCTGCATCTAGATATAAAGGACACCATCTCACCCAGAAAAAGAACTCAAAATCAAACAGCACAAATCCGACCTGAATTGAAAGTTCTGACGAGGAAGGAGAAGATCGCACACTGGCTGAGAACAGGCAGATCATAATGTCGTATGACTACAAAAGTATCTGAAAATTAACTTTTAAACCCAGCAAACATTCAGTGGAACTATTAAGCTCTGTGTGTTTTACGTTCCTCTCTGTTCAGGGGAGCTTTTAAAAGAAAGCAGAATAAGAATTGGTGCTCAACAATGATTGCTAAACCCCGCTGTGACAGGGACATGGCACCTAGCATCAAAGTATTGGAATTATTGTATGCTTGGTTAACTGTGCACCTGCAGTGAGGATTCAGCACTACCCCCAACCTTTAACCATTAATTCATTATTGATCATTAATTCCTTATTCATTAATCCATCCCAGTCTAGCTATTTCTGCAGTTCCTGTACAAGATAAACATGCACATTAACACAAATATAGAAAGTTAAAGAACATCACGAGTATTTTCACACTTTGTTTTTGGAAATGGTGGGAAGTTTCATTCAATGATAAAAAAAATCACGGAGGTGGCCACTCAGCCCTTCCTATCTATGCTGGCTTTTCAAAACAGCTTTCCAATTAGTCCCACATTGCCGCAGCAGAATGTGTAAAGCTCTACTTGGTCTTCAGTTATGCGGGGCCATGATCTGATGAATCCATTCGCAACTGCTGATCTAGGCCTATAGGTCCGTAAAATTAGCCTCATGTGGTAGTGTGGTGTGGCACAAGCTGAACATGGAACTGACCTTGGCTGTGAAGGCTTCCAAGGTTGAACAACCCACAGATTGATCAGCCTCTCACATGGGAAACAGAAGCCTGAGTGGAATAAGGGAGGATTGGTCAGGTTGATCTCTGAGGAGGTGAATGAATTGGAAGGGGCTGGGAGTGTGGGGGGAGGCATGGCTCCCAGTTCATCTGTTTTATCAAATTGGATTTTGGAAGGAGAAAGTGTGTGAGTGAAGAGGTGATAAAGCCGTATCAGGGGCTCATCCACTGACCCAGTGAGGGTGCAGCACATAGCAAGGGCTAATCATTACCATTTGGAGAGGCAGTTTACACATTCTCTTCACTGTCTGTGTGACATTCTGCCACCACGAGGTTGTCTGGACAAACACAGGCTGACACCTCCCTGCGGGCATTCACCCCCACACCGTCAGGGAGGTTTCAGCAAAATGAAATTAGGCAAGTGAGGGAGGGAGGGAGAGCGTGGAGGCACTGAGGAGTGAGTGGAGATGAATCCAGTGGCTGGAGTAGACAGGGGCAGAGGGGGTAGGGGCGGAGGTGGGGCGGGGGGAGGAGGACAGGGTAGGGAGGAGGACGGGGTGGGGAGGGATTGAATGGTCAAGGGGGAGAAGTTGGGGAGAGGGCAGGAGGATTAGGGAGGAGGAGTAGTGGGGAGGTGGTTTGAGATGGGGAAGGATTGAGAGGTCAAGGGAGGAGGGATAGGAAAAGGGAAAGGAGGGGTAGGAGAAGGGGAAGGAGTGTAGGAATGGGAAAGGATTGAGGAGTTCAGGGAGGAGGGTGTTGTGGGGCGGGGGATAAGGGTTGCGAATGGGGACATGTCAAGGGAGGATTGGGAAGGGGAGGGTGAATAGGTTCCAGACTTTGGCAGCGATGTGTACCCCGAGAGAGGGAGAGTGAAAGGGCACTCACCTGCCGCAGGCTCCTCAGTAGGTTCGAGGCCTCCTCCTGCCGGCCTTGCTTGGCCAGGGCGGCCATGTCCTGAATCATAGCAATCCGCCTCTGGTAGGGGGGTGCCCCCGGGCTCCTGGTGCACCTCTCCCCGGACTTCAGCACTAAGCCCCGTAGGAAGTCTCCTCTGTCCCGGCCTGAGGATTTCTTCCTGCAGCTCTGAGGGGCACTCTCCGCCTCCTCTGGAAACTGCCTCCCTTTGCTCTGCCTGCCTCCCATGGCCGAATTGCCAGCGCGCCTGCAAACTTCAGAGCAGCATTCCCGAGAGCAAGATCGAGCCAGATCCCTTCCGATTGGAGAGCGGCATTTCGCACCATCACTTGGGAACTCGCCGGCTCCCCAGATATCGATCCGAATCGGTTAGAATCGGGCTGACAAGTAAAACTAATGGAACCAGCGTGCTGTCTGTGAATCCAAGTTTCCCGGTGGGAATGCTGATCAATTTGCTGTTCTTACAGACATTCCGATGGACTAAGCGGAGTATCGATTAGAGTCGATGCGGGGAGGCGGTGGTGAAAGAGGGTGTTTCTGTGGGGGGTGCAATGCTCGGAGAGTGCATCAGGATCGGGGGCAGAGACCGCCCTGGCCCCAGCCGGAAAAATCGCATCGATTAGAATCGGATACGAGTCGAAAAGAGAATCAATGAAACAAACCCAAAGCGGGGGTGATCCCCAGTGACCTGCCGCCGCACAAAGCGAAGCCTCACCCTCGGGGAATCGAATCCCCGAGCCGATTCTAATCGGCTGTCGGAGTGAGATGTACGTGCGCTCCCGGGCTGGGATCTACAGACTTCAAAGCGCCTCCCGCTTTCGGCAGCGATTTAAATTCACAACAACAACCCCAGCATGAAGCCGATGCCCGTGTGCTGGGGCGGGGTTTGTATCTGTGCTGACCTCCTCCCGGGGACAGAGTCCCCACCCAATCAGTCAGCAACAAGCACCCCTTCCAGGGGCAAACTTACATTCGTATGGCGCCTTTCCCGACCTCAGTATGTTCCAATACCACTGAGGCTGTTCTGAAGAGGAATCACCGATCTAACTGCGACAACACATTAGCACACAGCAAGATCCCACAATGACTGATAAGGTCTAATAGCAGCTTTAGTGATGTGCACATTGGGGAGACGCCCAGTTTGTCTGAAGTAGCTTCTCTGTGCACTTTGGAGCCAAATACTTTTTATTCATTAAAAACCGGAAGAACTGCAGATGCTGCAAATCAGGAACAAAAACAAAAGTTGCTGGAAAAGCTCAACAGGTCTGGAAGCATCTGTGAAGAAAAAAATCAGAGCTAACGTTTCGGGTTTGGTGACCCGTCCTCAGAACAGTGCTGATAACTCTGATTTTTCTTCACAGATTTTTCTCTGATTTTTCTTTCTGCCAGGCCTTCTGAGCTTTTCCAGCAACTTCTCTTTTTGTTCCATTTTTTATTCATTTTCACAGGATATGTGATTCACTGCTCATCCAGCATTTATTCCCCGTCCCTAGTTGCCCCTTGAGAAGGTGGCAGTGAGCTGCCAAATTGAACCACTGCAGTCCGTGTGCTGTGGGTTGACCCACAATGTCCTTAGGGAGGGAATTCCAGGATTTTGACCCAGCAACAGTGAAGGAACAGCAATATATTTCCAAGTCAGGATGGTGCGTGGCTTGGAGGGGAACTTGCAGGGGATGATGTTCCCATGTATCTGCTGCCCTTGTCCTTCTAGATGGAAGTGCTCGTGGGTTTGGAAAGTCTAAGGACTTTGGTGAAACTCTGTAGTGCGTCTTGTAGTTAGTACACACTTATGCTACTGAGCGTCGGTGGTGGAGGGAGTGAATGAGAGAATTCAGAGGATTAAGAATTACGAGCATCCTGAACCAGGATTCCCAAATCTTTCTGTTTCAGATTTCTGAAGTTTCCCCATTTAGAAAATAGTCTGTGCCTCTTCCTATGCCTCTAAACTGCCTTCCAAAGTGCATAACCCCACACTTTCCCACATTGTATTCATCTGCCACTTCTTGGCCCAATCCTCCAGCCTGCCCAAGTCCTTCTGTGGCCTCCCTGCTTCCTCAACACTACCTGTCCCTCCACCTACCTTTGTGTCACATGCAAACTTGGCAACAACGTTCTCAGTTCCTTCACCCAGATCACTAATGTATAACGTGGATAGTTGTGGTCCCAACATGGACTCCTCCACTAGTCTCCAGCTGCCATCCTGAAAGAGACCCCTTTATCCCTCCTCAAACGAAAGCTGAACTTGTTAGAAAATCTCAGCAGGTCTGGTACCATCTGTGACGAGAAATCAGAGTTAACATGTTGGGTCCAGTAACCCTTCTCCAGAACCGTTTATCCTCACTGTATGCCTTCCGCCCAGCAGCCAATCCTCTACACATGCCAGTCCTCTGGGATCCTCCCTGACTCCAATGATTCCTGAAAAAGCATCACCAATATCTTCACAATCTCCTGAGCTATCTCCTTCAGAACTTTGGGGTGCAGTCCAGGATGGTGACAAGCTTCTTGAGTGCTCTTGGAGCTGCACCCATCCAGGCAAATAGGAAATATTCCATCACACTCCTGACTTGTGCCTTTTGATGATGGATGGGCTTTGGGGTGTCAGGAGGACAGTTACAAAAATCATGACGTTTTGCCTCATTAAATTAAGCAGGACCAGGCAACAGGGATGACAACTGTCATTCGTACAACAACTACCTACATTTATATGACATCTTTAATATAATGAAATATTTCAATCTGTTTGACAGGAGCATTACGAAACAAATTCTGACCCCCCAGCTACATAAAGGGATATCAGGTGGCAACTGCACAAAGCTTAGTCGAAGATGGATGTTTTAAGAACAAAGAACAAAGAAAACTTACAGCCCAGGAACAGGCCCTTCGGCCCTCCAAGCCTGTGCCGATCCAAATCCACTGTCTAAACCTATCGCCCAATTCCTAAGGATCTGTATCCCTCTGCTCCCAACCTACTCATGCATCTGTCCAGACGCACCTTAAATGAATCTACCGTGCCTGCCTCTACTACCTCTGCTGGCAACGCGTTCCAGGCACCTACCACCCTCTGTGTAAAGTACTTTCCGCGTGTATCCCCCTTAAACTTTTCTCCTCTCACCTTGAACGCGTGACCCCTCGTTATTGAATCCCTCACCCTGGGAGAAAGCTTATCTCTATCAACCCTGTCTGTACCCTTCATGATTTTGAAGACCTCAATCAGGTCCCCCCTCAATCTCCTTTTTTCTAATGAAAACAATCCTAACCTACTCAACCTCTCTTCATAGCTAGCACCTTCCATACCAGGCAACATCCTCATAAACCTTCTCTGTACCCTCTCCAAAGCTTCCACATCCTTTTGGTAATGTGGCGACCAGAACTGTACACAGTATTCTAAATGCGGTCGAACCAAAGTCTTGTACAATTTTAACATGACCTGCCAGCTCTTATACTCAATACCCCGTCCGATGAAGGCAAGCATACCATATGCCTTCTTGACCACTCTATCCACCTGTGCAGCCACCTTCAGGGTACAATGGACCTGAACTCCCAGATCTCTCTGCTCATCAACTTTTCCCAAGGCTCTTCCGTTTACAGTATAGTTTGCTCTAGAATTAGACCTCCCAAAATGCATCACCTCACACTTGCCCGGATTGAACTCCATCTGCCACTACTCCGCCCAACTCTCCAGTCTATCTATATTCTCCTGTATTCTTTGACAATCCCCTATGCTTTCTGCTACTCCCCCAATCTTCGTGTCATCTGCAAACTTACTGATCAGACCAAGAAGTATTGCGAAGGATGGGAGAAAGAGGCAGAAGGGTTTACAGAGGGTATTCTACAGTTTGAGGTCAAGGCAAGACTCACCAGTGGCGGAACCATTAAAGTCAGAAGTGTTTATGAGGGTGGATTTGGCAGTGTGCAGGGATCCGAGAGGGTTGTGGGAGTGGAGGAGATTACAAAGATAGGGAGAGGTGAGAACAATGAGTAATCTCTAAGCAAGGGTAAGAATTTTAAAATTGAGATCTAGCCGGGGAGTCAGTGTGAACAATGTGAGGGGTAATAGACAAATAGAATGTAGTGAGAGTTAAAGTATGTGCAGCAGAGTTTTTAGATACGTTTCAGTTTGTGGAAACCTTAAACACTTCCCAGAGATAGAGAGGGAAGATTTGGGGATAAATAATTCTCAAACTTTCAGACAATGGGCATAGGCAGACATGTAGCCGCTGAGTGGCAGCTGGAAGACGCCCTTGTACCAATCTAATTTTTCCCTTGTGTTAAAATATTTACTTACATCCATGGCGCTGTGAAATAGAGACTACTTTTAAATTAAATCAAAATGGAAAAACAACACCATTTATCATCTCCTCCCACACTGCACACTGCTGCGAAATAAATATGCTGCTGTGACTGCTCCACTCTGCTGGAAAATTCTCATTTCTATTTAATATTGTCCCTCGATATTTCTGGGCATTTATCCCTCCTTGTTAATTAACAGAAAGAAAATTAGGATTCGAACTGAAGGAGTGCACAGGAGAAAAAGGGTGAGTGGGTGGATTGCGGAAGCAGCACAATGTGAGCATGGGGGGAAAGATGGGCAGGAGAAATGGTGGGGGAGGGAGTGGAGGCACAGTGGAGCCAGGGAGAAGGAGAGAGTTAGTCAGTGGCAACGGGAATGGACGAGAGTCGGGAATGTGGGGGAGAGAGTAGTGCTGCGTGAGAGGTGAGGAGACAGGTTCAGAGTGGTTAGGGCAGTAGATGAGGAAGGAGAAAGTTGAAAGGGGTGAGGAAGAGTCGGGGGAGAGGAAAAAGCAAATGGTAAGGGTAGTAAGTAAGGATGGAACACGGCAGAGAATGGAAGAGGGGGTGAGGGGTGAGAGAGTGGTGGGTGAGGAAGAGAAGCAATAGCGAGAGTATTGAAGTACAGGAACAAGGATGTCTCGCTGCAATTCTACAGAGTGCAGGTAAGACCACACCCCACAGAATTGTGTGCAATTTTGGTGCTTTTATCTGAAGGAGGATGTTCTTCTATTAGGGGGTACCACGAAATTTTACCAAACCATTTCCTAGGGTGGAAGGACTGACGTATGAGGAGAGATTGAGTTAGTTAGGATTATATTCTCTGGAGTTCAAAGAATGAGAGGGCATATCAGAGAAACCTATTAAATTCTAACAGGAATAGACAGGTTAGATGCAGTAAGGACATTCCTAATGGTGGGAGAGCCCAGAACCAGAGATCCTAGTTTAAGGATAAGGATAAACCTTTTAGGACTGAGATGAGGAGAAATTTCTTCACCTGGTGAGTGGGGAGCCTGTGGAATTCACTACCAAAGAAAGAGGTTGAGGCCAAATCCTTATGAGTTTTCAAGAAGGAGGTAGATATAGTTCTTGCGACTAGAAGAATCAGGGGATGTGGGGAAGGGGGCAGGATTAGAACAAAGAAGAACAAAGAACAAAGAAAACTTACAGCCCAGGAACAGGCCCTTCGGCCCTCCAAGCCTGTGCCGATCCAAATCCACTGTCTAAACCTATCGCCCAATTCCTAAGGATCTGTATCCCTCTGCTCCCCACCTACTCATGCATCTGTCCAGACGCACCTTAAATGAATCTACCGTGCCTGCCTCTACTACCTCTGCTGGCAACGCGTTCCAGGCACCTACCACCCTCTGTGTAAAGTAATTAGGGTAATGAGCTTAATGATCAGCCATGATCATATTGAACAGTGGAGCACGCTGGAGGGACCAAATGACCTACTCCTGCTCCTATCTTCTATGTTTTTGGAATTTGACATTATTGAAATTAAAAAGGAGGATGATTCTGCCAAGGTTCATTTGGCATTGGTCTCTGGATAAAACTTCACCTCCATTCTCTACAACATAACACGACTCTCTCAAATACTTTGTTACTTTCTGAGTTAGTAGAGGAGTGCATTCGGCCCATCAGGTTTCTGCCAGTGTTCCTGTTCCAGACAAGCCTCCTTTGTATTACAGCACCATCACGTGGCTGTGGTGTGCACTACACCAGAATGATGCCCCAAGTGCTGCTAATTCCATTATTTTGATAATGTTCAAATTTCTGATCAAAATTACTGTTCAGAATTGCAACTGGAAAATGGAATACTTGTTGAAATATCATGTGCAATAGCTATGTCTCTTCAATGAAATGTTAAACCAAGTTCCCATCTGGCCTGTCACTACTTTTGAAGAAGTATTGGGGAGTCTACTATGGAGTCCGGGCCGATATTTAACTGCAGTCCGTATTGATATGTGAGTATTTAAAGGTGAATGCAAGTGGCTGTAATTTAGTTTTGTCATCCTACAATCAGCAGTATGATCCTGACCTGATTTTGTTAAAAATGTACTATCAATTGACAGTTCAATGTTGCCCACAAAACTAAGCAAACTCCCCTGTACTTCTTTGAATGATCTGTATCAGATCTGTAAGCCCAACAGAGACAGCAGGCAAGGTCATAGTTCAACATTTCATCCAAAAAAATGGCATCTCTGAAACTGCGGTGCTCCCTCAGAACTGAACTTCCAACAGTGAACATTCTTTCAGCAGCGACCCTTCAATAGTGCAGCATTCTGCCAGTGCTGACATTCCAATACTGCGGCGCTCCCTCAGCGCTGACCCTCCGACAGTGCGGCGCTCCCTCAGCGCTGACCCTCCGACAGTGCGGCGCTCCCTCAGCACTGACCCTCCGACAGTGTGGCGCTCCCTCAGCACTGACCCTCCGACAGTGCGGCTCTCCCTCGGCACTGACCCTCCCACAGTGTGGCGCTCCCTCAGCACTGACCCGCCAACAGAGTGGCACTCCCTCAGCACTGACCCTCCGACAGTGCGGCGCTCCCTCAGTACTGACCCTCCGACAGTGCGGCGCTCCCTCAGTACTGATTCTTTGACATTCTTTTGTCCACTCGAATTTCTTGCCTCTCTTTGATGCATTTCTCAAAGGAACCACTTCACTACTGAAATTCAAATAAACATTTGATATAATCCATCCATGCCAGTATTCTGGAATAGTTTGTCCGGTTCTGGTCACCCCGTTGTAGAAAGGTTTTTATCAAACTGGAGAGGGTTCAGAAGAGATTTACCAGGGTGTTGCTGTGTTTGGCAGGTTTGAGTTATTCAGAAAAGCTGGATAGGCTGGGACATTTTCCACTGGAACATAGGGTGTTAAGTGGCGACCTGATAGAAGTTTATAGAATAATGTGAGGAATTGATAGAGTTAATAGTAGTTGTCTTTTCCCTAGGATGGGGGATTTCAAGACTACTGGGCACATTTTTAAGGTGACAGGAGAGGGATTTAAAAAAGACATAAGAGGCAAATTTTTCACACAGTGGATGGTTCGTGTATGGAGTGAAATTCCTGATGAAGTGATGGATGTGGGTACAATTACAATGTTTAAAAGACATTTGGATAAGTTTGTGAATGGGAAAGGTTTGAAGGGATATGCACCAGGAGCAGGCAGGTAGGACTGGTTTAGTTTAGGATTATGTTTGGCTTGGACTGGTTGGACCAAAGGGTCTGTTTCTGTGCTGAATGACTCTATGACTCTATGTCACAGAATTTTGTATTCTGTCTTACACATCGGAAAATCCAGGACAGCCCTGTATTTCTTTTCTCAGTGCTGCTTGACCATGTCCTGCAGTGTAGCTCATTTTCACTTTTGTCAATTCACTTTTCCCCAGCTTTATTACCAAATGGGCACTTTCTCGCCGAGCAAACAGTTGTCGTAGTTGTTGTAACTGTTCTTCCCAAATTTGGCTGAACACAGCCAAATTGCCAAATCGCAATTGTGTA
Organism: Ginglymostoma cirratum; assembly: GCA_024137785.1. Classification (NCBI taxonomy): domain Eukaryota; kingdom Metazoa; phylum Chordata; class Chondrichthyes; order Orectolobiformes; family Ginglymostomatidae; genus Ginglymostoma; species Ginglymostoma cirratum. The sequence goes on along the minus strand of JAHRHZ010000067.1, from coordinate 16,837,126 downwards.
AAATCCTCTAAGACTTTGTTAATTAGCAAAAAGTTGCAAAAGACAGCATGACTGTTGTGAGGTCTGTGTTACTTTATTTTGTGCTTTTTGTAAACTGTGGATTTCAGAAACAGCAGTTTTTAGCGCAGGGTTTGAAGGGGTGGCTGTGTGTTCTGAAAGACAAGTAACCTGACAGCAATTTTAGGCATTATGAAAACAAGCAGTAACAGAAATTTACGTTGCAGACAACTTGAGCCAAGGGGGTGCGTACACACAGCTCTTGTTGGCATCAAAGATTTGACAAGTCTATGGACTAGTGAGCAGTTATCGATGACAATGATGTTTTTGCTGCCTGGGTGATTGGTACTCAGGTTACTGAACAGCTTGGAGCTGGGAACATGTTACAGAGAGATCAGTTCTTCCCTAGCTCAGGTGTGGTCTCTGTTCTCTATAGTCAAAACTCTGTAAAGCTGTAGGCTCTGATTTTTGACCAAAAAGTCAGCAATTATAAAGGAACCAGCCATCTTGTGTCTCTTATCGACCAGTGGAAGCATCTGGAGAAAGATAACTGATGCAACGGCTGGCCAGCAGCACACGAGTAATAAGATTATCTCAACAACAGAACCTAAGAATAAAGATGACTGAACTGTCTTTCTTGTGTTTCTCCTTTACACATAACCTATTTTACCCTGTCTGTGTATCTGTCTGTGTGTGTAAGTGGGAGTTTATAAGGGAATTAGTGTTGAATCAGTTATGTTATGTGCCAACAGTTTATAACTGCTTATCTGTAGCTAGAGTCTAATTACTTGTAATAAATATCGTTCTCGTTCAGTATAGTAACCTAGTCTGTACTTTTTATCAATCTTAGTCTGAAAGTCAAGTAAATAGGGGACTCTGTATACTTTATAAAATCTTTAAATTTTGTGACAACTCTAGGAATAATGGGACTCATTTCCAGTACACTATCCAAGTGAGTTCTGCACTTCACATTGATCAAGTTCATCTGGTATAAAAGCTGGAATTTGATTGGCATTATCAGTCAATGGAACTTGCCAATATCCCTTCAACAAGTCAATTTTTGTAAAAAAAAACTTGTCCAATCCTCTCAATTTTCTAATTATGAAATCAGAAATGAATCTGCCTTTTTTAAACCACATTGACTTTGCACCAATCATCAATCAATGAACTTTGTGACCCATCCAATTTTCACTCAAACACAATAGCTGAAATCTAGCTCCTGTGGTTCAGTTAGTAATGCTATTGTCCATCATGAACTTAATTTCTTCCCTTAATTGAGCTAATGTCTTTGGGTTCAGTCTGTAAGGATGTTTGTTTATAGGGAATGCAGCCCCTACATGAACATCAGGTGTAAATAATCACATTTTTCTTGGCTATTCACAGAATTTATTCTTGAGTCTGTAATAACTTTCATCGATCACTTCAACAGTTTTCTGGAAGAGAGTATAATATTACATATAACTTTATAAGCACCTCTGAATTACTCAATTTTTTTTAGTAATTCTTGGGGTGAGGGCATTGCTGGCCAGGCAGCATTTACTGCCCATCCCTAATTGGCCAGAGGGCAGTTAAGAGTCAACCATAATGCTGTGGGTCTGGAGTCACATGTAGGCCAGACCAGGTAATAAGGATGGCAGTTTCCTTCCCTAAAGGACATTTGTGAACCAGATGGGATTTTCCAACTGCCAACAATGGATTCATCATTAGACTTTTAATTCCAGATTTTATTTATTGAATTCAAATTCCCACATCTACCATGATGGGATTCAAACCTGAGTCCCCAGAACATTATCTGAATCCCCAAATTAACAGTCCAGCGATAACGCCACTAGGCCATTGCTTTCCCCAGTGTGATTAAAGAGGGTCAACGTTTGGATTTTCAATTTCTATTCATTCTGCACTTGTTCTGAGATTTTTGTTTCATTCCTTATTTCATTTCACCGTGGTAAATACAGTTATTTTTCTAACTATTGTTCTTGATATTATAACTTTTGAATGGTACCGTAGTACTCTAAGGTTTTAGTGTAGATTTGTAGCTCGGGTTGTGGATGTTGTAGTTGGTTGGCTCGCTGAGCTGGTTCGTTGTTTTACAGATGTTTCGTTACCCAGCATGGTAACAAAACGTCTGCAAAATAACAAACCAGCTCAGCGAGCCAACCAACTACAACATAATACTCTCGCTGGTTAGTTTTTCCTGTCTGGAATATTCACATCATTGAGTTTATTTTTGCGATGATAAGGTCCAGTCAACCTCACTTCTAATGATACCGCAAAGACAGGCATTAATTCTAACAGCTTGTCTCCAGCATCAAAATTCCAAGGGGTAAAAGGTACTGCAGATGCTGGAGAATCCGAGATAGCAAGCATGGGGCTGGATGAACACAGCAGGTCAAGCAGCACCTGCTCCTATGATGCTGCTTGACCTGCTGTGTTCATCCAGCCCCATGCTTGTTATCTCAAAATTCCAAGCTTTGGTTTTGATATCTGGTCTAGTTTTCATAGTTTGTTGAGCAATTTTCAAATGCTGATTGGCCAACTCACAAACTTGGTTTAGTTTATCTCTGAAACTTGAAACATAGACTGTGTGTGTAGTCTAGGCTTTGGTTTGTAATTTTTACTTTAATTTTAAGGGTCCTTTTGCCTCATGTCCACACACCAGTTCAAAAGTGCTGTGTCCTGTGGACTCATTACAGGCAACACAAATAGCAAATAACAAGGAAAGTCCATTAAATTAATCATCAGGACATTCCTAACAATAAGCTCAAATTATGCTCTTTAAAGTTTGATGCCACAATTCCAATATTCCTTGTGATAAGCTGAAGGTGTAGGTTGTATTATTCACAAAATATGCATTACCTCTTTGATCATTTGTAAAAATAAATTTGAAACTTGATCTGATGTATTTCTTTGTGTAATCCACATAGAGTCATAGAGATTTACAGCATGGAAAACCCTTCGAACCAGCTCAGCAATGCCAACCAGATATCCTAAATAAATCTAGTCCCATTTGCCAGCATTTGGCCCAAATCCCTGTAAACTCTTCCTATTCAAATACCCATCCAGATGCCTTTTAAATGTTGTAATTGTACCAGCCTCCACCACTTCCTTTGGCAGCTCATTCCATACATGCACTACCCTCTGCATGAAAAAGTTGCCCCTTAGGTCCCTTTCAAATCTTTCCATATCTTGTGAGAAATTGAACTCAGTAACCCAGATTAGACTTGAAATCAAACTACAGTACATCTGCAGACTCTCCTTTATCCACAACATATGTTACTCCTTCAAAAAAGTCCAACAAATTTATTAAATATGATATCACTTTCACAGAACCATGCTGTCTCTTCCAATTACCTTGAGTTTTCCTAAAGGATTCCTTAATGATCAATTCTAACATATTCTCTGCAAAGATATCAAAATATCCCACTTTCTTCAATACAGCAGTTACATTTTCTACTTTTCAAGTCTACTGGAACCTTTCCAGAATCTATCTTACTTTGGAAAACTAACACTACACATCTACTCACAGATAGCAAGAATTGCAGATGCTTGAGTCAGAGATAACACAGTGTGCAGCTGAAGGAACACAGCAGGCCGGACCTGAAATGTCAACTTTCCTGCTCCTCTGATGCTGCCTGGCCTGCTGTGTTCCTCCAGCTCCACATTGTGTTAGCACTACACCTCTGCAGCAATAGCCTAGTGGTATTATCACTGGACTGTCAATCCAGAGTCCCAGATAATGTTCAAATCCTGCCATGGCAGATGGTGGAGTTTGAATTCAAAAAATATCTGGAATTAAAGGACTAATGATGACGGTGAGTTGATTGTCAGGAAAAACCCATCTGGTTCACTAATGCCCTTTAGGGAAGGAAACTGCCATCCTTACCTGGTCTGGCCTACATGTGACTCCAGACTCACAACAATGTGGTTGTCTCTAAACTGCCCTATGGATAATTCAGGATGGGCAATAAATGCTGCCTAGCCAGTGTTGCCCTCATTCCTTTAATGAGTTAAAAAAAGTCTACTATCTCATAAGCCACCATTTTTGAGATGGTAGGATGAAGTCCGTCAGGATTTGTCAGTCTGCAACCCTATCAGTTTGCTTAGTACCACTCCCTCCTGATTGTGATTTCAAAAATTCCTGTCTCCTTTCACCTGCTGATTCACGGTTATTACTGAAATGTTTTCTGTATCCTCTAAAGTGATGACAGAGCAAAATACTTCTAAGTTCTGAAGAAAAATCATCCCAGATCGAGACATTAGTTCTGTTTCTCCCTCAATGTGCTACCAGACCTGCTGAGTCTTTCCAGCATTTTGTTTTTTATTTCAGATTTCCAAAACCAAAGTATTTTACTTTAATTTTGAAGCAAAATATTTGTTAATTTGAACAATTTCCTTGTTGCGTGCAATTAATTTCCCATACTCACTCTCTGGAGGACCAAAACTACATTTACATAGTCTTTTCTTTAAATGCCTGTAGAAACTCCTGCTATCTGTTTTACATTTCTAGCTATCTTCCCCTCAGATCCTAATTTCTTTTTCCTGATTAATCTTTTAGTTATTCTCTCCCATTCTTTACAGTCTGTCCAATGATCTGACTTGCCACTCATCTTTGTGCAGTTGTGTGTAGTTTTCCCTTAGGTTTGATGCGTTCCTTAGTTTTATTTCCAGTTAGTCATGGACAATGGAATCTCCCTTTAGAATTTGTCCTTATTGTACATATACACATAGAAGGGAGGTCGTGGAGAAGGGTTTCTCCACTGAGTCAGTATGGGTGGAAGTCAGAAACAGGAAAGGAGCAGGCACTTTACTGGGGGTTTTTTATTGACCCCCCAATAGCAACAGAGACACTGAGGAACAGATTGGGAGACAGATTGTGGAAAGGTGTGGAAGTAATAGGGTTGTTGTCATGGGCAACTTCAACTTCCCTAATATAGACTGGAACCTCCTAAGTGCAAATAGTTTGGATGGTGCAGATTTTGTCAGGTGTGTCCAGGAAGGACTTCTGACTCAAAATGTAGATAGGCCGACTAGAGGGAGACCATATTGGATTTGGTGCTTGGCAACAAACCAGGTCAGGTGTCAGGATCTCTCGGTGGGAGAGCATTTCGGTGATAGCGATCACAACTCCCTGACCTTTACTATAGTCATGGAGAGGGATAGGAGCAGATGGTATGGGAAAGTATTTAATTGGGGTGGGGAATTACGATGCTATTAGGCAAGAACAACAGAGCACCAATTGGGATCAGATGTTCTCAGGGAAATGCATGACAGAAATGTGGAGGTTGTTTAGGGAGCAGTTGCTACAGGTACTGGATAGATTTGTCCCACTGAAGATGGTAAGGTGAAGGAACCTTGGGTGACAAGACATGTGGAACACCTAGTCAAGAGGAAGAATGAAGCTTACTTAAGGTTGAGGAAGCAAGGATCAGACAGGGCTCCAGAAGTGTACAACGTAGCCAGGAAGGAACTGAAGGATGGACTTAGGAGAGCTAGAAGGGGGTATGAGAAAACCTTGGCAGGTAGGAACAAGGAAAACCCCAAGGCTTTCTATACTTATGTGAGGAACAACAGGATGGCCAGAGTGAGGATAGGGATAGTGGAGGGAACTTGTGTGCAGAGTCAGAGGTGGTAAGGGACGTCCTTAATGAATACTTGGCTTCAGTATTCACCAGTGAGAGGGAACTTGATGTTTGTGACGACAGCGTGAAACAGGCAGATATGCAAAAAAAAGTTTGATGTTAGGAAGGAGGATGTGCTACAAATTTTGAAAAACATGAGGATAGGTAAGTCCCCTGGGCCAGAAGGGATATACCCAAGGTTTCTACGGGAAGCGAGGGAAGAGATTGCTGCGCCTTTGGCAATGATCTTTGCGTCCTTACTGTCCACTGGAATAGTACCAGAAGATTGGAGAGTGACAAATGTCATTCCCTTGTTCAAGAAAGGGAATAGGGATAATCCTGGAAATTACAGACCAGTCAGTCTTACTTCTGTGGTGGGCAAATTATTGGAGAGGATTCTGAGAGATGGTATTTATGATTATTTGGAAAAGTACAGTTTGATTAGAAATAGTCAGCATGGCTTTGTGAGGGGCAGGTCATGCCTCACAAGCCTTATTGAATTCTTTGAGGATGTGACAAAACACATCATTGAAGGTAGAGCTGTGGATGTGGTGTATATGGATTTTAGCAAGGCATTTGATTAGGTTCCACATGGTAGGCTCATTCAGAAAATAAGGAGGCATGGGATTCAGGGAAATTTGGCTGTCTGGATACAAAACTGGCTGTCCAATAGAAGACAAAGTGTGGTAGTAGATGGAAAGTATTCAGCTTGGAGCTTGGTGACCAGTGGTGTGCTGCAGGGATCTGTTCTGGGACCTCTGATCTTTATAGATGACTTGGATGTGGAAATGGAAGGGTTAGTAAGTTTGCTGATGACACGAAGGTTGGTGGAGTTGTGGACAGCGTGGAGGGCTGTTGTAGGTTGCAACGGGACATTGACAGGATGCAGAGCTGGGCAAAGAAGTGGCAGGTGGAATTCAATCCAGAAAAGTGTGAAGTGGTTCATTTTGGAAAGTTGAATTTGAGTGCAGAATACAGGGTTAATGGCAGGATTTTTGGCAGTGTGGAGGAACAGAGGGATCTTGGGGTCCACATCCATAGATCCCTCAAAGTTGCTACCCAAGTTGATAGGGTTGTAAAGAAGGCGTATGGTGTGTTGGCTTTCATTGGCAGGGGAATTGAATTTAAGAGCCGTAAGGTTATGCTGCAGCTCTATAAAACTCTGGTTAGACCACACTTAGAATATTGTGTTCAGTTCTGGTCACCTCATTATAGGAACGATATGGAAGCTTTAGAGAGGGTGCAGAGGAGATTTACCAGGATGCTGCATGGATTGGAGGGCAGGTCTTATGAGGTATGGTTGAGGGAGCTGGGGCATTTTTCATTGGAGCGAAGAAGGATGAGAGGTGACTTGATAGAGGTGTACAAGATGATGAGAGGCATAGATAGAGTGGATAGTCAGAGACTTTTTCCCAGGACGGAAATGACTATTACGAGGGGACATAATTTTAAGGTGATTGGAGGAAGGTGTAGGGGAGATGTCAGAGGTAGGTTCTTCACACAGAGAGTGGTGGGCGTGTGGAATGCGCTGCCGGCAGTGGTAGTGGAGTCAGATACATTGAAGAGTTATAAGCCACTCTTGGATAGGCACATGGAGGATAGTAAAATGTAGGGTATTCAGGGCAGATTGATCTTAGTAGGATAATAGGTCGGCACGACATTGTGGGCTGAAGGGCCTGTACTGTGCTGTACTGTTCTATGTTCTATATACAGATTCTGAGTATTTGATCTATCCCCTAGCCTAGTGTCGTTTAAGGTAGCTTAGCTTTCATGCCCAAATGGTTGCCCTAATTTAAGTTTGGAATATTAGTTTTTGTCCAAGTCTTCCCACTTTCAAACTGAACATAAAATTCAATCATATTGGGATTGCAGCCTTGGAGTACCTTTAGTCTTGGAACATAGAACATAGAACAGTACAGCACACTACAGGCCCTTCGGCCCACGATGTTGCGCCGACCTATTATCCTACTAGGATCAAACTCCCCTGCATACCCTACATTTTACTATCCTCCATGTGCCTATCCAATAGTCTTGTAAAAGTCTCTAATGTATCCGACTTCACTACCACTGCCAGCAGCGCATTCCACACACCCATCACTCTCTGTGTGAGGAACCTACCTCTGACATCTCCCCTACACCTTCCTGCAATCACCTTAAAATTATGCCCCCTCATGATAGTCACTTCCACCTCAGAGTGAAGTGACTACCCTTTAGAACTGAGATGAGGAGGAATTCCTTCAGCTGGAGGGTGGTGACTCTATGAAACTCATTGCTGTAGAAGTCTGTGGAGGTCAAGCTATTTAGTGTATTCAAGACAGAGATAGATAGGGTTCTAGATTAGTCATGGGATCAAGGGTTATGGGAAGAAGGCAGGAGAAACGTATCAGCCATGATTGAATGGTAGAGCAGACTCGATTGACTAAATGGCCTAATTCTGCTTCTTATACATAATACCAAGGATAATATAACATGTGCTCTGGGTGATACCAGAACATGCTGCTCTAAGAAACTCTCTCAAAAGTATTCTGTGAACTCCTGATCCAAGCTACCATTGCCAATCTGGTTTTTTTCAGTTTGTATCTACATTAAAATCAACCAAGAACATCGCTGTCACTTTATCACAAGCACCCAATATTTACTTTTGTAGATCTTACTCTACAGTGTTGTTCCTGTTTAATGGCCTGTAAGACCAGCCCGATTCATCCCCCTTCATTCCCCTACTGTTCCTGATTTCCACCTGAACTGATTTTACATCCTGATCTCCTGAACCAATGCCATCCTTGATTAACAATGCTACTCACCCACCTATACCTAGGTTCCTACACATACACCTAAAATGCTTTCTGTCATGGTTTGATAACTGTGAGTGTCTTTCTTGCCTATTTTAGAGGGTAGTTAAGCATAGTTAACAATTAGCTATATTGCTATGTATCTGGAGTAACATCAAGGTCAGACTGGGTAAGGATGGCAGATTCCCCCCAAAGTGCTGACATACCTGTCAGCAGAATGCAGAATGTGTGATAGAATCAGAAAAAGTTATGGAAACAGATAGACCTGGTCTATAAGTTGGAGTTCTAGATTTGGGCAAGGACAATTTTGATGGTGTTAGGAACTTTCAAAAGTTGATTGGGAGAGGTTGTTAGCAGGTAAAGGGACACCTGGCAAGTGGGAGGCTTTCAAAAGCGAAATAACGGGAGTGCAGGGACAGAATGTTCTTGTTAGTATGAGGAGCAAGACTGATAGGAGTAGGGAACACAGGATGACTAGAGACATTGAGGGTCTGGTCAAGAGAAAGAAGGAGAAATACGTCAGGTATAGCAGGCTGGGATTAAGTGAAACCCTTGAGCAGTATAGGGGGTGTAGGAGTACGCTCTAGAGGGAAATCAGAAGGGCAAAAAGGGGACATGAGATACCTTTGGCAAATACAAGATTCTACAAGTATGTTAAGGGGAAAAGTGTAACCAGGGAGAGAATAAGACTCCTTAAAGATCAACGAAGCCATCTATGTGATGGGTGAGATCCGAAATGAATATTTCGTATATTTACTGTGGAGAAAGACATGGAAGTTAGAGAACTTGGGGAAATAAATTGTGATGTCTTGAAAAAGAGTCCACATTACAGAAAAGAAGGTGCTGAAGGTCTTGAAATGGATAAAGGTAGATAAATCCCTGGGACCTGATCAGGTGTATCCAAGGACATTGTGGGAAGCTAAGGAAGAAACTGTGGTGCCCCTTGCTAAGATATCTGTATCATTGACAGTCACAGGTGAGGTGCCTGAAGACTGGAGGATGGCTAATGTTGTGCCATTATTTAAGAAAGACTGCAAGGGAAAGCCAGGGAACTACTGATGGTTGGCATGACATCAGGTTGGTAAATTCATAGAGTCTGTACAGTATGAAAACAGGCCATTTGACCCAACATGTCCACACCAACCCTCTGAAGGGCATCACACACAGACCCATCTGCTAACCAATATTTGCCATGGCTAACACATCTAACCTACACATCCCTGGCCACTATGGGGCAATTTAGCATAGCCAATCCACCTAATTTACACATCTTTAGTCTGTGGGATGAAACTGGAGCACCCAGAGGAAACCCACACAGATACAGGGAGAATGTGCAAACTCCACACAGATAGTCAATCAAGGGTGGAATGGAACCCAGGTCCCTGGTGCTGTGAGGCAGCAGTGCTAACCACTGAGCCACCATGCCACTCCTGTTGGAGTTGTTGGAAGGTATTATGAGGGACAGGATTTATGTGCATTTGGAAAGGCAAGGACCGATTCGGGATAGTCAAAATGGTCTTGTGAGTGGGAAATCGTGTCTCACTAACTTGAGTTTTTTGAAGAGGTGACCAACAAGATGGATGAAGGCAAAGCGGTAGACATTGTCTACATGGATTTTAGTAAGGCCTTTGATAAGATTCCACGTGGTAGACTGGTTAGTAAGTTTAGTCACATGGAATCCAGGGAGAGCTAGCCAATTGGATATAAAATTGATTTGATGGTAGGAGATACGGCGTGGTGGTAGAGGGCTGTTATTCAGACTGGAGGCGTATGACCAGTGGAATGCCGCAAAGATCAGTGCTTGGTCTACTACTGTTCTTCATTTACATAAATGATTTGAACGAGAACATGGGATGGATGGTTAGTAAGTTTGCAGATGAACCAAAATTAGTGGCATATTGGATTGTGAAGAAGTGTGGAAGAATAATTAAAGCATAAAGAGAGAATGTAGCTAAAGTTTAGAATTAGAGGATGGAATGATGGAAAAATAGGTCAAGTAATCTGCCATCCTTACCTGATCTGGCACTACAGATGGCTTATGCAAGTAAATGGCCTAACAAGCCACTCAGTTTGGTGGCATGATATGGAAAATAAAGAGAGGAAAGAAAGATAAGGATAAGTGACTAAAAGCCTGTCAAAGAGGCACACCTTAAGAGTGCCATAAAGGAGGAGAAAGAAGGTGAAAGCTTTAGGGAGAGTTGGATATGTACAGGAATAGGAAAATTGTGAAGGGATATGGGCCAGATGCAAGCAAGTGGGACTAATTTAGTTAGGAACATGGTCAGCTTGGACTAGTTGGACTGAAAGGTCTGTTTCCATGTTGTATTACTATGAGAGTTTAAGATAGACATGACAAATTGTTGCAAGACACTGCAGAAAACGTTAGACCATGTTGTGCAATGTTGCCTTGTGCTTAAATTATCTCTGCTTAACAGTAACGGCTCAGCAGCCACAAGTTATGAGATCATGACGGATGGCCTGCCTTGATGGGAAGTGGTAATGTTTTTGGTCGCATGTTTGTAAGTCACCTCTTCCTGTATAAAAACTACTCCATTTCTGTAATCTGTGGAGACTATGGATCTGACCTTTTGTCAGCATTAGCCTTTTTACCTCGAAGTCTAAAGCTCCAGTGTGTGACTAAATTAATATCTTCAACAATACGGTTATCTCAGAGTACAACAGGATCTTGATCAAATGGACCAGTGGACCGACGAGTGGCAGATGGAGTTTAATTTAGATAAATGCAAGGTGTTACATTTTGGTAAGACAAGCCAAGGTAGGACTATACAGTTAATGGCAGGGACCTGGGAAGTGTTGTCAAACAGAGAGACCTAGGGGTGCAGGTACACAGTTCCTTCTAAGTGGCATAACTGGTAGACAGGGCGGTGAAGAAGGTGTTTGGCACGCTTGCCTTCATTGGTCAGAGCATTGAGTACAGGAGGAATTATGTCATTTTATGGCTGTACAAGACATTGGTGAGGCCACATTTATAATGTTGCGAAGTTGGGTAGAATTTTGGTGGATTGGAAGGCAGGATGTTAGAATATTTGATGTTTGTAAATTGATAAGGAAACAAGTGCGTGGTCCTGCTAAAAAATGATGTGTTTTTTTCCTAGGCTTGGAGATTTAAAAAGCCTGCAAACAGCAGCAGCTGCACAGAGAGTTCCTGAATGGAAACATTTGTATCGAGGGGGTATACTGTGAGCAGGAAAAGCAGCATCTTTTACCAAGACAACAGGTTTTGAAATTTAGCCAATTAATTTAAACCAGGCCCTAGATACCAAAGCCCAATTAAATTTAAATCTAATGGTTTTGACAACCTTGGACCAATTCTATTGTAAGAAATTAACAGGTCATCAGGAGTATAAAAGAAGAGGGCATTTGAAAATCAGGGTAAGAGCAACTGCCATCTAAAAGAGATAACAACCCGTCAGCTCTAAAGAGAAACACTGGTTCTCACAGAATTCTATCAGCTCTCAGAAAAAAAACCGTCATCTAATTAAAGGTACAGCAGCACTTTACCAGAATTTGACAGAGAAAGGCGTTCCTGGTGGAGAATCAGCTGAGAGGCTGTGGAGCACCTGGAAGGTGCATACTGGCTGTAAATTTTAGAGAGTAAGCTTTAATTTTTATTTTTATTAATTTAGTTTCTATAAATGGGACACGTATCAATTGGAATAGCATACCATTAGAATTTTGTTTTATTCGGGAATAGTTAGTAGTTAAGGGGGAATTGTTCAGTTTGTTGTGGTTCTGTTAATTTGTTAACTATTAGAGTTAGATAAATAAATTGTTACTTGTTGCTTATAAAGTGGGTATCAGAGAGTTCAATTTATTTCGCCTCCCCTTTATAACAGATTGGGAGGTGAGAGGCAGGTTACTCCACTTTCCTTTAACAGATTATGAGGTGAGGCAAGTTTCTCTGGGGTTTTCGGTTTTTATTATCAGCAGGGTTTGACCACTCCTTCGTCACAGATTGGTGGCTTGAGTCTGTGATCTGGTCAGTTCATGTACAGGACCTGGCCGGTTTGTGTACAGGATCTGGTCAGTTTGTGTACAGGATCTGGCCGGTTCAAGTACAGGATCTGGCTGGTTGGAGTACAGGATCTGGCCGGTTCGTGTACAGGATCTGGTCAGTTCATGTACAGGATCTGGCCGATTTGAGTGCAGGATCTGGCCGGTTCGAGTACAGGATCTGGTCGGTTCGTGTACAGGATCTGGTCGGTTCGTGCACAGGATCTGGCCGGTTCGTGTACAGGATCTGGCTGATTTGAGTACGGGAGCTGGCTGATTTGAGTACGGGAGCTGGCTGGTTCGAGTACAGGAACTGGTCAGTTCGTGTACAGGATCTGGCCAGTTCGTGCACAGGATCTGGCTGGTTCGAGTCAGGATCTGGCCAGTTCGTGCACAGGATCTGGCCAGTTCAAGTCAGGATCTGGCTAGTTCCTGTACACGATCTGGCCGGTTCGTGTACACGATCTGGCCGGTTCGAGT
>JAHRHZ010000067.1:16725715-16823946 GCA_024137785.1 Ginglymostoma cirratum | reverse complement strand
CAGGATCTGGTCGGTTCGTGTACAGGCTCTGGCCGGTTCGTGTACAGGATTTGGCTGGTTCATGTACAGGATCTGAATGGATTTGGACAGATTTGAACAGATTTGGGGTACAACAGATCCCAGCAGATTTAAACAGACTCGGGGATTAGTGTCCCAGATCTTTAAATAAAACTTAGGTGAGAAGCAGAAAATCTGTTTAATTTCAGTTACTTGTGGTTGGTTAAATCAAAAGTGAGGTAATGGCTCTTTCAGTCACTAAGAATTTTCTGGGGATGGAAAAAGTGACTTTGTGAAAGATGAGCAAGGAAAAGCTGCTGGAATTGCCTGACAAGCTAGAGTTGGGGTTTCCTTTGTCTTTCAGAAAAGAAGAGGTAATTACAGCAATAGCTCGACTTTAAATTTGCCAGAAAGGCATCAGAATCTTTGGAAATGGCTAGAATTCAACTGCAGATGAAGCAGCTTAAATAGGAAGGAGAGTTGTTTGCATTACAGTTACAAGCAGAGGAAAGACAAAATAGAGTGAAGAAAGGGAAAAAGAGAGAGAAGAAAGGGAAAAAGAGAGAGGGTTTGAACTTCAGATATTGCAAGTTAAACTGGATAGCCAACTTAAAATGATAGAGGATAGGCTCAGTGAGAAGGAGAGTGATGATGAGCAGACCCATCGTAGCCAAAAACCTGATAGGGATACATATATAAATATGTCAAAACATTACCAAAATTTGATGAAAAAGATGCAGAAACCTTTTTCATTTCCTTTGAGAAATTGGCTAAACAGATCAACTGGCCAGAGTATATATGGGTAATGTTAATTCAGACCAAGTTGGTAAGCAGGGCTAATGAGGTATTTGCAGCTCTGTCAGATGAGATGTCAAGAGAATATGATGAAGTAAAACAGGCTACTTTGAGTGCCTACAAATTGGTACCAGAAGCATATAGACAACAGTTCAGAAATTTAAGGAAGGAACCGGGTCAGACTTATGTCGAATTTGAAAGAATTAAACATAGAAACTTCGACGGATGGATGAGAGCATTAAAGATCGATAAGACATATGAGGATCTTGGAGAGATCATTCTGCTGGTGGAGTTCTCATGTTGAGGAACAGAAAGTTAAAACAGTGAGAAGAGCTGCAGAGATGGCAGATGAATATGCATTAGCGCATAAATCAAAATCTAGCTTCCGACAACAATTTCATTCCATGAGGGATAGAAATTGGGAAAGAGGGAGATCCTTCAATGAAAAACAAAAAGTAGATCACACTGGGAACAGTTTACCACATGTGAAAAAAGAAAGCTAAGAGGGTGGAAAAGAAGTGAAAGCCCTCAGGTGTTTTCACTGTAATGGAGTGGAACACAAAGTCACAGCACCGGTGGTTTAAGAAAGGCACTGGGGAAAAGGATATGGTAAAAGAGGCTAAACCAGTGGGATTAGTTGAGGTGGTGAAGGAAATCCTGAAAGAAGTCGAGGAGCTGCAGGAGAGTGCACAGCCTAGTTGCAGGCTGGATAGCAAGAGAGCGCCCGATCTCTTCAAAGACTTTACCTCTGTGGGTCAGGTTTATTCAGGAAGAACAGGGGAAGAAGGTAAAGAAGTTAAAATGTTGAGAGATGCGGAAGCTGGTCAGTCTCTAATAGTAGGAGATTAAAGTATTTGCACTCCTTCTGAAATGTTACCCAAGACAGTGATAATCTGTGGAATAAATGAAGAGAGATTTAGCGTTCCCTTGTATAAGATAAGGCTGGAGAGTCCAGTCAAGATTGGGGAAGTGACAGTGGGAATGATTGAACAAGTGTCTATTCCAGGAATACAGATTGTTCTTGAATGACCCAGCAGGATCAAAGGTGGAAGTGATGCCCCTTGTAGTGAAGAAGCCAAAGGAAAACCAGGGAACTGAGGAGTTAAAAGAAAAATACCCTGGAATTTTTCCGGACTGTGTGGTGACTAATGTCCTTTATGGAAGGAAACTGCCATCCTTACCTAGTCTGGCCTACATTTGACTCCAGACCCACAGCAATGTGGTTGACTCTGAACTGCCTTCTGGGCAGTTTGCACATGGGGATAAAGTATTGGTGCTGTTACCAGTGGTAGGAAATCCCTTCAAAGCAAGGTGTAATGGTCCCTATCAGATTGAAAAGAATTTGAGTCAAGTGAATTATCTGGTAAAGATGCCAGATCGGAAAAAAATTTATTGGGTATGTCATGTGAACATCCTGAAACCTTACTATGACAGGGAAAGGGAACCTGAGAAACAGGTATTAGTTACTGCCACTCAGAGTGACCAATAAAAAGATATTTCGGATTTTTATGTGCCTCATAATCAATTAAATAATGAGGAAGTCCTGAATGAATGAGATAGGGTAATCAGCTATTTGTCTCAGGAACAGAGAATTGAATTAAAAGGTTTGTTGCAGCACAATGAGGATGTATGTAGAAATAGAATAGGGAGAACTAATACCAGAGTACATGAGGCTGATGTAGGGAATGCTGTTCCAATAAAATAACACCCCTATAGGCTTAATCCTCTCAAGGCAGCTCAGGTACGGAAGGAAGTAGATGCGATGCTCCAAGAAGACATCATCAAGCCAAGTCAAAACAAGTGGAATTTGCTGATTGCATTGGTTCTCAAACCTGATGGTATTCAATGATTCTGCATGGATTATTGGAAGGTCAACGCCATAACTAAATCATACTCATACCCAATTGTGAGGCTGGAAGACAGTGTGGAAAATGTTGGACAAGCCATTTACACCACAAAGTTAGACTTACTTCGTGGTTACCGACAAGTACCTTTGTTGGAGAGAGCGAAAGGAGTTTCTGTGTTTGTATCCCCAAATAGACTGTATCAATTTAAAGTAATGCCCTTTGGAATGAAGAAATCTCCAGCCCCTTTTCAAAGACTTATGAACAGAGTTGTGGCAGGATTGACTAATTGTGCCGTCTATATAGATGAATTAGTGGCCTTTAGCCATTCGTGGAAAGATCACATGGTGCATTTGGCAGACCTCTTTGAAAGACCAGGGAAGGCAAAACTGCTCATAAATTTAGCAAAAACTGAATTTGTGAAGGCAGAAGTGACGTTCTTATGGCACAACATCGGACATGGATGGATGACACCAAGGAATGTGAAGACGAAGGCCAATGAAGAATATCCAAGCCCATCCTCGAAGAAGGAAGTGCTACGCTTTCGGGACTGAATGGATTCTACAGGAAACTTCCACCAAACTTTAGTAGTATGGTGGTACCGCTGAGGAATTTGTTAAAGAAGAACATGAAATTTCGGTGGACAGAACAATGCCGGGAGGCATTTGAGAATTTAAAAGCTGTGTTAGCTACCACACCAGTTTTAGCCACACCAAATTTCTTGAAAGCCTTTAAAGTCACTATCGACGCAAACAATGTAAGGGTTGGAGCTGTGTTGTTACAGGAGGATGATTGTGGAATTGAAAGGCCAATCGGTTATTTTTCAAAGAAACTCAATATCCACCAGAGAAAATACTTAACCGTTTAAAAAGAGTTATTGAGTTTGGTGCTGGCATTACAACATTTTAATGTTTATATTGCAAACAATGTCTTGGAGACAGTCATGTACACTGACCACAACACTTTGACATTTTTGGTGAGATTTAAGGACCAGAACACTAGCCCATTTTGTTTAGCCTTATGTTACAAGCATTTAATTTATATATTGTACAAGTTACGGGTTGTGAAAATGTTATTGCGGAAGCGTTATCGTGGGTTTAAAAGAAAAATGTGTATATAAGATAGAAATTTTAGTGTTCAATGTTACATATGTATATAGAATTAGTATGAAAATTGTAACACAAGATTAATGACCTATGGATGGAGTAATAGTGGTTCTTAAGGTTTAGAAAAGAAGAGAAGAAAAAATTAAACCATTTTTCATTATGATGGTTCATTTTTTTCCTAACGGGGAGGTGTTGCGAAGTTGGGTACACTATTGATGGATTAGAAGGCAGGATGTTAGAATTTTTGATGTTTGTAAATTGATAAGGGGGAAGGGTGCATGGTCCTTTAAAAACAGATGTGTTTTTTTCCCTAGGCTTGGAGATTTTAAAAAGCCTGCAAACAGCAGCAGCTGCACAGAGAGTTCCTGAATGGAAACATTTGTATCGAGGGGGTATACTGTGAGCAGGAAAAGCAGCATCTTTTACCAAGACAATAGGTTTTGAAATTTAGCCAATTAATTTAAACCAGGCCCTAGATACCAAAGCCCAATTAAATTTAAATCTAATGGTTTTGACAACCTTGGACCAATTCTATTGTAAGAAATTAACAGATCATCAGGAGTATAAAAGAAGAGAGCATTTGAAAATCAGGGTAAGAGCAACTGTCAGCTAAGAGAGATAACAACCCGTCAGCTCTAAAGAGAAACACTGGTTCTCACGGAATTCTATCAGCTCTCAGAAAAAAAACCGTCATCTAATTAAAGGTACAGCAGCACTTTACCAGAATTTGACAGAGAAAGGCGTTCCTGGGGGAGAATCAGCTGAGAGGGCGAGGAGCACCTGGAAGGTGCATCCTGGCTGTAAATTTGAGAGATTAAGCTTTAATTGTTTTTATTAATTTGGTTTCTATAAGCGGGACATGTATCAATTAGAACAGCATACCATTAGAATTTTGTTTTATTCCGGCATAGTTTGTAGTTAAGGGGGAATTGTTCAAATTCTTAGTAGTTCTGTTAATGTGTTAACTGTTGGAGTTAGATAAATTGTTACTTGTTGGTTGTGGAGTGAATGTCAGAAGTTCATTTTATTTCACCTCTCCTTTATAACAGATTAGGAGGTGAGAGGTGGGTTATACCACTTTTCACATTTCCTTTAACAGATTATGAGGTGAGGCAAGCTTCTCTGGGGTTTCGCTTTTAATTATCAGAGGGGTTTGACCACTCCTTCGTAACAATAGCACTCTGTATAATTCCCATCATCCTGCTTTAAGAAGAATATTATTAAACTTGAGAGGGTGCAAAAAAGATTTACGAGGATGTTACCAAGACTGGAAGGTTGGAGCTATAGGGAGAGGCTGAATAGGCTGGGGCTATTTTCACTGGAGTGTAGAAGGCTGATGGATGACTTTATAGAGGTTGATAAAATCATGAGGGTCATAGATAAGGTAAATAGGCAAAGTCTTTTCCCCAAGGTTTGGGAGTCCAAAACCAGATGGCATAGATTTAAGGTGAGAGGGGAAAGATGCAGAAGGGACCTGAGGGGCAACTTTTTCACACAGAGGGTGGTACATATATAGAATGAGCTGCTACAGGAAGTGGTAGAGGCGAGTACAATTATAATATTTTAAAAAAGACGTTTGGACAGGTACATGAATAGGGAAGGTTTAGAGGGATATGTGGCCAAACACAGACAAATGGGAACAAAAACATAAGTTGCAGGAAAAGCTCAGCAGGTCTGGCAGCAACTGTGAAGAGAAAATCAGAGATAATGTTTCAGGTCTGGTGACCCTGTCTCAGAACTCAGTTCTAAGTTCTAAGAAAGGGTCACTGGACCCAAAGCATTAATTCTGATTTTCTCTTCACAGATGCTGCCAGACCTGCTGAGCTTTTCCAGCAACTTCTGTTTTTGTTCCTGATTTACAGCATCTGCAGTTCTTTTGGTTTTTATTTATATAGACAAATGGGACTAGTTCAGTTTAGCAAACACGGTTGGTAGGGACTTGAGGCTGAAGGGGCAAGCAACTGGCATGGACAGCGGATTGACTGACTGACAGAAGGCAGAGACGAGGGATAAAGGGGTCTTTTTCAGGATGGAAGCTGGTGACTACTGGAGTTCGGCATGGTTTCATGTTGGGATCACAGAATCACGTTATATGTTAATCATCTGAACAAAGGAACTGAGGCCATTGTTGATTTTTGCAGATGACACAAAGATGGGTGGAAGGATAGGTAGTGCTGAGGAAGCAGGGAGGATGCAGAAGGACTTGGATAAGCTAGTAGAGTGTTGAAAGAAGTGGCAGATGGAATACAATGTGGGAAAATGTGAGGTTGTGCACTTTGGAAGGAAGAATAGAGGCATTGACTATTTCCTAAATATGGAAAGGCTTTTGGAAATCTGAAACAGAAAGACTTGGAAGTCTTCGTTCAGGGATTCTCTTTAAGAGTTAACATGCAGGTTCACTTGGCAGTTGGGAGGGCAAATGCAATGTGAGCATTCATTTCAAGAGGGCTAGAATACAAGAGCAAGAGATGTACTGCTGAGGCTGTATAGGGTTCTGGCCAGACTGCATTTGGAATATTTTGGGCAGTTTTGTTCCTCGTATCTAAAGGAGGATGTGCTGACGTTGGAGGTGGTACAGAAAACGTTTACAATAATGATCCCAGTAATGAAGGGCTTGTCACATGAGGAGTGGTTGAGGACTCTGGGCCTGCACTTGATGGAATTTAGAAGATCGAGGAGGGATCTGATTGGTAATGAGGCCTGGATACAGTGGATGCGAAAAAGATGCTTTCACTTGTAGGAGACATTAGGACCCTAGGTCACAGTCTCAGAATGTAGGGGCATTTAGAACTGAGATGAGAAGGAATTTCCTCAGTCAGATGGTTGTTACTCTGCAGAAATCATTGCTGCACAGAGATGTGGAGGCCAAGTCATTGAGCATATTTAAGACAAAGATAGATAAATTCTTGATTGGTAAGGGATCAAGGGTTACGGGGAGAAGCCAGGAGAATGGGGTTGAGGAGCATATCAGCCATGATTAAATGGTAGAACAACCTTTATGAGCCATATGGCCTAATATATCTTATGATCTAAAAACAAGTCATTCTTATTTCTGAATTCCTCCATGGTATTGTCCCTCCATCTCTCCCAGGTCCTCAATTCTGTTGCTTGAACATCCCAAATTTAATTGATCCACCTGGTAGCCTTGCTATCAGCTCTGTCTGGGCTGCATACTGTGGATTTGCCTTAGTCCAACACATCTATATATTTGCATGACCGCGCTATTGATACATTCACGAAAAGAAACAAATTATTTGATTAATTTTGATGTGAATGCTATGTAATTAACCCGGGGATATTCACCAGGATGATGCCTGGGATGGAGCACTTCAGCTATTAACAAAGGCTGGATAAGTTCAGGCTTTTTTATTTGGAGTAGAGAAGGTTGAGGAGTCTGTATCAGGGTGTATAAGATCATGAAGGGTATGGAGAGAGTGGATAGAAAGAAAGTATCAAGTGGAATTAAGAACAAGGCACCATAATTTTAAAGTGAAAAGCCGAAAGGATCACACCTTTAAAAAAGTAGTTTAATGAACAACTGAAGTGTCATAACATTCAAGGCTGTGGGCCTACTGCTGGATAATGGGACTAGTATAGGTACTAGCATATTTTGACAGTACAGACTTGATGGACCAAAGCATCTCATCTAAACTGTGTGATTCTATGAATCAGTGCCCTAAACCTCTCCACCACCCCTCAGTCCTCAGGCCCTACCTGAGTGTCAAACTAATGTCTTTCGGTGTTTCAGTACCAAAATCTTTGTTTGATAATCCTCCCTTGAGTCATGTTTAGGTGTTTCAATATAAAATTTTTGTTTGATATTGAAGAAAGGTCACTGGACTCGAAACATTGACTTTGTGTTCTTTTCACAGATGCTGCCTGACCTACCTAGTTTCTCCAGCAATTTCTTGCTTTTGTTTGTTTCAGATTTCAGCATACGCAGTTCTTTGTTTTAATTTTGTTTGATGATCTGCACCACCCACCCCAGACCACCCTTGGTTGACTGGGTTGCAGGCGCCATGTCGGTGCATTTGATATTGCTGGACCCTCTGGCACAGAAAGGCGTCCAACACGACCTCACCAAGATGGCAGACGGCTATTCCCACCCCATCCACTCAAACATACCCACGAGCTGCCCTTCCGAGTGGTGAGGTCAGCGCTCGTCCTGTCTCTCCCCACCCCACCTCACTCCAGGGAGTGCGCGTGCGCAGTGGGGGTGGGGCGGTCCCTTTTAGAGAACAAACGCCCTAATCAAAAGTCGGCGGATAGAAATCGGCTAAAAGGGTCGGGTGCAGTTAACGATTCTGTTGTTCTCGCGCGCTATTTTCCAATAGATTTACAGTGAGAGGGGGAAAAAATATAAGTTTCACAAACAAGAGGCGGCCGATCTGAGAATTGACGGGGGGGCGGATTTTATGAAGTAAACACGCGTCCGTTTGCCGCCCAGGGACTTTATATTTTCTTTAGTTTTGTGTGTTGTGAAGGGAGGCCTGAGGCCTAGGCGGTGAGTAGGCCGCTGCCGGCACCGCTGGGCAGGCAGAGCGGAGCTGAGAGTAGCCCGGCCCGGGTCGAGCACACTGAGGGACATGGCGGCTAATTTCGACGCCCAGAAGCAAGAGAGCTGGTACTTTGGTCCCATGAGGCGGGACCAAGCGGTGTCTCTGCTGATGGGCCAAAAGCACGGCACTTTCCTGGTGAGGGACAGTCGCACCATCCCAGGGGACTACGTGCTGAGTGTCAGCGAGAACTCGAAGGTGTCGCATTATATCATCAACAGCCGGCAGCAGCAAGGCCCAGGCCCCGGGCCCGGCCGCTACCGCATTGGCGACCAGGAGTTCGAGAACTTGCACGGCCTGTTGGAGTTCTACAAGATCCATTACCTGGACACCACCACCCTGCTGGAGCCTGTCCACAGGCCCAACGCCGCCTACATCCCCACCAACAGCGTCCCGTCCGAGGAGGCCCACTTTGTCCGCGCCCTCTTCGATTTCCCCGGCAACGACGAGGAGGACCTGCCGTTCCGCAAGGGCGACGTGCTCCGCATCCTGGACAAGCCCGAGGATCAGTGGTGGAACGCGCAGAACAGCGAAGGCCGCTGCGGCATGATCCCCGTGCCTTACGTGGAGAAATGCCGGCCCAGCTCGCTGCTCGGCCCGGCTAACAGCCCGGAGGGCGGCCAGGCGGCAGCGGCCCAGCACCAGCCCCCGCCGGGGGTCGGCGGAGTTGGGCAGCCTGAGTTCGGGCCCTATGCCCAGCCCAGTGTCAGTGCCTCGCTGCCCAACCTCCAGAACGGGCCGGTGTATGCCCGGGCCTTCCAGAAGCGTGTCCCCAATGCCTATGATAAGACAGCCCTGGCTCTGGAGGTAGGTGCCTTGTGGTCCATTCTGGTGCCCCCCCTCCCCCTCAGCAGTGCTCTCTCAGTCCTTAGGCTGGGTATTTGGGTAATACTGGTCGCTATCCTTATGGAAGCAAGGCAGATATCTGAAGACGGTGAAAAAGTCGATGATTAGCAATGTCAAGAATAAGAGCTTTCAGTATTCTGCCCTGGTTTTAAAGAGAAGTCCTATTGGGCGTGAAACGTTAACTCCAGATGCTGCCCGGCTTGTTGAATTTCTCTAGCACTTTGTTTTTATTTCAGATTTCTAGCATCACGTTTTGCTTTTATTCTGCTTGAAAATCTGATTTGGATTAGTGTCAAGTTTTTATTCGGTAACACTCGTAAAGCAACTTGGGCTGTTAAGGGTACTATATCAATATTGTGCGCAGTGTTGAAAAGCTGAGATTGTTCTCTTTAAAGAATAAAGGATATGGGGAATCTGGTGCCTTTGCTTAGGAGCCATTCCAAGGCACAGGAATGTTAGACATGATTTGACAATGAGCCACGAGATGATATTAGAACAGATGACAATTTTTGTTAGAGGTGAATTTAAATAGGAAAAAGCTTAGCAGGGCGGATTGCCAAAACTTTTAGGCCTCAATTGTTGAAGGCACAACCACCAGTAGTGGACCAATTAAAATCAGGAACAAGAGAAATGCCAAGATTGTGAATCTCAGGTTTGTTGAACTGGGGAAGCTTATAGAAATTTTGAAGGCAGTGCTGCTTTGGCCTGAACACATGGATCAGAATTTTAAAATCAAAACATTGGCTTACTAGAATGATACCAGGGATGATGGTGTAAGGAAACCTGGATTGTTTTTCTTGTGCTGAGAAAATTTAAGGGAAAAATGTGGTTTGTGTGTTTAAAATCCCATATGATTTTGGGCTGAATAGATAAGGATGAAACAGTTTCCTTGTCAGAAAATGTGGAGCTGGAAAAGCACAGCCAGTCAGACAGCATCCAAGGAGCAGGAAAGTCAACATTTCGGGCAGAAACCCTTTATTAGGACGGGTTTGATGAAGGGTTTCAGCCCGAAATGTTGACTTTCCTGCTCCTTGGATGCTGTCTGACTGTGCTTTTCCAGCTCCACATTTATTGATTCTAGCTTCCAGCACCTGCAGTCCTTACTGTCTCCAATGTCAGAAAGATCTGTAACCAGAGAGCACTAGTTTTATAGTGGTTGTTGGTGGACCGGTGAGGGAGGTGAGACTTTTTATGGCAAATTATAATCTGGAATGTACTCCCTGAAGGAATGGAAATAAATACATTATCCACTTCCACTTTGGAATTAATAAATACCTGAAAATATGGCGTGGGAATGATGAGGTCGGCCTGGGGAAACTAATTGGATTGATCTCTTAAATGGCTGGAAAGAGCCTAATGGCTGTTTTCTGTCCTGATGGTATCCTGCGGTATTGGGATGGGGGCCTTCTGTTGTGTGAGGAGATTGGAAGTACTGTCCTTGGAGCATGAAGGGCTAAGTGGCAATTTTTCAACAGGTTTGTGTTTTGTAGATGATGAAACTTTTCATTGGGTTAGTAACCGGAGGGCGTAGATAACTTGAAATAACAAGATGTAGAGCTGGATGAACACAGGCCAAGCAGCATCAGACGAGCAGGAAAGCTGACGTTTTGGGCCTAGACCCTCCTTCATTCTTCATTCTTCATCCCTCCACTACGGAGGAAACCCGGAAGTGAGGCAATCCATCGCAACGGACCCCAGAGTTTAAAAACCGGGCAGGAAAACACACCGACGCTTCATCAAAGGCTGCATTTGAGGATGTTACCAAGCACTGTAACGAAACGTCTGCAGAATAACAAACCAGCTCGGCAAGCCAACCAACCTCAACTTCCACAACCTGAGCTACAGATCTACTCCAAAACCTTAAGATATTTCAGTCTGTGTTCTGGAATGCACTACCTGAGGTCATAGTGGAAATAGACTTTGCATTTTTATAGTACCTTTCGTTGAGTTCCAAGGAAAAATTATTTGAAAAATTATTCAAAAATGCATCCTTTAACATGGGCAGCTGTGACCACCAATTTGCACACCACCTTATCCTAAAGACAGCACCAAGATGAATAAGCAGGTAGTTTATTGAGAATTAAGCGTGGGTCCAAGAAGCCAAGGGGTGAACTTCATACTTCAAAGAACAATATCGACTCGGGGTCTTTCGCGTTCCTCTTAACAGAGCAGATGGACCTCTGTTCAGTGTCTAATCTGAGATGGCAGGATTGGCTTGGGAGAGGATTTACAGAACTAACAAGTCTTCATTGGTCAGTGCATTGAGTATAGGAGTTGGGATCCATGTTGTGCCTGTACAGGACATTGGTGAGGCCACTTTCAGAATTAGCATATAATTCTGGTCACCCTTCAATAGGAAGGATGTTGTTTAAACTTGAAAGGATTCAGAAAAGACTTACAAGGGTGTTGGTGGGACTGGAGGTTTTGAGTTGTAGAAAGGCACTGAACAGGCTGGGGCTTTATTTTTTTTTTCCCCAAAGTGTTGGAGGCTGAGGGGTGACCTTATAGAGGCTTATAAAATCACGAGGGGCAAGGATAGGATGAATAGCCAAGGTCTTTTTCCTAAAATGGGGGAGTCTAAAACTACAGGACATAGGTTTAAGGTAAGAAGGGAAAGATTTTAAAAAGGAGCTGAGGGGTAACTTTCATGTTGAGGTTGGTGTGTGTATGGAGTGAACTGCCAGAGGTTGTCGTGGAGGTGGGTACAATTACCTATAAAAGGCATCTGGATGGGTATATGAATAGCAATGGTTTGGAGTGATATGAGCCAAATTGATGTCTGGTCAGCATAGATAAGTTGGACCAAAGGGTCTGTTTCTGTGTTGTAGCCAAGTGATGTGTTAAAAATGTATCAAATTAACTGGCATAGTCAAAAATCAATATTCAAAGGAGCAGAGAGGAATGATGACTGAAAGCTTGGTTAAAGAGATAATGACTAAGAAGTTTAGGAACGGAGGTCTTGAGCCTATGGCCAAGCAGCTGAAGGCACAGCTGTCACCTAGAACACAGGAAGTGAGAGATGGGGGAAGGGAAAGTTCTTGAAAGATATGAGCATTGAAGTAGTTACTGGATAGAGAGACAAGTTTGGAACAACTGGGGATAGACAATATATGTAAATCTACGCAGTTGTCAGTGTTCACTGAAATATAAATGAGCAGAGAGACAAAGTGTGGGTGATCAGACTAACAAAAATGATTCAATGTTCTGGGAAGAGACTAGAGAAGTAGGATGTTAAACTAAGGTAACTCTTGGAACGGGGGGGGGGTGAAATATGATTCCCATGGCTTAATGATGGCACTAAATAGCTGTTTAGACATTTACTAGTGTTCTAAGCGAATTATTGGGCAAACCTACTTTTTTTTTGTTTTTTTGCTAACATGAGGACACCCAAGAAACAGCCTGTTAAGGTGTGCAAAAAGGTGCATTCTAATTGGTAGAGAGTAATCAAGATACGCATGAGCTTGGGCTTGGTGAAGATTTCCTGTTTGGTTAATACTGTGACTGAATTAAAATGCAAACTATTTGTATGTGACGTTTTGTTGATTGCAACCAAAAGTATTTTTATTAAAATAGATATAGAAATGTTAAGAGTAAAGTCAGGGTCCAAGTCACTTGTGCGTTGGCAATATTGGAAAGGGGAAGAAGTCCCTGAACTTGCACCATGGTATACAGTGACAATGTCTCAAAACTGTGTTTTGCCTGACAGTTTCAATGCATATCCACATAATTTGTGCAACTTCATTAAATCATGGCCCGGTCAGTTAAAACTAAAGCCTCAGAAGAAATATTAAGGCAAGGCCCACCTGTCAGATTAAAAATCCTGGGGCCCTATTTGAAGCGAGCAGAAGAAACTCCACCAGCATGCTGTTTGCATTAATTCTTCACCATTGCCATCAGAACACATTGCTTATTTTTTCAATCGTTTAGGGAAAAAAATCACAGTAAATTTCAAATATAATTAACTTGGAACAGTGTTGTACCTCAGAAGAAAATGTTATTTTGACCTGCAATTGCTTTAGATACTCATCATGAGTTTGAGCTGAATGGACCAGGTTAGTTCTGGTTTGGGTTGGAGAAGGGGGAAATTGACTAGTGACTTTGCTCCACTGTCTTGACTTATCCACCTGACTTTCTAGGAGTGTCGGGTGAGTACAGGATTTGCATTGAATTAACAAACATCACAAATGAGTCATCTGGCAACATTCATCATCCAGTCACTTGAGCAATTGTACCTATGAGAGGTATAGAAGCGTTGTTGATGACAATGTAATTGTATTTAATTATTACAAAAGGAGAGAATATACTGGTCAGTGAAGCTGCAGACCTGTCTGTACACAGCGAAGGACATTGGGACGTAATGATCAAGAATTTTTACTTTTGTTTTCATGTATTTTTATTCATTTGACGTTTACAGGATCGTGTTGATGCTTCATAACAGACTTCTGCAAAGTTTGTACTTCAATTAACTGTAAAATCGGGAATCAACAATTAGGCATGTTTTCCTGGAACAGTTACATCGTCCACTGCAAGCAACCCATTATCTTTTTATTTTAAAGTAGAAAGACATGTAAACTTAAATGATTGTGCAATTGAATTTCATTCAGATTAGTAGACTGTATGCCATCTATTACACTTTCCTTTGCTGATTGCTACAAAGTCTTTGATAACACAATCAAATCCCAAAGTTAGTTAAGTACTGCCTGTCCACAATTCAAGTAAAATCATTGCAACGTGGCTAATCAAACATAAGCATTTCTTCTCTAATGCGTTTTTCATTTTTTACTGTTTGCTGAAAATGGACTAATGTGAAAAGGAGTCCAGAGCTCTAATCATTCAATACTTCTAGTTATTGAAACTTGTGTAATTATTAGATCTAACCAGGTGTAGAGCTGGATGAACACAGCAGGCGAAGTAGCATCAGAGGAGCAGGAAAGCTGACATTTTGGGCCTAGACCCTTCAGAAATCCCCATTTCTGGAGAAGGGTCTAAGCCCAAAATGTCAGTTTTCCTGCTCCTCTGATACGGCTTGGCCTGCTGTGTTCATCCAGCTCTACACCTTGTTATCTCAGATTCTCCAGCATCTGCAGTTCCTACTATCTCTAATTATTAGATGCGGTGATTCAAGTGTGATAAAAGATGATGCATTGCGTAAAGTCTAGCTGGTAACTGGAGAGATGTGTTTATGAAACCACCTAACATCAAAACTTGTACGTTGTAGTGAATTCTGGCCCAAGATCCCGTGTTTTTCTCTTTTTGGAATGCTGTGAGGTTTGCAGAAAACTTGCCAGTCGAATTTCAAAAGATCTTGATTTCCTAAAGGTTCACAAGCGTTTGCAATGTAGTTTAAGACATTCTTGATTGAAATTTACTGCCTCACTTCTAATTCAATCTTGTTACTTGGTAATTCAGCAAAATTTTCAAGCAAGGGTTTTGAAATTTGAGGTAGAAATAATATTGTAGTTATCTTTCAACATCTAAGCATTCTTTTCATACACATAATCAAGAGCAGGATGCAATTTATTGATGAAAATGTGAAGGGATAGACTTGATTTTCCTGTAAGCCTCCCAAGTTCTTGTGTGCTAACACAAAAATACATAGGGCAGTGCACACTTAAGTCAAAGTGCTGTTATTGGGACAACCTTTTAGCTGAAATGGAATTCCGATGGCAGATCTATAATCGTTAGTTTGCATTACAAAGTTCAGAATGTTCTTTTCAAGCATGAAGAAGTTGAGAAGATATCACCTATAATTAGGTCTGTTTCACAACTTTGGTAGATGTACAGGAAGCAAATTTCTGTTGTCTTCGCTAAACTACCTAATCATGATACTTGATGTGATAGAGAGTGCTGGAAGAGGTTGAATTTGGAGGCATGGTCTGATGGGATTTGAAAACATAGACCATCAAGCTCAAGAGTGATAAGTGAATGAGACTTGGTGCATGTTGGGACATAGGTGGCAGACTTTTGTTTTGACTTCAGAATTACAAGGGGTAGTTTGTTTTTGCTATCTCTAAACTCTGCAACTGCACTCCTGGACAGCCTTCTACATAGATGACAGTTTCAACAGTACAAGAGCTGAGACTGTGCCAAAATTATGTTAAGTTGCTGAAATAGCTAGGTTGTGACAATAGATATGGATGAAAGCTTGTATTCCAACGTCTGTAATCTGCAGCAAAATTGGTGTATGGGAGTCCCCTTTGCAGCAGGGTGACCAAATTCAGTTCCCAAGTAGGAGTTGACCATTTGTAGCTTACCTACCCAGTATTTGGAACGTTGATGTCTTCGGAGAGGTGAATGTCTGGTGATATGACTGGATAGTTAGTCCAGAGACCCAGTTAATGCTCTGAGTACTTGGGTTCAAATCTGCAGCAGATGGTGGAATTTCAGTTCACTAAAATTTTGGGGTTAACAGTCTAATGATGATCTCAAATTTTTTATCAGGAAATACCCACCACCTGGATCACTAATGTCCTTTTAAGGAAGAAAAGTGCCAGTCTTACCTGGTCTGGCCCACATGTGACTCCAGACCCACAGCAATATGAATGACTCTTAACTGCCCTCTGGTCAATTAGGCATGAGCGATAATTGCTGGTCTGGCCAGTGACTCCCTAATCCCCTTAATGATCCTTTTTAAAAAAACAAAAAAAGGAGCTAGATGCTAAAAGTCAAATAAAATTAAACTGGTGGAAATTAGTCTAATGTTTCTTTTAAAAAAAAAAAAAAAGTACTATTACTCCCTTGTCAGTGATTCCATTCTGCCCTCTGGCAACCTTTGCAAGCTCATGTCATGTTTTGAGACTGAAATGCACTTTCAACCCCACAGTTCTACCACTGTTAGAACAGCTTATCTCAACAACATAATGTTGTCACACTGTGCCACAGGCTTCGCTTTCTTACTGTCGAAGATCTCCTCCACATTTCTGCTACTTTCAGACTTGACTGGTCTAATGCATTTTTAAAATTTTATTCACTCGTGGAATGTGGGTGTTGCTAGTTAGCCAGCATTTATTGCCCATCCATGGATGATTTTTCAGGTGTGGATTAGCTGTCGTTTTGAATTGTTGTAGCCCATACTCCCTCACATTCTGTCCTGTATAAATGTGAGGTTGTCCAAACTCTACCCTTGTCCTAAATCAGACTGCACTTGCTAACCACGTTGGCTCCCTATAAAGCAATGTCTTGAATTTAATATTCTTTGTATGCTTGGCCACTGTCTCTAATTTCTTACAACCCTGAAACCTCCAATATCTGCACTTGATTACTGTATATACTTGAGTATAAATGGATCTATTTTAAAATTTGACCCCTATTTTTGGCCAAAATGTCTGGAATTTTCCATGTCTCGTGTAAAAAGTCAACCTTAGTTCTTCACAGATAACAAGTCAACATTTGTGAGTCAAGGTCCTGTGCATAAATGTTACAATGAGTAAATGAATTTTTTTTCGTACTATTATGTGTGGCAAGGTACAATTCACACCAACATTAGGCTACGGATTTCTTATGTTCGTTATCAAATGAGCACTATAATTAGTGTGACACTAAGTTTATCACATCATTTCATATGAGGCCTATATGCATTTACTTTATTACAATTACTGTATCACTGATTCCTTTCTTCATGCAGGATTTGATTGGATGTGCAGCTGTTGACTATTTCTCACGGCTACAGTGATCAGTGAGACTGTATGAGAGTCAAAAATCTGAACTGTTTTTCAGAAATAAAAGCTTAAAATGACTTTCTTGAAACATTTTAAAACAACAGACAAGATAAAATGGAGGGAAATGGAAGAATTTAGCACAAAAGCTTAAGATGCATCAGATCAGAGTCAGGTGACAACCTCCCTTTGTACGCAGACAGCAAGCATGGGGCTGGATGAACACAGCAGGTCAAGCAGCATCATAGGAGCAGGAAAACTTGACGTTTCGGGCCTAAACCCCTCATCAGAAATGGGGGAGGGGAAGAGGGTTCTGAAATAAATAGGGAGAGAGGGGGAGGCGGATAGAGGAGAGGATAGGTGGAGAGGAGGCAGACAAGTCAAAGAGGCGGGGATGGAGCCAGTAAAGGTGAGTGTAGGTAGGGGGGTAGGGGGGAGGGCGGACAGGTCAAGGGGGTGGGATGATGTTAGTAGATAGGAGATGGGGGTGTGGCTTGGGGTGAGAGGGAAAAACAGGTTAGGGAGGTGGAGATGAGCTGGGCTGGTTTTGGGATGCGGTTGGGGGAGGGGAGATTTTGAAGCTTGTGAAATCCACATTGATGCCTTTGTACGCAGCTCAGTTGAGCTCTGTTCCCCTATAACGCTGAATTTCAGCCCTTCAAAAGTAGTGTCCATGTAATAGTTGACCCCATAAATTTAACCTTTAATGTCTTAAAATTTGACTTGTACACATGTGTACAT
This sequence comes from Ginglymostoma cirratum, assembly GCA_024137785.1. NCBI lineage: Eukaryota > Metazoa > Chordata > Chondrichthyes > Orectolobiformes > Ginglymostomatidae > Ginglymostoma > Ginglymostoma cirratum. The sequence goes on along the minus strand of JAHRHZ010000067.1, from coordinate 16,806,406 downwards.
ATGGTAATTCTGGCCTCTTGTGCATATTGAATTTGATAGCTGTAACCATTGGTATCCATGCTTTTGCGTTGCCTGGGACATAAATTGTGGAATTCCATTCCTACCCTGTTTCTGCCTTTTGTTTAGTCTTCTTCCTTTAAGTTGCTGCGTAAAATTTTCTCTTCAATATCCAGAAATCTTCTGATTCCATCTGGGAACTAAGATCAGCATAAGCTTGGTCAAAGCAGGTCAAGGGATATGGGAATATTGTGGGAAAATGTAGTTGTTACCAGATCAGTTATGATCTGGTTGAATGGTGGCACAGGCTCAATGACAAGTGGCTTACTTATGCTGTCAGTTCTACTTTGCAGCAACTGGAGAATTTTTGTCCTTCATCCAGACACCCGACCCAGTGTGGAAATATATATAACACCTTGTCTGTTTAAAAGCCCTACATCTATGCAAGTTGTTAAGTGTGAAAGAGGTGCAGAACAAAAGTGTTTGAAAGGTTGGAGAGCAGGAGATATTAGATGGGGCAGGGGGATTTGTGTGTGAGGCCCCAGTAAAATACCAGCAGGAACTGGAGTATAATAGCTAAGCTGACTGACAGTTATATTTCTACACAAGGTATCAGCTGGGAGTCAGTTTATGACAAAAAGTGTCAGTAAACAGATCGTTCAAATAATGGATCAAGGAAGTCAATGTTTCGGGTATACACCTTACACTCTTCACCAGGGCTCCTGGTGAAGAGTGTATACCCAAAACGTCGACTTTCTTGCTCATCTGCCTGACCTGCTGTGTTCCTCCAAAGGAAAAAAGCTTAATGAATTGAGGGCAAACTAACAAAGTAATAGAGAAAGAAACGGTAATAGCTTCTTTAAATATATAAAAAGGACCAAAGGCCAAAGAGAACACAGACTCCTCAGGCAATGATGCTAAACAATAATGAGGAGCAACAAACTGGCAGAGGAGTTGAATAAATACTTTGCATCAGTCTTATTGGGCTAGGAGCTGATGAGTTCTCTGGACCTGATGAGTTGCATCCTAGAACTTTAAAGGAAGTGGCTGTGGAGGTAACGGATGCACTGGTCATAATCTTTCAAGAATTCTTAGATTCTGAAAAAGCCCAATAGGATTGAAAAACTTCCAATCTAAAGCCTATTTCATAAAAGGAGGCACAAAATAAACTATAGAGCCATTTGCTTAATATGTCATTGGGAAATCTTTATCATAAAAAATGTAATTGAGAATTTAGAAATGTGTAATATAATCAATGAAGGGAAACCATGCCTGACATTTCTTCCAGTTCTTTGAACAGTTAACAATCAAACACAATGGATAAAGGGGAGCTAGCGTATATAAATATATTACAATGCCAAAAAGTGGTTGATTATGTACTGCGCGTAAAGCTGTTTTAAGATTGGTGTTGGATAGAGGTCTGGCTTTCGATTAGACAGGGTAAATTTTTGATTTTATTGTTGTCACGTGTACCTGCAGTGGAAAAATTTTGTTTTGCGAGCATTAAGGCAGATGAAACAAAATAGGTAGGAAGGCGAATGCTGATAGTGGAGGGATATAAACTGGTTGATTTTTTGAGTTGGGAGAAACTTGGCAAATGGAAGGTAATGTGGGAAGATATGGAGTTATGCACCGGCAGGATGAATTGAGGAGCTGCATATCCTTTCAATGGGGACAGACTGCACAAAGCTACAGCTCAAGTGGATTTGGGGATCCTTGTGCTTGGATCTCAAAAATCTAGCGTCAGTTCAACAGGTAATAGTGATGGCAAGCATACTGGTGACCTTTTAGATTCCATTCCCTTTGGAATAAAATCAGGCAACTTTAGCTAAAATGAGACAAGGCATTGATCAGACCATAACCTGGATACAGAACAGTTTTGGGTGCCTTAATCTAAGGAAAGATGTACTGGCTTTGGAAACAGTCCAGAGAAAGTTCACTAGTTTGATTCCGGGTGTAGAGGAGACCTTCTTTTGAGAAGAGGTTGAATAGGTTGGGCCTGTACTCATTGGAGTTCAAAAAATTTGAGCGATGTTAATGAAACGTACAAAAAAGTTAGGGGGTTTGATACAGTGAATCCAGAGGGGTGGCTTCCTGGTTGGAGAGTCCAAGGAGCAGTGACTTTATTCTGAACAAGATATCACCCATTTAAAACAGATGAGGAAAATCTTTTGGAGTATAGATATTTATTACTCTGCCACTTCTAAACAATTCTTTGTATAATACGTGGTACTATTACAATGACAAAAAGTCCATTTTTAATTTACATGACTTGCTAAACACCCAAATTAATAGGTATGATTTGCCCATTTAAGGTAGCTGTGAGAAGCAAGGGTCCCACTTACAGTCATGAGTTATAAAGGGGGATGCTAATGACATACTGATTGGTGTATTTGTAGAACTGGGAAAAAGTTGCTGTAAATAGAAAATCAAGCAGTGACTTGGTTAAATCCAATCTCCCAAGTCTGGCCGTTTCTCTTCTGCCCATTTTATACTCATTTACTCGGATCCAGTTTCTGTTTCCTGTCCAGCTGCTGTACAATCCAAGTAAAATAGCTGTAACCATCTGAAAGAAGTACTGACTTTCCTATAAAAGGTTTTGCAGTGTATTTGCTTTTGTGTTATTGTGGATCAGGTGTTTTTATGGTGGGTGTGACTGCAACAGATGCAAGAAAGGCTGAATCTCCTTCCAAAGTAATTTATGAATACTGTTACGTTGTTAATTATTTATCAAATGCAGGGCATCTGCTGTGCTCTATTTACTTCAAGAGGTACCATTGACATCAAGCATGTCACTGGAGGTGCTGCGGTAACTTGTGTAATACTGCATAGTGCTGTAATCCCTCTGAGCATGTGAATTTACCTGTGTTTGGTAATGAGTTGCTGTTACCGATGCCGATATGCTTTGTGTTGATTGATTTTGTACATCTTGTGCACCCCCTTTAGGGTGAGGAGTGAATGAATTTCCCTAATTTCTTTTCAGCAATGCATCCTAACGGTTTGACAGATATAAAATGGAGACTATCAATGTTCGACAATGCTTTCAGAGCATAAGAAGAAAATTTGCAAAATTCTGTCTTAAAAAGCATACCATTTAGTAACTTAAGCTTGGCAACATAACTGTTCTTTCCTTTTACAGCATTAAATTCCTTAATTAGAGACTTCCACTCAGAACTCAGTTACCTGCTATTGGTAACATTTGCATACGTAGCAGACTGTAGTTTGTCCGGGTGAGTGAAGAACCTCTGTGTGGTATGTACCAACATCACGAAAACAATTATATCTTCCTGCCTGAATTTTGTGAACTTCCGTGGGGTTCCCTCTAACTCCATCAACCTCATTGGACATTTTGTCAAATGATTGGTTGTTAGCTTTCTCCAGTGACTTTCCACAGTTAGCTGTGCAACAGTACCTGTGATCTGATTTTTCTGGTTAGCATTGATGCATAGTGACTCACAGATTTCTATTTTCTCTCAGCTCCTTCAGTTGAGAGTCTGGGGAATGGCCTGTGGAAGTGTGTTTGTATAGCGTGTTGTAACACAGTTAGGCATAATGAGCCCTAGCAAACCTGGAATCGCTAGGTACCAGGGGCAAATTCTCTGGAGTCATACCTGGCACACAGATGATCATGATTGTTGGTCAGTCATTTCCACTCCAAGACATCTCTGTAGGAGTTCGTCTGGTGGTATCCTCTGCCCAACCATCTTCCAACTCCTTCACAGATGACCTTCCCTCCGTCGTAAGGTCAGAATTGGGGTTGTTCGCTGATGATTACACAATGTTCAGCACCATTTGTGACTCCTCAGAGTCTGAAGCAGCCCATGTTGGAATATAGCAAGATCTGGACAATATCCAGGATTGGGCTGACAAGTGCCAAGTAACATATGCACCACAAAAGCTAGGCAGTGACTATCCCCAATAAGAGACAATCTGACCACTGCCCTTGACATTGATTGGTGGTACCAACACTGAATCCCCACTAACAATGTCTTTGGGGTTACCACTTGACCAGAAACTCACTGGATTCACCACATAAATGCAATGGTGAGAAGGGCAGGTCAGAGGCTAGGAATACTGCAGTGAGTGACTCCCCAAGGCCTGTTCACCATCTACAAGGCAAAAGACAGGATTGTGATGGAATGCTCCCCACTTGCCTGGATGGGTGCAGCCCCTACAACATTCAAAGCTTGATGCCATCCAGGACAAAGCAGCCTGCTTGATTAGCGCCACATCCACAAACATTCACTCCCTCCTCCATTGACACTCGGCTGCAGTGTGTACCACCCACAAGATGCACTGCAGAAATTCACCAAAGATCCTCCAAGAGTACCTTCCAACCATGTTCTTGAATTAAACTAGTCCCACATAACTGTGCTTGGCCCATATCCTTCCAAACATTTCCTATTTGTGAACTTATCCTAAAGTCTATTAAACATTGTAACTGTACCTGCCGCCACTACTTCCTCTGGAAGTTTGTTCCACACTCGAACCACTCTTAAAATAAAAGATTGCCTCTTTTATGTCCTTTCTAAATTTTTCCCCTCTTACTTTAAAAATATGCCTGCTAATTTTGAACTCCCCCACTCTAGGGAAAAGACTCTTGTTATTCATCTTATCAATGCCCCTCATGATTTTAAAAGCCTCTATCAGGTTACCCCTCAACCTCCTAGTGAAAAAAGTCTGAGCCTTTCCAGAGATAACACAGTGCGGAGCTCGAGGACCACAGCAGGTCAGGAAGCATCAGAGGAACAGGAAAGCTGACGTTTCGGGTCTGGACTTGCCAATCTATTTTTATATTCAAACCCTCCATTCCTGGCAACACCTTTAGTAAATCTTTTCTGAACCCTTTCAGTTTAGTAATGTCTTTCCTATAACAGTGCAACCCACCTTCTGTCCTGTATCCATGTTCAAATTATTAATGTAATTGGAATCTAGACACACTGATGGAAATACTCTCTTGGTCACACCTGCCAACCAGATGCTTAGTCACCCACTCTGCAGTTTGATCAATACTGTAACCATGTTTAATTATTCTATTATATTCCTTTTACTAGTCTGCCTTAATTTATGTTCCAGTCCCTCAAGCCGCCTGTTGTATTGTTCTGTAAAATAACCTTGATTTTATTGTATGACTAGTATTTAAAGTCTCTCTCTTTTAATGTTTGTTTTAAGAAACCATACAATTTAGAGCTCTTTCTTTATAATAAAGTTGCTGTATAAATGTGGAATTAGCACTTCTGACAGTTTTAAATGGAATTTTGGAAGTGTCCCTTGGAGCCAAACCTTAATAGAATGATAATTTGTTCAGTGAATAGATTATGATTTAGAATGTGGCATGAAAAGCTGCACCATTAGGAGGGCTGAAACTGGTAGCTAGTACTCTTTTTCCTTACTTCCATTATTAAAACGTGTTGCACAACCTTTCCTGGCAGACTCTGGGGTGTAGCCGGACCCCATTCTGAATTCATATACTGCATATATTCCTTTCGTACCTTAACTTAGCAGTCTTTTATTTATCTTCACTCTAAAAGTATTCAAAGACCCTGCTGCCACTGCCTTTTGAGGGAGAGAGTTCCAAAGACTCTCAATCAACTGAGAAGAAACAATTTTTAAAAATTCTTAGCCTTACATAGGTGATCGCTCATTTTATTTTTGCATAGCCCCAATTCTAGATTTTTCCCAAGTGGGGTTTCCCTATCTACCCTGTCAAGGCCCTCCAGAATCTTGTACATTTCAGTCAAGTTGCCTCCTGCTATATTAAATCACAACAGAAGCCTAGCTTGTCATATCTACTCTTGTAAGACAACCTGCCTATTCTGGGTATTAGTTTATCGAAAGGTTGCTGAATTACTTCTGATGTATCCTTTTTTTAAGGATACTTTTTGTGCTTGTATGTGACTAATTGCAGTTGGAAATGTCACAATTAATGTTTAACAGTTAATGTTTTTAAGCAGCAGTATCCATCTAGTGTTCAATAGATCTGAAGAATTTTGAAACCTTTCAAAAATCCTCTCCAATACCGAAATGTAAATTGTCCCATTGGGAGCACCCAGCATGGGTTCATGAAGGGTAGGTCATGTTTAACTAATTTGGTGGAATTCTTTGAGGACATTACTTGCATGGTGGATAATGGGGAATCTGTGGATGTGGTGTATCTGGATTTCCGGGAGGCATTTGACCAGGTGCCACTCCAAAGGCTGCTACATAAGATAAAGTTGCATGGTATCACAGGAAATGTAGTGGCATTGATAGAGGATTGGGTGACTAGTAGAAAGCAAAGAGTCGGGGTAAATGGGTGTTTTTCTGGTTGGCGGTCAGTGGCTAGTGGTGTGCCTCGGGGATCGGCGTTGGGACCGCAATTATTTACAATTTACATAGATTATTTGGAGTTGGGGAGTGTGGTGTGTGTCAAAATTTGCAGATGACACTAAGGTGAATGGTAGAGCAAAGTGTGCGGAAGACACAAAGTCTGCAGAGGGATATAGATAGTCTAAGCGGGTGGGCAAAGGTCTGGCAGATGGAATACAATGTTGATAAGTATGAGGTCATCCATTTTGGTAGGAATAACAGGAAAATGGACTATGTTTTAAATGGTAAAAAATTGCAGCACGCTGCTGTACAGAAGGACTTGGGTGTCCTTGCGCATGAATTGCTAAAAGTAGAATTGCAGGTGCAGCAGGTAATTAAAAAGGCAAATGGAATTTTGTCTGTCATTGCTAGAGGGATGGAGTTTAAAAACAGGGAGGCTATGGTGCAGCTGTATCGGGTCCCGGGTGAAGCCACACCTGGAGTACTGTGTGCAGTTTTGGTCTCCTTACTTGAGAAGGGATATACTAGTACTGTTGGGGGTGCTGAGGAGATTCACACGGTTGATTTCCAGAGTTGAGAGGGTTGGATTATGAGGAGAGACTGAGTAAACTGGGATTATACTCATTAGAATTCAGAAGAATGAGGGGAGATCTTATAGAAACATATAAGATTATGAAGGGAATAGATAAGGTGGAGGCAGGGAGATTGTTTCCGCTAGCAGGTGAAACTAGGACTAGGGGGTCTAGCCTCAAAATAAAGGGAAGCAGGTGTTGGACTGAGGTCAGGAGGACCTTCTTCACCCAAAGGGTTGTGAATCTGTGGAATTCCCTGCTCAGTGAAGCGGTTGAAGCTACCTTGCCGATTGTGTTTAAGGCCAGGCTAGATAAATTTTTAAAGAGTAAAAGAATTAAGGGTTATGGTGAGCGGGCGGGTAAGTGGAGCTGAGTCTCAAAGATCAACTGTGATCTTAATGAATGGCAGGGCAGGCTCAAGGGGCCAAATGGCCTACTCCTGCTCCTAGTTCTTATGTTAAGCTGTCTGATCCATAATTTACGTTATAAACTGAAGTTTTGCTGAGAGAAGGGTAAGTCTTTTTAATACTGGAACAACATGTTCCAAGTGAGGAAGTTAGTGATGATTCAAGATGTCATCTATTCTAATACCTGCATAGAAATTCCATAGGTTTATGTCTGGAAGAGACCAATTAAAAGTAGCAGTATGTTTCTCTCAATAGATGCGAGAATGCAAATGTTACACCCTCTGCACACTCCACAGACAGTTGCCATTGACCCATTTCTATGTGGGTTTTTTCTGAATGCTCCGGTTTCCTCCCACAGTCCAAAGATGTGCAGACTAGGCCGTCGGAAATGCATGGTTAAAGGGATGGTTGGGGTGGGGGGTATAAGTGGGCTCCCTTTTAGAAGGTTGGTGTGGATCAATGGGCTGAATGGCTTGCTCCCACACTCTGGGGATTCTGTGTGCATTCGTTGAGGATTTTACCTTTTCTAATCTAGTTGGTAGTTCTGGGGTTCTACCCTTAGCTTAATTGGAGACATCTTTTTTTTTAAAAGTCTCATAAGGTCACAGAAGCTAAATTTGCAGATTTACGTGGTGTCCCAACAAATCTTGGGCTGGGGCTCCAGTGAGAATTACTTCTCCTTGACCTGCTGGAATCAGTTCCGTCTCTGGTCTGCAGTATTGATGAGGGCTTGTAATTGCTTTGGGTTGTTAAGGACTGTTGATTCTGGCCCTCTTTAGAATATACTCAAAAGTGAAATCTATGTTCCTGCCCCTGGTTTAGAACATGTTACTCCTATTATAATTGTAAAATGTTAAAAGTTGTAGTGATTTGTGGCAGAAGCACAATTCGTAAATCTTGTTGTAGTAATTAAAGCTTCTAAGGGGTATCATTAAATGCTGTGCATTGATTTAAAGCTCTGTGCCCAGTGCAAAATCAAGGCTTTACTTTTCTGTTTTAAGTAAATAAACATCAAACAAGTGGTAAAATAATTCAAAGATGAAAGTTTAACAATAGAATTGCTGCGAGAATACAGTGTTTTAAAGATAATGTTAAAACTATGGAACAGCATCTTAGCATGTAGCCTTTTAATGTCAGCTCAATGAGAAGATTGACAACTTGCAACCACACATCATTTGTAAAATGTGAACCTAGAACCCTGCACTGCACGTCCTGAGATATGCTGCAAAGATCTATGAATGTTTCATTTTTAATGTGATCTTGATCCTTGTTTTGATATCTAATTATTTTGTTACCATATTCAGCTAACAATCAAATGTTCCTTCAGTTCCAGCGCAGGAATGTGATGTGTTAACTGGATTGGAATGTTTCCTATTGCATTGTCTGTGTAAGTCTAGGACAGTTTGGTGATGTTTAAACACAGCATTTCTGATGGACACACTTTTTATAATATCAGAATTTTGAAAATCTTCGCACTAGTTGCCTCCCTTCCCTTACCTATCTCTGCTAGAGATGTTGACACCATACTTTGCTAGAGAGGAGTAAATATACTAGAAATACTAGTAAGTAAACTAGTAATTTTGCTAGAGGGGAATAAATATAGCTCAGCCTTTCCAAAAGAGAACTACTCCAACTGGTAGAAAATGATGAGCATTAGGAAAAAACTGGTATTTGCTAGAAATTAAGCCCTGCTATTCCTGGAGTTGTCACAAAAGTTGAAGACTCACTTTTTTTAAAAAAATAATGCAGAATTCCCAAATTCCTGTCTCTTAGACCCACTTTGGTAGCACGGACTAGATTTCTGTACTTCATGTAATTAGTATTTGTTACAAGTACAGATACAGATACAGAAACCATTATGAACTGTCAAGCATATAACTAATTAAAACACTGAATCTTTTATGGAATTCCCTGTTACACATGACTATGTACATGAAAAACATGGATGTTGTGGATGGAGGGAAAATTGGGACAGCATTCAGTAATTTTTGTTCATAAGGATTGCTAAGAGTTCTTATTGTGTTGGTCAGAGTGCTGCATCTTGGTTATCCTTCTCTAGATGTTTCCACTGGTTCACTTAAAAGGTCTCTTGACTTAATTATTAAAAGTCACTGCACATAGCAATAGCTGAAGGAAAGATAACCTGGTTTTATTCAAACTTAGAGATAATAGGAACTGCAGATGCTGGAGAATCCGAGATAACAAGGTGTAGAGCTGGATGAACACAGCAGGCCAAGCAGCATCAGATAACAAGGTGTAGAGCTGATGATGGGTCTAGGCCCGAAACGTCAAGTTTTGCTGCTTGGCCTGCTGTGTTCATCCAGCTCTACACCTTGTTATCTCTTTATTCAAACTTAAGTGGTTTTTACAATATAGAACAGAGCACCAGAGCTGGTGGCGTTCTAAAAAGCCTTAATCTTGTTCAAAGCCCCAAGCTGCTGAGTTGCCCAAGAACCAAATCACATGCTTGTTGGCAAGCAGAAAGCATTTGTCATGTCAATCAGCTACTTATTACCAGCTGAATTTCCATTTATACACAATCCCCTTGGCTCTAGTTCATCTGCAACTGTGCTTTATAATCACTGCTTGAACAAATGGCATTGTAAAACTTTGCTTGTAATGTGTCAAATTGCTGCATCTTTTGAAAGAAATCACCCAACAACCGTTGGTTTAAAACAATTATTTTCTTGTTTAATCCATAATTAAAAGTTTTAATGTTAGCCACAGGCAGCACAGTTATCATGTGATTTTATTTTTGTTTGGGTGTGGCTCCTGCAATCAGTACTTCTTATTTATTCATTAGCTACATGAAACTGATCCTCTGGTGCGATTCCTTGTTGTCGGGGATGTGTGCGGTGCTCATACTGGGACAAATGTTCAGCAGATTGAGTTGGATTCTTGCTGATCGTCTTGATTTTTAAGTCGGGGAGAGAATATTGACTTGATTAACGCTTTGACATCAAGGAAGTAGTAGCATAATTCCAAGTCCAGGAAGATCGCAGTATTTGACCCCAAAACTGTGCTGATCTCTGCCAGCACTACAGGAGTATTTCAACCATAATATATAGGCTTGAAGATAAACACAATGAGCCTGCTTCTGACTCCTTGTTGTTGATTTGAATAACTCAATGTTTCTGAAATGTAGACTTGAGGGTAGGGCTGGAAGCTGGTAATAGAAAGCAGAAGAGATGGGAAGGGTGATGTGAATGCATGTGGAGGGGGAAAAAGAACAAAAATGAGGGCTTCTGATTACAGATGCCTGGAATAAATGGTTCCAGGGTCTTATGGCCAATTTCTGACGAATGAAATCCAGATGCAAAAATAATTAGACTTCATGCATGGATCAATTTTAAGTCACATTCCAGTCACTCAGAATTCCTAATTTAAGTCAGAATGCTTAAAGGGGTGGTTTTATGGTAAAGAGTTGAAAAATCATTAGTTAAACTCTTGTTCATAGTCATATTGCATCAAGGACTGCTTGATTTAGATTTCCTTTTTGCTGTTGCGATGAATTAAGTGCAATTGCCATCACACTTGTCTTGCTTACACGCAACAGAGCCATAGAGTAATACAGCATGGAAATGGGCCCTTTGGCCCAAACTGGTCCATGCTGACCATGGTGCCCACTCAGTTGGTTCCAACTGCCTGCATTTGGTCCATGTTTCTCTCAACCCTTCCCATCCACATACCTACTCTTTTTTTTTTTTAGAAATGTTGCTATTGTACCTGCCTCAACCATTTTCTCTGGCAGCCCAATCCATACATGCGCCACTCTCTACATGAAGAAGTTGCCCCCTCAGGTCTCCATAATTCTTTCCCCTCTCTCCTTGAACGTGTGCCCTCAGACTTTCTCCCAGAGGTTGGGAATTGAAAACCAATGTGCATTCATCCTATCTATGCCCCTCATGATTTTATAACGCCTCAATGAGGTCACCCCTCATTCTCCAAAGTTCCAAGTCCTTTTCCTGGCCAACCTCTCCTTATATCTCAGGCCTGTTAGTCCTGGCAACATCCTTGTAAGTCTTCTTTGCATACTTTACAGTTTACCTGTTTTTCCGATAATGGGGTGACCAAAACTGTAAATGATACTTCGTGTGGCCTGACCAACGACTTATACAGCCGTAACAGTGCCCCAACTCTTATACTCAATGCCTTGACCGATGAAGGCATGCTAATTCCACCTATGATGCTGCTTTCAAAGAACTATATACTTCCAGGTGCCTCTGTTCCACAGCACTCCTCAGGACCTTACCATTTACTGTCTAAGTCCTACCTTGGTTTGACTTTCCAAAGTGCAACACTTCAGACTCGGTTGTATTGAATTGCATTTGCCAGTCCTCAGCCCACTTCCTCATCTGATCAAGGTCCCTCTAATTTTTGATAACCTTTCTCGCCATCAACAATATCTCCTAATTTTGTATCATCCGCAAACTTATTAATCATGCCTTATACATTCACGTCCAGATCACTTACGTAAATAACATAGCAAAGGTCCCATCTAACATTTTGTTTTCATTTCACACTTCTTTCATATTTTGCTTAAGGAAGAGAAATTAGTCTGAGCAGGAGTTGAGGACTGGATAAAGGAGAACTGACTGTGGATGAAGTTGAAGCAATAGTTTTATGGACGATTTAGAGGAGGGAGATGATGGATCAGGCTTTGGATTCAAAACAATTTCTGTTGCCATCTCTGCCATCCCAGTGGAGAGATGTGTAGTTGATAAGAATTATAACTGATGTAGGCCTTGGATTGTCAAGTGTGTTTTTTGTCGATTTAAAATCAGGATTTTGAAATAAAAAGGGAAACACTAGAAAGGCTCAGCAGGCAATGCTCTCGGCAAGGGGAGAGCCTTGACCAGAAGTGCTGCAACCTCCCATACTTGGGTCATTGCTCATTTTGCCTATGATCTGTCAGCCTTGTACTTGTCACAAAAGCAATCCAGAACAGTGTAGCCAAATAAATAAAGATGGAATTGGGGAGCAATGAAATCTTGAAAAGCCTCAAGAAGTTAGAGGTTGAGGCTGGTGGTTCAGTTTGGCATTTGTAGAAAATGTGCTATTATAAGAATTCTGTATATAACTGGAAATCCCGTTTCAAATTGGCTATTTCTCTGGAACTTGCTTCATCTCTGGAAAGGAGCAGCTGTGCTTACACACTACACTTTGCAAATTTTAATTACTTTTTTGGCTTGCATTTCTCTGACTTGTTTTTGTGGCACTCGAGTGCTGGGCTGATGTGTTGTACTCCCTTTTGCTGGTGTCGGTGTGGGCAATTGCAGTACTTGCGTACGTTCTTCTGTGTCCCAACAGCCCCCGACCTACCAATACCTGACTTATTAGAAAAGTGCTGTTCCTGGTTTCTGTTTTCCTCCAGACTTCTATCAACTGGACATTTACATAATAGACCAAATGTCCTATGCTTACAACGAGTTGGACTGTTCATGTCACAGATTCAATTCAGCTCTACCATGCTTAGAAACCTACTGGTTAACTTTCCCAGCTCAAACAATCACTATCTAGCTGCTGCTTAAATGATCTGCACAGGCCTATACAACCACACTTTGTTCTTTTTATTTAGAATAGCTCTTGGTAATGATTGACTTTATTTATTCTTGGATCATATTAAGTGCTCTTCTAGTGACAACACATTCCAAAGCCCAGAGGTCAAATAATAGCAGCAAACCCAAAGTAAACTTGCAGGATTCTGACAGAGATTAACACTTCCTGGTTTTTATTTCAAGTTTGCTTTCAGTTATTGCTATAAGACCTTTTGCGGCTGAATTTGCAGAGGTCTTGCAACATATAACAACAGTTTTAAGTGAATTGCTTCTCCACTCTGGTTATGAAATTCCACCTGCACCTCAAGTGCTAACTGAAGAATTTGTATTTTTCTCCACTTGACATTCAAGCCTTTGGCTTATTTGTACTAGATAGTATAATATCAGAATAAGGGATCCTACAATTAATATAGATGAGAACATTCAGGATAATGAATTTATGTAGTTCTTTACCACAGAGGGATGGTGAGACTGGGTCAGTAAGGACAATCTTCAATGCTGAGAGGCTTTTAATTAGTAAGGCAATTTAAGAGTTGTAGGGAAAAGGCAGGATAGTGGAGTTGATTATCAGATCAGCCATAATCCCATAGGCTGAATGGCTGCCTTCTCTGACTTATACCCCAATTAGTTAAATTTGAAAATGTAGATACTGTTGTAACATTAAGTGCAGAATCCAGTTTGTTTTACAGGAACCCATAAATGAACTGAGATGAATGATTGTTTTAATCTGTGGGATAAATGCTGACCAGTATAATGGTAGAAACTCAAGTGTTGCTCTTCCAATTAGTCTTTTTACATGAACATGTAGATGAGCCCTCACTTTAATGTCTTATCCAAAATAGAGGCCTATCTGACAGTGTAACACACTGAATAGTGCAGTGAAGTGTTAGACCCCAATTGTCTCATCCACTTCTCCGATTGCTTCCCACAAGAAGAAAATATAACCAAGAACGAAGATGTCTGTGTTTACAGACCTTTTTATGGGCTATTGCTGAGAATATTTTGTAACTTCCATATTTGTTGCCCCATCTGGGTTCTTTAATTGGAATAAATTTTGCATTTTGCATCAATTGTCCTTCTATTTGGAGTATCTTCAGTGCATTCTGCTCAGTGGAACCGTTTAAAACCTGACTCTGTGCAGATATTTGTTTGCAACAATAAAAGTACTCAATACTTTTGAGTTACCACTGTGCACGTTCCATGCTGATTTCTATTTTTGCCTAAGGAAAGGAATATATAAACCTGGCAGGTCTATGTTCTATAATTCCACAAAGATTTACTGTCTGAGCTCTTTGTTTCATTTTGGGAAAAAAATCAATTTTTTCTTGATTTTTGTTTTATGAGCTCTTTATATGCCTCAGCATTTTTCCTTGACTTTGAGGTGAGAAAAGAGATCAGTTTCAAGTGTTACTGCAGTGAGACCTTCTGATCAGATCAAATGCTTAATGAAAGTTACAGCACATTATTAACTACTTTAACTGCCATGTATTGAATTAGTTTAAAAACCAGCCATATATAGCACACGTTCTTTTACTTTATTTACAAATTTATTGTGACCTGGTGCTCGAAGGAAAACTGGAACCAATCAGGCCAAAAGAACCTCAGAACTGTTTAAGGAAGGGCCAACGGACCAGAAACGTTAACTCTGATTTTTCTTCACGGATGCTGCCAGACCTGCTGAGCTTTTCCTGCAACTTCTGTTCTTGCTCCTATATCCAAATGTAAGCATTTTCTTCTGAAGAGGAGTCCTACTGGACTTGAAACATTAACTGATTCACCATCCACAGATGCTGCCAGGCGTGAGCTCCTCCAACATTCTGTTTGGACATGTTTCAATTTGTCTCATGTTAGACAGTTGTTTTAAATCTTTTTTTGGTTCTGGGATTTTATTCCAGATGAATATTTCGTAGCCTAACTGGTTGAAGTCACAACTCTGAAATCTTTTTGGGTAGTTTCTGTGTAGTGAGAAGATAGAAATGCTTTTGCTTATGTCATTAATGCTGTTTACTAGTTATACTTATTCCTCTTATACAGTTGGTGCCCAACTCGTCGCCTAGCATAATGTTTTAATTTTGTGTGCAAATTATAATTTTTGCACTTAAAACCCGGTTTGACTGTAATTGACCATACATTGTCTTCGTTTTCAAACAATATTGGCTGTTCCTCTGTTATGGTCCCAGCTATGTTACCATGATTGAAATCTGGCTTGATCACTTAATTTGAATTAGCGTGGTGGGCATACACTGAAACATTGGCACAAGGCTGCAGACTTAGTTTATCATGGAAATGGAAGATTTTTAACTTTAACAAAATTCACTTGTGGGATATGGGTGTTGATGGCTGCATTTATCGTGCATCCATGCTTTCCCTTGAAGGTGATCAGTTTATGAACAATTGTAATTGTAATATATTTGGTACAGGTAGACCCACAATGGCATTAGAGATGGAGTTCCAGGATTTTGACCCAGTGATACGGAGGGAGCAGTAATATGTTTGCAAATCAGAATGCTGAGTGGCTTGGAGGGCAAACTTGGAGGCTAGCATTTTCATTCATCATTTGTCCTTGCCTTTCCAGTTGGTTGTGGTCATGAGTGCTGAAGATGCTGTCAGACAAGCCTTGATGAATTTCTGCTACTGAGCATCAGTGCTGGAGGGAGTGAATGTTTGTGGATTGGGTGTCAGTCACGTGGGCTGCTTTGTCCTGAATGGTGTCAAGCTGCTTTTGTTGGAACTGCACATATCTAGGCAAGTGAGGAGTATTCCATCACACTCAAGTTCACAAAATCCCAATTGTTCGACATAGAAGAGGGCAACTGAGCCCTTTTGCCTACACTGTCTTTCCAAGTGAGCATCATTACCTAGTGCCAATCACTTTCTTCTCTTCCCTCCCCCATATTCTTGCCCACTCTCTTTCTATATAAGTAAATTATCTCAATATGCTCTTGAATGCCTCCGTTTGAACCTGCCCCCAATGTTTCAGGCAGTACATTCCAGGCTGATTACACTTTTTTTTTTAGAAAACAAGAAAAAAATTTTCTCACGTCGCTTCTTTTGCACACCAGTTGAAATCTAGGCCGTCTTATTCTTGTTCCTTTTACAAGCCGGAGCAGCTTCTCCTTGTCTACTATGGTGGCGGAGTTGGAGGGTCGGGTTGCTGAGCCCAGCGCTCGTCAGCTTTCTTTTTTTTTAAGTTTTACTTTTTTGCTCTCTCTTTTCTCTTTTTTCTCTTTTTTTTTTTTCCCTCTTTAAGCCTAGAAAGTTGCAGATGAAGGAGGAGGCCTCTGGCACTAGCAGCAACATCAGAACAAATCAGACCCAGCTCCACCCCAGCCCGGGGTCTCCCAGCGAGTGAGGAACTGGTCCGGACTGACTCGCTGGCCTGGACTTGCAGGCTAGGACCAGGCCTAGGCTCTGGGTCCGTAGCTCGGCCAGAGTCCCTGAAGGTGGAGCAAGGCTGTGTGGAGGTCATCAATTGTCTTTGTCCAGGTATTCCATCAACCCGACAGGCGGTCTCGCCCAGGACGGGCAGACGTCTTCGTTAGAGGCCTACGGTCTAGTATTAGCAGCCCAATGTGTCAGTCTTGTCCCAGCTGCGCCTTCAGGGTATTCTATCATTCCTAAGTCGGCTTTCCCTGAGCCCAGGAGTTGTGAACTGAACAAATGAGCTTAGTCTCAATTTTATTTTGTTTTATTATTATGTATGACTTCTGTCATTGATGTAGGTGCCATGGTGGGGTGACTTCTAAAACTTTTCACTCTTTCATGTAAAAGTACACATGACAAATTTGTATTCTATTCTGTCCAGCCCCACTTATCATTTTGAAACCATCTATCAGATCTCCCCTCAGCTGCTGCCTTTTTAATGATCTTTGCACGAATGCCTCAAGGTCCTGTAACACCTTTAATTTGGGCCTACTACTATATATTGTTTTCCAATGTTCTTCCTACTAAGTGCATCACCGAACACCTCTCTGCATTGAGCCTCCTCTTCCACTATGTGGCCTACTCCGAGAATGTGTCCGTGTTCTTTTTGGATTTCCACGATGTTGTCTTCCAAGGTTTGGATCATCTGGAAACTTTGAAATTTCCCCTGCCCACCAAGATCTACGTCATTAATAAGTCAGGAAAAGACAAGGCTCCTAATACCACCTTCTGACTAACTCCTCCACAAAACTTTTCTCCAGTCTGAAAAATGTCATTTGAGCATGACTCTGAGAAACATTTTTGTATCCATATTGCTTATGTCCATTTTATACCATGACACATAGCTTTTTCCTCAAGTCTGTTGTGCAGCACTGTATCAAACACCTTCCATGTAAACAACATCAAAAATGTTAATCCAATCAAACCTACCTGTTACATCTTCAAAATATTTCAACAAGCTAGTTAAACATGATTTTATAAATGGGAAATCCCCATGCTGGTACTTCCTTTACATAGTTGTCAGAACCAGCACTAGGCATGCCTAAAAATGAGAGGTAAATCTGGTGAAGCTACATACAGGACTAGATAATTCCAAAACCAAAGGATCTGACCATATCTCCCGTTTTGCACTGTTGCCACATCAAATTGTGAATAATAGTGGACATTTAAAGAAGTCACTGGAAGAGAAAGCCCTTCCAGTATCCCTGTCTTCACAAACTGGGGAGCCAGCACATCAGTGTAAAAGATAATACTGTTGCAAATGCTTCAGATAGAAATGCTGAGTGGATGGACCAGCTTAGCCACCTCCAGAGCGTTGCATCATCAAAGATGCTAGTCTTCAGCAAATCCGATTTGACTCTGCATGATATCAGGAAGCAGTTGGAAGCACTGAAAACTGCAGTGGCTGTGGGGCCTGACAATATTCCAGTAATAGTCCTGAAGACTAGTGCTCAAGAACTTGCTGCACTCTTAGCCAAGCTATTCCAATACTGCTATAACACTAACCATCTACCTGACAATATGAAAAAAATGTCCCGTGTACATAAAGCAAAACAAATCCAACCCAGCCAATCACCACCCCATCAATCAACTCTGCCTCATCACTAAAGTGACAGAAGGTGTCATCAACAGTGCTGTCAAGCAGCACTTGCTTACTGGTAAGCTGCTCGCTAATGCTCGTATGGTGTTCTCCCATGGCCACTCTGCTCCTGACGTCAATACAGCCTTAGTTCAGATATGGACAAAAGAGCTGAATTCCAGAGGTGAGAGGTGAGACTGCCCTTGACATCAAGGCTGCATTTGACTGAGTGTAGCATTGAGTAATCTTTGCAAAGCAAGTCAATGGGAACTATCATGGAGCACCATCCTCTCTGGTTCATCAGACCTGGCACAAAGGAAGATGGTTATGGTTGTTGCTGAGTCATCTTGACTTCGTAAGATCTCTGCAGGAATTCCTCAGAATGGTGTCCTATGCCCAAACATCTTTAGCTGCTTCATCAATGACCTTCCCTCCATCATAAGGTCAGAATTGGAGATGTGGAGATGATTGGTGCTGAACATTGCACATTCATGACTCCTGAGATACTGAAGAGGTCCATGTTCAAATGCGACAATATCTAGGTTACTGCACAAAACAAAATACCAATATTGTCCAGCACTACCATTTTCCAACAACTGAAATCTTGATGAATTTCCCTTTTGTGTCAAATCTTTTAGGTTTTATTTGACTGCAGCTCCATGGTCTGTCCTGTGAACTGTGAAAACGACTTACATGAATACTTCAAAAACTGAAGAAGTAGGCTTTTTCAGTCTTTCAATAGCCTGCCAATTTCTCATCAAACTCTCTTGGTCTGAAGGTTTCACACACTAATCTAACACAAAGGCGACTGAGCTTTCCCTGAACTGTCTTATACTTTCTCACGATATTAGCCTCTGATCCAAGTCTAGTCTCTTTCGAAAGTGACCATAAAGCTTTCAATCTTCGGGATTTCTAAACTTAAAATCAATCTTGATTGCCTTTGGTTTGGAAACAATCTAATGCCTTCCATGTTTACGCCCTGGGGATTATAACAATCTTCAAGTGCCACTGGTGTGTTAAATTAAGTCACATGATCTCTGACACACTGAGGTGACTGCATTGGAAAGGATTCTGACCTTGGTTATTTTTTGTCAAGGGTTTATACTAGTTTAAAATCCACACTTTCAATTAATATAAATATATATTTCTAAATATACATGTCACCACATTTTTATCACATCAGAATGTAACATGGGTGCCCACTTCAGACTGAAGATTATCTGCATATAGATCTCCTAGACAGTTGTCACCTCGTGGAATTGGGACATTGAAACAAATTAGTGTAAAGAGGTAGGGAGCTCTTGTGATTGCTATGGGATGAAAAGTGTAATCTTGGTCAATATTTGTTTCCTTGTGTGCTAGGGGTATTCTTGAACAAAAATTCCTGAATTTCCTCCTCCATCTTGGCTCCAAAATCAGTATTCCACTTTCTCAACTTTGTTCAAATCAGCAGGGTGTTTCTGTGATGCTCCCTTGTTTGTAGAATGACTCATCCCTTTACATAGTTGTGGCTGATGATAAGATTCAGCACTTCCCAGAGTGTGTAAGGGCATAGTAATAGCCAGGTGAGTTATCAGTCTGAACCTGCTGCATTTCAAATGAGTGACTTTGTTTGAAAGAATGTTGTAAGATAAGTTTGCTCTGTATTAGGATCTTTGAGTTCTGCTTACTCGTATTGTTAGATGTGAAGATTGCTTGGTTCCCAGGGCTCTGACTAAAGTGTAGCTTTCTCGTTTTGAATGTATTTCATTTTTCTTGTGAAAAGGGTAATATTTGTAGGAATGCCAACATCTATTGGACACCTTTTCCAAGTGCCTATTTACCTGAGATAACAAGCATGGGGCTGGATGAACACAGCAGGTCAAGCAGCATCATAGGAGCAGGGAAGCTTGACGTTTTGGGCCTAGACCCTTCATCAGAAATGGGGGAGGGGAAGAGGGTTCTGAAATAAATAGGGAGAGAGGGGGAGGTGGATAGAGGAGAGGATAGGTGGAGAGGAGGCAGACAAGTCGAAGAGGTGGGGATGGAGCCAGTAAAGGTGAGTGTAGGTAGCGGGGTAGGGAGGAGATAGGTCAGTCCAGGGAGGGCGGACAGGTCAAGGGGGCGGGATGATGTTAGTAGATAGGAGATGGGGGTGTGGCTTGGGGTGAGAGGGAAAACAGGTTAGGGAGGTGGAGATGAGCTGGGCTGGTTTTGGGATGCGGTTGGGGGAGGGGAGATTTTGAAGCTTGTGAAATCCGCATTGATGCCATTGGGCTGCAGGGTTCCCAGGCTGAATATGATTTGTTGTTCCTGCAGCCTTCGGGTGGCATCACTCTGGCATTGTAGGAGGCCAAGGATGGACATGTCATCTGAGGAATGGGAGGGGGAGTTGAAATGGTTCGCGACTGGGAGGTGCAGTTGTTTGTTGCGAATTTTTTTTTTTTTTAACCTGTTCAGTTTTCTGAGGCATCATCAATTATTTTGGATGCTGCTCCAGCCTCAAGCACATGATGTAAGCAGTGCTGTCTGTGTCGGTGACAGAAGTGGCATTTGAGCTAGTGTCCTCCTGACGTTTGCATGCTTATTCTTCTTCAGGGAGTAATTAAATGGAATTCTAGCAACGATCATTCTTCTCCCTTTGAATAACTGGTGTAGACACCAAATGTAAAGGCCTTTGTTGCGGCCAACCTGGCTGAGGTTTAGGAAACTTGCCGTAGGCTGGGAAGCAAACCTTGGATCATCTTGAACTGTGTAGCTCAGGCCCGTATACCTGCTGGACTGTGGGGAAAGTTGCATTTTGTATCTCATGAAAATTACAAAACAACCTTTTATCTCCTTGCTTTGTTTTGCTGTTGGTTCAGGTTGATTTCAGATTTCCCCAGATTTGGTGTAAATCATTCTTGTAAACCTTCCTTCTTAAAAGCCTCAACTAATCTTTTGTTTTCTAAAGGGGGAAAGACTTTGGAAATCTGAAGCACAAAGGGACTTGGACTTGGGAGTTCTAGTTCAAGATTCTCTGGATTAATATGCAAGTTTATTTGGCAGTTAAGACAAATGCAACATTAGCATTCATTTCAAGAGGGCTAGAATACAAATACAGAGATATACTACTTCAGTTGTATAAGGCTCTGGCTGGACTGCATTTGCAGGATACTGAGAAGCCTGGATAGAGTGGGCATGGAGAAGATGTTTCCATTCGAGAAACTCTGACCTGGGGATACAACCTCTGGGTGAATAGATGGCCCTTTTAAAACTGAGATGAGGAATTTCTTCAGTCAGAGGGTAGTGATTCTGTGGAACTGATTGCTGTAGAGGACTGTGGAGGCACTGACTGTATTTTAGACGAGATAGGATCTTGATTAGTAAGGGGGTCAAGGGTTAAGAGAAGGCAAGAGAATGGGTTTGAGAAACTATTGGCTGTGATCAAATGGCAGAACCGACTCAATGGGCTAAATGCTATAATTCTGCTGCTGTATCTTGTGGTCTTATGGTACCTAAGTAAAATAAAGACATCTGCCTGCAGTTTGCAGCAATAGTCTAGGCTGTCCTTTTCCAAGAAACATTTCCAAAAGTGATCGGTATTTGGCAATGCCAGTGGTGGTCTTAGCATTGCTGCAGGACTGGCTGTGTATGTGTCGCACATTCCATTAATATTAAAGTTGAATGTCAGCAGTTTTGATCGATGTTAGGATGTGGGACTGCTCAGGAACAAGCAGGCAATCTAGAATGTTAAAATACTCATAGGAATGGTCAATCACAGCTGAATAGTGAGGGTGTAGGGAGCACCATGTCACCCCACCTGTTACTGCTGATTAACAGGATGTGAAAGCACACTTTTTGAGACCATGTCTGACATGCATGCCTCTCTTTCGGTTCTTCCCCATGATGACTTTACTGTGAGACCTCCTAGAATTCACTGACTTGTTGATGGATATAGCATCTGTGTTTAAAGATTCTTGGGATAAGGCCAACATATATTCAGTCTTCTGTGGACTTGTTGTATTGCACCATTTTGTGTTCAAAGCCATATAAATATTGTCTTGTGACCCTGTTTTGTTTCTTTCTGTGTAGGTTGGTGACTTAGTGAAGGTAACCAAGATCAATGTGAATGGCCAATGGGAAGGAGAGTGCAATGGTAAACACGGTCACTTCCCTTTCACCCATGTTCGACTCCTGGATCAACAGAACCCTGAGGAGGACCTAAGCTGAGTGCGTTTATTTTTAAAAACAATGATTTGAATTACAAATGGGAACAAGTTTTCTCTAGTTCATTTTTCTCCCCTGAAGACTTTGGCCCTTTTGACGTTTACAGTAACCCAGTAAGATCACAGCTGGCTCAACTGAAATGCTCGGAGTCTGCAGCCTACGGATCCCAGTGAAGAACTGTGCTGGTATATGTTTTAATGTCACTTCACATCTGACTTAATGATTTTGTTCATCAGTACTTGTGTTTATGGCACACAATGTGCTGTACAGCTTTCTTGGTATCTGTCCTGCTCCAGAGCAGCCAGTTAAGAGAGCTGGCCTCACTCTAGTTGACACTAATTGATGTCCACACAAGTATTGGTTGGTTAGTGTGGGTGGATGTGTGAGAATATGTTCAAAAGCTATGCTCCTCAGTGGCCTAGTGAATAACAAAACCCCTTTTTATTTTTGCAGTACCAAACTGTTCAGACCAGAGGCTGTCTGGTTGTATCCTTGTTCTGCATTGAGTTAGCAGAGACTCTATAATAGCCCTGAATGTGGACTTGAACAAGGACAGGATTCATGTCTGCTGTGATGCTGTCTGAGGTTGAACAGCCTGCTAATGCTATACAGGACAAATGCCCATTTTGGATGAGCATTTAGGGTTGGGGACTGATGCTTTGAAACAGTTCCTCACACCTGCACCAATCGACAGCTTTAGAGGGGTTCAAGTTTAATCACCCTGTTTGTTACATGTCCTCACACATTATCTTTACCATTCATTGTTGTAAATGCTAAACACTACTGATTGGGAGCATATCTTGCTAATTTTGGATGATTTCAGGTACTTTTAATAAGCAAATGAATATGTTCTACAATTTCAACACCTGTTAAGACACTACATTTGTGTGGGCAACTGACCTGTCTAGACTACAGGTGGACCATCAGCTGTACAATGCATGGAAACAACTCTAGTTTTATTTTGTTTTGGAGAACTCATCACAGAAATGGTGCTTTTACAGTCTCACCATGAGGCCAAGTCTAATGTTAAATGAAATGCTACTTTCTCCAGTTGTAGCCTTCTCCCAGACCTCAATTTGACAAAAATTAAAATCTGAAAGAGTCAGGTCTTTATAAGAAATGTAAACATATTTTAAGTGCTGTCATGTCTGAGAGAGCTGCAAAATGAAACACTAAGTACAGCAGATAACACTAAATGGGGAGAGGGTCAACAAGTTTCAGCCATGAGTTTTCTACAAATAATGATGTAGAAACTGTCCACCAAGATGACCAAGAGGAGTGAATTTCAAGTTTGTCCTTGAGCTCCTTGGTGCATCTGTGCCTGATGTTTAGATACACTTGAACATTGACGTTGCAGGACAGTTATTGAACAATGAACTTGCTTTCCAGATCTATAACTTACTGTTTGGGATCCAAATGCCTTGTCTTCCCATCCTTGGTGTGAATAAAATCACATTACTCTTCTGAAACAAGTACAATTTCTACATGTGAAAAATCATGATAGTTCAGGAAGATATAAAGAAAAGCTAAATACTGAGCATTCATCTGAACTGACTGGGTATTTAATGTCTTACTGATGATAGGTTAACATACAGCGTAGTCAAATATCATTTTAGCAGTTGTGCTCTAATTTCCAAAGCATTTGTTTTCCTTGAGTGCAGTTCTCAAATGACTTTTCTTGTCTGACTTTAAACTCTCGTTTTGATTTCAGATTGTAATAATTTTTTTTCTCATTTTTATTCTGTGTGACATGAAATTGTAACAACATCAGGACGTGGATGTTTCAGTGGCTTATAGAATGTACCATGGAGAAATAGCATGTGGGTGGGATCAGGATTGGCCGCCTTCAGAGTTGGGACCCCTGTGAAAGGCTTCAAGTGTTAATTGAGAGGGTGGGAGAGTCCATTCATTTCAATGGCATCTGGCTAGCAACCAATTTTTTTTTAATCTAACTTCAGTTATTGCTATTTAAATCCTATCCTTCTGGTATCCTTGAAGCAATTGGATCTCTGCTATCCTTGAAGATGTTTTGATTCTGTTTGCAGCTGTAGTTTACCTATGTCTTTGTCATTTGTGCTAGGAGTTAAATTTAATTCAAACCACCTGTGGAGATTACCATTGAGAAGTTGAACAAGAATTTAGCATGTATTGTATCTCATGTCTTCTATTAATTTTTTGCCTCACATCCCATCACTTGGACTCACTGGTGTTGAGAAATTTCAGTTTCTTCATTTCCAGAAGCCATACAGATGTGTGACAAAGCTTAAAGCATTAGTCAGAAAAATTAGAGCTACGAAAAGGGTGGCACTGATTTTTAACTGGTGTAACGAGTGTTATAGTATTGCCTACAAAATGTATTTGATGTGGATTTTTATTTTAAAACCCCTTTTATATGAAAGCCTGACATAAACTTGTGTTGAGGGAGTGGCACGATGACATCTTGCCATTCTTCAAGTTCGCTAACCTCTGTATACACTCTGGTATTCAGCTTTCCTTTAAATTCCAATGTAGAAAATGACTCTGTCTCAAGGACTTCAGAAAATGTTGAAATTGAAGTCAGTTGGTGTTTAACGAGTGCACTGACTTCCTAATGTTCCTAAAATAACTTCTATGGTCTTTTAAAAATCAGTGGACAGTGGAACAGTAGGAGTGGTAGGCACCTGTTGGAGAAAAGTTGGCCATCAGGGAACAACTGTAACAGACCACCAAAGATCATATTTGCTGCTGAAGCAAAGGAGAATTTCTGGATAAAACCCTTACACCAATGGAGGTAGAGCCAAACACTAATCACTCTTATTGGCTTCTTGCCTCATGAATGAGTAACTCTTTGCTCAACAGTGTTGATTAATGTGGACTTTGATTCCTGATGGTCGCTCTGCTCATCCCAGCTGTAATAATGCATCTGTGCCAATCGGTATTTTAATTGTGTATTAATTCATCATGGTCTTTTGGCACAATCTCAATCATGTCATGATTAAGCTTTCACTCCAAATTAATGTATTTGTCTCGCAACATTAGTGTGAATAGTATATAGCATTTGATAGTTGAGTAAGGATGTTGAAGCTTTGTCTCTGTGATGGGAGGTGATGTTGATCACTTGAGCTGGGTCTCTGAGCTTGATGCAGTTTTTTTCTGTGCCACTCTGTTGTGTGCTATGACATTGCTTCAGTTGCCATTCAGCAATTTTTGTGCTAATTGAAGTTCTTTTATTCAGTCCTGTTACAGGCGCTATTCATACTGCAGTCTGTTTAAACCAATCTTCGGTGCTGCTTTTGAATCACTAAAACTCAGTTCTGTACTGAACTGTCCATACGTACACTAACTAGCACAACAGGGATGGGACCTGCTGAACCCACTACATAAAATTGCCAAACCATTAGAGCCTCAATTCAAGTAACCTTTCTTTTAAAAAAAAAATAATAATAATTTTGGTCCCTTCCTTGTCCTTTTAACGTACTTCAGGGCGCAGATGTAGCAAACACACCTGGATTTCAGCTTTATAAAATATATTGCTACTGTGAAGTCGCTGAAGCTCTCCGTCCCTTCATTTTCCCATTTACTTGTTAAGCCCAGCACATTTTCCTGCTACTTGTAATGGGTCCTTCTGGGGCCAGCGGAAAAGGTTCAGAATGATTCTGAGATTAATGAAGGTGAGAAGTTGATGTACTGAGCTGCTCTTCACACGAGTTGCTATTACCCTAATAGTGCCTTTTAAACTGTCTTGTGAGCTTAATCAGTCCAATTAACCCAATCCATTCTAACAGTTGAAGTTGCTGGCTGTTGTGTTAAACCTGCTGCTGGCTTAACTGTCTGTGGTCTGATCCTTCCTTTCTTTTCTGGAAAAAAAAAATCTATATTCAGGATTATCTGAACAATTTTCTTTAAATTCAGGACTAAAGGTGAGCAGTAGTGCTTTGTACTGGGGCAGCTATCAAAGAGTAGTAGCAGCAGCTAGTCACTACACAACGCATCCAGTTGTGTAGCATTGGAGATATTTCAGCACATTTTCCACTTCTTCCAGTGCTGGCTTTGCTGCCATCGTGTCTATCACATTTAGGCTGCTTTTTAATGGTCAGGATTTTCTACTTGCTTCTTACTTGGCCTCAGATTGTCAAACATAATCTGAAACCCTGTCCTCTGGTCCAATGGGCTGCTGCAGGATTCTCATGCCATCTTGTTAAACTCTGTCTCACCTGATGAACTTAATTTGCCACATGTCTGTGGCCAGTTTGCCAGATGTGGCAAGTGAGTTGAACAACTCTAGACCACTATCTGCCTCCATTTTATTGATGTGGGGTATGGGAAGCTGAGATATTTTATCTCTGCACTACACTGCACCTGCCCATCCATTAATCTGTTTGTATCATAATCTTTCAATTAGTTTAGCTGTTATATAGTATTTAAGAAAATCTGCACTTTTGTGTCAGTCTAGTATTTAAAAGTTGTTGAATTATGGGCTGTAAAAGTTTTTCGATTTATCCTGTCTCATGGCCTCATCACTGCAAACATAATGTTTGGAAAATGGGACAGCTGTTCATTGTTAACTTTTTTTTTTCAGCCAGTACAAGTGACTTTTGCAGCAATGGGACTTGATACTTAAATCTTGAAATAACCAACTAGTGGCTACAAAAGTGTTTATTTTCTAGCAGTGGAATATCTTCTAAATCTTACTGGTGCTAACAGTGAGCAGTACTATTGTAAGTGCAGTATTAACTGCTTCTGTGCATCAGACTACATGCTAGTTATTGGTAGTAAACACCTTTTTTATAAACAGTTCTCATCAGTCAGTCCCTGAATATTTGATATCAAACCCCTTCCCAGTTGCAAAAACCTCGGACTAGTTTGCCGTAGAGATGGATGTCTAAGAAAGCACTTTGTGTCGTAATATACTTGAGCGAATCAGTGTTAGCAGTCATTGCTCAGGCTAATCTACTTGAGACTATGCAATAACATGACCATATTGGAACACTTGTACTGCAAGTTGGTAATGTGAAAGTGTAACTGAGTCCAGTGGACCTGAAATGACTGGAGATTGCATATGCAGGTTCCCCCCATTTGCTGTTGGAATGATAAAATTCACTGGTTTTTGCCTTTGAACAAAAGGCTGGATTTGCATAGGTCAAATGACACGACATCTGTGAAGAAAACATGAGTTGATGCTTTGGGTTGGGTGGCATTAACACTCTTCCTCCCCAGTATATATGGTAGCAGTCGTTTGTCTTCAGGACAATTGTAATGTGATGATCACACTTTGTAAGAATTGAACCTTCACACATAGACTCACTCTGATCAGCTGATACTCAATTGTAATATAATTGGCTCTTTTACATGGACATAATATGTTTACCCCAACCAATCTATTCTGGCATTCATTCCACTGGATTCATATGTCCTGATGAGACTAGTTTATTCACTGGGAAATGAGCTGTGGCTGCCAGTTGAAAGATCTGCCCCACCACACTGTAGATTAAGAAATAAAACTGCAGTTCTGCTAACTGTAAGCAGAATACTGCAAATGCTGGAAATCAGAAATACAAGAAAAAAAATCTCCGGGTAAGTTTTAGGCCATTCAGTGTGCGCATAGAGCGAAACAAGTCACAGTTTCAGGTCTGAGACTTTTTATCAGAACATTTCGATTAAAGGGTACAGATCTGAAACGTTATCTTTCTATAGAAGCTGCTGAAAATGTTGAACTTCTCCCACCACTTTCTGTATTTATTTGAAAGTTCCTGATTGCACAACAATAGAAGTTTCAGCAAGTAATTGGATGTTAAGTGATATCTAGGTGATCCAGTGCAACACTGCCTCCAACCCCCCCTCCCCGCCAAAAAAAGCAAGTGTCTTTGCATAGAGTACGAGGGCTCCCAAGTGGTTGACCACAGGATTGTGTGTGGTGGCTGGGGACTGTAAATGAATTCGAACCAAAGGATCTGCATTTTCAAGTATGAGGGAGTTGGAGCAAATTCTGCAACAGCAAAGACTGACTGACTGTCTCTGCGTTGCAGCAACCTGTGGCTTCAGGTCACTTGGCAAAGACATGCAAGGGGAATATTTCAGAATTTTGTACATGCAAGATCTTGCTCCTGGCAGATAAGCTGAAACTGTCTTGCGTATAACAGTTTGATGTAATAAGGTTTCAGGGGCAACTGACTGGAACAGAATAGAATTCTTCACACTGATTTTTTAAAATCACTTACATATGAAAATTAAAGCAGAGGCTTGGCTGCTCTGTGAATTGGGGATTCCCTAGACAGTCAATACAATAGTCAGGTCATCCTTTTGAAACACCTCCCAGTGATTAACTGTAGCGCCATGTCATGAAATTGTTTTGTTTTTGGAGGGAGGATGGGAGACAGGATTTTGAACTGTTTCTCTCTTTTTTTCGGTCTAATATAGACTGTATACCAATTTATAAAGGATGTATGGATGGAGAAGAATTCATCTCTTAGTTACACTGTAATCCTTTCATTTTGAAGTTTGACCAAGTGGCTGTGACCCATCAATTTGAGGACTTGAGGATGCAGATGTCTTGAGCAAAGTAAACTAACTTTTCTGTTCCTGAAGATGTTTGTTATCTTGGTGAGGCTGGATGCTTGCAGCAGTTGAAATAAGTTTGCGATTACAAACTCCACCGCATTTCAACTTTCAAATATTTAAATAGCTAGCCAACACATTTGGGAAAAGCATGGTAAGTTGCCAGTGTATGTGCAGTTGTACTGCAGCCTGCTGTCTGTACTACAGTGAGTAAAAGTTGAAATGAATGTAGGTAGTGGTGGGCTGAAGTAATGTGGAATGTGAAAAATGCAATGCAATGTGATGGGTCAGGCCAAACTAAAGCCAGACCAGATACCCTGGTAATTTGACCTTTTCTATTTTTCCCCTCAGTCTGGTTGCCTGACACTCCCAATGTCCCTTTAAAAGGGACTGATTTATGCCCTTTTCAGGGAACGATATCTGGAATCCTTACCTGGTCTGGGTGCCATGTGATTCCAGACCCTCAGCAATGTGGTTGGCTCTTAACTGCCTTCTGAAATAGCAAGCTGCTCAGCTCAAGGGCAACTTGGGATAAGCAACAAATGCTGACCTTGTCTGCAGCACCATGTCCCATGCAAGAATAAAGAAAGTCCAGACATTTTTTTTTTTTTTTTTTTTAAAAAGAAAAAAAAGTAGGCCTTGATTCTCTCTCCAGTTCTGTTCAGGACTGACCCGCGTGTTGGGGTTCTGACTGGTACTGGGCCTAGACCATCCATCCAAGTGTGACTCGGTGAGTGGTTACAGGATGCAGGAAGAAAAGCAACATGTCATCTTGTGACTTTTCTTCTCAAAGGTGAGGGGATATTTTCTGGGGAAAGGGTTTGATTTCTGACTGATTTAGCCCTTCTTTTTCCTATATATTAAATGGGGAAAGCTGAATCCATACCCACTGTTTAATACTGCTCTCCCTCAGTAAATGTCAATCAATGTTTTAAAATTCTTATTTTTGTATCTGTACTTGTACCCTTGTTAATCAGTTTGGGGTAATTCTGGGTTGTTACTGTGGAGATATTAATGCATTGTGTTAATATGAAAAGGTGTCATCTACAACACTATACCCTCCATGACAATTAAAATCCAGCTTTATTTTCTGTAGCATGTACTGTATCGTATGTTTATTATACCTAGCGAATAAAATCATTTGAGAAATGACTGTGTGTTAACTGCTTGTTTTCAGGAGAAATTATTCATGTTACAAAGCATTGCACTTGATAGACTTTGTCTGCACACTTCCAGCTCTGTTGTTTCAAGTACATTTGGGATGACCTCTGTGTTCTGCAATGGGTAACTTCCTGAGGTACCAAACTGGTAATGTTGAAGTCCTACGCAAAGGAGCGTATGCAGGCCACCATGCCAACCTTTTGCAGATGGGATGTCAAGCAGATCCTGCTTTTTCCCAGGTTAGTGTAAAAGATCCCAAATAGACGTCAAAGTGCAGGATTATTATCCCCCACCATGTCCTGACCAAGACCTAGTCCTCAAGTCACAGAAAAGGGGATTCATGAGTCATTATCACATTGCTATTTGTAGGAGCTTTCTGTGCAAAAGCATCAAATGCAAATTTGTTAATTCATTCTTTCCCTCGACCTCTGGATGGCAGTCTGTTCGACCACTTATCTACTTCCATTATGGCTGATGTGAGATGTTATCTTATGATTCTCTTTACCAATTCACTGATAAGCACTCTGTTCACTACACCGCATTTTCTTCTGTCCGTCAATACTATAACCTATTCAGAACAGTGCCATCCCTGTCTCTGTAACCCAGTCAAAACTATGGAATGATTATAATAGCAATTAGCCCTTAGCAACCATCTCTTGAGACCTCAATAGGTTGCAGAACATCAAACAGCTTCCTCCACTAGTAGGTACCTTTTAAATACATATTAAAGTGGTCTGCTACTTTAAGAAACTTACTATCAAAACAGTGCCTCCATAAAACCACATGAATGAATGTGTAAGAACTGTCAAAACCAGCAATAGTAAATTAAATCTCAGGACCCAGCTGTGGGAGATCAGTTTAGTATCCTCTATAATTTTACTTAGTAGCCTCACTCCTTTAGATCATACTTTCTAGTTAAAATACTAGACCTATCTTTACAAGGGGAGGTAATGGCCTAGTGGTATTATCGCTGGACCATTAATCCAGAGATCTAGGTAATGTCCTGGGGACCTGGTTTTGAATCCTGCCCTAGAATATGGTGGAATTTGAATTCAATAGATATCTAGAATTAAGAGTCTAATGATGACCATGAATCCATTGTCGATTGTTGGAAAAAGCCATCTGGTTCACCAGTGTTAGAGAGAAAAGGTACTGCAGATGCTGGAGAATCCAAGATAACAAGCATGGGGCTGGATGATCACAGGTCAAGCAGCATCATAGGAGCAGGAAAACTTGATGTTTCGGGCCTAGACCCTTCATCAGAAATGGGGGAGGGGACCCCACCTCAAGCCACACCCCCATCTCCCTATCTACTAACATCATCCCGCCCCCTTGACCTGTCCGCCCTCCCTGGACTGACCTATCTCCTCCCTACCCCCCTACCTACACTCACCTTTACTGGCTCCATCCCCGCCTCTTCGACTTGTCTGCCTCCTCTCCGCCTATCCTCTCCTCTATCCATCCTCTATCCGCCTCCCCCTCTCTCCCTATTTATTTCAGAACCCTCTTCCCCTCCCCCATTTCTGATGAAGGGTTTAGGCCCGAAACGTCAAGCTTCCCTGCTCCTATGATGCTGCTTGACCTGCTGTGTTCATCCAGCCCCATGCTTGTTATCTTGGTTCACAAGTGTCTTTTAGAGAAGGAAACTGCCATCCTTACCTGATCTGGCCTACATGTGACTCTAGACTCACAGCAATGTGGTTGACTCAGTTGCCTTCTGGGCAATAAGTTCTGCCTAGCCAGCAATGCCCTCATCCTGTGAATGAATAAAGAAAAAAAACTACTAACCTTAAAGACAAAAGGACTAACCCTGATTGATTACGCAACCTCGGACTGGACAGACATTCTAATCCCATCATGAGTAACAGCCAGAACTGAGCAAGTGCTTAAACCATCCTGCTTCCCCAGGACAGATGTCATGCAAACTTGTGTACAATAGATACAACTATATGGCACCATAATGCTAAAATTTTATTGTATGTAAAATCTGCGTATAAAAGAGGTGACTGTAAAACTGTACTTTGGATTCCATCACCACCTCAAGCTGTGCTATTGCGGATGCTTAAAAAGGCTGTTTTTGTCACTTACTGATCTCGATGGTTATTGAACATGAGCCCAACACCTGGCATGGTCGACAGGATAGCTGGGGACAACGTTGAAACTGACCAGTCACAGACCCTACTCAGAAGGTGAGAAACGTCATTCTCGTCGTGACTTAGTCCCTGAACGTGATCCCGAACCTTCTGTGAGTTGGCAGTTTTTCTAATCCCCTCGCACCTTGACCTCAAGTGCTCCAAATTAGCTGAAATTGCCCGAGTGACCCTGGTAAGCTGCCTTCGACTGCCAAAGGCAGGCAGGCTGGCCCCTCCTGATAGAGGAAGAAATGCTGCGCAGTTGCAAACTACCTTGAAGTACCATTCTCATTAGGGAACACCCTAATGAAAATTGGGAAGAAATACAATATTCCCAAAGGACAGTGGATCCAAGGTGACATGCAGCGGGTCTGGGGAGAAACCACCTGACAAAAAGGAGAGAACTAAATTGTCCCTTGTGTAAATGGGAAAAATCTGCTAAAGGGATGAAATCCTGTCTCAATCAGCCCATGATAGTGAACTAAACCGTCTTGAACAGCAATTAAATGCAGGGCATGAACAGCTGCAAAAGGAGAGATCAAAATGGGGAAAAAGCTGAACTTAAAAATCAGGAGCTTGAGAAGGAAAACGTAAAACTAAAGGATGAGATAACTGGGGAAGAAACTGACGTGACTGTTTCCAAGCCCATACAGAATTTGTGTCCTACGACCTGCGACATTGAGGAAGTGCTTCAGCAAAACCATGCTATCGCCCTTGGGGAAACTGGGACGAAACTGATGAGGACTGTATATCCCCAGCACCATTTTTACGATCCCTTAAAACCAGGAGGTTAAAAATAGAGGAAGTGATAAGGCAAAGGTTAGAGGTGGGATGTTCGAGTAAAACAGACCGAAAAACACACCGCATGGACCTGAGACCCCTGGTGGTCTAAAGAAATGCCTCACCCAAAGAAGGGGCCAATGAAGACATGGGAAAGTCTAGACTGGTTAAGTGGAATATATATGCTCCATCCCTGTGACGGCGTACAGATTCTGAATGTCATTGTCACTAAAAGAGAAGGGTGTCTTCTCCATGAGTCAGGTGCTATTGGAGAGTGAGCAGGAGCTACAAGCTGGCAGGACAGCAATAAAACGGTTACAGGCCTATAGTCTGCGTAAGACCCAGTGGATGAAAGTCACAACTTGCTGTCAAAAAGCTACAGAGCAAGTCCCAGAAAACGAGGAAAGATTTTGGATAACCTGGAAAGAGTGTACAGGATGATAGGGATTTTTATGGTTTTGATTATGGCCTGCTGAAGTCTGCTTTTGTGCCTGGACTTAAACCTGAGCTTGCCAAGATGCTAAAGCTCATCAAACCAAACTAGGACCAGAGAGGGACTAATTATTATGAGCTGGTGGACCAAACCCACTGGCTTGACTGAGATATGAGCACCAAATGGGACAGACCCCCAGAAAGACCCAAGACAAATGCCCAGGGAAGTATTACTTCTGTGCGAAGGAAAGCCACTGGGCCGGGGGTGCCAGCAAAGGGGAAAAGGATGAAGTCACCCAATAAGGAAGAGGAGAGCCCGAAAACTGGGAGTAAGACTGATCTGCAGTTTAAAGAGTTAACCACCCAGCAGGAGCTGCTGAAGATGACAAAAAAACTGAGAGCCTGCCCTGAGCCCCTCTACGCTCCTATGGGCTTTATGCCAGCAGAGGGGAGACAGACTATGTGACCATAAGGTTGGGTGACCTAGCCATTGAGTGCGTTTTGGACACAGGAGCAGAGTTGATATACCTACCCTAGAAGTATGAGATCAAACTCCTGCTAGACAGGACAGTGAGAACAGCTTATGGAGCAGGAACTGACAGGATCGAAATTAAAAGGACCAAAACCATGCATGTTGCATTCAGCCCCCTGTGAGTTAGTAACCTCTGCACGGGTGGGACCTATATCCCGGCTGTTCCTTGGAATGGATAGCTTCACCCAACTGAATTCACCTTTACATTTCAATGATGGACGGATACATAATCCATCAGAACCCTACAAAGGGAAGAATGAAAATACCCACCCCATCTGGGCTAAAGACAAAGACAACTGTGGGTTACTGCAAATAGAACCTGCAACTTTTACGGGAGCACCTCCACCCTGCACTAAACAGTACCCCATCAGCCTGACATCTATTGCAGGAATCCTCCTGATATGTCAGAGTTAGAGGAAAAAGGGATTTTGGTAAAAGCCCACAGCACCTCTAACAGCTTGATGTGGCCTGTGCGAAAGGCAAATGAGGAATGGAGATTAACTATAGATTACAGGAAAACCAACCAATGCATTGATCAATAGGTCCCACTAATAGCTGACCCCTCTACTATATTCAGTGCCTTAACACCAGATAACAAGTGGTTCTCAGTCATAGATGTGATTAATGGCTTCTGGTCAGTACCCGTTGCACCTGAAGTATAGTCGTGGTTTGCCTTTATTGTACGGCAACAACAGAACACATGGACCCGACTCCCACAACAGCCCAACTGTATACATATGGTCTTACAAAACCACCTCTGCAAAATGCCGCCAACCGAGTCAGTTATCGTTCAGTACGTGGATGTTATAATGATAGCCTCCAAACCTGAACGGATGGCAGCATAGGTTCCAGCGCAGCTGGTGGGGATGAGGTTTTATAAGATATGCCCAAGCAATAGTGGGCCGCTGCCTCACTTGCCAGAAGAACAACACTGGAGCCAAAGTACAAGCTCCCCAACTGAAAGCACTAGTGCCTCCAGGGCCATTCCAGCATTTACAAGTTGATTATTTCTCACTCTCAGGAAATAGACCTTAAGACCCTCCTAAACCACCTGCAACAAAAAGGTCATGAGGCCAGTATTGAGAAGGCTCAGATGGCCCAGAAGGAGGTAGTCTGTCTAGGTCCGTGAATCTCCCACAGGGAAAGGGAAATTCCAAAGTCAGACTGCAGCCATACAGGCTGCTAAACAGCCTACGGCAATTTGAGAACTGAGGGCTTTCCTGGATCTGTATAACTGTGTTGATTTGTATACCTAACTAGCCCAGCCTCTGACAGACATCCTGAAGAGGAAACAGGACTTGAAAGAACAAACTGCGTGACAAAGGAACGGGAAAAAGCCCTCCAAGACTTAAACAGAGCACTTTGACTGCACCAGCATTGGGAATCCCCACTAAAGGAAACCCTTTTACGTTATTTGTCCACGAGGTGGAGGCCTATATGACAGCGGTGCTGGCCCAGGAATACAGAGACAAAGTGAGACCTGTTGGGTATTACTCCAGGGAAATTAGACAGTTTGGCCCTTGGATTGGTGGGTGGGTCTGTTTGAGAGCCATGCAAGCTACGTGCGTGGTGGTGGAAGTTACTGTAAGTCTGGTGTTGGATCGGAGATTAATAGTTAAATAGCTGCATGCCATGAACACTTTGCTGTTCATGAACAGAGTATCCCAGGTAAATGCTGCCCAGTGGACCTGACACATAGCAGTCTGAGAAGCCCCTAATCTGTAAATAGTTCATGTGAGCCTGGTCAATCCAGCCACTGATGCCTGCAGAAGGGGAAGAAGATTGTGCTAAAATCCTGTAGGAATTGGAGGACAGTAACCAAATGATGAATGAGGCTTTGCAAAACCCACACCTCATCCTTTACGCTGACGGATCCTCTTTTGTGGAAAATGGTGTAAGGAAAACTGGATGGCACTGAACTCTGTCATGACATCAGGAAGCCTACACTCTGCAGCATCAGCATCAGCACGGCAAGCAGAATTACAGGCTGTGACTGAAGCCTGCAGAATAGCAGAGGATCAGTCTGCCAATGTTTACAAGGACTCCCGCTATGCTCTTGGAGTTGCTCACGCCTTTGGCCGACAAACAGCATGAATTCCAAACGGCTGTAGGTACGCCCATCAGAAATGGAAAAGAAGTCAAGGACTTGCTGGAGGCTCTGCAGCTGCCCAAAGAAGTGACCATGTTAAAGTGTAAAGCCCACACGAAACATAACAGCATGGAAGCCTAGGGTAATGCCCTGGCAGATCAGGCAGCTAAAAGAACCGACTCCAATCACTCCTGCCAAAAGCCTCAAGCGCATGTCTGCCGGCTCAACTCTGGGACAGCAAATTAAAATCTGCAAACAATGCAGAATGAATGTTCCCCAGAGGAGAAATGGGAATGGATCGATAATGCACACAGGCCATGCAAAGATGGAGTTTGGAGACATAGTGAATTAAATCGACCATTCACACCCACTGCCTTGATGCCATATCTAGCACAACACATCCACTCTTGGGGACATTTGGGACCTAAACAGATGGCAGCATAGGTTCCAGCGCAGCTGGTGGGGACGAGGTTTTATAAGATATGCCCAAGCAATAGTGGGCCGCTGCCTCACTTGCCAGAAGAACAACACTGGAGCCAAAGTACAAGCTCCCCACCTGAAAGCACTAGTGCCTCCAGGGCCATTCCAGCATTTACAAGTTGATTATTTCTCACTCTCACACTGTCATAGTTACTCAGACATCCTTGTGATTGTGGACAGGTTTTCCAGGTAGTTGGAAGCTGCTCCTGCAAGACAGGTACAGCCAATTGTGCAGCCAAAGTACTGGGTAAGGATTCCAAACTTGGTGGGGGCTACCCACCAGCATTGACTCGGACCAGGGAACCCGTTTCATGGGAACAGTGTGTCAAGAGGTTTGCCGGTTATTGAGGAACTTTCACTGTCCCTTTTTATCCACAATCTTCGGGGCAGGTGGAAAGAATAAATCAGATCCTGAAAAAGTGTCTGGCTAAATACCACCAGGAGGGAATGCCCTGGCCCCAGGCTTTACCAATAGTTCTGTGCACTGTCAGGGCTAGCTCCAAATAAACGACAGCCCTGGGTCCATTTGAAATAGTGACAGGCAGGCCAATGCCCTTACCTGAGACAATAGACTAATGGAGGGACGACTGTCATCTTGCGAGTGATGCCCTATTCTCTTAGTGCTTGTCAGTAACAGACATTGTAAGCTCTGCCTCTTCACAGCTATCGGCTGCCGGGAAGGACCCACCAGAGGGAGGTCACGACATTGTACCAGGCGAGTGGTTTCTTGTGAAAAAGATCCACAAGGAACCCTGAGGCGCAAAGTGGGAAGGACCATACCCAGGTGCTGCTGATCACTCTGTCGGCTGTCATAGTCTGACGAAAGACGGCCTGTATTCACACCTCCCACATCAAAAACAGGCATCCTGTAATACAGCAGAACCAGACTGACCCCCACTGTTTACTATTGTTATTCTGACTGTATATGTTTTTTCCCTGTTAATGGCTTGTTGGCAACTGCACTTCATAAAAGTATGAACCATCGCCAACTACAATCCATGTCTCTGCAAGCCCCTCCAACATCTCAAAGACCCAAGTGGCACGTTTGAGTTATGATAAGAATTGAGTGATTCTCCTCAGAGTCTCAAAAGTTGGGGAGGGGAGTACTGTGAGATAGAATAGAATCCCTAAAGTGCGGAAACCTGAGGGTGGAATCGAACCTGGGTCCCTAGCACTGTGAGGCAGCAGTGCTAACCACTGTGCCACCGTGCTGCCCCATTATATTGTATTATGATTCTCTTTACTAACTCGCTCACAAGTGCTGTATGTTTACTATACCGCATCTCCATTCATAAAACCACGTTAAACTAAATTAAACATTCCTTCCACCCTATTACTGCTTCTTAACACCTTTCAATTCTTACCAGCCCCATGCTGCAAGCAGTATTTAGACCCATTGTCTCCGCCTGCTCCTGCCCCACCGAACTCACCTCCACCTACCTAGACTCCATTTTCACCTCCTTGGTCCAGGAACTCCCTACCTACGTCCGTGACACCACCCACGCCCTCCACCTCCTGCAGAACTTCCAATTCCCAGGTCCCCAACACCTCATTTTTACTATGGACGTCCAGTCCCTATACACCTGTATTCCTCATGCAGATGGCCTAAAGGCCCGCTGCTTCTTCCTGTCCCGCAGAACTGACCAATCCCCTCCACCGACACCCTCATCCGCCTAGCCGAACTCATCCTCACCCTCAACAACTTCTCTTTCAATTCCTCCTACTTCCTACAGACAAAGGGGGTGGCCATGGGTACCCGCATGGGCCCAAGCTATGCCTGCCTCTTTGTAGGTTATGTGGAACAATCCCTCTTCCGTACCTACACTGGCCCTAAACCACACCTCTTCCACCGTTACATTGATGACTGCATCGGCGCCGTCTCGTGCTCCCACGAGGAGCTCGAACAGTTCATCCACTTCACCAACACCTTCCACCCCAACCTGAAGTTCACCTGGACCATCTCCAACACTTCTCTCTCCTTCCTGGACCTCTCTGTCTCCATCTCGGGTAACCACCGAGAAACCGATGTCCATTTCAAGCCCACCGACTTCCACAGCTACCTGGAATACACCTCCTCCCACCCACCTTCCTGCAAAAATGCCATCCCCTATTCCCAATTCCTTCGCCTCCGCCGCATCTGCTCCCAGGATGAGGCATTCCACTCCCGTACATCTCAGATGTCCTCATTCTTCAAGGACCGCAACTTCCCCCCCCGCAGTGGTCGAGAACACCCTCGACCATGTCTCCCGCATTTCCCACAACTCATCCCTCACACCCCGTCCCCACAATAACAACCAAAAAAGAATCCCCCTCGTCCTCATGTACCACCCCACCAACCACCGGATCCAACGCATCATCCTCCGACACTTCCGCCATCTGCAATCCGACCCCACCACCAAAGGCATTTTTCCCTCCCCACCTTTGTCTGCTTTCCGGAGGGACCACTCTCTCCATGACTCCCTTGTCCGCTCCACATTCCCCTCCAGCCCCACCACACCCGGCACTTTTCCCTGCAACCGCAGGAAGTGCTACACCTGCCCCCACACCTCCTCCCTCACCCCAATCCCAGGCCCCAAGAAGACTTTCCACATCAGGCAGATGTTCGCCTGCACATCTGCCAATGTGGTATACTGCATCCACTGTACCTGTTGTGGCCTCCTCTACATCGGGGAAACCCAAGTGGAGGCTTGGGGACCGCTTTGCAGAACACCTGCGCTCAGTTCGCAACAAACAACTGCACCTCCCAGTCGCGAACCATTTCAACTCCCCTTCCCATTCCTCAGACAACATGTCCATCCTGGGCCTCCTGCAATGCCACAATGATGCCACCCGAAGGCTGCAGGAACAGCAAATCATATTCAGCCTGGGAACCCTGCAGCCCACTGGTATCAATGTGGATTTCACAAGCTTCAAAATCTCCCCTCCCCCAACCGCATCCCAAAACCAGCCCCGATTGTCCCCGCCTCCCTAACCTGTTCTTCCTCTCACCTATCCCCTCCTCCCACCTCAAGCCCCACCCCCATCTCCTATCTACTAACCTCATCCCACCCCCTTGACCTGTCTGTCCTTCCTGGACTGACCTATCTCCTCCCTACCCCCCCACCTACACTCACCTTTACTGGCTCCATCCCCGCCTTTTCGACTTGTCTGCCTCCTCTCCACCTATCCTCTCCTCTATCCATCTTCTATCCGCCTCCCCCTCTCTCCCTATTTATTTCAGAACCCTCTTCCCCTCCCCCATTTCTGATGAAGGGTTTAGGCCCGAAACGTCAAGTTTTCCTGCTCCTTTGATGCTGCTTGGCCTGCTGTGTTCATCCAGCCCCACACCTTGTTATCTCGGATTCTCCAGCATCTGCAGTACCTATTATCTCTGATAGTATTTGACAGTATCTCTGTTTCTGTATCAAAGCCTACCCCTGAATAAGTGTTAAAACTGTAACCTATTCAGAACAATACCTTGCCATAGTGTCTCCATAACTCTCTGAACAATGGAAAGATTATAATATTAATTAGCCCTAAGCATCCATCTCTTGGGACCTCAATAACTTTAAATACAAAAGGACTAACACCTCTGAATTTGCAAGCTCAGACAGGACAGACATTCTAAGCCCATCAGGAGTAACAGACAGCATTTAGCAAGTGCTTCAACCATCTCCTGCTACCTCAGGACAGATGTCACCCAAACTTGTGTACAATAGATACAACTATATGACACCATAATGCTAAAATTTTACTCTATGTAAAAACTGTACTTTGGATTCCATTGCTGTCTCAAACTGTGCTACTGCAGACACTCAATAAAGAGGCTATTTTTGCCACTTGATGATCTTGGTCATTATTGAATACAATCCCACACTGACCTGTATCTCTGATCCATTTACCCAACTTTGATCCATAATACATGAATAAAAAAAACTATCATTGTGGGCATTGCAAGGTCCACTTGACCTCCAGTATCCTCCTCTTTTATTTAATGGAGGGAATTACATATTGCCTTGACCCTTCATAAATCAGGAGTACTTTTCACGTTCTGTGCAGCCTAGTTTTAATTGTGAAATTATTCTCCTCCTGTTGGGGTTTCTCTTGCTTTTACTTCTCTCTATTCTGACCTGTAAAAACACTTATTAAACACCTTGATCCAACAACCTTTAACCTACTAAATTTCAGGTCTAACCAAAGTTTGTGATCTATTACAATGCAAGTGAATCCTTTAACTGGCCTTCCATTGCATATTGGAGCAACTGCCTTCCCACCCAGTTGTCATCTGCAAAGTTGGCATAGTGCGTTCAGTTTCCTTGTCCTAGTCATTAACATATGTTGCTAATAATATTGGCTCCAGCCCTGATCCCTGTGGCACTCCACTAGTTGCAGTCTGCCTTCCTGAAAATACCCCCATATCCCAGCTATCCGACTGATAGAAGACAATTTTCTATCCACTTCCATCTATAACATCAAGAGCAGCAGAAAAATGGTAACACTGTTACCTGCAAGTTCCCCTCCACGCCACACACCTTCCTGACTTGGAAATATAGTGCCGTTTCTTTAGTGTCGCTGAGATAAAATCCTGGAACTCCTGCCCTGAAACTATTGTGGGTCTACCTACAGCATGCAGGCTGCAGTGGTACAAGAAGGCAGCTCACTGCCACCCTCAAGGGCAACTAAGAACAGGCAATAAATGCTGGGCCAGCCACTGATGCCCACATCTCGTGAAGGCCTTAAGGACTATAGTAGACACCACATTCTTCACATCCACTTTCCTGCTGTTTCCCCATAACCTTAGATTCTTGATCAGTCAGGGAGTCAAGGAGTCTGTACCTGCAGCTTTCTGTGGCAAGGAGTTCCAAAGACACTCAATCCTCAGAGAGAAGAAATTCTTCCATGTCTCAGTCTTAAACTGGTGCTTCTTTATTCTGAGACTGTGCCCTCTGGTCCTAGACTCTCCCATGATGGGGAAAACGGCTTCTCAACATTTAGCCTGGTAAGACCTGTAAGAATCTTATATGTTTCAATGATTTCACCTCTCATCCTTCTAAACTCCAGTGAGTAGAGTTCCAAACTGTTTGGCCTTTGCTCATAAGACAATCTCCCCATATGGGGGATCATCTTAGTGAACCTCCTCTGAACTGCCTCCAATGAAATGAGATTTCTCCTTAAATGAGGAGGACAAAACTGCTTGCTGTGCTCTAGGTGTGGGCTCACCAAAATCTAGTACAATTGCAGTAAGGCTTCCTTACTCTTGTACCTCAACCCCCTTGAAATAAGGTCTGACTGTCCATTAGCTTTCCTGATTACCTGCTGTACCTGTGTGCTAGCTTTGCATATCATGCCCAAATCCCTTTGTGTTGCAGCTTCCTGCAGTTTTTCACAATTTAAAT
Source organism: Ginglymostoma cirratum (assembly GCA_024137785.1). NCBI lineage: Eukaryota > Metazoa > Chordata > Chondrichthyes > Orectolobiformes > Ginglymostomatidae > Ginglymostoma > Ginglymostoma cirratum. The sequence goes on along the minus strand of JAHRHZ010000067.1, from coordinate 16,764,858 downwards.
AATATTCTGTTTATTTAATCACCTTCTAAAATGAAGAACTTCACGTTTTCCCACATTATACTCCATTTGCTAATGTTTTGCCCACTTAACCTATCATTATCTCATGAATTTAAAAAACCAAGCATTTTAGGTGGTCTCAGGGGATCCAATGTAATTGTGTTGAAGAGCAGCATAATTCTCCTCTGTGTCATGATTTATCACAGAATTAATGCCACTAAAAGTAGATTATCTGGTCATTACAATATTCAGCTTGAACAATTTTGCTATGTATAAATTTGTTGCCATATTTCCTAACTATCTCTCATCAGTGTGTTCAGAGATGTTATTACACACCTCTTTCCTATGTTACAACTGCAAATGCATTTTAAATGTGCTTCATTAGATGTGAGGCACTTCACAGGTTGTGAAAGTCACTGCAGAAATGTTAGTCTTTCTCTAGTGAGTGTATTGATGGAGAGCTGGATCAAGAGACTCCTTACCAGATGTACGCAAATGAGCTGTTCAGTCTGAGTCACTAGGCAATGCTGAGAGAAGAGGACTCAAGCTCAGTTCCTCCGTCCCTCACAATCCATTGTGGTTCATAAAGATAAAAAATCTCCTGTGCTATCCTAGGCCGCTCAGATATTTATCACAGGAACAGGATTGTAGCATTCACCCACTGTTCCCCCAGCAGAATGGTCCATTTCTTAACATCGTGTAATTTCTTGAATCGTGGAACATTGTCTCTGGAAATCCATCTTTCCCTGGTTGGTGTGAAATGGTCCCTTTCTACTGTAGTGTTTATGGACTGCAGTGACCTCTGGTGGCACATCAAATTGAGAATGTTGTAACAGTTTAGAGACGGTGAGAACTGCCGATGCTGGAGTCAGAGATAACACAGTGTGAAGCTGGAGGAACACAGCAGGCCAGGCAGCATCAGAGGAGCAGGAAAGTTGACGTTTTCGGGTCAGGACACTTCTTCAGAAAAAAAAAAGTCCTGACCCGAAAATGTCAACTTTCCTGCTCCTCTATTATAATAGTTAACTTTCCTTAAACCAACTTGCCCCTTTTGCACCAGCTGACCAGGAATAGTTAGAGCAGTTCTGCATGTGTCAGGCTCTGCTGAATATAGATTTTTCAGCTAAACATTGAAAATCTTCAAAAGCCCTCAGCTATCTAATACCCTACAAAACTCTAACTCCAGATTGACTTAATCACTTCCTCGGTTCAGATTTTTATCTCATGGTTCAACAGAGCAAATGCAGGCTTTCTAACTGTATGTGCATCTGCCTACTTTCAACTCTCTAATTTTACTTATCTCAGCCCTAGTATCGGCTGAAAGACAAGGTTTTTAGTAGACTATGTCTTTCGTTGCGTCCAGACTCAATTGTTCCTGTCAACACCAACCCCCCTCAGCTACCTGAATCATATCCTACACAAAGTTCCGTGCGCTCACCATTTTTACGCTTGCTGAGCTGGATCTGTGTCTACAAACACCTCCAGTTTCAGGGTTTCTTCAACAAAAGCAGAATTATACAGATGCTGGAAATCTGAAGTAAAAATAGAAAATTCTGGGAGCAAGTGAGGAGCCAGAAAGTTGAAATGGCTGTAGCCAAGGTCTTTTCCCCAGGCTGGGGGAGTCCAAAACTGGAGGGCATAGGTTTAATGTGAGAGCGGAAAGATTTAAATGGGATCTAAAGGGTAACTTTTTCACACAGAGGGTGGTGTTTGTATGGAATGAGCTGCCAGAGGAAGTGGTGGAGGCTGGTTCAATTACTACATTTAAAAGGCATCTGGATGGGTATATGAATAGGAAGGTATATGAAGATGAGCCAAATGCTAGCAACTGGGAGTATAGGATATCTGGTGGGCATGGACGAGTTGGACAGAAGGGTTTGTTTCTGTGCTGTACAGCTCTATGACTCTCTGGCTGCCCACATGTGTGGACACGGCCTGTGGCAGTGACAGAGCAGGCTGCAGGAAGAGCCTGTACATGTGCCAATTCTAAGGTCATTATCACTGTTGGCATTTCTGATGAGGGGCCAAGAGGTGAACTGCAAGCTGGGATCCTGGCAGGAGCAGGGACAAAGGTCTGTGGGGAGAGGCTGTACAGAGCAAGAGCAAGGAAAGGAAAGGCCTGCACAAGGAGCAGGAGGAACCAACTTCCATTTGTGCATTACATTTTTTTATTTGCAGAAGTCATTAAAAATCCGTACTTTTCTAAACCTTGTGAGTCTGACCCTGCTGTTTTTTGCCACTTACCAATGAGGCAGCTTTCTCTTTTGGGGATCTTCGCACTACCTGCAGGTGGTGTTTATGTGAATCTGAACCAGGCTGGAATTTCTCAGCAGGTCAGATAGTGTGAGGAGGAAGAGAAACTGAGAGAACTTTTCAGGTCAATGATCTTTCAATCAGAACAAGGGCAAGGTGGGAAATGTGAGGTCATCAACTTGAATCTCTGCTTCTCTCTTTGCAGCCTGACTGTTTGAGTATTTCCAACACTTCCATGTTTGTTTTGAGTTCCCATCCTGGTGTTAAATCCCTCCACCACCTTGGTCCTCCTTTCCTTTAATCCCCTCTAGCAATACAATCTTTCTTATCTCTCTACATTCTCTCATCTTCAAATGTAGCCTGTTGTGCATTCGCACTCTCCATTCCAATGTTGTCAACTGGATTCTCGATTGTCTAAGTTATAAGCTCGGAACTGTCTCCTTTAAATTTCTCCTTATTCTCTTTAGTTAAGATCCTGTTCACTGGCCTTCCCTATGACCAAGTTAGTGTCACAACTCACTGCCTGCTCTGAACAATCTCCATGGTAAAAACCAGGCACCAACATCTCAAGGTACATTCTGGGGGCTCTGGCAACACGTACCTCATGTCCATGGCTACTGGCATCTAACATATGCCAGCCTTTTATGAACCCTCATGGCACATCTACACTTCTAAGATATTTCTTCTCTTCAAAGCTGCCCCTCAGGCTACCCTGGTAACTCTCACTGTAATGCTGCAGCAAAGACACTGTGTGGTCAGGGACAGCCCCTAAGCTCAGAGACTTCACCAGGTTGTATCTCACTGTCACTCACTGTCATATCACTCATGCACTCTAAGCCTACCTGGATGATCACAGCTTTACATCCCTGCCTTTTTCTGCTTCACTTTCTCAGCCAGAGATGCCAGGTTCATGTCACTTCTGTCTGGCCTTGCCCTTTAGAACAGACATAAAGCCAGGAAGAGGTGAGCCCACTGGGGGCTGTCCTCCCCCTGAAATAAAGGAGCAGCAGGTTTTAAGAAAGCTGTAAATGGGTGGCACAGCTGTTGGTGTGGGTGGGGAGGTGTCCTGTGCGAGTGAGTGGCAAAGCAGAGGGCATGCAGGGTTAGTGGTGTCAGAGGGTGGGCTGGCTGACAATGAGTAGGGAAGGTGGTGGCACTCATCCAGGCAGAGTGGAGAAGGGCATTCCTACAGCGCTGAGCATTCCTCCAGGTGCTGAGACTGCACTGACCCAGGGTGGCTCCTTCAGTGCAGGCTGAGCATGGGCTGGTGGCGTGACCTCCACTGCTGGTCCTGGGGAACAGGGTGTTCTGCCTCGGCCCCACCATGTCCAGAAGAAGCTCCAGGTCCCTTCCCAAAAAGCAGGTGCTGAATTTCCCTCATCTGCTGTGTCCAGGGCAAATGTCAGGAACCATGCAGGGCAGCCCCAGACTGACAGAGCTTGTCTGGCTGCACCATGGCCTTTTAAAGATGGCACAGCCACATGGGATGCCAGTGGTCATCTGGTGAGTGGCGTGTGGTGAGGTAGAGCAGAAATCACAGCATAGGGGCCATGTAGGCCATTAGGGTTTGGTGAGATAGGTCAAGAGAATGAGGCTGCACACAGACAAACTCTCCAAAACACTCGATGCAACTCAGACTTAGCCAAAAGAATGTAAGATTCAGCCCTGAGAGACTCACTGGGAGAGTGATGGAGAGACAGTGAAGGGGAGAGAGACGGATACAGTGAGGGAGGGAGGAAATGTAGGATTGAGTGAGGGAGAGTGTGTGGTTGTGATGGATGAGGGAGGAAAGTTTGAGTGTGTATGTAAACAGTGAGACTGAATGAGCCAGACACACGGCCACCTTCCTCTTCCCCTCCCCACAATATCCTTCCAGGAGGCAGGATGGGAAAAGAAGAAACCCTAGGACGAAAGATAACCTGTTTTTAACCTTCACTTTGGTATGAATCCCACAAAGGCCAGCTTGGAGTGTTTGTCACCAGAGGCAAAAGCAAGATCAATCTTACTTAAACCCAACTCCTTATCTCGCCCTGGTAAGAGGACGCAGAGTCTATCAGTCTCGGCTTTGCTCTGTGTCTTAACTGAAAAAACATCAACAGGTTTTATTAGTTAGTTTCACTGCTTGCATTTTAAAAAATTATTTTTGTTAATTACTCATCTATAAACAATTAATATATTGTTGTGGCAGTTTTAAAAAATTAATGTTTGATGTTGTTCCAAACCTAATTTTAATCAAATTTCCAGCACCTTCTAGAATGTAAAAAAATTGAAATGTGACCCTCCATACAAAATGTTAGGTCTTGTTCTACAAGATGCATTGGAACATTTCGCCAAGGCTCCTCCGAAAGCACCTTCCAAACCCACGACCACTTCCATGTAAAAGGACAAGGGCAGCAGATACATGGGAACACCACCCCCTGCAAGTTCCCCTCCAGGCCACTCACCATCCTGACTTGGAAATATATCGCCTCCCTGATGGCATTGTGCCTTGACCTGCAGAAGTTCAAGGAGAGCAGCTTACCACCACCTTCTCAAGGGCAACTAGGGACAGGCAGTAAGTGCTGGCCAGCCAATGAAACCCATGTCCCCCGAATAATTTGAGTAAAGGGATTTTCCTGGTTTGAATTGTAAATAGGTAACCCTACAATGGAATGAGAGGGTGCGTGAAGGAGATTTTGTTGATACTTTCAGGGCAACCAGTTTGGAATTGGGGATGCAATTAGAGAAGTCCTACCCAAACCCTGAAGACAGCAGTGTATGTTAGCACAGTGACCTCGCACTGCCCCTGTCATATGTCACAGGCGAGTGTGTTCTTTGTGTGGTTGCTCTGAATGACAGTTATCTGTCGTCAATGTGTTCTAACCGTCATTTTTCCATGAATATCAAAGTCACTGGCCTGGACTCCTCCTCCTTCCCTTGATAATTTTAGAATATTATAACAAACACTTTCTGAATCCCCACTCCCCCTCATCTTGAAGTGTCTGGCTGTGAAGATAATGGTTTCATATTCCATCCATTGCAGTTTTTTCTGTTGTGATAAAGGTCATCATTTCCTTATTATGACCTCTGCAGTCATTGGTTTTCGGGGAAAACTAGTCTTTGTTTGAGCGAGGGGCATAGTTAGGCAGGAAGGAACCTGTCCTTTTTCTTTCTCAGATAATCTGGTCCTGGTGACCCATAGCCCAACTCTAACACCGAATCTCAGTCTGATGGGCAATGATGCTGGTCCAGGCAGTGCCGCCCACGTCCCATGAATAATGTTTATGAAACGTCCAGGATAATTGATTAAGTTGCTGTCTGCCAAATCTGTGCTCATCTTTCCCACAATTCCCTAGTTGAAACCCTTCAATCCACCATTATAAAGCACAGTGGTTAGCACTGCTGCCTCATAATGCCAGGGACCTGGGTTCAGTGCCAGCCTCGGATGACTGCCTGTGTGGAGTTTGCACATGCTCCCCATGTCTTCATGGGTTTCCCCGAGGTGGTCCAATTTCTTCCCATGGTCCAAAGATGTGCAGGTTAGGTGGGTTGGCTATGTCAAATTGCCCATTGTGTCCAGGGATGCGTAGTTTAGGTTTATTAGCCATGGGAAATGCGGGGATAGGGTAGGAGGGTGAGTCTGGCTGGAGAGTCAGTATGGGCTTATTGGGCTGAATGGCCTGTTCCTACACTGTAGGGATTCTATGATTCGAAAAGACCAGGACCTAACCGCAGCCATGATGTGGAGGTGCCAGTGTCGGATTGGGCTGGATAAGGTCAGAAGTCACACGACACCAGGTTATAGTCCAACAGGTTTATTTGAAATCACAAGCTTTCGGAGCCTTGAGTGCATTTTCAAATAAATCTGGTGTCCTGTGATTTCTGACCTTAACCACAGCCACAATGATATCCTGTGACCATGATAAACTGTCCTTCCATAATCTCTCTGATATAGTGGATCACACATTAACCTACAACTCTTCTCTTCCTTCACTCAACTTCTCTGAGAGTATCTGAGCTGCTTCCACTCTGATCCAATCTTATCCAGAGAATCACACGCTGTGAGCTCCCACACCTGCTCCATTGCTTCTGTATTCTGCTAAAGGTTTATTTTTAAACCACCACATCCTCACCTAGATGCTGACCCCTGGCTTCCCCGTGTAAGATGTAGTCCCCAGCTGGAATACTCTAGTCATTCCCTTGACTTCACCGTTATCTCCACTCTATTGGATTGCATGTTTATTATCTAGATACAAGTACCCTCCAGGTAAATTCTGCCAAGACTGAAGCTAATGTCTTCAAGCCATTGACAGCGTCTTCCCCCAATCACCAGTCTCAGGTTAAACAAGAATATTGTCACACTATTGTTTATGCCTATCCCCTATCCCCACCCCATTCTCAGCATTTATATCCACCTCTTCTCAGCTACAACCAGTTCTGAAGAAGGATGACTGGACCCAATTTTCACACAAGTGTGGTGAGTGTATGGAATGAGCTGCTGGAGGAAATGACAGAGGCTGGTACAGTTACAACATTTAAAAGGCATTTGGACAGGTACGTGGATAGGAAGGATTTAGAGGAATATGGGCCAAATGCAAGCAAGTGGGACTAGTTCAGTTCAGCACACCTGGTTAGCATGGACAAGTTGGACAGAAGGATCTGTTTCTGTGCTGTATGATGCGATGATGTTATCACTCTATGATACCTCCTCTTTCTCTTCACAGATGCTGCAAGACCTGCTGAGTTTCTCCAGCAAATTCTGTTTTGTTTATGATTTCCATCATCCTCAGTTCTTTGGTTTTTCCGCTACAGAGGCATAGAGACATAGAAATATACAGCACGGAAACAGATCCTTCAGTCCATCCATGCTAACCAGATATCCTAACTTAATCTAGTCCCATTTGCCACCATTTAGCCCATATCCTTCTAAGCCCTTCCTATCCATGTCCCCATCCAGATACCTAATAAATGTTGTAATTGTACCAGCCTCCACCACTTCCTCTGGCAGCTCATTCCATACACGTACCACCCTCTGCTTGAAATAGTTGTCTCTTACGTCCCTTTTAAATCTTTCCTGTCTCACCTTAAACCTATGCCCCTCTAGTTTTAGACTCACCCACCCTGGGGAAAAGACCTTGTCTATTCACCCTATCCATGCCCCTCATGATTTTATAAACCTCTATAAGGTCACCCCTCAACCTCCGACACGCCAAAGAAAATAGCCCCAGCCTATTCAGCATCTCCTGTAGCTCAAACCCTCCAACTCTGGCAATATCCTTGTAAATCTTTTCTGAATCCTTTCAAGTTTCACAACATCCTTCCTAAAGCAGGGAAACCAGAATTGCATGCAGTATTCCATAAGTGGCATAACCAATATCCCTATACAGCTGCAACATGATCTCCCAACTCCTATACTCAATGCACTGATCAATAAAGGCAAACTCAAACTTAATGGCTTCTTCATCCCTGAGCTCAGCTTCTGAGCTCACAAAGTACCCTGTCCAAAACTGAGGTTGTCTATTCCCACATCTATAATATGCTTTTCTCCACATCTCCATCAATTTATCTGCAGCTAAAACCCATCCACTAGATCTTAGTTAGCTCTGTCTCAAGTACTTGTTTGTGGCTGAGTAATGGGTGAAGGTAGCTAACATTGCAAGGTGGAAGTGGGCAGTCTGTTTGCTGGAGAAGGTATAGGATCAACCAGAACACTGAAATCAGCGTAGTTCATTCTGAGACCAGGACCAGGGTCAGATAGGCATCTGCAGCAAGGAAACTATCAAAGACAATGGTGTCAATCCACTCAGTGTTCAATCTTCAATCCAGGACTGGAGGCAAGGCAAACACTCTAACAATATTGGAAGAATCGACAGTGCTGATATGGAGCTCAAGCTGGTTCTGGGGGTGAGCTGGTTGCTGAGAGTCAGCTGGGTGCTCAAATCATGTTTAAAAAATTGGTGACTATGCTAACAGTCAGTACATTATCCCTGCTTCACGACACTGGAGACTCAGAAGGGATTTTGAAATGTTGGTGTCCGAACTGATTGTCATGAAACTGCTTCACCATGGCCAAGAGCCTGGGTGGACATCAAAGATTGTCAAAGATTTTCTAAAGTTCATCATTTCTCACTGTTGAATACCTTGGTACTAAAGTGATGTCCACGTGGGGCTGGCTGCTGGGGCCCTTGCTGTTTGTGTACATTAATGATGTAGCGGGAATACATAAGAAGTTTGCGAGGTGGTAGGCTGGTAAAAAAATGAAGGGGGTAGCTGTAAACTGCAAGAGATATTCAACAAACCAGTCAGCTGGGCAGCGCAGCGGCAAGAGAAATTCAACCCAGAAAAGTGTGAAGTAATGCACTTGAGAAGGACCGACAAGACAAAGGATTACAGGATGAACGTTAGTAGTGTGAAGATCAGAGGGATCTTGTTGTGTAGATCCATGGGTCCGTGACAGTAGCAGGATAGGTAGATAAGGTGGTTAATAAGTTCTATGAAATATTTCTCTTTCTTAGCCGAGGCGTAGAACACAAGAGGTAAAGATGTAATGCTGAAACTGTATAAAATGCTGATTAGGCCACGACTGCAGAATTTCTGGTCACTACAATATTGGAAGGATGTGATTTCAGTGGAGAGGGTGCAGAGGAGATTCACCAGGATACTGCCTGGGCTGGAGACTCTGAGCTTTGAGGCTAGATTGAAGAGGCTGGGGCTGCTTTCATTGGTGTGTAAGATTATAGCAGGTGTAGATAGGGTGGACATTAGCACAGAGGTTTATGATCATGGAGCACAGAATGAAGGTCAGAGGTAGAAGGTTAAGAGCGGAGTTGAGGAGAATTGTTTTCACCCCTAGAAGTCTGAGAAGTGGTGGGTGGAAGTGTAAAACTCTACCAGAAAGGATGGTTGAGTCAGCAATTCTCAACATTTACACAGAATTTAGATGTTCACGTGTTATTATAGCTTCCAGGGCTACAGGGCAAGAGCTGGAAAATGGGATTAGTGTGGTCAGATCTTTGTTGACCAATGCAGACATGATGGGCTGAATGGCCTCCTTCTGTGCTGTCTATGAGTAAAGCAGTTCTGAAATATTCTAGCCAGGAACTTCCCAACAATAGAAGGGATGATGGTCCCATGCTAGTTGGATCAATCTAGCTTTCCCTTTTTTGTTTTTTTACAAGGTTAAGATAACGGCATTACAGTGATCCTCAGGGATCCTGCCCTGTTCCCAGCAAACCATGAAAACTCTTGGATCTTACTTTGTAGGGCACGGCCACCAAGCTCCAAGGATTTAACCCTGAGAACTGTATCTAACTCCATCTTGAAACCATTAAATATTTTGGCCTTAACTGCTTACTGTAATAGCAAATTCCACAGGCTCACCACTCTCTGGGTGAAGAAATTTCTCCTCATCTCAGTCCTTAGTGGCCTACCCAATATCTTCAAGCTGTGACCCCTGGTTCTAGACTATCTGGTCATCAGGAACACCCTTACTGCATTTACCTTGTCTAGCGCTGTTAGAATTTTATAGGTTTCCATGAGATCCCCCCATCGTTCTTCCAAACTCCCATGAATATAGTACTAGCCAATCCAGTCTCTCTTTATACATCCTGCCAACTCGGGAATCAGTCTAGTAAACCTTCACTCCTCCACGGCCAAAATATCCTTCTTCAGAGAAGGAAAACTGCTTATAATACTCAAGTTGTAGTCTCACCAAGGCCCTGCAGTAAGACATCCCTCCTCCTTGCTATGAAGGCCAGCAAACTCTTTACCTTCTCCATTGCCTGCTACACCTGCACACTTACTTTCAGTGACTGGTGTACAAGGACACCCAGGTCTCGTTGCACCATCCCTTGTTCCCTGATTTGTTTCTGCCTTTTTTTTTAAAACAGAGGGATTATATTAGCAACTCTCCAATCCACAGGAACTGTTCCAGAGTCTTTGGCATCTTTAAACATGACCACCAATGCATCCACTATTTCTACAGACATTCCCTTACATATTCGCCACTGTAGATTATCAGGCCCTGTGGATTTATTGGCCTTTAATACCATCAACTTCCCAGCATCGTTTCTCCATTTTTGGGACATTATTTGTATCCTCCCTTGTGAAGACAGAACCAAAGTATGTATTCGTATTCAATGAATCAACCTGGAATTGAAGGCTAGTCTTGGTAATGGTCACCATGTAATTAGCATTGATTGTTGTAAAAACCCACCTGATTCACTAATGCCCTTTAGGGTAGAAAATCTGCCAACCTTCTCTGGTCTGACCTACACATGTCTCCAGACCCACAACAATGTAGTTAAACCTTAATTGTTCTCAGAAATGTCCTGGCAATCCATTCAGTTCCAAAGCAATTAGGGATGGACAACAACTGCTGACCTTCCTACACTCCAGATGAAAGGTGAGAGCGACTGCCCTTGACATCAGGACAGTATTTGCCCAAGTGTGGCATCAGGGAGTCCTCGCAAAACTAGAGTTAATGGGAATCGGGGCAAAATTCTGAGGTGGCTGGAGTCATGCCTGGCAAGTAGGAAAATGGTCATGGTTGTCGGAGGTCAGTCACCTCAGCTCCAGGACAGCCCTGCAGGAGTTCCTCAGGGTAGTGTCCTCAGCCCAACCATCTTAAGCTGCTTCATCAATGACCTTCCCTCCATCATAAGGTCAGAATTGGGGATGTTCGCCGATGATCGCACAACGTTCAGCACCATTCGTGACTCCTCAGATACTGAAGCAGTCTGTGTTCACATGCAACAAGATCTGGACAATATCCAGGCTTGGGCTGACAAGTGGCAAGTAACATTTGTGCCACACAAATGCCAGGCTATGACCATCTCCAATTTGATACACTCTAACCAACGCCCCTTGACATATAATGATGGTAATTACCGTTACTGATTCCCCCACTGTCAACATCCTGGGAATTATTATTTAAGAAAATAAAGATTTACATATATCTGACATCTATATAGTCTTCAGACAACCCAAAGCACTTTACAGGTAATTGTGTACTTTTTCCAGTGTAATCAGCTTTGAAATGTAGGGAAATGTAGCAGTGGATTCAACACAGCAAGACCCAGAAAACAGCAACAGTTGAATGACCAAATAATCGGCCTCTGTGACGTCGATTGATGGATTGGCTACAATACTGAGGTTAAACCCAGTTGACCAGAAACTGAACTACACCAACAATATAAATACTGTGGCTATAAGGTCAGAGGCTAGGAATTCTGCAACGATTAACTCAGCTCCTGATTCCCCAGAGTCTGTCCACCATCTACAACACACAAGTCAGGACAGTGACTCTCTACTTGCGTGGAAAGTAAGCTTTACATGGTGAGGAAGGAGAGACAACTTCTAGAGAGAGACACAGCCCGTGTGAGTATATAGTTTGAGGAATTTGGAGGTGGAGTGAGTGTGAAGTCAGTGCAGAAGGAAACAGTGCTTTTTTGGCTCACAGTTTATAAGGTTTTTTTTAACAGAATAATTTGAAGTTTAGGATGAGGGCACAAAAGAGTGACATTACAGATAAATCATAAGTTCATTGGTTGGTGTTAGCTACTAATTTAACTATCTAATATAGGTTCCTTGCAGCTTGAAGGTAAATGGGCGAAATACTAACAAGTTACAGACTAAAATACCAGTAGGGAAAACCTAAATAAGAACTAAGTAAACAAAATAGAGATGCAGGGCTAGGCCTGCATGGTGTTGGAGCTGGTGGCCCTCATTGTGGTTCACAGTGACCACATCTTGTCCTCATGGACTTTTGTAAAGCCTTTGACAAGCTTCTGCACAGTAGGCTGGTTAGCAAAGTTAGATCACATGGGATACAGGGAGAGTTTGCCAGCTGGATACAAAATTGGCTCTCTGTCGAGAATGGTGGTGAAGAGTTGTTTTTTGGACTGGAGGCCTGTGACCAGCAGTGTTCTGCAGTGATCAGTGCTGAGACCACTGTTCTTTCCCATTTATATAAATGATTTGGATGAGAATTTAGGAAGCATGGTTAGTAAGCTTGCAGATGACACCAAAATTGGTGGTGTAATGGAAGAAGGTTGTCTAAGATTACAAAGGGATTTTAATCAGTTGGGCCAATGGGCTGAGGATTTGCACATGGAGTTTAATTTGGATAAATGCAAGGTGTTGCATTTTGTAAAACAAACTAGGGTAGGACTTACATGGCTAATGGTAGGACCCTGATGAGTATTGTCAAATAGAGAAACGTAGGGGTTCTGCATAGTTCTTTGAAAGTCACAGGTAGGCAGGGTAGTAGAGAAGGCGTCCGGCACGCTTGCCTTCGTTGCTCATACTATTAGGTATAGGAGTTGGGACATTGTGTTGCGGGATGTTGGCGAGGCCACTTTTGGAGTACTGCGTATAGTTCTGGTCGCCCTGCTATAGGAAGGATATTATTAAATTGGTGATAGTGCAGAAAAGATTTATAAGAGTATTACTGGGACTGGACGGTTTGAGTTATAAGGATATACTGGATAGGCTGGAACATTTTTCACTGGAATGTAGGAGGTTGAGGGGTGACCTTATCGAGAGGTTTATAAAATCATGAGAAGCATTGATAAGGCGAACAACAAAGGTCTTTCCCTTAATGTAGGGGAGTTCAAAACTGGAGGGCATAATTTTAAGGTGCAAGGAGAAACATTTAAAAGAGACCTGAGGGGCAACTTTTTCACACAGAGAGTGGTTCATATGTGGAATGAACTGCCAGAGGAAGTGGTGGATGTAGGTACAGTTACTACATTTAAAAGACACTTGGACAGTACATGAATAAGAAAAATTGAGAGGGATTTGGGCCAAATGCAGGACTAGTTTAGTTTGGGAAACTTGGTCGGCGTGGATGAGTTGGACCAAAGGGTCTGATTCTGTGCTGTATGATTCCATGACATTATGACTCTGTAAGTGTCGGCTGCTTGAGGAATTCCAGCTCAAAATTAATGGGCTAGAGTTTGAGCTTTGAACATTGTGACACATCAGTGAGGGGGAGAGTTGCCAGGATACGGGGTGGCACGGTGGCACAGTGGTTAGCACTGCTGCCTCACAGTGCCAGGGACCTGGGTTTGATTCCAGCCTCAGGCGACTGTCTGTGTGGAGTTTGCACATTCTCCCCATATCTGTGTGGGTTTCCTCCAGGTGCTCTGGTTTCCTCCCACAGTCCAAAGATATGCAGGTTAGGTGGATTGGCCATGCTAAATTGCCCATAGTCCTCAGGGAGGTGTAGATTAGGTGGGTTATAGGGGATGGGTCTGGGTGGGATGCTCTGAGGTTTGGTGTGGACTTGCTGGGCCGAAGGGCCTGTTTCCACACTGTAGGGACTCTATGATACTTGTTTCAGGAGGCAGTTTCAACTACCTTGAATTCAGTCAGTGGTCAAGGATAGGAGGGTGTAACTATGTGTGAGGCAGGTAGAGGGATTCAGGAGGTAGTGCTGAAGGAGCCTCAGCTCTTGAGCTTGTCTAACAGGTTTGAGGTTCTTGGTCCCTGTGTGGATGAGAGTGGGGACTGGAGGGAGGATGAGCAAAATTACCATACCAAGGAGTCATTCAAGAGGGGGAAGAAAAGAGAAATATAGTTGTAATTGGAAATTGTATAGTCAGGGCATAGACACTGCTCTGTGTGGCCAGGATCGATGGTCTCAAAGACTGTGTTTCCTGCCTGTTGCTTATATTCAGGATATCTCACTGGGCTGCAGATGAACTTAGAGTGGGAGGGGAAAGATCCAGTGTTATGCTCCACATAGGTACCAACAATATAGGTAGAAAGAGCTAAGAGGTTCTGCTGAGGGAATATGAACAGCTAGGGGCTAAATTAAAAAGCAGAACCTAAAAGGTAATAATCTCTGGATTACTCTCCAAGCCATGAGCTAACTGGCACAGGGTCGACAAGTTTAAAGAGGTAAATGTAGGGCTCAAAGATTGGTTTGGGAGAAGCAGTTTGAATTCATGGGACACTGACACTAGTAATGGGCAAGGAAGGAACTGTTCAAATGGGACGGGATTGACCTAAATCATGCAGGGTCCAGGGTTCTGTTGAATTACATAACTAGGGCTGTGGATAAGGCCTTAAATTAAATGGGAGACAAGAGACAAGGAACAGTTCAAGGAGCAAGGGAAATGCCAGACAAGTAAAACATATTTTGCATCAATCTTTACAGTAGAAGATACTTTGAATATCCCATTAATGCCAACGAATATGGGAGTTGGTGGGGGTGAATCCTAAAAGAGGTAACCACAGAGATAGTGGCTGCATTGGTTATAATTTTCCAAAAATCCTTGGATTATGGAGAAGTACCGGAGGATTAGATAACTGCTAATGTGACAGCTCCATTCAAAAAGAGAGGGCGGCAAAAAGTGGGTAACTCCAGGCAGATTAGCCTAACGTCTATTGTTGGAAATGTATTGGAATCAATTATTAAGGAAGTCATTGCAACACATTTGGAAAATCATAATCTAACCAGCAGAATCGGTGTGGCTTCATGAAAGGGAAATCATGCCTGACTAATTTATTAGAGTATTTTGAGGAGGTCTCAACCAGTGAGAACAGAGGGGAACCAGTAGATGTGTTGTATTTGAACTTTCAGACGGAGTTCAACAAGGTACTTCACAGAAGGTAAAGTCAGGAGAGCTCACGGTGCTGGAGGTAGTATATTAGCACGAATAGAGAATTGGCTCATGGGCAGGAAACTGTGAGTGGGAATAAGGAGCTCTTTTCCAGGTTGGTAACCTGTCACCAGTGGGGTTCTACTGGGATCAGTGCAAGACCACAACTGGGGAAAGGAATTGAATGTACTGTAGCCAAATTTGCAGATGACACTAAAATAGGAAGGGCAGGTTGTGAGACGGATGCAAACAATTTACAAAGAGATATTGATAGGTTAAGTAAGTGTGTAAAAAGCTAGCAAATGGAGTATAATATGGGAAAATGTGAAGTTGTTCATTTTGGAAGAATCCCTACAGTGTGGAAACAGGCCCTTCAACCCAACCAGTCTACACCAAACCTCAAAGCATCCCACCTAGACCCACACCACTATAACCCACCTAATCTACACATTCCTGAACACTACGGGCAATTTAGCATGGCCAATCCACCTAGCATGCACATCTTTGGACTGTGGGAGGAAACCAGAGCACCTGGAGGAAACCCACGCAGACACGGGGAGAATGCACAAACTCCACACAGACAGTCACCTCAGGGTTGAATCGAACCCGGGTCCCTGGTGCTGTGAGGCAGCAGTGCTAACCACTGAGCCACCGTGCCGCCCAAAGGGAGAACAAAAGAACAGAATACTATTTAAGCGGAGAAAAATTGCACGAAGCTGCAACACAAAGGGATCTTGGGGGAACTTGTGCAGGAAACACAGAAAGCTAGCACACAGGTGCAGCTGGTCATCAGGAAGGCACAGGGAATGTTGCTCCTCATTTGAAGGGGGTTAAAGTATAAGTGTAGGGAAGTCTTTCTACAAATGTACAAGCTGCTGGTGAGACCACATCTGGATAACTGTGAGCAGTTTTGGACCCTATATTTAAGCAAAGATACTTCATTGGAGGCCGTTCAGACAAGGTTCACTAGGATAATCCCCGGTACGGAAGGACTGTCTTATGAACAAAGACTAAACAGGTTGGGAGACTACTCACTGGAATCTAGAAGAATGAGAGGTGATCTCATTGAAATATATAGGCTTCTTAAAGGGCTTTACAGGGTAAATGCTGAGAGGATGTTCCCCCTTGTGGCTGTGTCTAAGACCAGAGGGCAGTGTCTCAGGATTAAAGGGTGCCAATTCAAGACTGAGATAAGGTGGAATTTCTTCTCTCAGAGGGTTACAGAAAGCTATGGGACAGAGTTCTTGAATATATTTAAGGCTGAGAACGATAAATTCTTGATCAGTCAGGGAATCAAAGGTTACTGGGAAAGGACAGGAAAGTGGATATGAGGAATGTTGGATCAGCCATGATCCTATTGAATGGTGGAGCAGGCTCAAGGGGCTGAATGGCCGACTCCTGTTCCTATTTTTTATGATTTTATGCATAGATGTAACTCCAACATGCGCTCCCTTCACCAGTGGTGCCCAGTGATAGCAGTGTGTACCATCTACAAGATGCACTGCAGCAACTCATCAAAGTCCTTCCACAACATCTCTTCAAAACCCACGATACCTGCCAGGTTGAAAGTCAAGGGCAGCAGATACATGGGAAAATCACCATTTTCAAGTTCCCCTCCAAGCCGCTCACCATCCTGACTTATAAATATTTTGCTGTTAGTTTGGTGTCACTGCGTCCAAGTCCTGGAACTCTCCCTCCTTATTGTGGGTGTACTCGCACCCCAAGGATTGCAGTGGCTCACTACCACCTTGTCATGGGCAATCAGCAAAGACTTAGCCAGCAACACCGACATCCGAGAATGGATTAGTTCAAAAAAAGCACAATAACCAAGAACTCTGCAGTAACCTACAAATGTCTGACTCAGAGATGAGAATCATGACCAACACTTCCCAAAGATCAATGTTACTCATCTGTCTGGTGCCTGCACAAGATGTTTAGTGACATTCCCAACTATCTGAGGCATTGCATCAGTAGAGAGACAGAGTGAGAGAGAAACAGAGGGATTAAAAGCCACAGAAACATGCTTCCAAAAAGATTCTTCTAATTGCAATTTTAGTTATTAACTGGTTCCTATGATCTCATAAAGATGTAAAATACAGAAGTGATTGTCACAAGAAGAGATTGAAGTGAGTGGATATATTTAAGGGGAATACGCACGAGAAGGAGGAGGTAATAGAGTAAGATAGAGAAGCATTGGGACAAGGCTTGTGCGCAGCAGAAACCCCTACTTTAGAGAAGATGGGCCAAATGGCCTGTTTATGTGTTGTAATTTCTATGTGCCATTATCTAGTGAACACCTTTCTCCCACTGGATTGCTTCCTCAGAACAACAAACTGCTTGATGATGATGCAGCTTCTGTTGCCATGGATCTTACACATGATGAGCTGCAGTTCAAACCGTTTTCTCTCATTATGCTGTCCTCCTCTTCTGAAGACTTTGATTGATTCTGAAGGGAACAGCTTCCTTGCTTCACTTAAATAGGTGAACACAGTGTATGTGTATGCGCGTGTGTGTGTGTATATGTATGCGTGTTTGTGTGTGAGTGAGTGTGTGTACGTGTGCATTTGTGCCTATGAGCTTAGCTGTTGCAGATTTTTGCTGGATTATGGAGGAACATCAGAGTTCAGCTCACACCCAGCCTTGCAGAATCCCTGAATTACCTGCTTTGATCCAGTAGGGTGTACTAGAGAGTGACCAGAACCAGAACCTGCTCGAATCATCATTCCTCACCTCCCCCATCTCAGATACTGCAGAGAAATGACTTGCATTTATGTAGCACCTTCCAAAATCCCTGCAAGTGCCAAAGCTTTTTACAGTTAATGATGAATATTTGAATTATATTCAGGAGGTTCTGGTTCAAATCCCAAATGCCCCAGAGGTGTGTCATAACATCCCTGAACAGGTTGATGAGAAAATACCAAAATTAAGGATTTTATGTCACAGCAGGTAGTCCATAAGGACTATATTGATGTAGGATCTGAAATGCCAAACCTCTGACAGTGCCCACTTCCTCAGCACTGACACTCTGACAGTGCGGCGCTTACTCAATACTGACCCTCCGACACTGCCCACTTCCTCAGCACTGACCCTCCGACAGTGCAGCGCTCCCTCAGTACTGACCCTCCGACAGTGTGGCACTCCCTCAGCACTGACCCTCCCACAGTGTTGCGCTCCCTCAGCACTGACCCTCCGACAGTGCGGCATTCCCTCAGCACTGACCCTCCGACAGTGTGGCACTCCCTCAGCACTGACCCTCCGACAGTGCGGCGCTCCCTCAGCACTGACCCTCCGAAAGTGCGGCGCTCTCTCAGCAATGACCCTCCGACAGTGCGGCGCTCCCTCAGCGCTGACCCTCCGAAAGTGCGGCGCTCCCTCAGCGCTGACCCTCCGACAGTGCGGCGCTCCCTCAGCGCTGAACCTCCGACAGTGCGGCGCTCCCTCAGCATGGACCCTCCGACAGTGCAGCACACCCTCAGCGCTGACCCTCCGACAGTGTGGCGCTCCCTCAGCGCTGACCCTCCGACAGTGCAGCACACCCTCAGCGCTGACCCTCCGACAGTGCGGCGCTCCCTCAGCACTGACCCTCCGAAAGTGCGGCGCTCCCTCAGCACTGACCCTCCGACAGTGCGGCGCTCCCTCAGCGCTGACCCTCCGACAGTGCGGCGCTCCCTCAGCATGGATCCTCCGACAGTGCGGCACACCCTCAGCGCTGACCCTCCGACAGTGCGGCGCTCCCTCAGCACTGACCCTCCGAAAGTGCGGCGCTCCCTCAGCACTGACCCTCCGACAGTGTGGCGCTCCCTCAGCGCTGACCCTCCGAAAGTGCGGCACTCCCTCAGCACTGACCCTCCGACAGTGCGGCGCTCCCTCAGCGCTGACCCTCCGACAGTGCGGCGCTCCCTCAGCGCTGACCCTCCGACAGTGCGGCGCTGACCTTCCGACAGTGCGGCGCTCCCTCAGCACTGACCCTCCGACAGTGCGGCGCTCCCTCAGCACTGACCCTCCGACAATGCGGCGCTCCCTCAGCACTGACCCTCCGACAGTGCAGCGCTCCCTCAGCACTGACCCTCCGACAGTGCAGCACTCTGCCAGCACTGATGCCCTGACGGTGTGGCACTCTCTCTGTCCTGATCCTCTGACAGTGCGGCACTCCCTCTGACAGTGCAGCACTCCCTCAGTAGAAACTCTCTCCATAATGCTTTGCTCCCTTAGCATTAATTTTCTGACAATAGATTGCTTCCTAACTACTGGTCCTCTGCCTGTGGGCAACTTCCTTCGTACTGACTCTCCAACACTGCAATGCTTCCGCATTACTGACCACTCAACAGCATAGCACTTCCTCAGTACTGACCCGCCAAAAGTGTAGGATCAGTGACATTGTTCCCTATAAGGATGATGTGTGATATTTTTTAATTCACTCGTGGGATGTGGGTATTGCTGGCTGGCCAAAACTTATTGCCACCCTGGTTAACTTTGAAAAGGTGGTGGTGAACTGCCTTCTTGAACCTGTGCAGTCCATTTGCTGTGGGTTGACCCAGGATGCTTTTGGGGAGAGAATTCCAGGAGTTTGACCCAGCAATGCTAAAGAACGGAGATATATTTCCAAGTCAGGATGGTGAGCAGCTTGGAGGGGAACTTGTATCTGTTGCCTCTGTCCTTCTAGATGTAAGTGGTTGTGGGCTTGGAAGGTGCTGTCTGAGGATCTTGGGTGAATTTCTGCAATGCATCTTTTAGATATTACACACTGCTGCTACTGAGGGTCAGTGGTGGAGGGAGTGGTTCCCGGTGGATGTGATGCCAATCAAGCAGGCTGCTTTGTCCTGGGTGTTGTCAACCTTCTTGAGCGTTGTTGGAGCTGCACCCATCCAAGCAAGTCCTGACTTGTGCCTTGTTAACGGGGACAGGTTTTAGGGAGTCAGGAGTGGGTCACTCGCTGCAGAATTCCCAGTCTCTGACCTGCTGTTGCAGCCACTGGCTAGTCAATGATAAACTGGAGGGTGTGGATAGTGATGGTAACACCATGGAATGGCAAAGGGCGATGGTTGGATTGTTTCTTATTGGAGATGATCAATGCCTGGCATTTATGTGGTGTGAATGTTATTTGCCACTTATCAGCTCAAGCCTGGATATTGTCCAGATCTTGTTGCATTTGACATGGGCTGCTTCAGTATCTGAACATTGTGCAATCATCAGTGAACATCCCCACTTCTGACCTTATGATGGAGAGAAGGTCATTGACGAAGCAGCTGAAGCTGGTTGGGACAGTACCCTGAGGAACTCCTGCAGAGATGTCCTGGAGCTGAGATGACTGACCCCCACCAACCATGACTATCTTTCTTTGTGCCAGATATGACTCCAACCAGCAGAGAGCTGAACCAGATATCACCTATGATATCCATTGATTCCAGTTTCGCTACGGCTCCTTGATGCCACACTCAGTCGAATGTAGCCTTGATGTCAAGGGCTGCCACTGTCACATCACCCCTGGAATTCAGCTCTTTTGTCCATGTTTGAACCAAGTCGCCAGGTGCTGGGTGTCACTGAGCAGGTTATTGCTAAACAGGTGCTGCTTGATAGCACTGTTACTGACACCTTCCATCACTTTATTGATGATCGAGAGGAGACTGATGGGACGGTAATTGGCCGGGTTGGATTTGTCCCGCTTTTTATGTACAAGACATACTTGGGCAATATTCAACATTATTGGATAGATGCCAGTGTTGTAACTGTTTTGGAACAGCTTGGCTAAGGGAGCAGCATGTTATGGTGCACGTGTTCAATATTATTGCCGGAACGTTGTCAGGGCCCGTAGCCTTTGCAGCATCCAGTGTCTCCACCCCTTTCTCAATCATGTGGAATGAGTGGAGTGTGCAGTGGTCACTCTTACCAATACTGTCACAGACAGATGCGTCTGTAGCCGGCAGATTGGTAAGAACAAAGAACAAAGAAAACTTACAGCCCAGGAACAGGCCCTTCGGCCCTCCAAGCCTGTGCCGATCCAAATCCACTGTCTAAACCTATCGCCCAATTCCTAAGGATCTGTATCCCTCTGCTCCCCACCTACTCACGCATCTGTCCAGACGCACCTTAAATGAATCTACCGTGCCTGCCTCTACTACCTCTGCTGGCAACGCGTTCCAGGCACCTACCACCCTCTGTGTAAAGTACTTTCCGCGTGTATCCCCCTTAAACTTTTCTCCTCTCACCTTGAACGCGTGACCCCTCGTTATTGAATCCCTCACCCTGGGAAAAAGCTTATCTCTATCAACCCTGTCTATACCCTTCATGATTTTGAAGACCTCAATCAGGTCCCCCCTCAATCTCCTTTTTTCTAATGAAAACAATCCTAACCTACTCAACCTCTCTTCATAGCTAGCACCTTCCATACCAGGCAACATCCTCGTAAACCTTCTCTGTACCCTCTCCAAAGCTTCCACATCCTTTTGGTAATGTGGCGACCAGAACTGTACACAGTATTCTAAATGCGGCCGCACCAAAGTCTTGTACAATTTTAACATGACCTGCCAGCTCTTATACTCAATACCCCGTCCGATGAAGGCAAGCGTACCATATGCCTTCTTGACCACTCTATCCACCTGTGCAGCCACCTTCAGGGTACAATGGACCTGAACTCCCAGATCTCTCTGCTCATCAACTTTTCCCAAGGCTCTTCCATTTACAGTATAGTTTGCTCTAGAATTAGACCTCCCAAAATGCATCACCTCACACTTGCCCGGATTGAACTCCATCTGCCACTTCTCCGCCCAACTCTCCAGTCTATCTATATTCTCCTGTATTCTTTGACAATCCCCTATGCTTTCTGCTACACCCCCAATCTTCGTGTCATCTGCAAACTTACTGATCAGACCACTTATGCCCTCTTCCAGATCATTTATGTATATCACAAACAACAGTGGCCCCAGCACTGATCCCTGTGGAACACCACTGGTCACCTTTCTCCATTTCGAGAAACTTCCTTCAACTACTACTCTCTGTCTCCTGTTGCTCAACCAGTTCTTTATCCACCTAGCTAGAACACCCTGCACACCGTGTGACTTCTCTTTCTCCATTAGTTTACGATGGGGAACCTTATCAAACGCCTTACTAAAGCCCATGTAGATGATATCTACAGCCCTTCCTTCATCTATCAACTTGGTCACTTCCTCAAAGAACTCTATTAAGTTAGTAAGGCATGATCTCCCCTGCACAAAACCATGTTGCCTATCACTGATAAGCCCATTCTTTTCCAAATATAAATAGATTCTATCCCTCAGTACCTTCTCCAGCAACTTTCCCACCACTGACGTCAGGCTTACTGGTCTGTAGTTACCTGGAATATCCCTACTACCCTTCTTGTACAGGGGGACAACATTAGCAACTCTCCGGTGAGGTCATGTTTTTCCCTCTTGGAGGGAAACTTGCTGCTGTGCATGACTGCCCTTTTCCCTCTAGGTGGTAAAGGTTGATGGTTTGGAGACAGTTGTCGAAGGAACTTTGGTACTACCTGCAGCACATGTTGTAGGTAGTACATAGTACTGTCATTGTGTACTGGTGGCGGAGGGAGTGAATTGGTGAATTTGGTGGATGTGATGCCAATCAAGTGGGCTGCTTTGTCCTGGATATGTTAAGCTTCTTGAGTGCTGTTGGAACTGCATTCACCCAGGCAAATGGGAGGTATTCCTTCACACTCCTGACTTGTGCCTTGTAGATGTTGGACCGGCTTTCAGGAGTCAGGTGAGTTATTCATTCAGAATTACCAGCTCAGTACTTCTATAACTGGGCCAGTTCAGTTTCTGGTCCATGTTAATCCCAGGATTGAGTTCTGAGGAAGGGTCACTGGACCCGAAACATTAACTTTTATTTTCTTCACAGATGCTGCCAGACCTGCTGAGCTTTTCCAGCAACTTTGTTTTTGTTCTTAATTCCAGGAAGTTGATTTTACATTGGTAAGATAAGTAATTGTGGTATGAGAAAAAAAATTTTCATGCAGTGAGTGTAAAGGTCTGGAATACACTGCCTGAGTGTGGTCAAGGAATTTTAAATTGAGGCAGGCTGACATTTGCGAAAGGAAGAATGCAGGGATACAGAGAATGTGTAGGATAATAACACTGTGTGCAGTGCTGATTTGGAGAGCTGGCGCAGACAGGAAAGGCCAAACAGCCTCCTTTTACAATCTAAGTCATAGAGTCATACAGCACGGAAACAGACTTCTTGGTCCAACTCATCCTTGCTGATAAAGTTTCCCCTAAACTAGCCTCACTTGCCTGCATTTGACCCATATCTCTCTAGACGTTTCCTATTAACATACCAGCCCAAATGTCTCTCAAATGTTGTAACTGTACCTGCATCTAATGAACCACCCTGTTTAAATTTAGAGACATCAGAACCTGGCTGAATGAAACTTAGGGAAGTACATCTTCTTTCAAGCCACAATTTCAAATGTTTTAGAAAGGTGTTTTCAGCCTAATTTGCAGAGTTTTTTTTATTGTTTGACAATGTTCAGTTTATGCATTGCAGAAATAAACTTTAAAATAATTTTGATAGCTAATTATAAAGTGCAAACAGCTAACTGCTTTAAGCTGTAAAAGTAGAGTTTTGTCTGGTTAGATAACTCTTGTGTTGCATGGATATGAGTTCTGAAAAGCCCAATTATTTCTGTAACGTAGGAGTTGATCAATCAGCCCTCAAGCTTTGTTCACCATTCATTAGGTTACAAATTATTTGTACTCCAATTCCAAATTGTGTGATTGTAGCCCCTTCCGAAAGCTTGTGATTTCAAATAAACTTGTTAGACTATAACCTGGTGTCATGTGACTTCTAACTTTGTCCACCCCAGTTCAACACCAGCACGTCCAAATCCTGAAATGACCTTAAAAATGTATCAATCAAGCTCAGGCTTGTAACACATCAAAAACAGAGAAAACAGAGTTAATGTTTTGGGTCAAGTGACCCTTCTGAGAAGAGTTCTGAGGAAGGGTCACTCGACCCGAAACATTAACTCTGATTTCTCTCCCCAGACGCTGCCAGAACTGCTGAGCTTTTCCAGCAATCACTATTTTTGTTTCTGATTTACAGCATCTGCAGTTCTTCTAGTTTTTAAAAACACTTCAAATTGGCTTAGCGTCCATAACTTTTTCGACTACTCTTTATGAAATGTTTTTCTGATTTCACTCATAAACTGCCTGCCTCCAATTTTAAGGTCACATCTCCTTCTCTTGGGATCCTCTGATAGAGCAGAGAGTTTATCTGCATCACCCGATCATCAGAATTCTATGGTAAAAGGAGATTCATCAATGTTAATTACATTGAATGTCAAGGCGCAGTGATGAGATTTTCTCCTTAGAAATGGTCAGAAATCACACGACACCAGGTTGAGTTCTGAGGAAGGGTCACTGGACCCGAAACATTAACTCTAATTTTTATCTTCACAGATGCTGCCAGACCTGCTGAACTTTTCCAGCAACTTGGTTTTTGACACTAGGTTGTAGTCCAACGGATTTATTTGAAGACACAAGTTTTTAGAGCGTCAATCCTTCTTCAGGTGTTGGAAATGGTAATTGCGTGGCATTTGGATCGCATGAATGTTACTTGCCACTCGTCAGTCCAAATCTGGATACTGTCCAGATCTTGCTGCATTTGGACAACCCGATTCAGTATTTGAGGAGGGTTAGGGTTAGGGAGACGTCAGCCTTCCTGCTCCTCTGATGCTGCTTGGCCTGCTGTGTTCATCCAGCTCTAAACCTTGTTATCTCAGTATTTGAGGAGTTGTGAATGGTACTGAACATTGTGCAAATATTGGCTATCATCCCCACTTCTGACCTTATGATGGAGTCGAGGTCAGGGAACAAGCAGCTGAACATTATAGCGCCTAGAACACTGGGAATTCCTGTAGAGATGGCCTGACAGTTGGAGGTGACCGTCCGACTTGGTTTCAGAATGCCCCATGTGCAACGATTCCTTTTTATTTTCCCTTAAAGCGGAAGACATTGATCAACAAATGAATAAACGGAAAATATTTTCCTTCGAGTGGAATGCATTGAGCAATATGCTTTTTTGAAAATATAAGTGTAATTTTTGCATGCAATGTTTTATATCTACGTGTGCATGCTGCTCTCCATACGCCCACACTATCCTTTCTCTTATAGCAGCTGGCGCTCTTTCTGCAGCGCGGCCAGACACAGCGGCCTTGCCCACACTTTTGCCTGCGCTCCGCTTGTGCCACTTCACCGGCGCGGAGCGCTCGCCCGAAGGCGCGGTGCCCGGCACTACGGGCTTTGTTGCCTTTTCTCACCGCCCTACGATTCCACCCGGGGAGGGGTGCATATCCTTCCGCCGTCATCCGCGCAGGCGCCCAACGCCTGCCCCCACCCGACAGGCTGAAGGCCTTTGGGGTAGGGAAGACGGAAGAAAAGTAGTGCGGCCGCCGCTTCACTACCCGGCGGCGCGCAATGTGAGAGTGTGTGGATGAGGGAGGGGGAAAGGAGGCGCTGGGATAGCGGAGCCCGGAACTATACCCTGTCTGTCCGCCATTTTGGCAGCTGCTCGGCGGCGGGTGCGAGCGGACGAACAAGGTTCGTGTGTGAGCGGCTCGGCTGCTTCCTGAGGACGGCGGTCGCTCCCTCCGTGTCTGCCTCTCGACTTCGCCTCGCCTTCTCTGCCAGTCCCCCTCCCCGAACCACACTCCTCTGTCTGCGGGCTTTTAAAGCCTGGGAAGGAAAAAAAGAATCGGCAAGAAAGATAAGCTCGCTGTTATTTCTTTTCCTGCCGAAATTCTGCATCCTTCGATCGCCTACCGCCGCCACACCCCTCCCCCCCCGCCGCAACCTAAACGGAAAGAAAGAAGCCCCTCTAAATTAAAGCCGCCGGCGATTTCTTTTTTTTAAAAAAAAGAGGTAATCCTCATCCTCCTCCCCGTCCATCGAGTGCCTCAGCCACCCTCCCTTCCCCACCCCCTCCGCCGGAGAACATGGAGGACCGCGAGGACCTCGTCTACCAAGCCAAGCTGGCCGAGCAGGCTGAGCGCTACGACGGTGAGAGATGTTCGTTGTTGTGAGGTGATTGGGTGGCGGTGGTGGGTTTTTTTTTGGGGGGGGGGTTGGTTAGCTGTTTTAGGGTTTCGTGTTTTGTTTTTGTGGTGTAGGGTTTTGAATGGTAGGGTTTGTCCCCCACCTACTGCCCCCCCGCCCAGCCTCTCCTCACCCTGTCTCTCCCGGCCGCCGGCTTCACAAAATGGCGCCCAGCGGCCGCTCGGTGCCCGCGCTCTCCCCTTCCTCCCCCCCCCCTCCCGGATCTTAAAAAAACCCCCTTACCCCCCCACCTTCCCCTTCCTCCAGCCTGGGCAGGGCATTGACCCTACTCCAGCGGGAGGCACGGCAAGATCCCAG
Organism: Ginglymostoma cirratum; assembly: GCA_024137785.1. Lineage (NCBI taxonomy): Eukaryota > Metazoa > Chordata > Chondrichthyes > Orectolobiformes > Ginglymostomatidae > Ginglymostoma > Ginglymostoma cirratum. The sequence goes on along the minus strand of JAHRHZ010000067.1, from coordinate 16,738,637 downwards.
CCGTCTTTTATTCACACCGACCCCTCCCTTCTCCATCATGGAGAGAGGCGCATCCGCTGTAAAAGTCGTGTCTCTCCCCCCCCCCATCCCTTCCTCTTTCAAATCTTCCCCCACCCCGTCGTTTTCCAATATAATTTCTCTCGACGTTTTCCCCCAGCCTCCGGTTCTGTAGGTTGACTCTTTCCTCGTTTTTCTCCCCCCCCCTCCCCCGAAGCAAAGAAAAAGTACCGATTTGCAGAATGACATTGAATTGCTTCCTCAATGCTTGGGCAAGAAGACAGACTTGGGTTAACGGATGGCGGTGTATGTCTCCTCTTCACCACCTCCCTACCGAATTCCCACTGATTTAATTTAGAAAATGAGTGCGGTGGAATTTGCGTCTAAAGGTTTAGCGCCCAGAGAATGGGCCAGACCACCATTTTAATTCATATCTGTGTCTCACGTAAAATAGAATTTCTGATCGGAAATGTGAATTGGAATGTTTTAATCTTTATAGTTTAATTCTTACACACAACGGGATTAAGGACGATTCTTGCCTCATTCTGCCTAGGCGGAAGTTGCAGGTCACCCTTAGCGCACACATGCTGAGAAACGAGGCGGGGTGGAGGCCAAGAATTCCTTCTCAAACCCAGCTTCTCATTTTAGAGGGTTTTTTTTTGTCACTACACGCTTTGACTCAATCTGGTTCTCTCAGATTTTTATCTCAAGGTTTTGTGGACTATTTATTTTGTTAATTTCGACCTATTGAAAAGTCTGGGTTCTGCAGTTGCCAACCTGGATGTGGGTTCATAAGCTGTTGAAAAATTCCTTTTTGAAATTAAGCTACATTTAAGCTATTATGAGTTTAGGATATTATTTTTGATGCTATTCGCTGTCTCCCTCGCACATAATAGGAATCATTTTGTTTATCTGAAATGGTTACCTGTTAAAGTTCTGTTAATAATTGAGGAAAAGTGTACAAATCTTGTTGACATTTTAAAATCAGTTCCCTTAAGCTAACTGTGAAATTACTAATTAATATAAGTTTGAATCTACCAACTGATTTGTGTGTTATATGGGCAACTTTTTTTGGAGGGAGGGGCTATTTGTTTGCAAGTACAATGTAGAAAGATTTTAGATTGCTGTAATTTACTGCATTTATGATGTGACATGTTTTAAACAGTTGCAGTAACTGCGTGGTATATTGTAATTTCAAAATTATGGATGGGATTTTTCTAATAAATGCCGTGAGACACTTTGCTTTGTAAATTAATTCTGAGTGAAAATCTCTGGACGATAGTTGGATTTGACATCGTAAAACTGACTGTCAGCTAGTGGAGCTCGTTTCAAATATTCGTACTGAAGGGATTTGGCGTTTCATTGTTTTTCTCAATTTTTTTGTTATGTCTGGTTTCACTAAAATAATTGCATGTATTTCTTAATTGTGCAGTGTTGGAAGAAATGCACTATACTCTTTGCCATTACTGACTTAACCATACTGCATGGATGGCACAGGCAGAGTCCAAATGCATCCATCAAACAGGCCACTGTTTCCCATAACTTGTGGTACAGTGGCCGGGCAATGGAATTGGTTTAAGATTCTTCGAAGAAATTCTTTTTCCTTCAGAAGGCATTTCTAAATAGTTAAGTTCTTCCCATCCTGGTGTATTATGCTGACCAGACTAATAAGATTGTAATGCTTTAGACATGATTTCATTGAGTATTCAGGGCTGAAGGAAGTCTTTACCTATAAATGTGCTTAAACTTAGATCTTTTAACAGAATGAGTGGTAGATTTTTCCTAGCAGAAATAATCTAACTTGAGGGCATCTTTGTACCTTCCTTACATTGTCAGACAGTCTGCAGTTTCTAAAACTACAAATCTGTTTCCAGTAAATAGTTGTCACAGATGTAGGCTGAATAACCTGCGCGAGGTGATGGGGAATAGAGATCTAGGACAATTGTATGGTAAACAAATTTCTGCTACAAATAAAACTGATACAAACAAGCCTTCTATGTCTTTTTTTAATCTATAGCAGCAATAAAGCTGTGCCGAGGGCTTTGCTGACAGTCTTTTGAAAATTTAAATTTTGGAGGATTCAATAATTAAAGATATTAATATGTTACATAATGTGGTATTTTCATACACGTCAGGAAGATGTGTTTGAACTCTGTGATTAACCTTGTTTGTTGGTCCATGAACCAGCTGTTGCTTCAACGATGTAACTGAGGTTGAAGCATGGAGTGGAATGTTAAATTCTTGTGCAAGAATTTCTTGAGTACCTCTTTAAACCAGCCGGTATAGATCTTTCTAATGTTTTATATACATTCTTTAATTTAATGGCTTTTGTAATATTCCAGTCCTGATTGCTTATTCATTTTCTTTTTGTTCTGATTACACTCTATGCACTTTACTAGAGCAATTCTCTTCACCTCAGGCCTTTTAGAAGGTATGAACATTGATTGGCAGGTGTCTCAGCACATTGAAACAAGCTGCTAGACAGCTTCTACTGTGCTGTCCACCAGTCATGTCGGTGAAGCTTTTGCAATTTTCATTCCAGTCATTGAATCAGTTGGTCTTTAGGAATACAGGGTTTCTTTGGAACATTGGACTAATGTGTTTCATGGATGGTGTGGAACCTTGCAACTGCAGAGTTTTAAACAAAGTTTTTTTGAAAGTGCTTGTACATTGTACTTTTCTTGTACGTTGATAGGCAAGCAGCCAGACCCTCTGGATACATTGGCTGTAAAAGGACTAATCCTGATCCATTTAAGTCTACATGCTGCACTTCCTAGAAAAGGCATAAAACAATGATCACAGTCAGAAAGTTGCATAGGGTGGGTGGAAGGAATTGTAACACCAACCTCTAACTAGATTCGGCTAAAGAGGTACAGACTGGGATTTAGAGATAGTGTGCCTACCTGGAAGAAGTTACCCTCCTCCCTCCGGAAAGACCTCAGTGGATCTCTCTTTCCCCCTGTGGTGCTGCTTGGCCTGCTGTGTTCATCCAGCTCTACACCTTGTTATCTCAGACTGGAATTTAATTTGGTACCATTCATTATGATGGTTGATCATCCAATTGATTAGCCTGTTCTGTTTTTCCCCTATATCCTTTGATTCCTTTAACCCTAAGAGCTATATCCAACTCCTAAACCTCACCTGCATTCTGTGGTAACAAATTCTACAGGCGCTGAACTCTGAAGAAATTCTTCCATCTCAGTCCTAAATGGTTTACTGGTATCCTACTATGACCCTGAGTTCTGGGCTCTCCTGTCATTGGAACGTACTTCCTGCATCTACCCTGTCCAGTCCTGTTAGAATTTGAGGTTTGAGATCCTCCCCCTCATTATTCTGAACTCTAGTGAATATAATCCTAACTGATTCACCACATATAGCAAGATTATCCTGTCTCAAATAAGGAGACCAAAACTGCATGCAACATTTCCAGTGTGGTCTCGCCAAGACCCTGTCTAATTGCAGCAAGACAACCTGCTCCCATACTCGAATAGTCTGATATGAAGGCGAATGTTGACCTCCAAGTGGACCTGCATGCTTGTCTTCAGCAATTGGTGTATGAGGGCACCCAGGTCTCGTTGCACATTCCCCTCTCCCTATGCATAATCATTCAGTTATAATGTCCCACTAGCAAATAGATGTGGTCTTGAGTAAATAAATGACTAGTTTTCTGTCATGGTAGTTAATCAGGATTTGCAGTTCAGAATTTGGGAGTGTCGTCTTGTACCATGTCACTTGACTAAGGATAACCCCTTTGTTTGGGGTCTCATGCAGTTGATTGTATTTCCAACCATATCACAATGGAGTGTTTGCCCAGAGCAGGTGCTCATGTCTACAGCATGATATAAACTAATACTGTTCTATCTGATGTTACAATTCTCCCAACTGAACCAGGTTGACGTTGGTGTTGCCTTTACCAAATAGGTCATCAGGGTGTTTTTTAAAAAATTGCAAAAAGATATGATTTTAATGAAAAGTTGTATAATGCAGATAATCTAATCTAATAGTCATTAGGTTTGTACTTTAGTAGTTTTACTTAAGAATGCAAATCTAATTTCAATATGGAATAGTTTCCCTAGGGCTTAATTAAAACACTGCCACTTGTCAGGTAAATGATCCAAGTCACTTATTTCCCTGGAGGAACTGGTCTGAGGAACACCAGTGTTTGGCCATCTCTCCTTGCAAACTACAGGTCTGTCTGCCTTTCCTCTTGAGTGTTTGGATATGTTGTCACCTGTGAAATCCATTTCTCCCAACCCCATGTTTGAATTTCACTCACTAGGCTTCAGTACCCTCTGCAGTGTGACTCTTGTCGAAGTCATAAATGCCAACCTGCGTCACTGGCAAAAGTAATTTATGTCCTTCTGCTTCTTGACCCTTTTAAAATCTTTGAAATGGTGATGCACCATTTTCCTCTACATTTCCACTGTCATCCATCGAATTGTGACCTGAGAATATTCTACAGTGGCTTTTCTTTCAATTTCCACATATTTGGCTCACATTCCCCCTTGCTGCTGCCCTTCTGACACTGTCTGTATCCACACTGCCAAGACCCAACTGTAGCTCTCCACCTCTCAGCTGTCACTCAGTTGTCAGAAGGTCTGCCCAACATCCTGTGCTGGATGAACTAAAATTTTTTTCAACTAATTATTGGGAAGCCTGGTGATTTTCTTCTCATTGTGCGCCCCACCCCCACCACCACCACCACCTTGCATTCATTTTCTGGCCCCATGATAGGGACACTGCCACTGTGCCACAAGACTGTTGTGCGCCTTATGCAAGCTTGCCTATTTTCATGTTCAATATCTCACCTGGCTTACTTGAATCCCTCATCGTGCCTGTGTTATCTTGAGGCTGACTATTTCAAAGACGTTCCTGGCCAGCTTCTGCTGCTCCTACCCTTATTTGCACAAAACTCCGTTCATCCATCACCTTCGTGCTTGTTGAATTACTGATGAATGCCTTGATTATTAAATGTCTCCTTTCTTATCTAGCTGAACAAACCTCTGAACTGTCACCTTGCAGTTCTAGCTTCTGATTTTAATTGCTGTACCAAAGGTAGCTGAATTCTCATCTGCTGAGGTTGTAAGCTCTGAAATTCCATTGAAACCATTGATCTGTGTTTCCTCTTAAGGTACTACTTAAAGCCTTATAAAAACTTATCACCTATCCTAATACTTCCTTATGTGGATCAGTCAGATATTTTGACACTTCTGGGAAAAACCTGGAAATCATTTGTCAGGTGCAATATAAATACAATTTGATAATATAGTGGAATTAACCAGTTTTGCAGTTAAATGGTTGTGATTGTCGTCCATTTACCACTACTGCTTTGTGTACGTGCTGCAGTGCTGTACCTAGCTAAGTTTCCAAATCAAATTTGAGTTAATGCAATCCATATTCATTGGGTTTCCATACCCTGCCAGTGCTTTATTTAATGAAACAATCTATTCACCTTCCAGTTGAACATTTGTTACAACTCTTTTTAGATTATTAAAAGTATGCTTGCAGGCAATTGATTAGTTCTAGTGTTTTAAACCTGACCTTCCCTTTATAATAATGGGATGAAATTCACCAATTTTGCAGTTAAATGCTAAGTGAGAAGTGATGAGAGCCTGTGTTGTGACATTGTCACTGAACTAGTAACGCAGAGACCTCTAATGTTCTGGGGGCTCTTTGAATCCTACCCTGGCAAATGGAATTTGAATTTTTAAAATCTGGAATCAACAGTCTGAAACCATTGTCAATTATTGTAAAAACCAATCTGGCTCACTAAAAGTTTTTAGGGTAGGAAAACTGCTGGCCTTGCCTATGTATGATAAATCCACAGCAATATAGTTAACAGTTAACTGTTGCAAAAATTTGCCTACTGTCTTAACTGTTCAAAGGTCTCAGCGAAACAATGAAATGTCTGGCATCAATGATGACAAACTCAACCCTGTTGACCCTGCTGATGACTCCTTACCAATAGCTGGGCATTAGTGCCAAAATTGGGATAACAGCCTGGTCAAGCTTCCCTCCAAGCTGTGCGCCATCCTGACTTAGAAGTATGTTGCTGTTCCTTTGTTGCCGAGCCAAAATCCTGGAGCTTTCTCCATAACAGCAGTATAGTTGTGCCTGCTCCAAACGGACTTGTATGGTTCAAAAAGCCACTGCCTTCTCAATGTCAAGTAGGGATGGGCAAATAACTGCTGGTCTAGCTAGTGGCTCCCACGTAGATTCAGTGTTCAGAAGTATGGGAAAGGGCCCTTCTGCCCATCATGTTCGAACTTGTTTTCAAGCATCTATCCTAATCTCATTTTCTAGCACTTGCCCTTTAACCTTGTATGCTATGAGTTCCAAATACCTGACACCCTCTGAGTGAAAAGTTTTTTAATCTCAAATTCTCTATAAACCATCTGCTGATCTTACAACTGTGTCCCCTGATTATTGGCTCATCTAAGGGAAAAGGTATCTACTCTATCGGACTGACCTATCTTCTCCCTACCCCCCTACCTACACTCACCTTTACTGGCTCCATCCCCGCCTCTTCTACTTGTCTGCCTCCTCTCCACCTATCTTCTCCTCTATCCATCCTCTATCCACCTCCCCCTCTCTCCCTATTTATTTCAGAACCCTCTTCCCCTCCCCCATTTCTGATGAAGGGTTTAGGCCCGAAACATCAAGTTTTCCTGCTCCTATGATGCTGCTTGACCTGCTGTGTTCATCCAGCCCCATGCTCGTTATCTCTATACTCTATCAATGACCCTTGTGCGTCGTCCCCCACCCCCCGGTACCCCCCCTGAACGGGCCCTGCCTTGTCTGGTCCAAGTTAACTCCAGCCTATTGAGATTCTCCTAAATAGCTGAATTACTGCAGCATCTTGGTGAATTTCCTCTGCACCTTCTCTGGTGCATTCACATCTTTTCTATAATGTGGAGACCAGAACTGCACATGGTGCTGCAGCTATGGCCTAACTTCTTGTGCAGCTCTGTCATAACTTCCTTGCTCTTGTATTCAGTATTTTGACTAATAAAGTCTAGGATCCCACATGCTGCCTTATCCACTTTACCTGGGCTGTGATAAAATTTCAGCAAAAGTACTGAAAACCTGTGCTCCAGAACTCACTGAAACCAATCCCCTGCCTCCTGCCCCCAAAAATGCCAGATGTTTCCAGTGCATTTACAACACCAAGGCTCTTCAGTTAGATATGGGCCTCCAGGACCCTTTTATGATTACAACTCTTGGGACCAGAAGTCTGTCACAATCGACATGCCAGTGCAGATCTTCACGTGCCAGACATTGAAATGGCTGCATGAGCAGCTTAGAGGGAAAGCTGGTTAGAAATATCACTGTTCCTTCCCTGCCATAGTCAAAATCCTGGAACTCCGTCCTTAATAGCATTGTAGGTCTACTGACAGCGCATGGATTGTGGTGTTTTAAGTAGTCAGCTCACCATCTCCTCAAGGGCAGTTGGAGGTGGGCAGGAAACACTGGTCCAACTGTCGATAACCACATCCCATACTGTGGCTATCAAGCTGATGGTATAGGTCATAGCTATAGGTTATGGGTGTCGCTGGCTTGCCAGCATTTATTGTCTTTTTAGTTGCCTTTGAGAAGATGATGGTGAGCTGCTGCCTTGATTGGCTGCAATTCATATGGTGTAGTTTGACCCACATTGCCTTTAGGGAGGGAATTCCAAGGTTTTGACCCAGGACAGGTGAAGGAATGGTGATATTTCCAAGTCAGGGTGGTGAGTGGCTTGGAGGGAAACTTGCATGGTCTTCCAGTGCATCTGCTATGCTTGTCAATTCTAAATGTTCATGGTCACGGGTTTGGAAAGTGTCTAAGGATCTATAAATGATGAGATCATTTCTGAGATTACAAAGGTTTGCAATTGTAGGAAGGTATGGAATTGAGCTGGACAAGTTTTGTGATTTTTGAACCCTGAGAAAGAAGGAAATTGGTTTCTGCTTGAGGATAGTGGAGATGGATCAGTAATAAGGCTGGTCGCAGAAGGTCAAGGGGGCACTCAATAGCGCTGTATAACATGGAGGGATGTGGACAGGATGAATAGAAAGCAGCTGTTACCATTAGGTGAAAGGTCAACAACAAGGGTGTATAATTACAAAGTGAAAGGCAAGAGGTTTCAAGTGGATTTGAGGAAAACCTTTTCACCCACTTTGGGAGGGTAGTTGTGGTGGGGAAGCTCAAACCTTTTAAAAACTGCATGGATGAGCAGTTCACATCTAATTGCATTTAAGGTTATGGGCCCAGTGTGGGTAGAAGCATATTTTTGGTGGTACAGACTTGATGTACTGGAAGAATCAATGTGCTGTTGGAGCTGTCTTGTCTGTCAATGTCCCTTAGACTGTCCTGACCTGACTTGGCATACTTGCGACTGTACTCACAGCGATGTATTTGACCCAGCTGCCCTGTAGGCAATTAGTAGGGCTGGGCAATAAATGCTGACTTAGTGACACCCAGATCCCAAAAGCAAATTTTTAAAAGTTTGGAGATTTAGCTACAATGATTCAGTCTTTACAAAAGATTGGAGCTTGAGTTTTGAGGACATATAACCTGAAAGAAAAGCAGATGACCATTGTCATAATAATTAAACAGGTGGAACAATCGAGATAGGTTAGTGCCAAAAGTGATTGAAAAATAGCTTAATGTTTGTTTTCTGTGGGGGAGAGCAAACAACTTTATTGTCCATTTAGCCTATCATGCACCTGTCAGACCTCAATTGTCTATCTGGTTGTGTAAGTTGCCATTTATTTACATTTGCGTATGGGGGCATGCCGTTTTGGTTAATGGCTGAACAGTTGATTGGTGAAGCAGTGTAATGCCAACAGTGTGGGTTCAATTCCCATCACTGGCTGAGGTTACCATGATGGCCTCCTCAAGCTCTCACATTGCCTGAAGTATGGTGCCCTTCGGGTTAAATCACTACCAGTTGTGTGCGTCTGTAAGGAGAGAGCAGCCATGTGGTCTGGTAAGACTGGTGATTTGTCTTGATATTTACATGCTATGGATTTTAGCACTCTGCTCTGAATACTGTTTTTGGGTGGACATGAAGTTTTAATGTCACAAAAAAATTGTCTTTTCTCTTTTCTCTCTTCTGTTTATAAGTTTTTATGTCATACTAAAAATGTTTCCAGAGCTCGCGTAAACATCCCAAATCTCCCCTCTGCCTGCTTCTGTCTGTGTCTTAATTTTGTATTCAGTGTGGTCTGATTTCTGTAATCCTATTGAGTATTGCAGAGAACCTTTTATGCATCCTCTCCGTGGCATTACTAATTCTTGTATGACACTAGGAATGGGATGTTAGTTGAAATGTTGACCTGTGAATAAGATTAATATTAATGTCTTTTTTAAACTATGCTGTTTTCTAGAAGTTAGGAGATTAGTGTTCTACATTTAAAACGTTCTCAACTCATGCTCCCACATTTAAAAATGTAATCTGAGATTCTGTTGATTCATATACATGGTTTAAGGGGCTGATTGGCCTACTTCTCCTGTGTTCATTTTTCTCAAAATTTCTCACTTTGCCTTACTTCATTTTCTGCCTAATGTTAAACTTTAGTATATTGTCTTGAAATTACTTTTAGAAATTCATACATGAAATGTGGTTAATAAGCCTAATAACTTTTATTCCTAATGACTAATTTGTTTGCTTATTTAGGTAAATGGGAATTGGGATTCCTCATTCTATCGAAAAGCCTTATCTCTGTTTCCATGCTGTATGGCTCTGAGTTGGAGGATTTTTTTGAAAAGGAAGAAGGTCCTTTTGGGTAACGGTCATACGGTTAGGAGAAGGTGTTCTGTCCTGATCTATAGTTCACCATCTGACAGGGAAGTTCTGGTTTACTTAAAAATGATCCACTCAAGTACAGTGCTTACTAAAATTTTCATAACTTAAAGAAGTTTATCTGATGGAACTCTGAATAAGTCTGAACATAATTGGCATTGTCTTCCACCTAGTGATGACTTGATCTTGCATCAGAATGGTTGCAGCAGTATAACAATAAAATGTGTAAGTATCTCATCTAAAGTGGTAACCTTCCATCATCTAAATAGATGAGCTATTGAGCCAGCTGTTCTAGAAATTCCTGTTTGTTTTAATTTGGATAGGTGCTGGCAGATCATTGTGCTGTGTACTTTGTCTGTTACATTACTGATGTCTAATAGCTAGGTGAACAATTATTGCAGTTAAATGATTTTCATCTGCCACTATTGAAATTTAACTGGACGTTCAACATAGATAGTGTAACTACAGGAGCAGGTTAGATGTTTGGGATTTCAGAGCACGTAACTCGTCTCTTCTATTCCCAAAGTCAATTCCACCATCCTGCAAGACATAAGTCAGGAGTGTGATTTGAATACTTGGTACAGTAATGTTGCAGTCAAGCTCAACACAATCCAGAACAAAGCAACGTGTTTGAATGGCATCCAATTCCCACCACACTAAACATTCACTCACTCTACCGTACTTGAATAACTCAGTAAGTGTACTTTGACAACATCTTCCAACCCTGGGATCTCATAGAATGACGAGAACAACACACACATGGGAACAGTACCACTTCCAATCTTCATGTGATCCTGCTTGGAACTTTACCATTGCTCTTTCACTGCTTGGCTAAAATACTGCAGGAGAGTTCCTAACAGCACAGAGGATGTATCTAGGACTGCAGAGTTCAAGAAAATGGCTTATGATTGCATTCTCAAGGGCAGTTGGATATGGACAACAAATGCTGGCCATACCTGTGACGACCACATCTCAATAAAGATTAAAATGATAAATAACATTTAGCCTTTGTGTTGGTGACTGCCACCACATTTTGCTGCTTCTCTCTAAGACAGATTTCCTTCCCTCATGCCCTTTAGGAAGGGAACTGTGTTGTTACCTGCTCTGGCCTATATGTGACTCCAGGTCCAGCTGTTCTTCAGGCAGTTGGTGTTAGGTAATAAGTGCTAGCCTTACCACCAAAATCTGCATTATCTGTTGACATTAATTCTGTTCATCTCACTGCACATACTGCCTGACCTCCTGAATTTCTCAAACATTCTCAATCACTTCAGATCTACACTGCTGTATCTGACATTTGAACAAATCGAGTGGATTAAACTAAGCAATTAACAGTAAACTTTTTCTATTCCAACCAGTCCCAATTTTTTAAAATCCTTGCTCTGCTCTAACATGAAACTGTAGTTTAATTTTGAATCTCTGTAGGGTAAAATCCTGTACATTCAAAACCAAATCAGTGGATAATATGTTTCTAAAGTTGTTTTCTTCCGGGAAAAAGGATGTGCAGTGGTGTGATTTTGTTTGCAGCATTTCTTGGGTGTCGTCAGTTACTGTGCAAGACTAAAGAGTTTTCTATATGAATGAGCAGAGCCAATTTCTGATTGTAAAAACTGGAGCTAATACATCAGGATATTGATCATTCAGCCTCATTTGTAACTGTATGCAAATATCTTGTGGTTATACATTTTAGCAGCTATCAACATTTGAAATCAGCCTCTGCAGGTAATTTCTTTTAATGTCACTAGGCATTTCTATAGATGGAAATACCATTTAAGCTAGAATATTTCAAAGTTGTATTAATACAATTTGTCACCAATATGCAATAATGATGAATTGATTGGATTAATCTCGAAAAAATATATTTTAACCTTTTGGGGCCCATTAATGAGATTACTTTTGTGTAAAGTTGCTAGAATTGCATGACCATTTTTTTCTTGAAGGATCTAATAAAGCATAATGAATCGTAAGATTTTGAGGTGTCTATCTGCAAAGGCATTGAAATGCCTAGCAGTTGTAAGTAATTTAGTATGCCTGAAGAGAACATCTTTAACATTGTTTCAATAATGTTACATTGTCTACTCATGATAGAGCTTCGTAATAATGTATTTGTAGATTTCCCATTTCAAGAGCCAGTGTAATGATAGGTTATTGGAAAATAATCAAGTGCAGGGTCATGTATTTGTAGCTCTGTGCCAACCACTGATGTTTGTGCTGTCCTCCCAAAGGTGAGCCATCACAAACAATTATGATAGCAATGGACCAATAAACCAAAACTATGGTTATCAAAAATGGAATTGCACTTTTTGACTTAACTTCATGTAGTATGGCTACAAGATTATATAGCCGTTGAACTTAATGTTTTTATGCAGTTCATCGGGTAAGTATTGAAAATGCAATTTAGTTTCCTAAGGAAATGTACTGCATTTGTATATTTTAAAACTGGTGTTTACTGAAAGAGAGATCTTGAAAACTGAATTTGAGGTGGGTATGGGGTCAGGGAGACATGGAATATTTCATTGTTTGAAATTAGAAACTATTTGTTTTGGTATTTTTCAGCTTTCTGTATGAAAGTGGTAACTTTGGCATCAGTCCTCTTCCCTCATACTTGTGATCATTGTGTGTAAAGCTAAAATAATTGCCAACTTTTAGTTGTGCAGAACACAGGTGTGTTTTATGTCAGAATGGCTGGATAGCAATTGTGAGCAGGATACTGAGGCTGCCTCAGTGGACATCAGCTGACTCGGCTTGGTCTACTCATTAAAAGTTAATTCCACATACATGCCAGACTGCTGCATTGTGCAGTGTCTAATGTGAGGCTGTAGTTGGATCAATTGAATAACCTAAGTTAAGAGTTTTGTTCTTGCTGTCTAGGGCAGTGCTAAGAATCAGTTTTTAAGTTTATTAGCAGTCGCTGGGCAGGTGAACATTCCTATTGTACTTTTTTCTCTCAGTAACTGACAGACCTAGTATTTATTATGATTCCTGTGACACTAAATGTGTGAGATAACAAGGTGTGGGGCTGGATGAACACAGCGGGCCAAGCAGCAGCATAGGAGCAGGAAAGATTGACGTTTCGGGCCTAGACCCTTCATCTAGGCCCGAAACGTCAAGCTTTCCTGCTCCTATGATGCTGCTTGG
>JAHRHZ010000067.1:16688201-16720976 GCA_024137785.1 Ginglymostoma cirratum | reverse complement strand
ACACACACACACACACACACACACACACACACACACACCTGGCGATATGTCCATCCTTGGCCTCCGCCACTGTTACTGAGGCCAGACGGGAAGAACAGTACCACCTCTTTCATCTTGGGAGTTTACAGCCCAATGGCCTGAATATTGACTTCAGCTCTAAAATCTGAGGACTTACGAAATTGATTCCTGAGGTGTGACATGAGGTTGACAATCCCAATAATCAAATTCATATAAATACTTGTTCATATGACAGGTACTGGATACGGCTGACAATCTGTAGAATTCTGTAGACACGAGTTAAATATTTTAAGGGCATCAAAGATACAGGAATGGTAATATTCTTAAGATTTTGAGAGCTTGATGCTGCTTGATAGTTTGATTCATTGATTTGTATGCGGAAACATCTCCAGTTTTGGTTCAGTGTAGGAAATTGAATACTAAAAAGAAGGCTGCATTGTACCTAGTACGGAGCATTCGGATTGGGAAAAAATGCTGCATTAGCAAAGACTTATTGTCTGGGCAATTTTTGGATTACAGTGCAGTAAAATGAGGAACTAGTCTGGCCTGTTGGATTACTTTAATTATTTCTATTAACACTGACTCATAGGGCAGGGCATTCAGATGCAGTGAGTAGTTACAATCAGCAGTGCAGATCTCTTGTTTCTGTAGAATACCCTAATAAAATAGTGTAGTTTTACTTGCATGTTCTTTTGGATTATATGATCTCTTTGTAAGTGCACAACTTTATGGTTGTCACACCTTGTCTTTGGTCATGTACATTTAATGGGAGGTGATGGCCTAGTAGTGTTATCACTAAATTATTAATCCAGAGGTCCAGGTGGTGTTCTGGGGACTTGGGTCCAAAGCCTGCACCGAGAGATGGTGGAATTTGAATTCAGTAAAATTCTGGAATTAAGAGTCTAACAATGACCATGAAATCATTGATGTCAGAAAACCCCATCTGGTTCACCTCATTTTGAGGAAGGAAAATGATATCTCATCTGGTCTGGCCTGCATGTGAACTCAACAACAATGTGATCGATGGTAAACTTCCCTCTGGGAAGTTAGGGCTGGGCAATTAATTCTTTTTAGAAAATCAATTTCTATTTATCACAGAATCTGTACAGAATCTTACTACCTGTGGTATTTTTGTGCAATTGTGTCATTTATTCTGTTTTAAACAGTTTTAGCTGTGATCTAGAATAGGGAGTTTGTCTCTTGTGTAGCAGTATGAATGGGACTAGTAACTGGATTGCACACTCCCATGTGTAATGAATTGACTCAACATTGTGTCCTGTATCTCTGAAAGAAGCATTCAAAATGAACATACAGATGACTGGCATGCTTGTTTTTGTATCTTTTGCCCTTTTGTTTTGGAAAACCAAGGAAATAGCAAATTCATGGGCTGAACAGCACAACAAGCCAGGATGTAAACCCCTCCCTATTGTCTATCCCATTAGCTGATCTGAAGATGGCTAGCTTCTTAAAAGCTGGAAGTATATATGGGTTCTTGTAACTGGCATTAGGGAAAGGGACACCCACACCCATTAAATGAGAGCATTCTGTTAATGTTATATGTTCTTGATCTGCCGTAAAACTAACTGGGTTTGCAGGTGGTCTAAGAATTCGTACTAAGTATCAGTGACAGTTTGGTCTTGTCTTTGGAAGTACGTTAGTTATTCACTTATCCATCTCGTTTATGAACCAGTAGAACTGCAGCTAAGGTCTCTAGTAATGTAGAGTTATTAATAGCCATGGTTTTTTCCTAGATATTTAGTTACAGTCCACTTATGATTTTGGTACAGTACGAATTGATTCATGCCCTATAAATACCGGTCCCTTCAACATTTCTACAGTGTGTAGATGACACCAAGTGGTAGTTAAAGTGTCCTGCATGGATTGAGCAACTAGCTGCCAGTGCTTTCACCCTGGCTACCTGCTTAAAGATCTTTCTAATCGACCTGTTTGAAGATATTATAGATCTGGAGCAGGTGGAACTCAAACCTTGGGTCCTAGCTCAGGTAGTTGCATCAGACAAACCAAAGGTTAAACGAGTTGAACCCAAGATCCAAATAAAGGTAAATGTCATCATTGTCTCCTAGTATTTATTTTAATAAACCTGTTATGATGCATTTCCTGAGGAAGTGGGACTTAGAAGCATGGAAATAGGACCAGGAGTAAAGGCTATTCAACTGAGTCTGTCCATCACTCAGTATGATCATTGCTGATCCTGCAATTCAGTATCCTGTTTTCTCCATACTTGTTGATCTCTTTAGTCCTAAGAACTATATCTATCTTGTTCTTGAAAACATTGTGTTTTGGCTTCAACCACTCTGTTAGAGAATTCTACAGGTTCACACTCTAGATGAAGAAATTTCTTTTCAGCGGTCCTATGTGGCCTACCCCAAACTTGAACCTCAGCCTACTGGCTTAAAGGTGAGATACCACAACACTACAAGAGCCCCTCAGATATTAAGAACTGCCGATGCTGGAGTCAGAGATAAGTGTGGAGCTGGAGGAACACAGCAGGCCAAGCAGCATCAAAGAAGCAGGAAAGCTGATGTTTTGGGTTAGGACCCCGACCCAAAACATAAGCTTTCCTGCTCCTCTGAAACTACAAGAGCCCCTAATACTTTTGAGTCTTGTGCTGTAATTTAAAATGGAAGTTTTTGAGGGAAAACAATACTTTTTCCTCTGGAACTTTTACCTCCATTTTAAAGATTTCATATCTAGAAGTTGTAACTAGCTTCGTCCAGAATTCTTATCCAATAGCTAATATTACAATTTAGACAGCATCACAGGCAAATGGGTTAAAGTAAGCTAGGTCCAGAAATGTGTTGGGAACAGGGATACCTGCACCTGGACTTAATGATTGGTGAAGGTTTGCAGGCCAGAGGAGAGTGAAGTTTTCAGGATTAATATTCCTGATTGTTACAGCGGAGCGTGCTGAAGAATGGATGTGGGCCAAATACTGGCAAATGGGGTTAGGTCACATTGGGATTTCTTCATCACGGATGAGTTGGACTGAAGGGTCTGTTTCTGTGTTGTATGACCAAGATGTTGTGTTTGGGCAAGTTGGAGCTTTATTTACGAGAGGCTTAACTAACTAGGTCCTGTTTGCATTAACGTCAGGGAACCAGGGAAGCCTGATATTTGTGAAGAGTTTTATCATGTAAGTCCAGGAAAAGCTTTCGACTGGTAAGCTTTGAGGGCAAGAAATTAATTAAAGAGAGAAAAGGTTAGGAAAGTGTCCTTTTTATGCAAACCATTAATTTAAAAGATCAAACTGGGTGTCACTGAGCAAGTTCTGCTTGATGACACCTTCAGTCACTTTATTGATGATCGAGAGTAGACTGGGGCAGTGATTGGCTGCATTGGATTTCCATGTTGTAGGGATTCTGCTTGCCTGGGCAGTTTTCCACATTATCAAGAAGATGCCAGTGTTGTACTGTACTAGAACAGCTTTGCTGGGTGTGTGGTAAGTTCTGCCGCACAAGTATTCAGTACTACTATCAGAATGTTGTCAGGACCCGTAATCTTTGCAGTATCCAGCTCCCCCAGCTGTTTCCTAGGTGGAGTGAACTGAATTGATTGAAGACTGGCATCCATGATGCTAGGGACCACATGGAGGAGGCAGAGCTGGCTCATCCACTTGACACTTCTAGCTGAAGATTGCTGAGAGTGCATCAACCTTGACTTTTGTACTCGTGTTGGGCTTTTCCATCATTTGAGGATTGGGATATTTGTAGAGCTGCTGCCTCTAGTGAGTTGTTTAATTGCCCACCACCATTCACGGCTGGAAGTGGATCCAATTCACTAGTTGTGGGATTGTTTAGCTATGTCTGTCACTTGCTGTTTATGCATTTGGAAGTAGTCTTGTTTGGTAACTTCAGGCTGACACCACATTTTTAGTTATGCAAGTTGTTGCATTTGGCATGCTTTCCTGCACTGTCCGTTGAACCAGAGGTTGAGCTCCTGGTTTGATGGTAACAGTTGAGTGGGAGGGTGTGCCAGGCTGTGGGGTTGCAGATTGTGCTGTTGATGGTCCCCAGTGTCTCATGGGTGCCCAGTCTTGAGTTGCTGGATCTGTTTGAATTCTGTCCTGTTTAGCATGGTATCAGTGCCACACATCATGGAGGGAATTCTCAATGTAAAAGTAGGATTTGTCTTCAGTAGAACCATGTGGTCGCCACTCATACTGTTACTGTCATGGACAGATGCATCTGCAGCTGGCAGACTGGAAAGGATGATGTAAAGTTGTTCCCCCCCTTCCTCCTGCCTTTGGTTCCTTTGCTTCCTGTAGACTCAGTCTAGCAGCGAAGTGCAAAGGTGAAAAGTTATTAGTTCTGAATTTTTGGTCATGTTTAATAATTACTCATTTTGAAACTGTCAGTTTATTGCGTTGATATTTTGCTCAAGCATGTCATATTTCCTTCATGCCTTATCTTTTACGCTAAAATTCACGTTTCATATCTTTCTGAAATTTGGTCATCTGCCCCTTGGTAGAAAAATCAATGTGCCCTTGCATGAATTGGTCAGACAACCTAGTGCATCAAGATGGGAAGAGGCTGGCATGTGAGAATGTTAATTGTATAAATATAGTCTAGGGTAGATTGGGGAGGAATAGGCGGGAGGTGTAAACCTCGTTGCTTGAAAAAGGATTGCTTATTTTAAGTTAATTATCATGGAGTTGAGTACTTGTGGGTATTTGACCAATATATGGGTGTGGTGAACTCAGCATTTTATAGGTTGGCTATTATGCAATGTTTGTCTGTTCTGGAACTAATTGTAAGCAAAAGTTTGGCCTTGCAGGTAATTGTCTTGCTGTAGGATGAAAGCCAGGTTGAGACAAATACCTGCAAAACAGTTCAGCTTAAATCCTCTGCTTTTCATGGAAGTTAATAGGAATGTCTCTAACTGGTGTTAAATTGGAGTTCAGAATAATGAATGAAGTCTGGAGTTTTGGTGACTTTATAATAGAATAACATCTGGGCCATGAGTGGAATACCAGAAATGTAAACCTAGTTTGAGCTCAACAAATAATGGATTAGTTTGGCAGATTGAGTTTAGACACCTGGCATTGGTGAATACAGGTTTTTATTCGAAACCTGCGCTAATCTGTACTATGTTGGAAGTTGGACTTTCAGTATCATCTGGATTTATTACTTCCTCAGTAAAGAAGCCTGAATCATCTTAACAATTACTTCATAATGCAGTGGCCATTACCAGTTACTTGATTGTTTCTTTCCTGCCACAGAAATGGTGGAATCAATGAAGAGGGTAGCTGGCATGGACGTAGAGTTGACGGTTGAGGAAAGGAATTTACTGTCTGTGGCCTATAAAAATGTGATTGGAGCACGGAGAGCATCCTGGAGGATAATCAGCAGTATTGAACAAAAGGAGGAAAACAAAGGTGGAGAGGACAAACTAAAAATGATCCGTGAATACAGAAAAACGGTAAGACCATAGCGAACTGTGGAGTTACTTAAAACGGCCAGTTAACAGGCAATAATTTACTTGTTTCTTGGTAGCAGTGTGATTACTCAGCGTGCAGAAGGTTTAAGGTGGTGCCTTTCCATACTTATTTCTTTTTTAAAAAGATTTGCATTTTTACCGTTAGCATCCAACAAAATTGTGCATCAAAGAAAATTTAGTAACAAATGGTAACCTTCAGGCAAGGTGATAGAGGGAGTACCATTGTGGAATGATCTGATGCTCTTGTCCCACATATAATTAACTTTTAAAGTTTTGTTTGTGGGATGGTGTCACTGGCTGACCCAACATTTATTGGCCCTCCCTAATTGCCCTTGAGGGTGCTGGTGAGCAGTCTTGAACCACTGCAGTCCTTCGGGTGTAGGGATACTCTCAGTTCTATTGAAAAGTATTCTGGAACTTTTCTGCCCTACGGGTTGCTCCAAGAAGCCATTGGTTCTCCAGGTAACGGGAAATGTAATGACAGCAGTCTTGCTGGCAAATGGCATAGCTCAGTTTTTTTTAAAAAAAGAAGCAACAATAGACAAACTGTTGTCCTTGAATTATTTTCTAACAAAAGCAGTGAGTGTGATAATCAAATATATTGTCTTGTGTTTTTAAAACTATTATTGCAAGGTCTCATGCTCAGGAATTTCATGAATTAAAATACCAAAGGCAAGGAAATTGCTGCAAATGTTCAGCAAGTCTAATAGCATCTGTGGAGCAAGAATTGAGTTTTAAAATTTCTGGGCGACACCTTCTCAAAGATAATTGATCCGAAACAATAACTCTGTTTTTCTTTCCAGATGATGCCTGACCAGTTGAATGTTTCCAGTTTTTTATGGATAAGTTAATATGCAGTCACTAAATCATTGTCCTTTTTGTTCATGTTGAAGCAATGCTGTTTTGTCATCGCAGAATAATTGACTTCTAACAAGAGTAACATTTACTAAATTCCAACAAATGTTGATTTTTACAATTTACTTGATTATTCCCAACCCCCTCAGCTGGAACACCTAAGTACTCTGTTCACCAACTTAACACATATGTCCCGAACTTCAGTCAAATAATGAATCCTTTTTTCAATCCCTGAAGTTTTTCTTCCTTCCTCAGTTAGCAAGCACCACGTTTGCTAGCCATGGTGCACAGGGTGTATCGTGCTGAATGGCCTGTACTGTTAGACCCCTTACCTTCATTGTAGAGTGAATAATTGCTTCTACTTTTCACCAAGCTTATGAACTTCTAAGTTTGAATCTTCGTACATTTTTTAAGTCAGTACCGTAAACTAGTTGCTAATTGGAATTGGATGGAAGTGAAACTGATTCCCAGTGTTTTGTTACAGATTGCCAAGAAGTTAATTCACTAAAGCAACTTACATTTATGCACTATCCAAATGTAAACAAAAGTGTCAGACATTTCACAGGAATGTTATCAACGTAGTTAACATCAAGGTTGGGTTACCCATCAACCATGGGTTACTATAGATTAGCCAAAAATATGGTCGGAGGATATTTCCAGAAGGCATGTGGCAAGGTGCTATATAAAAGGTTATTGTGCAAATTAAGAACTCATGGTGTAAGGGTGACATATTATCATAGAAGATTGACTAACTGGCAAAATGGAGTGTCCTCTGTGAGGAGTGGAGTCTCACATGGGTCTCTGCTGGGCTGTTAACATTTTGCAAATGATATTTTTGTATCAATGACTTGGGTGAAGAAAACAGAGGTATGGTGGCTAAATTTACAGATGACACCAAGAAAGGCAGCGCAGTGGCTCAGTGATTAGCACTGCTGCGTCGCAGCATCAGAGACCTGGATCTGATTCTGCCCTCTGAGTTTGCACATGCTCCCTGTGACTGCATGGGTTTCATCTGGGTTGGGTTTCTTGCCACAGGCCAAAGATGTGCAGGTTTGGTGGATTGGCCATGCTAAATTGCCCATGGTGTCTAGGGATGTGTATGATAGGTGGATTAGCCATGAGAAATGCAAGGTTAAGGGTAGGGTATGGGGCTTGGGTCTGGGTGGGATGCTGTTCGGAGGATCGGTGTCTACGTGGGCCAAATGGCCTGCTTCCACACTGGAGGGATTCTATGATAGGTAGAAGATTATGCCATGAAAGTGACATAACAAGGATGTAGAACAATCTGATTTCATGAGTAGACAAAAATCTGGCAGATGGAGCATATAGTGGGAAAACCTGAAATTCTTTACTTCAGGAAGAATGAAAACATTTCGAAGAGGAATGACTGCCAAATTCTAAAGTGCAGAAGGATCTAGTGCTCCAGTGAGGGACTCAAAGACTAATGTAATTATATCCTTTGTTATGACAGGACTTTTACATAAAGGCAAGGATGTGATGTTTCAGTTATACAGAGCACTGATGAGGCAACTTCTGGAATACTGTCCTTAATTTAGGAAGGATGTAATTGCATTGGGAGCAGTTCAGAGGAGGCTTACTAGATTGATACCTGGAGTGAACTGGTTATTTTGGGAGGAAAGATTGGACAGGCTGGGCTGATTCGTATGAAGATTAATTTGAAGTGTACGAAATAATGATCTTGATGACTTGGGCACAGAAAGGATGTTTATCCTTGTGGGCTGCATTTCCTCTAATTTTTCCTGCCACCTCTGAGGTCTCTGACTGGCTTTTGACTTCCAGTTCTGGAAGTTGCAGAGCAAGAGAAGTACAGTACAGCAAATGGCCCTTCGGCCGTCCGAGCCTGTGCAGTCACCATGCCCTAACTAATCTTTAAAAAAAGAAGCCTCTGCCCTTATTTGGTCTGTATCCCCCTATACACTCCCTATTCATGTAACCATCCAGATGCCTCTTAAATGTTGCCAAAGTGCCTGCTTCCTCCGCCTCTACTTTGGCAGTGCGCTCTAGGCTTCTACCACTGTGCATGAAAAACTTGCCTTGTGTGTCTCCCTTAAACTTCCCCCTCTCATCTTGAACCTGTTCCCCCTTGTAAATGAAACGTCAACCCTGGCGGGGTGAAAACCTATCTATGCAACTCAGTTTTATAGAACTCTGTCAGGTCTCCCCTCAGCCACTGTCTTTCCAGTGAAAACAGTCCTAGTCTTTTTAAACTTTCCTCATAGCCAGTGCCGTCCAGGTCAGGCAACGTCCTGGTGAACCTTCCCTGCACTTTCACCAAAACTTCCATTTCCTTCTGGTAGCGTGGCGACCAAAACTGCATATAGTACTCCAAATGTGGCCTAACAAAGGTTTTGTGTAGCTGCAACATGGTTTGCCAACTCTTGTACTCCATGCCCTAGCTGATGAATCCAAGCATGCCATGTGCCGCCTTAATCACCTTGGCCACCTACGTAGCCACTTTTAGGGAAATGTGAGCCTGCATGCCCAGATCTGTCTGTATGTTAATATTCCTAAGGGTTCTGTTATTTGCAAAATAATTCACACCTAAGTTTGATCTTCCCAAGTGTATCACCTCGCGTTTGCTTGGATTAAACGCCATCTACCATTTCTGTGCCCAAGTTGCCCATCTATCTGTATCCTGTTGTATCCTTTCACAGTCGTCAGCACTGTCAGCAACTCCACCAATCTTCCTGTCATCTGCAAGCTTACTAATCAGACCACTGATATTTTTCTCCGGATCATTTATATATACTACAAACAACGGACAACCCAAGACTGATCCCTGTGAAACACCACTAGTTACTGGTCTCCGTTCTGAAAAACACCCTTCCACTGCTACCTGAGTTCTAAGGAAGGGTCACTAGACCCGAAATGTTACCTGATTTTTTTCTTCACAGATGCTGACAGAGCTGCTGAGCTTTTCCAGCAACTGTTTTTGTTCTTCCACTGCTACCCTCTGTCTTCTATAACTAAGCCAGTTTTGTATCCATCTAGCCAGCCCACCCCTAATCCCTGTTTTAGTTTTGTTTTAATCTGCCAAGTGGGTCTTTATCAAATGCCTTACTGAAGTCCATATAAACTGCATCCTCTGCTCTTCATTGTCAATTATCTTTGCCACCTCTTCAAAAAGTTTTAATCAGATTGGTGAGACGTGATGTTTCCCATACAAAATCATGCTTGTTACTAACTAGTCCATTGTCTTGTCTTGTCCCGCAATATCTTCTCCAAGAGCTTCACCACCACAGGTGTCAGGGTCTGTAATTTTCTGGATTTTCCCTGCTTTTGTTCTTAAACAAGGCAACAACATTGGCTGATCTCCAGTCTTCTGTCTGATCACAGGCGAGGTTCTAGGATGTGAACATATTTGGTAATGCCCCAGCTATTTCTTCCTTTGCCTCTCGCGGCAACCTAGAGTCGATCCCATCTGGCCCTGGGGACTTGTTTACCTTTAATGCAATTTAGGATACCCAAAGCTTCCCCCCTTCAGTATATTGACATTCGTACACCTCATCCCTGACCTCAACGTCAGTCATGTCCTTTTCCTGAGTACGAAACAAAGTAGTCATTAAGGATCTCCCGCTTCCTGTGCCTCCATGCATAACTTCCCTGCTTTGTCCTTGAGTGGGCCTACTTCCCTTGCTACCCTCTTTCTTCTAATATATGTATAAAAAGCCTTGGGATTCTCCTTGACCCTGTTTGCTAAAGACATTCCCCAGCCCCTTTTAACATTCCTAATTCTGCCTTTTAAAACTCGTCAAGGGCATTGTCAGTTTGCAGCTGCCTAGATGAATCGTATGCTTCCTTTCTCTTTAGACTAATCTTACAATTTACCTTGTCATCCACGGTTCCTGAATCCTGTCATTCCTGTCCTTCAGTTTTGCAGGGACGTGCATGTCATGGTTTTTAAAAGGCTCCCACATCCCAGATGTAGATTTGCCTTCAAATAACTGCTCCCAACCCACATTCCTGAGTTCCTCTCTAATATGGATATAACAGGCCCTTGCCCAATTAAGCACCCTTGCCTGAGGGCCCCCTCTTGTCCTTCTCCATGACTACTCGAAATCTTGTGGAGTTATGGTCACTAAGCCCAAAATGTTCTCCTGCTGAAACATTGATCACCTACCCTGGCACACTCCCTAAGACCAAGTCCAGTATGGCCTCCCCTCTGGTTGGATTGTCAACATACTGTCTTGAAAAGCCCTCTAACTAATTGCTCTCCATCCGAGCCCCTGGCTGTAAGGGAGTCCCAGTCAATAAGAGGAAATGAGTCACCCACCATAACTACCCTCCTTTTTAAACACCTTTCGAGTACCTGACTACATATCTGCTCCTCTGTCTCCCATGGGCGGTTGGGAAATATTTAGAAAACTCCCAACATTGTGATTTACAATTCTCCCTTCCTTATCCTGACCTCTACCTGTAATGCCTTATTGTGTCCTCCCTCATGACAGCTGTGATGTGATCCCTAATCAGCAGTGCAACTCCCCCACCCTTTTGTTTCCCTTTCTGTTCCACATAAAACAGCAATATCCTGGAATGTTAAGCTGCCAGTCCTGTCCCTACTTTAACCATGTAGTGGCAATAAAATCATAATTCCATGCAGTGTTCCATTCTCTTAGTTCATCTGTCTTGCCTGTTATATTTCTTGCATTGAAGTAAGTGCACTCCAGATCTCCATTCTCTCTCAGCCCTATGACATCCCTCTTCCTGCTCTTACTCTCAGCTGTGTAGATCTCAGTCTCACTATTGTCCCCAGTCCCTGCACTTACTGGCCTATTGTTCTGGTTTGCACACCGCTGCCACTCTAGTTTAAACCCTCCCGAAGAGTTCCAGCAAACCACCTGCCCAGGATATTGGTGCCCCTCCAGATCAGGTGCAACCCGTCCTTGTACAGATCCCACCTTCCCCAGAAGACATCCCAAATGACCCATATATCTAAACCCCTCCCTCCTACACCATCTCTGTAGCCATGTGTTCAGTTGCATTCTCTCATTGTTCAAAGTGTCCTGTGTAACTTAAAGGGAATGTTACTTGTGGCTGAATCCAGACCCTCTGAAGAACACCCCATACAGACCAACCCCATCCTTCATAACTCTGCAGGGGTTTTGCAGGACTTTTTTTAAGCATGACCGTTCTATCTAACCTGCATATATTTGGAACGTGGGAGGAAACTAAAGCTCCTGGAGGAACCCTGTACAGACGCTGGGAGATCGTGCAAACTCAACACTGGTTACCTAAGCCTGGAATTGAACCTGGATCCCTGGCGCTGTGAGGCTAAGTGCTGTGCCACCACGCCACCCGACATAGAATCCCTACATTGTAGAAAGAGGCTATTTGACCCATTGAGTCTGTACCAACTCTGCGAAAAACATCCTGCCCAGATTCACCCCATCCCCATGACCATGCATTTACCACAGCTAATCCAGCTGGCCTGAATATCCTTGGAGACTACAGGGCAATTTTAGCGTGGCCATTCGCCTTACCAGTGCATCATTGGCCTGTGGGAGGAAACCAGAGTACCTGGCAGACACCCATGCAGACGTGGTGAGAATGACTGTGGAGTTTGCACAGTCACCCAAGGTTGGAATCAAACCAGGTCCCTGGTGCTGTGAGGCAGTAATGCTAACAACTGTACCACTGTGCCTTTAAGGAAGCAGTTTATCTTTGTATCATCTTCTGAATAAAGGGCAGTTTAAAAGCTGATTTGCTGTACCTGATAATGCTTTGTTTACTCCAGCCAGATCCAGAACTGGCTGGTTAAGCCAGTTATCCACTAAAGTCAAATCTGATTTACGTTCTTTGGAATTACAGGAGCAGAGATGAGGAATATACCAAGGAGAATATTGGTTTGAGAGCACCAGGGCATCAAAGGTAGTGGAGAGGTTGTGATTTAAGGTTGGATGTTGGAAATTGAGAGTACAGCAGTAAGTGACTTGGAGTGTTCCTTTACAAAGATAGATATGTGGAGTTGGGTGTTGGTGGGGCAGCATATTGGAGAAAGCTAAACTAGTCAGGTTTTTCAGAAGTTGGTGTAAGTTGGATAGTAACAGTCACAAACTGATATCCAGGTGAGAATGAGACTAGAGGTGATTGGATAGACCATTAGAAATAAAAACAGGAGTGGGCTGTTCAGCTTCTTGAATCCGCTCCATTATTTCAGTAGGATTGTGGCTTCCCATCTTACAGTAAGAAGAGTATTTATATATATGTTAAAACTGTTTTGTTGGTAGCAAGATAACCACTGGGTGGATCCAGAGAATCATTCCAGATAAACTTGTCACAAAAATCATAGCACTACTCTGCACCATTGAAATTGGAAATCCGTAATTAAGTGAAGTAAGTTGAGGTTTACTATTAATTTTAAGTTAGACTAGTGACTTATCAGTTACAAATTAATTATCCAGTTGTTACTTTTGCTAGCAAAAAGCTGCATTTGCGGTGTTGGGAGTTTCCCCAAAGAATAGTAGTAGGGCCCAGCTCGCGCTCTATATTGTTTCAGACCTTGGTGTAGAGGATACGTTTTCACAATTGGATCATTTGCAGTCTTGGAAGTAATGAACTCTGGGGATGATCGTGTGGAGCTTCAAAAGCACTTAGAATGTTGGAATGAGTGGATTAATGATGAAAGAAATTTAACAGTGATTAATTTTGATGGATGGAACAAGGAGAAACAATATAAAAGATAGAATTCCAAAGGGATTGAAGGAGCATAGGGTGTGTGTAAGTAATGGAGAGTGGCAGGCTAGGTTGTTCTAAATGTACAGCATTCTAACCTTTATGAAAAGGGGCACTGGTTATAGAAGTAAAGAAATTATGCACTGGTTTGGCCCCTGTGAACCGCCCCTCTTGGTTCTGGATGCCACATTCTAGGAAAGACGTGAAGGCATTAGAGAAGGTCTACAAGAAAAATCCCTCGGGTGAGGGCTTTAGTTATGTGGACATGTTAGAGAAATTTGGAACTCTCGTCTTGAAGTTTTCTCCAAGGACAAGATTTGATTGAGATATTCAAAATCAAGCCATTGGGGAACCGGTATGTAGGGAAGAACATTTCTCCTTGGTGAAAAAGGTTGCGAAACAAAGAATGCAGATTAAAAGTAATTCTCAAAAGAATACAGTGCCAACATGAAGAAAAGCTCAGAATCTGGGGCTGTGTCTGAGGCAGATTTGGTTGAGGCTTTCAAGAGGGATTTCGATATCTGGAAAGGAAGAATGTACTGGATTACACAGAGTGGCTCCAGGCAATTACTCTTTCAAATAGCCAGCACAGATACAACTGGCTGAAAGGTTCAGCATAGGAGGACATTCAGAAAAATCAGCATTTTAATACCACCCCTCCAATGGTGAGTGAAATAAGTCCCTTGGGATGATATGTAATCCGAGGACTAGGCCATGTCTTCCAATGCCAACCTCTACTGCTGGCAATAATGACATATTCAAATTGACCAGAACTACAGATTGGATCAGTGTTGATTTTGGTGTTTCTTCTAGTCCGTATCAATTGAAATGATTGAGAGTATCATCTTGCCAGTGCTAAGGGACATGAGGACTTGCATTCCTCCTAAACAAAAATGATACCCCACTTCTGTTAGGGAGACCCAGGATGGTTGTACTGCTGTGTGCAAACCAAAGAAGCCCTCACACTGTGTTGTGGCACCATGCTGTTTTAATTTAATTCAACACCAGACTGATCAGTGTTTTGAAAGAAAAGCCACTTTTTCCTTGAGTTAATCGGTTAGATCACAATGAATGATGCTGAAAACTTGAAAAATGCTATGCTACCCTCTTCCTGGGATTCAAAATTCTTCTGCCCTGCTGCAAGGGAAGTGAATCTCAAACAGATCACTTTCTTGCTCCCAATATAATCCAGGATGTTTCCACAGTGCATAGGGTTTTGTATGTGTTTAAATACCATAGCTGCATCAAAAAATTTTGTTCAATGTCTGTACATATTTTTACTTGGGAGAAAAATTTAAATTTAAATGCAGCTCTGTTTGAGGGAGTTATCTTTTGGGAAAACAAAATTGCTTGAAGCTTTTTTGAAGACCTCAGTTATTTAGAGCATCAAGTGCTTTGTTTCCACTTCCCAATATTAGCAGTGCGTCTTAGTGATGGTATTAAGTTGGTGCTCTCAATCTCCATTTAAATTTTTAACAGAATTTATTCCCCATATTCCTTCTCTGACCTGTTCCAATTTCTGATCTAATTAGAATGATATTACAGGACTTTGGCTGAGATTCAATTCATGACATCAGTCAGATTTGATTTGGAACTGGGAACGCAAAAATTTTCATCCACACGTTTAAGTTTTGGAAATCATTTTCACTTCCCTGGGTTTGTTTTCTATTGGAATGCAGCTTGAGGAATTTTATTCTGATTTCCTTTCCAATGAATTTGAAAATACCTAAAGTGAGACTTCTCAAAGTCTGCAGCTCCCTGTTTTCTCACCTGAAGAACCCTGCTGGCACATGCTTTCTCACATGTTCCCTGTGATTCAGTTGAATGCTGGATGACAGCATCTGGAGTGCACAGTGTTTGCACCAGCCACAAAAATTGATTGGAGCCCCCTGAGACAACTAAAGCACAGTTTGCCATTTTAGAATTAAAATCTGCACCGATGTTTTGATGTACACTGAAAATTGAAGCTCAGGTTATATTCTGAAGGTGGTTATATTTCAGAAACACCACCAAGCTATACCTGTATGAACTGAAACAATCAGATTCTGTACATTTTGGGTTGTGCACAAAGGAGGAATAGACATGGGTAATGAACCGGCTGTAATGAAACAGATTATGATATATTTATAAATGCAAATGACTTGTGCAAGTAAAACTGCAGGCAGAGCACTGAATCTTGACTCAAAGGCAGGCTTCTAGTGCCGCTGCTTTTGAAGTTTCACTTGCTGGTCAACTCAAGTGAATAGCCTTTCTAGAATTGCATCATTCCTCTGAGAACGGGAAGCAAAATCTCCAAATCCCTCTAGTTAAGAGTTGGTATAATGGATTCTCTACACTCATTAACCCCCCCAACTTTTCCCCCCTCTGTCCTCATCATCTCCTCCCCCCCAGCATCATCATCCCTTTCACCCTTGGAACTTTGCTAGGTAGTGTCATTAATATAGTCAGTTCAGATTTTTGCCCCTAGGACTGTGACATATGGTGCATTAAATGCTGTGATTGCCCAGGAAATCTTTCATCCTTCAGGGTAAAGTTCCTTCTGCCTACAAACTTTTCTTAACAAAAGCCTTTACTACTAGTACCAAGTTATTCAGTTTTTCCCCCCCGGCCTAAAAATGAACAATGTGAATTTTGATTTTCAACATGCTGGCCTGAATAGTGCAGATACTTACCTGTATTGGCTGGCTGAGAAGGGAACTATTTTGGGGTGCATGTTACTGCCCCTGAAAAACTTGTCAATTTGTAATAGTTGCATTTGAGCAAAAGTAAACCAAAAGCATTTTGCTACTATGTTGTATTTTCTGAAGAAGGGTCTAGGCCCGAAACGTCCGCCTGCCTGCTGTGTTCATCCAGCTCTACGCCTTGTTATCTCTGCTACTATGTTGTGTTCAATTAAAAAGTCTCCGTATCATGCCTCATGTTAATGTTTCTGTGCTGTTTTCAGCATATTTACAGGTACATCAAGAGGTGAGCTTACACTCTGCATACAACTTGGGCTACATTATCTGGGTGAACAATCATGATGTTTGCTTTTGAATTCATATACCTAATTTGTACATTCTTACTGAAGTAGCCGTAGAGAGATTTCGACCATAAGATATTAGAGCAGAGATAGAGCATTCAGCTCATCAACTCTCCTCTACCATTTTATCATATGTTTCTCAACCCCATTCTTCTGCCCGATCCCCTTATTAATCAAGAACTTGTCTAACTCTTGGCTTAAATGCACTCTGACTTCGCCTCCACAGCCTTCTCTGCAGGGAGTTCCACAGATTTGCCACCCTCTGGCTGAAGAAATTCCTCCTCATTTCAGCTGTAAACTGTGTTGTCCCTTCACTCTGAGGCTGTGCCCTTGGGCCTTCGTCTCCCCCACAAGTGGAAAGGCCTTCTCCACATCCACACTCTATCCACACCTCTCAGTATTTTAGTTTGCAGTAAATAACTTTGGTCTGTTGTGAGAGTTGATCTCGGGTTTGTAATTTCAGGTTGAGGATGAACTGAAATCAATTTGTAATGACATTCTGGATGTACTGGATAAACACCTCATTCCTGCTGCCAACTCCGGAGAGTCAAAGGTTTTCTACTATAAAATGTACGTACTGGGCATTTTGGGATATTCTAGATTTCCATGCTGACTGTGCTCACCTGTGACCTCGGTTGAACTGATTGATTTGTTGTGTGCTATTGTTGCCCTTTGGATAGAACTATTATTTAGTAAAGCAGGATTTATAGGTAAAAGTTATGATATTTCATTTCTGCCAGCCAAAGAAAAATGGACTAACAAAATAATGGGTGTTCCTAGAATGGTCTAGTGGGTAAAATTGCTGCTTGGAGTGGTAGTAAAGTATAATGACTGTAAAGCCACAAATCAAATTACTGATATTCCCTGAATTAGATGCCCGCCATTTATTTAGGAGAACTGCAGTTAGCTAAGTGCCCTAGTTGAGAGAAGGGAAAGGAATAAAGTGGCCAAAAGTTATGCTTCTCAGTAATGCCTGATAGGAAGTCCTTCACTCATGTCTTGAGATTTCACCAGTGTTGATAAGTCTGTTGCAAGCCTTTTGCTTTGAAGCTATAATTACAGTTAACAAACCATTTGTTAGTTTGTGGTGACTGGTCTTACTGCTCTTTGTCCTAATTACAGGAAAGGTGATTACCACAGGTATCTGGCAGAGTTTGCGACAGGGAATGACCGGAAGGAGGCAGCAGAAAACAGCCTGGTTGCATACAAGGCGGCTAGTGATATTGCAATGACAGAACTTCCACCGACACACCCCATCCGCTTAGGCCTTGCTTTGAATTTCTCTGTATTCTACTATGAAATTCTCAACTCTCCTGACCGTGCCTGCAGGTATGTACACTGTATGCATAAAAACTGCAACAATAGGTAGTTGGGCTTACAGTTGTAGCCTTCTTCCTTAAGGTTGCTGATCCATGTTAGATGACTACCTGATCTGAGAAACCATATTTGTAAAGGCAGGGCAGAGAGCCTAATGGTAGGCAAATTGTTACCCTCTGTCGTGAGTTAAGTATTTTGGCCACATTCTGAGTGCTGCAATGTCTTTTGAAGGAGATGTTAAACTAAAGCCCTGTCTTATTCCTGTGGGTTGGTTTAGATAAACGTTAAAAGATTGTGGCACATTTTCAAGGGATTTCGGATGGTGACCTGGCTAACATCTCTCCTCGTGCAGTGTTGCCAAAACAGATGAATGGGCTATTCATCTCCACTGTTTGTGGGAGGTAGTTAGTGTATGATGGTTGCAAGTATTATCCAATGAACCACCATCCTGAAAGCAGTAAGACTCTATGTTAACTGTTGAGATTGAAATGTTAAGTGCTTGTCTGTTTTCAAATGTAGTTGAGTTGGCTGCAACAACAAAATAAAAATCATTTTCACCTCCCAGATTGGCAAAGGCAGCATTTGATGATGCAATTGCGGAACTGGACACCTTGAGTGAAGAAAGCTACAAGGACTCTACACTTATTATGCAGTTGTTACGTGACAACTTGACACTATGGACTTCAGACATGCAGGGAGATGGTACGTAACCAGCAAATACTTCTGATTTCCACAGAACTTTTCATTGCTCAGTGCAGTCCGTTTCCTTTTTTTTGCCTTGATGTTCTTTGTCTTTGGCCTACTGGCATCAAAACACTTTGTGTGGGGTGGGGGGGTGCAGGGGTGGAGGGGAGGGGAAATCACGTTCATTTGATGTATTTAAATCTGTGCCCCAGCAGCTCTGGAGATTTTTCGGTACAAATGCAGCAAGGATTACTTGTCCATGGATGTCATATAACTGTAGCTGAAGTAGCAGAGGGTGCCTTTTTCCTGTGTGGGGTATATCATTTCCTGTTTCCCTTTGAATACCCTTTGGAAGAAAAATGAACTATTGAGTCCCTTCTGCATTAGCTTGCTTTCTAATCAAACTAAATGTCATCTGAGAGAGAATTGTTCTCATCTGTTCAAAGGACTCAATCAATTGGAATTGAGAATTTGGCCCAACTCGACTTCTAACATTCGCAAGAGTTGAAACTTCTGATTTTATGCTCAGGAGAATCAGAGTAGGCTATTAACCCCCTCGAGTCTGCTCTTCGTGATCTGAGGCCCATGAAAATGCTTTTTAAAGTCAGAGCTCAAGTTTCTCGCCTTCCCAAGACTATGCCTTATTCTGATAGAGGTTGCCCTTGTTGGTGTTGATTAGCTGTTTGGGAACTGAAGAAGACTTCTACTCAATGAAGTCTACTCACTTGGTGTACCTGAGGCTAGATTATATCCTCAAACCATGCACTGGTGTGCTCAATTCAGATATTGTGCGTCCTCATCGGGTAGTGAGCTTAATGGTGTACTTTATTTAATCTGCTGAAAAGCACTTTGGTGAACTCAGTTTCGCTTCATGATTTCTGTCCAGCATCATCTGCAGTTGGATTTTAGCATTTACCAAAATAGCCTGCAGTGAGGATGTTGGCTGCAGTTATGTCCAGCAGCAACAAACCTCTAATTCACTGAGACTTAAACATTTAAAAAGGCAAAACAAAAAGTGAAATTGCAATTTATCTTTGCTGCCTCTAGGGATAACAGCGTTCAGATACAGCATGTTGATTATGGACAAATTATCTTTTTAAAACACAAGAACTTAAACTTTTGGTCCGAATTTGAGGTTTCACTTTCAAGATGACTTGGAATTGGTGTATATTTGGAGCCCAACTACATATCGTGTGTTTTTAATTTCCGGTCCCCATGTACCATATTATTTTGTTTCCTGTACTCCCTCCAGTATAGTGACAACATGGCCTTATGGGAACAAAACGCCAGACATAGCCTTAATGGTGTTGACTAATGATATTGCCTGCACTTGGCAGTTTTTCCACTAATTGTTAATGAATATTCGCTTTCTGAGCCTAGGTGACATTAGTTGGTACTGTGAAGAACAGGCCCCTATAATCATACATCTTTCCATTTCATAGAGGATTCTCCTGTTTTACTTATGTTCCCTTTGTGTACGGTTTAATTTTCCTCTTCTGTATTTACATTCCTGTTTTGTTTCTTCCACTCCTTTCTTCTTCTTGAATAGATTCATAAAGGATATGAACCAATCATTCCCCCTGTAATCTGTACTTTTGTAAGTCATTCAGAATGCCAAGCATTTGTCATATCACCAGATGTCAC
This sequence comes from Ginglymostoma cirratum, assembly GCA_024137785.1. Lineage (NCBI taxonomy): Eukaryota > Metazoa > Chordata > Chondrichthyes > Orectolobiformes > Ginglymostomatidae > Ginglymostoma > Ginglymostoma cirratum. Next base: position 16,701,286 of record JAHRHZ010000067.1, on the reverse strand, counting down.
AATACCATTTTAAAGCTAGGTTTTCATGATGTATTGTTAGGGCCTTATCCTCGAGGTGGCGTCACTGGAATGCGTATGTCATGTCACTTGCTGAAACTGGCCTATTTTGTGGTTCTTGCTGTAAACATTAAGTTATATTTAGCTCATACTGGAACATTTGAGCTTCTGGGTACAGCCTTGTGTGCTGTATCTTGATAAACTATTTAGAGCTGACAAGTGAAGTTCAAATTTTACCTGTGCTTCTGCCCTTGTATCAACTATTTTTGAAAATAGCATTACCAGAGCTGTGGGGGTAGGTGCTGGAATATGCTTATATGCCCTTGGTTTTGGGTGGCTCAGATTTTGGGGAGGACTCATCACAATGTACAGGAAAAAACCCCACTACTCCATCACTAACCTTTAACTCCGGAGAAACCTAGGCCAGTAAGAGGTAGGACATTTTAACCTTTTGGGTTTTTGTTTTTCATATTTATCTGGTATTGTGACATCTGCCTCATCCTTGCATTAACCAGTGTGGCTTATCTCACAGCAAGGTCTGTCTCGGCACTCAGTCAGCATTGGGCATACTTTGAGCTACGTTTCAAAAAATGGGCATATTTGCACTTCAGTTTGTGGTTTCAGCTGCTTGTGGATTTCTGCTGTGTTGTAGTTTGATCTGTTGTCACAATCAGCATACAATAGACTGGGATCATGATGCCCTGCATCATGCATGGCTGTCGTCTTTCAGGACCTAGTAGTTTCGTTGTGATGTAAGTAGGGTAATTGTGTCCTGAATCTGGTTATGCTTCAGATGAGCTGTTACTTAATTCACTCATTCCTTGCTTGGGCTTGTTGGTGTGCTTGCTGATCTGAAAGACGTAAGGTCTTTACTTTTTTTTGTCCTATTTGTGTGTGTGCCCAAATGACCACTTGAGTACTTGAGCTCTAAGCTGAAGCAGGTAATCTGACACCCTCCCCTACCTTGGGGTTTGAAGTCTGTGAAATAGTCGTATGCTTAATTCCCCTGACTTCTGCAATCTCTAGTATGATGCATTGTGCATTACAGCAGGTTCCCTCCACGCACAGCTGACTAATTCACTCCAGCACTTTGCATCAATGTGACAGTATTCATATCAGTCATCATTAAATTGTCTGGCAGACCTGGAATTGTAAGGAGGCTCGTGCTTCGTATTTGTCAGTGAGGGGGCTACTAATGATCAGTGTCACATGCACGGCCTGTAACTTTCATTGTTTTGGGCTAGATTGAGATATAACTCACAGAGTTGACACAGTATCACTAACTCACTGGTATGCAAACCTTTTGGATTCACTTCTGGTGATGGGAACTTTTTCTGTTGTATCAGACTGCGCTGTCTTCCAGCACACATTAAAAATAGTTTTAATCCATGCATTACCCACAATTGGCACTTGAATGCTGGACCTAGTGAAAAGCAAAAGGTGCTGCAATGGATACAGCTTTACTTCTAGAGCTGTGATTTTTGAATTTGGTATCTCTGACCTATTAAACTAATTTCTTTCTTGATTAATGGTCAGCTTTTAGATTATAATTGTGCAGTTCAGCACTGGAGTTAAATCGGTGCATTAGCTTTTATATTCTAGAAATTATTTCCTTTTAGCAATGGAAGAAAGTTATGCTTTTATTCTAACCTACATTCAGATGTTTTTGGTGGGAGTAAAATAGTATAAAATTTATCAACCACAGGATTTCTGGAGTTTTAAGTGACACTGGTGCGTTACTGCATATAGTATCAATGTTTAGCCTAACAATAGTGCTCAATATGATTCAAGCAACCATTCCTTTGCACTATTTTCAGATGATGCTGGGTGATCAATTGATGAAAACATGCTTAAAAGCAGTTTGAATTAGAACAAAGAAAACTTACAGCCCAGGAACAGGCCCTTCGGCCCTCCAAGCCTGTGCCGATCCAAATCCACTGTCTAAACCTATTGCCCAATTCCTAAGGATCTGTATCCCTCTGCTCCCCACCTACTCGTGCATCTGTCCAGACGCACCTTAAATGAATCTACCGTGCCTGCCTCTACTACCTCTGCTGGCAACGCGTTCCAGGCACCTACCACCCTCTGTGTAAAGTACTTTCCGCGTGTATCCCCCTTAAACTTTTCTCCTCTCACCTTGAACGCGTGACCCCTTGTTATTGAATCCCTCACCCTGGGAAAAAGCTTATCTCTATCAACCCTGTCTATACCCTTCATGATTTTGAAGACCTCAATCAGGTCCCCCCTCAATCTCCTTTTTTCTAATGAAAACAATCCTAACCTACTCAACCTCTCTTCATAGCTAGCACCTTCCATACCAGGCAACATCCTCGTAAACCTTCTCTGTACCCTCTCCAAAGCTTCCACATCCTTTTGGTAATGTGGCGACCAGAACTGTACACAGTATTCTAAATTGTTGCAAGTAATATTTTTCGCTTCTACAGCGAGGTTCTTTTAGGTATTGGAGGTTGTCCCCTGCTACTCTCTGCACTCAGGGATCCCAACAATATTTAAGCTGAGGTCAGAGCAACTGCTTAATCTTTGCTGTCAAATAAATTATTCCTAGGTAGTAATTTTAATATCTCCCCTGCTTCCAGATAAACTTCCAGTGTGGAAAGTTTGACTAGAATCCAATCATGAATTGAGTTATGAGCAGTTGGTATTCCTTGTATCTCACCATGTGTACATCTTTGGCCGGAATTATTGGGAATGGGACTTGTGCCTCTGTAATGAATGACAGAAAAGGTTTCCCAAAGGGAGTGAGTGACCTTCTAGAAGATTACCTTAACCTACCTTGACCTTGCGTGGGGAAAGCAGATTGTACTTGTAAAATTCTACCCTGTGCTATTCTAATTGGTATTAATCCATTATAACATAACACGTAGGATGCTTTTTAATGAAGTAATTCGTGGCCTGTGGTCCCATTATTGAATAATGCATTTGCTTATGCTTGAAGTGTAGCATCCACCAGATGTTCCAGCCACATGGTCTGTTGCTGGTCTGAACATGGTGACAAGAATTTATAGCCTAACAGGATCCTTTCTGCTTTTTGCTTGCTTGTGTTGTTGAATACACGTTCTCCAAAGACTACTATTGAATGCAGTTTTTACTAGAATTTAAGCTTTTAGAATAATTAAAGTGAGCAGATCTGTTTATATATTCATTCCAGCTTTGACATGCTCTTCCAGCTGAGGCTTTACATCTGGGTGATATGCCAAACTCTCCTGTTATTCTCCTGTCTTACTTGCTGATCATTATTCCTAATCTTGGGTTTTTAGGGTGGTGCATACTGATCATGTTTTTAAAACAAAAAGTTGAATAAAGTTAAAATGTAGCCTGCTTCTCAGGGTTGAGGAATGACAAAGCCATAAGTGGAAGGTGGGTTGGGGCAAATTGACCATGGCTTCAGTAGCTGGAATGCAACAGCTAATCTTGAAAATGCTGCATGTTATCTGTGAAAGTTGCTGCTGAGGAGGCTGTAGCTGGTATTTAGTTGTGCAACTGGTGTATATAAATTGATTTGTCTTTCCTCTTGCCTCGTTCCTTTTTGTACAGGTGAGGAACAGTGTAAAGATGTGGTGCAAGATGTTGATGACGACAATCAGTGAGAAGACATGGCGAATGAGAAGACCCTGTCTGCCCCTCTCCTGTCCCTCCCCACAGTCCTAGTCCAAGCTGAGAACCAGTAAATTTGATGTTGGTGCTGGACCTCAGAATTAGCTATTGCCCATTTGGGTTCCGAGGATTATTTTTGTTTTTTATTTTTATTTTTTACTTGTTTAAAATAAAATCTAAAAGCAATGCTGTCTCTCTATGGATGTTTAACTGGGACCTGCTTTCTTGACTAGCTACCACAGTTATTTGGAAATCATTTTAAAACAACTGCTCAATTCTACCTAATGCAGCTTTATGATTAGTTCATGCCTGCACTACTTTAACCAATTGAGATCTGAGCATTGAATTTGAATTGGTGGTTGGTCACGAATTGCAATGAATGACAGACAAGCCTGTGTGCCGTGAGCGCCTTCCCACAAAATAGTCCTTTGTGTGTTGTGCATCTTGCAACACACCAATCCATCTTAACCCTCTTAGCAACTGCATGCTGTTGGTTTGCTTATCTTTTATTCCCCAAAAAAGTACTTGCAGCAACTAGTGTGGCTAAACAAATACAACTGTATTTTTTGTGAGCAGTTTAAATAGCTTGCTCTGAAAGTCTGTGAGCCTGATGTGCAGTGTTTTTCTTCAGTGCTTTTAATTCTAAAGATGGCAGATGACAGTTACAATCCATAGATAGTCCTTTGCTGTTTTTTTGTCCATCCTGGCAGAGCAGGTCGTGTTTGAGCTGCTGTTGAAGCCTGCATGCTTAAAACAAGTTTTGGTTTTTTTTCCTACCCACTCCTCCTTTTTCTCCCTACCCCTTCTCTTTCTCTCTTTGTTCAGTATGTGTAACTTGAAGCTAATTTGTACTACTGGATATATCTGACTGGAGCCACCGATACAGATCTGTATCCTTCTTACTGAAACACAGCATGGATTAATATTAAACTTAAATAAAAGAACCTAAATTAAGATCTCTTGCTGTTTTATCCTGTCTGTGACTCAGCGTTGCCTGTTTGTTTTGCAGACATTGAGAAGAGAACACAGTGAATAGGAAGATTGAATGAAGGGAGGAGTGTTGCTGTTACTATCTTACATATGCTCTTGGTCTTGGTGCCAGAATTGGAAGTAAGATTGTAGGGAGTGAGAGAAGCAAGAGAACCTTTTTGGCATTGCTTGAGTTTTAGTTAAACTGACTTAAATATTTTGTTGGAAAGCTGGTATTACCTGGCAGTGGTTTAGGACATTAGTATGATGTGAAGAATCCAGTGCAGCCTAGCCTCCCCATATTACACCCTGGCTCTTGTACCGGGTTGATGTTTGAGATGGTGTGATTACTTTCCTCTCCTAAAACAATTGGTTGGTGCTGCTTGCAGTGTTACTGATGTCAACAATCCTTTGCTACTTTGGCAAAAAGAAAATGCTTCAGTGTATGAAGTGGAGTAAGTTCTGCCCTCGTCCCAAGCCTGTGCATTTCCACCATTTCTTTAGCAGTGCTATTTGATAGTAATTGTAGGTTACCTTCATTCCTTAGTTTAGGAATCCTAGTGGATTTATCACTTCAGCCAAAACCTATTCCTCTGTATCCAGTGACCACTGCTCTGATGTCTGAGGTAATTGTGTCCTCAGTCAGACACTAGCTGGAAATCGAGTTAAGCTTGAGCAGAATCTTTTCCTTGATCTGTATGCCTTGCATTGCTTAAAATTAAGATTGTCCACCTAGGAATTGTTTATGAATCTGAGCTACCAAATCAAATACAATAAGTATTTATTGCACAAATGTTAAATTACAAAGGTGTGTTTTCACCACTAAGTTAATGCATTGTGAAGTAAAGATTAAATAATGGCTGAAAAGGGAGGAGAAGGACTAATCTTGAAATGGTACTGTGAGGGCTGTTGACTACAACCATTAAAGCTGTGGTTAATTTTTCAGCAAAATGTCTTCAAAGGGGAGCAAGTCAGTTGATGGAGACCCTTTCCTACTGCTCAGTTTCTGGGAATAAGGTGCCTGTTCCTGATGAATTGTTGAAAAAGCTGCACAGGAGAAATAAAGCAAGTGTAATCAACTAGAGTAGAGAACATAATGAAGACTTCATTGACCTCAGCTAAAATAATGTCGAAGCTACTGGTTGATGGGATGCGTGTGTTCAGTTTTGAAAATGAAGGTAATCATCTAGCAAAGGTTGGTAGTGTTTCAGTACCTCAGGTTTTGAAGCAAATCAGGAATATGAAAAAAAAACAGTGAACCTTTCAGCTGGAGTAATTAGTAATCAATGATCTATTTCAACTGAGTAACAGGCATAAGAAATATCAAAATACTCAGCAAAAGAAGGGAGCAATGCTAGTTGGATGGAAGCCTGAATTTCTCTCAATTTGGGTGATATGCTAGATAATTGGTAACTAAATTGTTATTTTAAGGGTTGAACTCTGAATGAAAACTGTAGACCAGTAAATTTAATATCACAGGATCGAAATTTGAAGGATGTATGTGGAAGATGGCTTGGTGAGTAAAGCCAGGCTTGAATGTGACGTTATTCTAGGAAGGAGCTGCTAGTGTTAGATGTGTAAATCAGGAAGTGTCATTGAGATCTGTCTTTTTCAGGGAACCTAAGATTTGCATGATTCATCACGAAGGTGATGTAGATTGGAGATGTAAAAGTATAACTGAGGACTGTTCAGGCAGTGAAAGAATTTGATTTCGAGTCTTTTGCCGTCGATTAACATTGTTTCTGTAAAGCATGCTGGTTTTCTCTAATTTCCAAAAACCTTTATATACTTGCTTCACTGTCTTTGAATATGGTTACACTTTCTCCATTTTGCCCAGGTCATAAAATTTTCTTGGCTGTTCACTTAGTTCTGTTTCCTTTTTCTTTAGTTTTTTGACCATTGACCACTGACATTCCCTATCTGTGTTCCTATTTACTTTGTTTGATATTTTCACCACCTCTTTTCCTGACGTGATCTATTGGTATAATTGATCGTAATTGTTCTAATTTTTTCAGCCCTGGCCTCCTGCGACTTATTGCAAATGAGCAATGACTTATTTCCATGAGCATTGCCACCAGTGATCCACTGTAGTATGTTGTATAACACTTACTGTAATTAAACAAAATGTTCTACAACTTCTTGTGCAGCGGTGAGATTACTCAAATGTTTGTCTATGAGTATAGTATATAAAGTTACAGGCACCAAAATGGTAAACAGGGCACTTAAGATTCATAAGGGAGCAAAACATGCAGTATTTATAAATAGTAGGATCTAAGAGTTGGTGTTAAACTTGACCATGTTAGCTGCAATGTAGGATGTTCGTAGTGTGTTAGTTTCTGAATCATTTTGGAAAACTTGCCCGCTGAGTCAATGTGTTTGATTGCAGATGTTTTGTTACCCGTCTAGGTAACATTGTCAGTGTCTCTGGTGAGGCGTTGGTGTTCTGTCCCACATATTGTTTATATCACGTCCAGTTCTGTTTTTCAATGGTTTGTATATTGGGTCCAGTTCAGTGTGTGTGTGTTGGAGTTCTGGTTGGAATACCAGGCCTCCAGGAATTCCCTGGCATACCTCTGGCTTGTGCTATTGTGGATGTCCTTCTCTGTCCGTGTGTATTGAGACCAGTGAGAATTGATCGTGTTTCTTGGCTAGCAATGCACATGGACAAAGAAGGACATGAATTTGACTGGGACAGCACCTCCATAATAGTACAAGCCAAACAGACATGCCAGGGAATTCCCTGGCGGCCTGGCATTCCAACCGGAACTCCATCAACAAACGCATTGAACTGGACTTGATGTACACAAACCACTGAAAAACAGAACCAGAAGTGATGCCAACCACCCCATCAAACCAAGGCATATAAATATCAAGCGGGGACAGAACACCAACACTTCACCGGAGGCGCACTGGCGATGTTACCTAGCAGGGTGACGAAACATCTGCAACCAAACCATGGCTCGGTGAGCAAGTCTACAACCTCATCCACAACCCAAGCTACAAATCTTCTCAAATTTCAATTTGGACAATATTGTACAATTGAGAATGTCATTTGCTCTTGTATTAAACTTTTAAGAACTTTTTCATCATACTGCTTAAACTAACCCAATATTCCAGTGCCTCAAGCACTGTTTTTTTCTCATGATAATCCAACTAATATGCATTTGTACTCTGCCTTGGCTGGTATTAAAACAAATTAAATCTGCTTTTAAATATCCCCCTCTTTTCATAGAAACCACTCTCAGAATGTTATTGCCCACTCCTATATTCCATTATGGGCAATGTGGTTAATTATTTGGGAAACTGAGACCTAATTGATGTGGGTTAATTGTTCACCTCTGAAGTACTCTAATCCTGTCAGGGCAAGTTTAAGAAATAAGTTGGAAAGAACGTTTTTTATCCCAGTGGTAGAATTAGGGCATTGGTGAAGTTGACAGTATGAATATGGCACAGATGTGTCTGGAGAGGAGAGGGGTTATGGTGATTGGCATACATTTTGGGGTCACTCTTGATTAGAAACTTGCAAAAATGGTGATTGACACTGGCCTGCCTTAGATATTCTGGAACACCCAATTCCTGAAAGCATCTCTCCTTCTAAAAGGCTTGATTACTGGCTGGGTGTTGCTTCAGTGACCAGTCAGATACTATTCAGCACAGCCATTCACTTGATCAACTATCTCCAATATGCATCACTTGATCAATGACAAACTAGTTACAATATTTGGTAAACTATAGCAGCAACTTAACAATTATTGCTCAATGGAGAGAAATGTTACTGAAGCTTTTTGCCTTGCACTCCTCAGAACAAACACAAAATGCTAACTTCAAACCATAACAGTTTATCTCCGGAGAAAAGGATATTAATCAACTATAGTTGGCCGAGATCTTACCATGGAAAGAGTGTGGGGCACCTAAAACTGTGCGAGCTCTGGGTAATTCAAAAAAGGTGCAAAGCTTAAGTTTGCTCTGTTTTGCAGAGAATGAATGGTATGAATGTCACTTCTAACAATCATAAGAGATATGAGCTTGACTGATTATCTTAAATTGGTTAGTGTAGCTATTAGTGCAGTTCTTGGTGAGTAGTTTGTACTCTTGCCTATTAGCAGAGTTACTTCAGAACTTTGCTCCCTGACACCTCCAGTACTGAGGACCAACAATGCCTGGGAGCACTTGACACTTGGCCAGGTTTGAATGGAAGCCGTGCTATTACTTGGACAGTTCGAGGTTGTACAAAAAGTACAATGTTGCTGGCACCACCTACAGTCTGAGATCAAATTAAAGGTTTATAATATTGAGGGTTGGTAGTGCATGGAGCATTGAAACCCTGTTCTTAAACATGTGGTTTAGATTAAGGAGAACGGTGCTGACCATTTTTTAAATTGTGTTTTGCAACAAATTGAAGGCAGTAATGCAAATAATGCCAGCTTTTTTTATTAAAGGAAAGTGTTTGGCACATATTGATTAGTGACAATATAATAAAATCTTAATTGAATGGAAACTTGGTACAGGTTATAGTTTGAAGCCACTGCCAAACCATAACTGTTGAAATTGAGGCACCTGGTACAGAATGTAACCTACAACTGCCTTGGTTAGATCTATTGCACTGAATTTAATCAAAGCTTGAGGATTGAGATGAAGGAACAAAAACATTACTTGTTGGAAAAATGGTTAAGATCTGGTGGCACTGACCTTTCAGAACTGTTCTGAAGCACAGATGCTGCCAGACTTGTTTTCTCCCCTGCAATTTGTTTCTGATTTCCAGCATTGCAGTTTTTTTGAGATGAAGGAAGTTGTGGTTAGTTGCTGCTCAGCTTTGGTTTTAAAAACACTTTTTTGCTGCATGAAGCAGGTTGAAGCATTTTGCCAGCCAGTGCAATGCATTTTGGTTTCAATGCAGGAGTAGAGGAGGTGGATAAAGCATCTGAGGAGGAATCTTCAAACAGCCACTGCCTGTGATGCTGACAGTGGAAGCTCTCCTGACCTACTTACTGATGCCACTGCAGCACTTGACAGACTAGTTGAGAATTAACTGGGGATCACCACATCTATAGAAGATAGATCAATTTCTTCATCTCATCACTCACTTGGCAGCCTTGAAACTTCCATTTCAAGCCACTGAAATCAACCTTCTCCACTTGGTACTTCTCCCTTTGTTCATCATGTTGACTGTCCTTCGACCTGGGAAAAGAATGACACTTCTTCACCACACATACTAGTTGTCGTTCATGCTCTGGCTTTTACCAGCTCTCCGTACCCATTTCAGCTAGCAGTGCTACTGTAAAGGTAATTGAACGTCTGGGTGGAACATTGGTCATTTCCAGTTCTTATCCTGAACATTGAGGCTAGCTGGATCTCTCCAATTCCTCACTGAGCAGCCACCTCAAATATGTTATGGGTTGGAAGCCACGGTTTTGTCATGCAGCAGGTTCAGCCCCACAGGCAGTACTTTTGGGGGAGCTGTTCATTATCATCATCAATGAGGGATCTGTCCCCTTGTTTTTAAAGGAGTTGCTGAACAGCATTAAAAGTGGTTTACTGAATTAAAAATTCCATTGTGTCTCTGAAGTGGCACGTCACTCTAAACTGAAGTATGAATGCTGACTGCCTGGGGTTTTGTGGCTCTAAAATATTCCAGTTGATGTGGTAATGTGCAAGGTACTTGATGTGAGCTGGTAGGGTGGCAAGAATGAGGTCGGGCAACTTGAAGACTTGCAACTTGTCAAAGTAAAGCTTATGTTTTTCAGAAGTTTCTAAGATGTACATGCAGTTGTAGCGAAGTGCAGCAGCCACCTGCACATTTAGGTACACAGGAAATAGGAGAAGTAGTCGACCTTTTGGCCACTTGGATCTGCTCTGCCATTCAATAAGATCCTCAGTACTGATCCTCTGACAGTCCTGCACTCCCTCAGTTGTGATCCGTCTGACAGCCCCTCAGAATGCAACCTGCCCCACCACCACCAATAGTCCAACTTTCCCCCATTTTGCCTGCTAACAGAATCAAATCCACCTGAGTTGCAGGCTCCCATGTGTTCGAACTTTTTGAGCTGTGAATTGAATGTAACATGTCTCAGTAGTGGGTCATAGGCCCACCCTAATTCAGGATTTATCCAGCTTCAGTGGTTGCTTCCTGCACTGAGAGGAACTGACCAGTAGGTGGAGGACTGGTCCACCCAGTATGAATACAACACTTTGGAAGGAAATGAATGTTTACTCACTCAAACAGATTGTCAAGGAGGCATTCAGAGAGAGCATTGAGCTGGAGGGATAGGGATAGGGATAGAGTCCAGAGAAGCAGTTGAATAGACAATGTAGTAGATAGTAATCTGGGTGAAAAGTTGTTAAGGGACACTGTTAGCCTGCCATTATACTACCTATTGTTAGCTACAATGTGATAACATGGCCTGCTGTGTGGGGTAGAGGGCTGGGACATGGGAGAGTTGAGGCCCTAAAATTGTTGAACTCTATTGAGTCCAGAGGGCAGGGTCCCCAAGCAGAAAATGAGATGGTGTTCTTCCAGCTTGCACTGAGCTTTACTGTAGCACTGCAGCAGTCCTGAGACACAGATGTTGGCCAGGGAATGGAACAGGGTGGTGTGTTAAAGTGGCAGGCAACTTGAAGCTCAGGCTGTTTTTTGTGAGCAGAAGATAGATATTCTGTGAAGTGGTCACCCAGTCTTTGCTTTGTTTCCTCAATGTAGAGGACACCACATTGCATTTGCTGCTCACAGTAGAGTAGATTGTGTGAAGTGCAGGTGAATTGCTGTTCTGAACAGAAAGTGAAGTTTTCTATACACTGTCCCCACTGAGGACAGGGACGGCATGCAGTTAGAAATAGTTACGCTCTCCTCTTTTAAACAGAAACTGCCCTTGACTGTGTCCAGGACAGGTACAGCGGAGGGTTAGATATAGGTTACATTTCGCTGTATGCTTTTAAATTGAAAGTAAAGCTCGGTCACTTTGAACAGAGGACAGTGAAACAATATCACCTGTCCAATCAGTCTCAGATGCACCTGAACCCTTGGTCACCACTGTAGGCGTTAGATCGCAATTCTTAAGGGTGAGCCCACGGAAAGCGACTGGACTGGACAGAGTCTCTGGCTTCGCACTTGGGTCCTGTGCAGGGCAGGTTTGTGGGAGTATTCGCAGACATCTTCAACCTCTCCGTACTGCAATCTGAAGTCCCAACCTGCTTTAAGAAGACTGTCATCATCTCGGTTCCAAAGAAAACTGATGCAGCATGCCTTAATGACTACTGGTTGGTGGCTCTGACATTCATAATTATGAAACTGGTCAGAGCTCACATTACCTCCAACCTCTCCCATGTTGTCTGGATCCCTTGTGGATGGCCTACTGGTGCAACACTCCAAGGCAGACTCTATATCCCTGGAACATCTGGACAAGGAGGGATACCCAGGACAAGCTTCTACTTATTGACTACAGCTCTGCCTTCCAACACCATAATTCCAAACAAGCTCATCTCCAAACTCCAGGTCCTAGGTCTCTGCTCCACCCTCTGTAACTGGATTCTTGACTTCCTGACCAACAGATTGCAGTCAGTAAGCATAGCTGACCATCTTGAACACTGCTGCCCTGCAAGGCTGTGTACTCAGCCCCCTACTATACTTACTTGCGTGTGGCCAAATTCCACACCAAATCGTTTTATAAGAGCTGGTCATTGACTTCAGGAAGCAGAGTGGAGGCATGCCCCTGTCTGCATACAGTTGAGAGCATCAAGTACCCGGGAGTGGCAATCGCCAACAGTGTGTCATCTTGCCACTTTGGTCACGAAAGCATAGCAATGCCTCTACTTCCTGAGGAGGCTAGGGAAATTTACCACATCCATAAAGACTCTTACCAGTTTGTGTTGATACCCCACGGTAAGCGTCCTAACTGGATGCAATCTGGCATACTCTTCCCAAAACCACAAGAAACTACAGAACGTTGTGAACACAGCCCAGTCCATGGTGCAAACCAGCCTCCCACCCACCAACTCCATCTATACTTCTCACTGCCTTGGGAAAGCAACCAACATAAAGGTCATCTCACCCCGGTTATACCCTCTCCCACCCTTTTCTGTTGGGCAGAAGACATAAAAGTTTGTACACGTGTACCAACAGATTGAAGAACAGTTTCTTCCCCTCTTTTATCAGACTTTTGAAGAAGACTTCTGAAACGTTAATACTGATCTCTCTCTGCACTGTCCCTGCTGCGGTAACACTGTATCCTGCACTCTGTACTGCTACCCTGATGCCTGCAGAGCACGCAAAACAATACTTTTCACTGTATCTCGGTACATGTGACGACAATAAATCAATCAAAATGCTGCCTGAGGATCTTTGGTGAATTTCTGCAGTGCATCTTGTAGATGGTACACACTGCTGCTACTGAGTGTCGGTGGTGAGGGGAGTGGGATGTTTGTGGGTGTGGCACCAATCAAGTGGGCTGCTTTGTCCTGGATGGCGTCAAGCTTCCTGAGTGTTGTTGGAGTTGCCCCCATTCAGGGCA
>JAHRHZ010000067.1:16665131-16683201 GCA_024137785.1 Ginglymostoma cirratum | reverse complement strand
CTCACTGTCCCACCCCTCACTGAACCCCTCCCCCATACTGCCCAGCCTCTCACTGACCCACTCCTCACTGAACCCCTCCCCCACACTGCCCAGCCCCTCACTGAACCCCTCCCCCACTCTGCCCAGCCCCTCACTGAACCCCCCCACACTGACCCACCCCTCACTGAAACCCCCCCACAATGCCCAGTCCCTCCACTGAACTCCTCCCCAACTCTGCCCAGCCCCTCACTGAACCCCCACATTGACTCCCGCTCACTGACCTCCCTCACTGACTCCCCCCAACTGATCCCCCACTCACTGAACTACTTACTGAACCCTTCCCTCTCACTGAACCTTCCCACACACACTGACCATTCTCCTGTCATTGACCGTCTCACATACACTAATGCCCACTTCTTCACTGTATCCCCCTCACTGTGCCCCCAACACTGGACCGCCCCCATTCTCTGAAGTAAACACAAAGATCCAGTTTTCAGAATTGCCTCATATTTGGCTGTGTTTGGGGAAGGAGACCATTGGCGTGATGTCTAACACTTCGTCTCAAAGAACTTTCAATGGAGAAATACTGAGTCATCACATTCACAGGAATTTGAGCCTGGCCATGTCTCTTGGCATTACCTCCTGTCTGCTCAGTTGTGTGGATTTTGGTTACTGGACAAGACCTCATTTCAAGTGACCATTTTTGACGAGTCAGCTGAGTGTGCCCACACCCCAGTAGCATGCCGGAGTGTGGTGACCATCGCATGGACTGTCACATCTGTTTGGAGGGCCGGAGTGATCTTTTTCAATGAAGACCAATGATAATGTTAAAACCACACCTCTGGGTCATATAGGAGCAAGCTGTCACTGGGAGGCTTAGCGACTATTCTGGATTTAGACTTCCTCTTCCTGGTCTTTGTTTTACCTTTCCTTAATTTCTGTGTTTCCGTTGCCTGCCTTTGAGGAAACACACGTGTCATTAATTACTCCCAACGCTTTTGAAGTTGCCGCAGCTGACATTCATCAGGCAGGCTCCTTGTCAGTGTGAGAAGCTGAGTTAGAGGATTAGGATTCGAAGCTACTGAGTCTCGATAATCTGTCTAATGGAGGAAATTCTCACACATTAAATTCACATTTAAACTTTACTGATCCAGTCTATTACGCTCCCCTGAGATGAATTTAATTGGCCTGAAGCATTAACTATTTCTACATCCGCAGATACTCAAAAATTTCCTTTCGTTTCAGTTCCACGTAAGATTCCTGCCACCTGTAACCTAACACCATGCACCCTGTCCCGTTCCCCTGGCTCTCAGTCCACCAGTTCTGTTGAAACGCTGAAAACACTCACTGTTTATCTCTGCAACCTCTTCCATCTCCACAGCCACCAGGGATTTTTGCGTCCTTCCCACTCTGGCATCACCCACTTTTTGGTTCTGCTGATGGGGGCCTTAGCTGCCTGGCTCTGGAATTCTCTCTATCCATCTCTCTGCCTCTCACAGCCTTTAAGACTGTTGTGAAAATTTCCCTATTTAAGCAAGCTTTTGGTCATCAGTTCTAATAGTGTTTTTTTATGAGGTCTGTACACTTTTACCGAATTGTGCCTTTTTTAAAATGGCTTTGGAAGTTGTCCATTTGGAAGGACTTATATAAATCCAAGCTATTATTAAATTTTTAAAAACCCAAAGAACTGTGGATGCTGGAAATCAGGAATAGAAACAGAAAAGGCTGGAAAATGACCCTTTAGTTCTGAAGAAGGTCACTGGATCTGAAGTGGACCCTTTAGTTCTGAAGAATGGTCACTGGATCTGAAACATTAACCCTGCTTTCTCTCCATAGATGCTGTCAGACCTGCTGAGGTTTTCCAGCAATTTTTGTTTTTGTTGCAAGCTATTATTGTTGTATATCTAGATGTTCACCAGTCTTGTACATATGTTTGTACTTGTCTTCCGGTTTGTCAGTGCTTATCAAAGGCTGTACGCATGTGTGTATTCTATTGCTGACATATTAACTGGTAGAATGATACAGCAGTCCATTCCACCCATCATGCTTGTGTTGGCTCTGTGAAAGTGTCCAATTTGTTCCACTCTCCTGCTCTTTCCCTGTAGCCTTGAAAATATCCAATCAGTTCTATTAAAATGTTTGCTCGAGCCCTCATCTGTTTGCAGCACCCGTGAACCAATGTGTAGATGAATACAAATGAGTGTCTCTCATGCACCTGTGTGGTCAGGAACCTGCCAAAAATATTAGTTAGAAATCGCTTCTTTGGTGAATTTAACACGTCTCACCCCTTGCTTCCTGATTGGGCTGACCATTTCTTGGCTGTTTTATGAACCACTGGAGTTTCTCTCTGTGAAAGCTCTCTGGTGGGTCTCCTTCTCGACTGCCCCCTCTTTATTAGCCGCCTGAAGTCCCGACTCTCCACACCTCTGGGCAGTAGCTGCCTGGTTGCTAAGCACTGGGCAGTTACTCACTGCAAGAATAATCAGAGGACAGGGAGTGGCTCTGGACTGAAGGATAGGAAACAACAAGGAGCTTTAACTTTCCCTCAAAAGATTCTCTTAGCACTGACCTCAATGCTGTCCCTTTCAGAAAGAAAATTGAGCCACAGCTTTTACCAGTTTCTCTTCCTTGGAGACGGGAGTTTGTACAGAACTGTGTATGTGGGTATATGTGCATATATATGCACCTGTGTCTCTGCATACGCACATGTATGTATCCATGTGTTTCAATGCCAGTGTGTGTGTCAGTGTGCTCCTATGTCTGTATATGACAGTATGTATTTGTCTCCATGTGCATGTGTGTGTATCTGTGTCATGTGTGTGTGTCAGTTTGTATTTATGATCGTGTATCTGTGTCCGTGTGTATATGACAGTGTGTACTGTGTCTGTGTGTGTGTATTGTCTGTGTGTGTATTGTGTCTGTCTGTCTGTCTGTGTCAGAGTATAAGACCATAAGATACAGGAGCTGAAATAGGCCATTCAGCTCATCGAGTCCTGTAGAGTCCTTCTCTTCTAACCCTTGATCCCCTTACTAATCAAGCTTCCATCTATCTCTGTCTTAACGACACTCAGTGACTTGACCTCCACAGCCTTCTGCACCAATGAGTTCTACAGAATAACCACCTCTGACAGAAGAAATTCCTCCTCATCTCTAAAGGCTTGTCCCTTCACTCTGAGGCTGGCCCTCGTGTCCTAATCTCTCCGACTAGTGGAAACATCATCTCCACGTTCACTATCCAGGCCGCTCAGTACGTCATTTTCCATCAGTTCCCCCCCTCACATTATCCTAAACTCCATCATGTACAGATCCAGAGTCCCCAACTGCTCCTTACATGACAAGCCCTTCATCCCTGGGGTCTTGTAAATGTTTTTAAGGTAAAGATAGATTTTTGAACAGTAAAGGAATTAAGGGTTATGATGAGTGAGGGAGGTAAGTGGAACTGAGGCCATGAAAAGATCAGCTGTGATCTTACTGAATGGTGGAGCAGGCTCAATGGGCCAGATGGCCTACTCCTGTTCCCGGTCCTTATGTTCATATGTACCTGGGAGCTGGTGGACCCCACTGTGGTCCACATCTATAGCAATCTATATCAAGTGCACATCTATAGCAAGTGTTGGTTGCTTGAAGAACTCCGGCTCAGAGTTGATGACCTGGAGCCTGAGCATTGAACATTTCAACAGGTAAAAGTGGGAGAGAGTTACCCAGACGCTGTGTTTCGGGAGGCAGTCACAACCTTAGATTTCCTCTGGACCCCCTCCTAAGCCAACACGTCCAACACACTACTGAGCCTGAAACTGCTCACAGCGTCCCAAACGCAGTCTGACCAGTGCATTATACACTCTGAGCACTACATCCCTGCTCTTGTATTCTAGCTCTTTCTAAATGAACCCTGAACTAGGACTCCCAAGCCCCATTGTGCCTCAGATTTCTGAAGCCTTTCCCCAAGTAGGAAATGGTCTATGCCTCTTTTCTTCCTACCAAAGTACATAACCTCACACATTTGCTACATGTATTCCATCTGCCACTTCTTTGTCCACTCTCCTACCATGTCCAAGACATTTTGCAGCCTTTCTGCTTCTTCAACACTACCTGAATCTCCACCCATGTTTGTGTCGTCTGCAACTTAGCAACAATGCCCTCAGATCCTTTGTCTAGATCAATAATGTGTAATGTGCTGTGGTCACAACACTTAGACCTGCGGAATTCCATTACTCACTGGTTAGTGAAACAGACCCCTTTGTCCACACTCTCTGCCTTCTGCCAGTCAGCCAATCTGCTATCCATACCAGCACCTTACCCCTAACACCATGGGTTCTTATTTAGCAGTCTCTTGTGTGGCACCTCGTCAGAGGCTTTTTGGAAATCCAAATAGACCATGTCAACTTGGCTCCCTTTGTCTAACTTGCTTGTTACCTTCTCAAAGAATTCTAACAGATTTGTCAGGCATGACCTCCCCTTACGGAAGCTGTGCTGTCTCAGCCCTATCTTACCTCGTAAGTACTCACAATCTCATTCTTAATAATCGATTCTAAAATCTAGAGGGAGAAAGAATCTCACACCTGTTAGACAAGATCAAGAGCTGAGGTTCCTTCGGCACTACCTTCTGGACCCCCTTAAGTGCCTCACTCATAGTCACACCCTCCTATCCCTGACCACTGACCAAATTTGAAGTACTTAATCTAAGGGTTGTGACTGCCTCCTGAAACACAGCGTCTGGGTAACTCTCTCCCACTTTTACGTGTTGCATTGTTCAATTCTCAGGCTCCAGGTCATCAACTCTGAGCCAGAGTTCTTCAAGCAACCAACACTTGCTATAGATGTGGTCACTATGAACCACAGTGGGGTCCACCAGCTCCCAGGTACATATGAACATAAGGACCGGGAACAGGAGTATCTGGCCCATTGAGCCTGCTCCACCATTCAGTAAGATCACAGCTGATATTTTCATGGCCTCAGTTCCACTTACCTCCCTCACTCATCATAACCCTTAATTCCTTTACTGTTCAAAAATCTATCTTTACCTTAAAAACGTTCAACAAGGAAGCCTCAACTGCTTCACTGGACAGGGAATTCCACAGATTCGCAACCCTTTGGGTGAAGAAGTTCCTGCTTGACTCAGACCTAAATCTGCTCCCCCTTATTTTGAGGCTACACTCCCCACCCCCCAAGTTCCAGTTTCACCTGCCAGTGGGGACATCCTCCCTAAACAACACATCACCTGGCCCTGCATTTCTCTTTTAATGACTTAGTTCTTAATTAGATTTTTTTAAAAAATCCTTCTGGTTTTTAGTTTGTAATCTGTAAATATTTCTCCTATTTACGTTCTATCAAAGTAACTGCTGAGTTTCCCCAGCATTCCCTGGTTTTTTATTTCAGATATCCAGTTCTTTGTTTTATTTCAGTTTTGAATTCATTGCCACGTCTCTTCCAAGTATGCTCACCTTGAAGATGTTCTGCTCCTTTCTCCAACAGGACTTCCATTCTAATCTTTCTTCTTGTTAATTGCTATTACTTTCATTGTCGTTCCTGGTTTTTGACAAAGCCTTTGCTAAAACTCGCTTCCAAAGGCTCTTTTCATTCTTCAGTGACTGCCTCTGGCTCAGACTGACCCCACGTAGATTCCACCTCAAGTTTCATCCTTCATGTTCTGAATCCACCCAGGATTGCAGGTAAGTCTGTGGTGTGCAACACTCCTCAGATAGCTGTTCTTGCTGCATTCTGAGATCAGTGGGCACTTACACACCCTCGACTACGCTCTCCATCAACGCCTCTTGCTGGCTCAGAGCTGCCCTCCCCCCAATTCCATTCCATCTGCTGATGTTGCAACAAGAAACTTTTTCTGTTCCTTTCGGGCACTATGGAATGCAAAATGCAACAATTTAGAGATACCTACACCCCTCTGGAATCTTCCTCCCCTCCCCTTTGCTCTGACTCCATGCCCTCTCCCAACCCCCCCCTCCATTTGTGTATTTACTATCCCTACTGACCTTCCGCTCCCTGATGCTGAACTTTCTGTACTCAGCAATGACCTTAGTTTTAACCCCCATGCCCACCTTAATGAATTTCAGGTACAGTGTAATGTTGAACAATTCTTCCGTCGCCTTCGCCTCCGTGCCCATTTCTTCAGACAAAAGTCCTGTCCCTGTCCCACAGACCCCTTCGCCTACCTCCAACACTCTCCGTTCATCTGGATCACTCCCCCTGGCCTTTTACCTGAACACACCCTTTTCATCGAGAACCGTCACAGAGGTCTATAGCAAAAAAAAAGGCCATTCAGCCCATCAAGTCTGTGCCAGTCAAAAACAACCTGACTATTCTAATCAACATGACATTAATCACTTTAATTTCTGTGCCCCCCCCTCCACCCATTTGAACCTATCTCCCTCTGAAATGATTGTATTTCAACCCTGCCTTTGTAATTAAGTCTGCCAACAAGGATGGTCCTATTGTTGTCTGGCAGACTGACCTCTGCATTGCAGAGGCTGAGCACCAGCTCTCGGACACATCCTCCTATCTCCCGTTGGACCATGACCCCACCATCAAACTATTGTGTCCCTGACTGTCACTAATCTCATCTGGGAGCTCCGTCCACCCACAACCTCATGGTCCCCAGACTCCTACCTTCTTACCAAAATCCACAAACAGGACTGCCCAGGCAGACCCATTGTTTTAGCCTGTTCTTGCTCCGTGGAACTTACTTCATCGTCCTTTGACTCAATTTTTTTCTCCCCTTTTCCATTCTTTTCCCACTTACATAAGGTGCTGCATTTTGAAAAGACAGGTCAAGGCAGGACATATGCACTTTATGGGAAGGTCCTGGGGAGTGTTGCTGAACAAAGAGACCTTGGAGTGCAGGTTCATAGTTCCCTGAAAGTGGAGTCGCACTGTAGACAGGGCGGTGAAGGGGTTTGGTATCCTTGCCTTTATTGGTCAGTGCATTCAGTATAGGAATTGGGAGGGTCATGTTGCAGCTGTACAGGATTTTGGTTAGGCCATATTTGGACTACCATGTGCAATTCTGGTCTCCCTGCTGTAAGAAGGATGTTGTGAAACTTGAAAGGGTTCAGAAAGATTTACGAGGATGTTGCCAGGGTTGGAGGGTTTGAGCTATTGGGAAAGGCTGAATAGGCTGGGGCTATTTTCCCTGGATCATTGGAGGCTGAGGGGTGACCTTATAGAGATTCATTCAATCATGAGGGGCACGGATAGGGTAAATAGACAAGGTCTTTTCCCCAGGGGAGGGGAGTCCAAAACTAGAGGGCTTAGGTTTAAGCTGGAAAGACATAAAAGGGACCTAGGGGACAACTTTTTCACGCAGAGGGTGGTGCATGTGTGGAATAAGCTGCCAGAGGCTGGGACAATTACAACATTTAAAAGGCATTTGGATGGGTATATGAGTAGAAAGGGTTTAGAGGGATATGGACCAAATGCAGGCAAATGGGACTAGATTTATTTGGGATATCTGGTCAGCGTAGACAGATTGGACTGAAGGATCTGTTTTCGTGCTGTATATCCATTACAAAACCACTGACTCCCAACATTACCTGGACTATTCATCCTAACACATTGCTTCCTGTAAAGACTCCACTCAATTCTCCCAGTTACACCATCTCTGTCTGTTCTGTTGATGCTACTTTCCAGAAGGGGCTCCAGGAATGTCCACCATTTTTCTCAATCAAGGATTCCCCACTACTGTGATTGACAGCTGTGTGCAACCCATTTCCTGTACTTCTGGCCTCACACCTTCCATTCCATTCCCTCCCACAACAACAATAATGTCTCTGGTGTCCTCACTTTCCACCCCACAACCATCCGCATCCAAGGGTTTATAAGCTGCTTTCCCTCTAACCTTACCAGGAGGCATCCGCCAGACACGCAGTCCCCTCCCCTTCCCTCCCTTGTCAGCATTCTGCAGGAACTGCTCCCTCCAGGACACCGTAGCCCACTCCTCTTCCACTCCCAAAACCTCCTCACTCCCCATGGAACCTTCCTATGCAATTGCAGAAGGTACGACACCTGCCCATTTACCTCTTCACTTCTCACTATCCAAGGCCCTAGACCCACTTTCCAGGTGAAGCAGCAATTTACCTGCATTTCACTCAGTTTAGTCTACTGTATTCGCTGCTCACACTGTGGTCTTTTCTACATTGGGAATACAAAATGCAGACTGGGTGATCGTTTTGCTGAACACCTAAGCTCTACCATAAAAATGACCCTGAGCTTCCAGCTGCCTGCCACTTCAACACCTCCCCCCCCATGTTCCCACACCAATATTTCTGTCTCAGGTCTGCTGCTGTGCTCCAGAAAATCTCAACACAACCTGGACGAACAATACCTCACCTTCCGTGTCGGTACCTTACAGTCCTCAGGACCCCACACTGAGTTTAACAATTTCAGAGTGGAAACACCTGCCCCCATGTTTATCACCCACTCTCACACCCCCAGGTCCTGTTTCCTCTGGGTTCCTGTTATCGTCTGTTCACACTTCCTATTACCACACTCCTGATGTTTCTCTCTCAGGGTTTATCATTAGCAATCTCTGTTTGCCTGTCTCTCGGTCTCTGGACTTGATTTCCATGCACTCTATTTACCAACCTCCAGCCAACCATCTATTGTCCATTTTGACAAAGGGTAACTGGACCGAAATGTTAACTCTGTTGCTGTCTCCACAGGTGCTGCCAGACCTGTTGAGTTTCCCCAGCATTGTTTGTTTCAATCAGTACAAATGCTACAGTTTGCTTGGGTTAAAAGTTTGGATGGCGCTCTGTAAACACTAACCCTCTTGTAGAAACAAACACAGAAAATAGGTGCAGGAGTAGGCCATTCAGCCCTTTGAGCCTGCACCACCATTCAGTACGATCGTGGCTGATCATGCAATCTCAATATCCCATTCCCGTCCTCTCCCCTCTCCCCACACCCCCTGATCCCTTTAACCGCAGGGCCACGTCCAGCTCCTTCTTGAATATTTCTAATGAACAGGTCCCAACAGCTTCGTGTGGGAGAGAATTCCACAGGTTCACAACTCTGAGTGAAGAGATTCTTCCTCATCTCAGTCCTGAATGGCTTACCCCTTATTCTTAGACTGTGACACCCATGTTGAAGGTGCTGCATAATGGGAAGAGTTTTCATGGACATTAGTTTATCCCTCGTCAGGGAACCTGAACCCAAAGCTGTGCCCCATGGGTGCCAACTGATTCAAATCAATCTTTCCTGTGTTCATCAACACCCATCTTCAACTCACGTTGGCTTCCAATCCCCAGCCTGTTCAGTTGATACAATAAAGGTGAAGTGTGAAAATTATGTCAGAAACCAACTGTATGTTTAAAGCATTCCCTACCTGCTGCTTGTCCCAACACTCTACAACCAATGAAACCATTCTGAAGTGCTGCTGCCACTGTTTGAAGGTGGGGAACCGAGAGAGTGATTCACTATCACAGGTGATGTCTTTTGGATTGGATGTTAAACCGAGATCCTGCCTGCTTTTTCAGATGGATGAGAAAGATCCCAAGCAGCCAAGATTCAAAAAGAGGATTCTCTCCAGAATCCCGGGTAATATCATCCTGTGTCGTTACAACAGGTGAACAAATCATTCTTGAATTTCTATTTGTGACTGTAAGATCTCCGGTATCACAATAGGTGAAAAAGAACTATAGGTATGCAAATCCTTCTGAAAACATTAAGCCTAAAACTACTGGGCTACAGCAATGAATGATTCATCACAGATCACCACACTGTTAGGCAGCACTCCTGCTAAAACCTGCCTGCAGGTATCAGGGATAGGGATAAATCAAGGTTTTCTTCGATGGTTTCCACAGTCGAGAGCTTGTCACTGTGTGTACAGAGTGCTTTGCTGCGGGTATAGAGAGTCAAGCAGTGAGTTCATCAGAAATGATGTTTCCTCCTGAACGCTCCCGATAATTCAATCAAACCTCAGAACTGAATACATTCCTCAAACAATATTCTGGGCACAGTATCAGAACACAGAAGATTAGCACTGATCCTAGCAATACTTGACATCAAGTACAAAAAAGGACATGAGAATCCAGCTTGGTTGATTCCTACTACACACACCAGCCCCATTTCTGTAACTGGGCCTGATTTTGAACAAAGTCTCCTTGGGCAACTGTCTGTGTGGAGTTTGCACATTTTCCCCGTGTCTGCGTGGGCTTCCTCCCGTAGTCCAAAGATGTGAAGGCTAGGTGGATCGGCCATGCTAAATTGCCAGTGTCCAGGCATATGTAGATTAGGTGGGTTATAAGGGGATGGGTCTGGGTGGGATGACAGTCAGTGTGGACTTGTTGGGCCGAAGGGCCTGTTGCCACACTGTAGGGATTCTACGATCTATGAAAGGACAGAGTGAGAACTTGAACTCTGTATTTCCCAAAACTGGTGACTGCTTCTACCCTGGACTGCACTGCGACCTTGGACCATCCTATCCCCATCACCTGGTAATTTTATTTTGTGCTCAACGACCTATATGGATATCTGGTTAACTGACACCTCAGTTGTAAAAATTCCCCTCCTTGTTTTCAAATCCCACCAAGACCTCACCTAACCCCATCTCCAACATCTAGCTCTCAGCAGCTCCGTGCTCCTTGAATTCAGGAGGTTTGAGCGTCACTGACTTGAAATACTCCACTTGGGCTGTTTGGACCCCAAACTCTGGAATTCCCTCCCTTAATCTTTCTAGTTCTCTCAGCTCCTTTAACACATGCTTAAACCTGACTGAGCTGACGAGGCTGATTGTCTAAATGTGTTATTATGCAGCTATGAAGGTGCCACATAGATTCAACTTGTTGATCACATCAAATGCAGCAAACTTATGTAGAATTCAGTAAGGGTCAGGAATATAGCACAGGACACAGAATACCTCCAGAACAAGATATCGCAGGTGCTGAAGATCAGAAATAAAAACACAGATGGAGCACAGTCTAGCTGGTCTCTCTCCCAAATGAGACATATAGCAGACTCAAAATATTAACTCTGTTTATCTCTCTCCTGCCAGACCCTGCTGAGTTTTTCCAACAACTTCAGATTTTATTTCTTTACTTGAACAACACCTCAGCACAAGAGCTTGATCAGGCAGAATGCTCAGGGTATTGGGCAGCATTGTACAGTCCCACTGAGTACAATGCCACAGTAATAAAGGTCAGGCAGAGAATGGAAGCATCTTGTGCTCCATACTGGAAACAGTCACTTTCTGACAGCTTACATTTCTAGAACATCTGGAAATACAAGCCACAATGACACGATGCAGGATCCAGCCGAGTTGTCAAACCCAGATACCCAACTGGATCGAGGGAAGGGAGGGGAGTGCACAGAAAGGGGTCTCACCTGGATTCCAGTGCTGGCAAACAATGACTGTGAAATAAATTCAGCCTACAACTTGGCTTCAAGATTAAATTTAATTCAGCTTGGAAGGTAAACGGTAACATTTCAGGGTGAGTTTGTTCCAAATACAAGTGTCTGTTTTCAGCTCAGGACCTGGCCAACTGTGTATGAGCAGCCATTTCTCTCTGTGGTGGGTCAGAGTTCATGGCCAGGGCTTTGAGAGGTCAAGATTCACTGTCCGAGGTGGAGCTCTCCCGACTAATTTCAATCTGCAGTGAGGGGAGGTTGTCTAATCGACTCTTCTTGTGTGATCGCTCCTTTTCTCTGATCAGAGCACCCCATGCACGTTGGAGCTCAGTGTCATCATCCTCATCCTTTTCTTCTTTCACCACCACTTCTTCCTCCTCTTTCTCTGCGGCTGGCTCTTTCTCTGCCTCTTTCTCCACGATCTTCTCACTCTTCCCTGGGGGTTTGCCAAGGCGGTTCCATAAGCTCCCTGTTAGGAAGAAGACGCCAGAATTAAAATCAGCTCTGTGCTTTCTGATATGTGTGCTTTAAAAAAAAGTTTTGACAGTTTTGAGATTGCGGCAGCAAAAATGACCAACGTTCCTAGCCTCTCAGCTCTGAGAGTTTGTTCCAATGTTTATATTTCTAGAGCGCCTTTCAGAAACCAGCCCCTGAACCAGTATTCCAGTGCTTTTTTTTTTAAATGCAGTCAAGGTATTGATACAGCTGACAGGCGGCCAATTTGTACACAGCAAGATCCCAGAATACAGCTGTGTAATGACCAGATTATGGTTTCTTAAAACTGTATTTTCTGAGTGGTAACTATTGACTAAAACATAACAAAAGCAGCATTAAAAACTCATTAGCACTTCTGAAAAGTCATGGATTATTTTAAAGTACTCATTCGGACATGAGCATCACTGACAAGGTCACCATTATTGGTCAAGAGAAGTTTACAGCACAGGTCCATAATGTCTGTACTGGTCAACAGTGATCTGACACCAATCCCACTTCCCACCTTCTGGCCCATGGAGACTCTGGCAAACCAAGTGACAATCGCAGGTAGGGAGGGATTGTGTTGTGAGCAAAGGCTAAACAGGTTGGGACTCTACTCCCTGGAGTTTAGAAGAATAAGATGATCTCACTGAAACATATTGGATTTTTAAGAGGCTTGACAGGATGTTTCTCTTCATGGGAGAGTCTACGACCAGAGGGCATATCTCAGAATAATCTAAGACTGAGGTGAGGAGGACTTTATTTCGCTCAGAGGGTTCGAGTGTCTTTGGAACATCTTGCCACAGAGAGCTGTGGGGACAGAGTCCTTGTGTATATTTGAGGCTGAGATCGATAGATTCTTGATCAGTTGGTGAATTGAGGGTCACGGGGAAAGGGCAGAATAGTGGATGTGAGGAATGCCGGGTCAGCCATGATCCACTAAACGGCGAAGTAGGCGTGAGGGACAGAATGGCCCAATGCTGTTTTATTTCTTATGGTTTGAACTAAATCCTGCTCAAATAGGAGTTTTTGACTCGACTCCCCTTTCAGGCAGAGAGGTCCAGGCTCCCACCACCCTTTGGGTGAAAACATTCCCTGTCAATTCTCCTCTTAGTCTTCTACCTCTGACCTTCGAACTATGCCCCTTGGTTATTCACACCTCCGCTAATGGGAGAAAAAGCCTTCCTGCTGACCTTTTCGATGCCCTTTGTAAAGTTATGCATCTGTGTCAGGTCCTCTCTCAACCTTCGCTGCTCCAATAATAACAAGCCCAGCCTCTCCAACCTCTCTTCCTAGCTCAGAGCCTCCAGCCCAGGCAGTATCCTGGTGAATCTCCACTGCAACCACATCCTTCCTAAAATGCGGTGACCAGAACTGCACAAATAAAAACCGAAAGAACTGCGGATGCTGTAAATCAGGAACAAACACAAAGTTGCTGGAAAAGCTCAGCAGGTCTGACAGCATCTGTGGAGGAAAACGTTTCAGGTCCGGTGACCCTTCCTCAAAACTGCACACTGGACTTCAACCAGACTTTTTTTTATTATTCATTTGTTGGATGTGGGCATCGCAGGCTGGGCCCAGGATTTATTCCCCATCCCTAGTTGCCCCTAGAGAAGGTGGTGGTGAGCTGCCTTCTTGAACCACTGCAGTCCATGTGCTGTGGGCTGACCCACAATGCCCTTAGAGAGGGAATTCCAGGATTTTGACCCAGCGACAGTGAAGGAACGGCGATATATTTCCAAGTCAGGATGGTGAATGGAACTTGGAGAGAGGGTGTGGTGTTCCCATGTATCTGCTGCCCTTGTCCTTCTCGATGGAAGTGGTCATGGGTTTGGAAGGTGCTGCCTGAGGATCTTTGGTGAATTTCTGCAGTGCATCTTGTAGATAGTACACACTGCCGCTACTGGAGCTTCGGTGGTGAAGGGAGTGGGATGTTTGTGGGTGTGGTGCCAATCAAGCGGGCTGCTTTGTACTGGATGGTGTCAAGCTTCTTGAGTGTTGTTGGGGCTGCACCCATCCAGGCAAGTGGGGAGTATTCCATCACACTCCTGACTTGTGCCTTGTTGTTGGTAGGCAGGCTTTGAGTCGTCAGGAGGTGAGTTACTTGCTGCAGTATTCCCAGCTTCTGACCTGCTCTTGCAGCCCTGTGTTAATGTGGTGAGTCCAGTTGAGTTTCTGGTCAATGGTAACCCCCAGGATGTTGATAATGGGGGATTCAGTGATGGTAACACCATTGAATGTTGAGGGGTGGTGGTTAGATTGTCTCTTATTGGTGATGGTCATAGCCTGGCATTTGTGTGGCGCAAATGTTACTTGCCACTTGTCAGCCCAAACCTGGATATTGTCCAGATCTTCTTGCATTTGAACATGGACTGCTTCAGTATCTGAGAGGTCACGAATGGTGCTGAACATTGTGCGATCATCGGTGAACATCCCCACTTCTGACCTTATGGTGGAGGTAAAGTCATTGATGAAGCAGCTGAAGATGGTTGGGCTAGGACACTACCCTGAGGAACTCCTGCAGAGATGTCCTGGAGCTGAGATGATTGACCTCCCACAACCACGACCATCTTCCGAAGTGTCGGGTATGACTCCAACCACCGGACAGTATGCCCCCGATACCCACTGATTCCAGTTTTTCCAGGGCTCCCTGATGCCACACTTGGTCGAATGCAGCTTTGATATCAAGGGCTGTCACTCTCACCTCACCTCTGGAATTCAGCTCTTGTCTGTGTTTGAACCAAGGCTGTAATGAGATCAGGAGCTGAGTGGCCCTGGCGGAACCCAAACCGGGCGTCACTGAGCAGGTGCTGCTTGATAGCTCTGTTACTGACACCTTCCATCACTTTACTGATGATTGAGAGGAGACTGATGGGGCGGTAATTGGCCGGGTTGGATTTGTCCCGCTTTTTGTGTACAGGACATACTTGGGCAATTTTCCACATTGTTGGGTAGATACCAGTGTTGTAACTGTACTGGAACAGCTTGGCTAAGGGAGCGGCAAGTTCTGGAGCACAAGCCTTCAGTATTATTGCTCGAATGTTGTCAGGGCCCATAGCCTTTGCAGCACCCAGTGTCTCCAACAATTTCTTGATATCACGTGGAGTGAATCTAATTGGCTGAAGCCTGGTACCTGTGATGCTGGGGACTACAGGAGGAGGCCGAGATGGATCATCCACTTGGCACTTCTGGCTGAAGGTTGCTGTGAATCAGATCTTCAGCCTTATCTTTTGCACTGATGTGCTGGGTTCTTCCATCATTGAGGATGAGGATATTGAGGATGAGCCTCCTCCTCCAGTGAGTTGTTTAATTGTCCACCACCATTCACAACTGGATGTGGCAGGACTGCAGAGCTTAGATCTGATCCGTTGGTTTTGGGATTGTTTATCTCTGTCTTTTGCTGCTTTTGCTGTTTGGCGTGCAAGTATGGCTTCAGCAGATTGATACCTCATCTTCAGGTGTGCCTGGTGCTGCTCCTGGCATGCCCTCCTGCACTCTCCATTAAACCAGGATTGATCCCCTGTCCTGATGGTAATGGCTGAGTGGGGGATATGCCGGGCCATGAGGTTACAGATTGTGCTGGAGTACAGTTCTGCTGTTGTTGATGGCCCACAGCGCCTCATGGATGCCCAGTCTTGAGCTGCTAGGTCTGTGCAAAGTCTGTTCTATTCAGCACAGTGATAGTACCACACAGCACAGTAGAAGTTACTGTCAACGTGAAGGCGGGACTTTGTCTCCACAAGGCCTGTGCGATGGTCACTCTTACAGATACTGTCATGGACAGATGCAACCGCAGCTGGCAGATTGGTGAGGATGAGGTCAAGTATATTTTTCCCTCTTGTTGGTTCCCTCACCACCTGCTGCAGACCCAGTCTAGCAGCTCTGTCCTTTAGGACCCGACCAGCTCGATCAGTAGTACTGCTGCCCAGCCACTCTTAGTGGTGGACATTGAAATCCCCCTCCCAGAGTACATTTTGTGCCCTTGCCATCCTCAGTGCTTCTTCCAAGTGTTGTTCAAAATGGAGGAGTACTGATTCATCAGCTGAGGGAGGACAGTATGTGGTAATCAGCAGGAGGTTTCCTTGCCCATGTTTAGACTGAAGCCATGAAACTTCATGGGGTACAGAGTCAATGTTGAGGACGCTCAGAGCAACTCACTCCCGACTGCATATCACTCTGCTGGGTCTGTTCTGCCAGAGATACAGCATTTTATACAACTCTCGCATTATCTCCCTGTTCTTGTACTCTATGCCTTGGCTAATAAAGGTAAGTAGCCCCATATACCTTCTTAACCACCTTATCTACCTGTCCTGGTACCTTCCGGGATCTGTGGATCTACACACAGACCAAGGCCCCTGTGATCTTCAGCACTTCCCAGGGTTCTACCATTCCCTGTGTAATCCTGGTCTTGTTGGCCCTCCCCAACTGCACGACTCATACTTTTCCAGGTTGAGTTCCATTGACCAGCTGGGCAGAGCAGTGGCCATTCTGTTGATATCCCCCTGCAGTTTACGGCCAATTCTCTCACACATTGTTTCTTTGCAGATTCGTGGATCCCTGATGCCCAGGTGCGGTGGAAGTGCAACGTTTCTCAGCACATTGATCAAGCTACAGGTCAGCTACACAGCTTTGAGGAAACACTCCTCACTATTTACCACTCTACCAATTAGTGCCATGTGCAAACTTCTTGATTTTTGCCCCTGGCTTCCCCCAACAAAGCTGCCTGTCTGTAGCTTTTGTATTTCTCTATAATTGTCCATCTGTGTCACAGACTGGGCACTCTATTGAGAAGGGGAATGGAGGTCTACACAGGACAGAAAGGCTCTAAGACTTACCGCTCTTCTTGCTCTTGTCAGGTGTGTAGCTCCTGCTATCGTGCTTGGGGAAGCCCAGCCTGCTGTGAACATCTGTGTGCGGCTCCCTGCGGGTGACAGAGATGCTGCTAGGCTGTGGTGAGTGTGGCCTCTTCCCCAGTCGCTGCCTGACACCTGAAACCAATACAAGGAGGACACCATCAGACCCAGAACACCTTCAATAGACAAGACTGCAGTCAGACAGTGCAGGACACCATTCAGCCCAGCATGTCTGTGCAGTAATCCCACGTCTCTTTTTTTTACCCCCAGGAGCCCTGCTGAAAATTCCTTGTTGAGCTTTTAATTGTTTTGACCATTCCTGCTGAAACTGCTTCCCCTGCGCTTTAATGCTGGGCATTCCTGATCAAATCTCCCTGTTGTTAAGAACAGACTCTTCTCTATGCACCACTGGAAACAGTTTCTCCCAGTTACTGCTTTCAAAACCCTTCATGATCTACAACACCTCAAATAAATCTCCTCTCATCCCTTTTATGGAACAATCTGGCTTCTCCAGCCCCTCCACGTGAATAAGCTTAATAAAATGGTTTCATCTTCCCTGAAAAACAGGTGGTTTGTTGGACAGATCAGGTTCTACAATATCGTCTACATTCAAAAATCTAAAGAACACGGACAACATGAAAGACAACCAGAAGTTGCTGCTGCTGACTCAACAGGTTGTTAGAATTGTGCATATTCTCTGAGGATTTGGATGAGTACAGTGGGCTGCAGCGGTACAGAGGGTGCAGATTAATACCAGTGCCAGTGACTGAGCTGCTGCCACCTCCAGCCGGTTGCTGCCTCTCTGCGAGCTGCCGTTTCTCCTCCAGCAGCAATCGCACATCTGACACCTTCTCTGTTGACAGCCTGGCTCCAATGCGGTTCCTCAGATTGCTCGATACAATAGTCATGCTTGCCTCTGGCTTTATCGAATTCCTAGAGAGCACAGAGGAGGGTGTTAGTAGACACTCCATTGATGGGAACATTTCACACCAACAGTTGGTATTTTTTATTTTAATTCTTTCATGAAAGCCAGCATTTCCTGCCCACCCCTGGCTGCCACTAAACTGATGGCAGTGAAGGAGGAAACCACATTTCTAACAGTTATGTGTTGGCCAGATCGGGTAAGGGCGGCAGATTTCCTTCCCTAAACGACACTGATGAAGCAGATGGGTTTTTACAACTGATGATAGTTTCCAGGTCACTGTCACCAAAACTAGCTTTTAATTCATTCCACCAGTTGCCTTTGCTGGGATTTGAACCAGGCTCCCCAGGACATGAGATAAAAGGTA
This sequence comes from Ginglymostoma cirratum, assembly GCA_024137785.1. Taxonomy (NCBI): domain Eukaryota; kingdom Metazoa; phylum Chordata; class Chondrichthyes; order Orectolobiformes; family Ginglymostomatidae; genus Ginglymostoma; species Ginglymostoma cirratum. The sequence continues at coordinate 16,665,248 of JAHRHZ010000067.1, read as the reverse complement.
CTGCAGATGCTGGAGAATCCGAGATAACAAGCATGGGGCTGGATGAACACAGCAGGTCAAGCAGCATCATAGGAGCAGGAAAACTTGACGTTTCGGGCCTAAACCCTTCATCAGAAA
>JAHRHZ010000067.1:16637905-16664731 GCA_024137785.1 Ginglymostoma cirratum | reverse complement strand
TTTCGGGCCTAAACCCTTCATCAGAAAAGGTTTAGGCCCGAAACGTCAAGTTTTCCTGCTCCTATGATGCTGCTTGACCTGCTGTGTTCATCCAGCCCCATGCTTGTTATCCCCAGGACGTGAGCCTGGTTTCTGGATTACCATCAGTGACATTACCACAACGCCACCATCAATTTGCTTTAAAGCCCAAAATAATGTCAATCTGGAGAAACTGCATTTAGTTCTGGGCACCAGAGAACCTGGGACTGAAAGGTTTAAAGTCTGAGGGCTGAGTCAATAGATCAGATTTGCAATCCCTTGAGTTTCAGACTGTAAGGAGTTAATGGACATTTCTGCTTCAGGTTCTGAAGAAAAATCACACTGGACTCAAAATGTTAACTCACTTTCTCTCTCCATACATGCTGAATTCACACGACACCAGCTTATAGCCCAACAGGCTTATTTGAAATCACAAGCTGAGTTTCTGGTCAATGATAACTCCCAGGATGTTGCTAATGGGGGGATTCAGGGATTCAGGGATGTTAACACCGTTGCATGCCAAGGGGCAGTAGTTAAATTATCTCATCGGTTATGATCATAGCCTGGCATTTGTGTGGCGCGAATGTCAGCCCAAGCCTGGACATTGTCCAGATCTTGTTGCATTTGAACACAGACTGCTTCAGTATCTGAGTCGTCGCAAGTGGTGCTGAACAAATGTGTAATCATCGGCGAACATCCCCACTCCTGATCCTATCAGCCAATGGATAGTTCATCTCACCTGACAAAGGAGCAGCATTCCAAAAGTTTGTGATTTCAAATAAGCCTGTTGTTGTGTGACTTCTGACATTGTACACCCTAGTACAACACAGCACCTCCACTCCATAGATGCTGTCAGACCTGCCACGTTTCCACACCATTTTCTGTTCTTATTTCAGATTTCCACAGCATTTGGCTTTTATTTTACTATTTGATGCCCACATCCCACAAACAAATAAATTTTTAAAAAATTAGTTTCTAACACCTCTCCTTGCTTCCTGTGCCAAAATACTAACTGCCTGTTGATGAGCAGCCAGCAGTCAGCGCTGGACAGAGTGCCCAGCAGATAAGGCCCCTCCCGGCTGGTCCACAGCCGGGGGCTCCTCACTGTCGTGACATTTTGGTAAAATACTCCAGCAACCAGCACGGGGCTCTCACCTCGGGAGGGGGGAATCAAACTGGAGGAATGTTTGGGTAACACTCACCGAATAGTCTTCAGCCGAGCCTCTACTTCATCTGCATACATTGTCATCTTGAGACTCTTCTTGGGTGACGGCATTGAGATCATCTTCAGCTCCAGATCATAGTCCATCTCATCAGAATCCGAGCCCCGGGGACTGAATTGTCCACCAGTGTGGCTCTCGTTGCGATATTCCACCACCACACGGTCATCTGCCTCCATCTCCTGCTCCGTATCATCCTCCTCTTCATCCTCCTCCTGAATCGGTTCCTCAGGAACATTCCCCAGACCTGATAACAACAAACCCATCAATCTACCTTCGACCTAACTGTAAAACCTCCAACAAGGGAGCCCCGATAGGAAACGTGACTCGCTACTGTTCACTCACCAGCCAGCATCCACCTACCCCCCCTAATCTTCCCATAGAGAGGCAACAGCTGTCCTTGTCCCTCCTTCCTCCCAACCCTCCAGGAACCCATGTGCTCACTGTTACACCACCCTCTTCAATTTCGGATCGAATGTTCACAGCTCACCAGGTGGCTTCGCCCCACACTGCGAGCCCAAATGTGGATCGAGTTGATCACTTTGGAGAAAACCTCCAGTCAGTTGCTAATCTGACCCTGCGCATCCTCAGACCTGTCATTTTCATACTTTACCACCCACCGGCGTCCCCCAACCCTCCCCTGCCACATCCTAGCATCACCCCACCCCATCTTCTTCCACCCCTCCTCAAGCCATTCCCAGCGTCCCCCCCCCACCCCCTCCTGGCGGCGGTCGCGCCACCCAACACCGGCATCCCCCAGCCCCCACGTGCCGCCCCCCCACCATCTCCAACTGCCTTGCACTATCATTTCCAGTTGTTTGCATTCACTCCTCTCTACGCTGTCTTCTGCTTCCCTTCCCCTGATCATGAGGGCCATCCAGTTGTAATAAAGGCCAAAGACTGTCTCCCCACAGACACCCTCACCCATCCTGGCCACAGGCCTCTATCTGTGCCCTCTCGAAAGTTGACTGACCAGAGTGATGGTGTTTATAACGTGATGTCAGTCCCACATCATCAGGCAGGAAGGATTTCCTCTTCAAAATGTCTCTCTGAATCCGCCGGGCATGATACCGTCGCTTCCTGGAGGCAGGTAGTGTAACAAACGTTAAATCAGAAACAAAGCAGGTCCTCATTCAACTACCAAGAGAAGAGGGGGCACAGAACCAGAGGGAGTACAGGAGATAATCATGGAGTTGCACAGCTCTCCCTGGGCAGCAGCACCCTGCAATTTCACAGTCAGAGGCGCTGCCCAGCCTTAGGTGGTGCCAACCTGCTCTTCGAAATGGACTAGCAAGATGCTCGGAGCCATCAGAAGCACAACAAATGACCAAGATAAGACAGACAAGCACAGGCTCAAGGCCTAGTGAACTCAGTGGGATTGGTGATCTGAACTGTATATGTTTTAACACGAGGAGTATGACAGGTAGGGGAGATGAACTTGGAGCTTGGAATTATACGTATAACTACCATGTTGTAGCTGTTACAGAGACTTGGTTGAGACAAGGACAAGACTGGCAGCTTAATGTTTCTGGATTCAGATGTTTCAGGCGAGATAGGGGTGTAAAAGAGGTGGGAGGGGGTTGTGTAACTGATAAGGGAGAATATCACAGCTGTACTGAGGGGGGACATCTTGCGCTCATCCAGCGAGGCATTATGGGTAGAGCTCAGGAACAGGAAGGTACAATTACTTCAATGAGATTGTACTACAGGCCGCCCAATAGCCAGTGGGAGATACAGGAACAGATATGTGGATAGAATATGGAAAAATGTAAGAACAACAGGATTGTTGTGCTGAGTGATTTTAACTTCTATCGATTGGAACTTGCTTAGTGCCAGGGGTTTGGATGGGGGTGAATTTGTTAGGTCTGTGCAAGAGGGTATTTTGAAACAATATTTAAGTGGTGCAACCGGGAAAGGGGCCATACTAGACCCTGGTATTTGGGAAACAGCCTGGCCAGGTAATCAAAGTTTCAGTGGGGGGGCATTTCAGGAGCAGTGACCATAATTCTCCAAGTTTTAAGTTACTTCTGGATAAGGATAGTCATAGTCCTTAAGTGAAAGTATTGGAGGGAGATTAACTACCACAACTTCAGGCAGAAACTGTGGAATGTAGATTGGAGGCAGCTGTTTGAGCGTATATCCACATCTGGCATGTGGGGAATCTTAGAAAGGCCAGTTGTTTGGATTCAGGAGCATCATGTTCCTGTGAAAATGTAGGATAAGGATGGCAAGATTCAGGAACCTTGGACGACAAGAGAAATTGAGAGTTTAGTCAGAAAGAAAGAGGAGACACTCACAAGGTTTAGGAAACTTTAGACAGACAAAGCCCTTAAAGAATACAAAGGCAGCAGGGAAGAACTCAAACAAGGAATTATAAGGGCTAAAAGGGGCCCTGAAATGAATTTGGCAAACAAGATTATGGAAAATCGCACAGTGTTTTATACATATGGAGCAAGAGGGTAGCTAGGGAAAGGGCAGGTCCACTCAAGGACAGAGGGATTTATGCATGGAGCAGGAGGAAATGGGCAACGTCCTTAACGAATACTTTGGCCTGGTATTCACAAAGGAGAAGGACATGGTGGATGGCGAGACTCAGGAGGGGTATGTTAATATTCTAGGTCAAGGCAATATACAAGAGGAGGATTTTTTGGGTATTTTGATAAGTGTTAAGATAGACAAGTCCCCAGGACCTGATGGGATCGATCCCAGAATGCTGAGGGAGGCAGGTGAGGCTACGTCTTACACGAAATCCTTGTGACTGGAAAACAGCCAACATTGTTCCTTTGCTCAAGAAGGGCAACAGGGATAATCCAGGAAATCCAGGATCTTGTGTCTTGTGTCAGTGGTAGGGAAATTATTGGAGAAGATTCTTAGGGACAGGATTTACTCACGTTTGGAAAAATATGGACATATTAGCTATAGGCAACATGGTTTTAGTGCTGGGAAGTGACTCTCAAACTCGATCGAGATTTTTGAGGAAGTGACATAGATGATTGATGAGGGCAGAGCGGTGAATGTAAGGCCTGTGGCAAGGTCCCTGATGGCAGGCTTATACAGAAGTGAAGTCACATGGGATCTGCAGTGAGCTGGTAAGATGGACACAGAACTGGAGTAGTCATAGGTATGACGTGGAGGTGCCAGTGTTGGACTGGGGTGGATAAAGTCAGAAGTCACATGACACCAGATCATAGTCCAACAGGTTTATTTGAAATCACAAGCTTTTGGAGCGCTGCTCTTCCATCAGGTAAAGTTACCTGGTGAAGGAGCAGTGCTTCGAAAGCTTGTGACTTTAAATAAACCTGTCAGACTATAAACTGGTGTCATGTGATTTCTGACTCAGCCAGAGAAGAGCAGTGAAAGGGTGTTTTTCTGACCGGAAATCTGTGACCGGTGGTATTCTTCAGAGATTTAGAGGAGAATGTAGGTGGCCTGAGTAGTAAATTTGCAGACTACACAAAGATTGCAGGAGCTGCAGACAGTGAGGAGGATTACCAAAGGATACAGAGAGCAAGATACTGACAGGCTGGAGAAATGGCAGATGGAGTTTAATCCAGACAAATGTGGGCTGATGCATTTTGGAAGATGTAATGCAGGAGGGAAATATACAGTAAATGGCAGAACCCTTGGTACCATCAACATACAGAGGGATCTAAGCACATAGGTCCATAGTTCCCTGAAAGTGGCAACACAAGAGGCTAAGGTGATCAAGAAGGCAAACGACAAGTTTGCCTTCATTGCTCAGGGCACAGAGTATAAAAACTGGCAAAGTCCTGTTGCAAACTTTAGTTAGGCCACATTTGGAATATTGTGTACAGCTTTAGCTGCTAGGATGCGGAGGCTTTGCAGAGGGTACAGAAACGGTTTAACAGCATGTTGCCTGGTTTGGAGGGTATTAGCTATGAGGAGAGGTTGGACAAACGTGGTTTGTTTTCACTGAACAACGAAGGATGAGGGGTGACCAGATATAAGTTTACAAAATTATGCGGGGCATGGATAGAATGGATAGTCAGAGTCTTTATCCCAGGGTAGAAATGTCAATTACTGGTTGATATAGGGTGAAAGTTTAACAGAAGTGTGGGAGGTAAATTTTTTTTAATACAGCGGGTGGTAAGTGCCTGGAATGTGCTGCCAGAGGAGACGGTGGAGGCAGATACAACAGCAATATTTAAGAGGCATCTTGACAGAGACATGATTAGGTAGGGAATTGAGGGATACAGATCGCATAGAGGCAAAAGGGTTTTAGTTTAGAAAGGTACATGTCAGCACAATTTTGGTGGGCTGAATTGCCTGTTCCTATGCTGTATTATTCTTTGTGGGACCCTGCACTCTCCACCCAACCACCCAGCAGCAGTGACCGTTCCCCACCAGGCCACCTCCTTACTCACCAGGAATTCGATAGGATCCCCTTCATCCCACCATAATTTGGATTTCCATATTTCATGTAATACTGACTCCGTCTTGCTGCTCCCAATTCCTTCCGATCATCTGCAAATCAGTGCAGCTGTCACTAACAGCCTGGCAGCCCAGGAAAAGGTTCCAACAACTCGACAACTTCCAGAATACTGGAAAGCCCAACCTCGTCCCAAATACCCACAAAGCCAAAGACACAAAGGTACCAGGGTTCAATCCTGACACATCATGCTTCTTGGGTTAGTCATGGGGAATGAATCATTGATTATGGGGACATCGGAAGACTGGAGTGAGACAGACAGAGGAAGTGAACCGGACCCCACTCACCTTTTGTGGCAAATCGGAGTTGCAGTTTGTTTCCCTGGGGGGCCCTTATTGCCTGCCGCAAATCATTTCGAAGGATCGAAGCTTGTTCAGCCTGTGACAGAGTGTCCAACTAGCCATGAAAACAAGAGAAATAACTTAAATGGTTCAGTTATTGTTGTTCAGTGCTTGCACAGACTGTGTGTCAAAATAAAATGACCCAAAAGCCTCAAGCTCAGTTGGCGCTGAGCTTGAAACAAGAAACACACAGTAGCATTCAGCACATCAGCTTCTGGCTGTTGTCAATGACAACCAGAGATCTGGGCAATGTATTTTCATTCACTTGTGGGATGAGGGTATCACTGGCTGGGTCCAGCATTTATTGTCCGTCCCTAGTTGTCCCTTGAGAAGGTGGGGGTGAGCTGCCTTCTTGAACCACTGCAGTCCATGTGCTGTGGGTTGACCCACAATGCCCTTAGGGAGGGAATATCAACTTCACAAATGCCAACTCAGGAGCTGGACTGCACAAAGGGTGCGGGGAAATGGCCATCAATGCTGAGATGGTTTAGACTGGAGGGGGACTGTTAGAAAAAGCAAACGGCCGATTTGTTGCCTGGAAGTGTATTTGACAAACTCTGGAGAATAATGGGACACAGTGTACTTTGGGGAGTGAAAGAAATTCTATGAAGAGAAATAGGACCTAAATAAGACCACTCAGCCCCTCCAGTCTGCTCTGCCTCAAGCTTCACTCCTCTTTCCTGCTCTAACCGAATTCTTTGGTTCCCTATGTGCCAAAAATAAACTCTTTCTGACCTGAAAAAATGCAACAATTGGTGACATACCTCACTGTCCGTCATGGTGGCCTTGCACTCCACCTCCTCAGAGTCTCTAGGCTCCTTCTCCAACTCGCCCTCTTCTTCCTCCTCTTCATTGTCAGCCCTCTCAGCCGTCTCCTGCTCACTGGAGCTATCTGCATCAAAACAGGGAGAAATTATTCAGCAGAGAAACATGAACCCTGCAAAGAATTGACTGACAGCAATCATGAATGTTGTTAATATGACAGTAGAGTTATAGAGTCATACAGCATGGAAACAAGCCCTTCACTCCAACCAGTCCACACCGAACATGTTCCCAAACTAAACTAGTCCCACCTGCCTGCGCTTGGCCCATATCCCATCAAACCTTTCCTATTCATGTCTTTTAAATGCTGTAACTGTGTCCAAATCCTCCACTTCTTCTGCAGTTTATTCGACACATGAACCACACTCTGTGTAAAAAAAGTTGTCCCTCGTGTCCTTTTTAAATCTTTCTCCTCTCACCTTGAAAATATGTTCCTTAGTTTTGAACAACCCCACCCTAGGGAAAAGACATCTGCCATTCGCCCTGTCTATACCCCTCATGATTTTATAATTTTTAAAATTGTCACTAATCTCATCCCTCAACCTCCTACACGCCAGTGAAAAAGTCCCAGTCTTTCCTGTCTATTTTTTATATCTCAAATCCTCCATTCCTGGTTATATCCTGGTAAATCTTTTCTGAACTCTCTCCAGTTTAATGATATCCTTCATCTAGCAGGGTAACTATAACTGTACACTGTATTCCAGAAGAGGCTTCACCAATGTCCTGTACAACCTCAACATGATGTCCCAACTCCTATACTCAAAGGGCTGAGCAATGAAGGCAAGCATGCTAAATGTCTTCTTTACCAACCTGTCTACCTGTGAGGCAAATTTCAAAGAATTATGTACCTGAACCCCTAGGTCTCTCTGTTCTACAATGCTACCCAAGGCCCTTCCATTAATTGTATAAATCCTGCCTTTGTTTGTTAGCAGAATGCAATACCTTGCATTTATCAAAATCAAACTCCATCTGCCACTCCTCAGCCCACTGACCCAAATGGTCAAGGTCTCTTTGCAATCTTAGACAACCTTCTTCACTGTCCACAATACTACCAATTTTAGGGTCATCCACAAACTTACTAACCACGCCTCCTATATGCTCACCCAAATCGTTTGTATAAATGACAAACAAAAACAGACCCAGCACCGATCCATGGCACACTGCTGGCCTCCAGTCCAAGGAACAACCCTCCATCACCACAATCCTCTGTCTCCTGCCATAAAGCCAATTATTCGTCTAATTAGTCTACCATATGCACCTTGTCATAGGCTTTACTAAAGTCCAAGTAAACAACGTCTACCGTTCTGCCCTTATCAAAAAACTCAATCAAGTTTATGAGACACGGCTTCCCTCACACAGCAGGTACAAGCCGAGTTAGATCTAACTGAGGTTTGGGCAGCTGGCAAATTAAACCTGGTTTGCTCTATTGATTGGCAACAAGCCAAGTGGATTAAAACAAGGAAATTCAACTTACAATGGAATAAATTCAAGCTGTGTGGCATTGGATGATGTCATCACTGAAGGAAGACAAGGACCTAAGAGTGTAACATCAGAAGTGCATCACATAACAAAAGCACTGACTTACAAATCATACCAGTCTGGAGCATTAAACATACCCGTGGAGCCACTGAAAGCTGGTCTCAACGCAAAGGTGAAAGGTGCTCTGTGTGGGGCACACAGTACCTGGCTATAACTGAGCCACACTGATCAAAATGTTGTGTCCTACTTCCTGCTGTTTGCTGAGTTTGTTTATTACAGCTGAGGCTGTGTTGCAGGTTAGGCTACTGACTTCAGCATCCCCAGGAACAGTCCTGGAGATGAGGTGGGGGGTGACAAATAATTGACCACGGTTTTGCCGTTTTGATTCCTTGCCCAAGCCCAGCTGGAAAGGGTGAAGAGGGTTCAGAAACGGATTGGGCTGTGGTGCCTTTCAGTATGTTATTCTGCTAACAGTTACTTTTTAGAAAGGACAACTTAGCACAAAGTTTACTCAGAGCCACAGATTCTTGCGGCATGAGAGGAGGCCATTCAGCCCATTGTGCCTGTGAAAGACATTTCCAATTAGCTTGATCTCACTGCCCTTTTCCCATAGCCCACTAATGCTTTCTATTCTAAATGAACAAGGAGGTATATTTCTGGATGGAAAGATCATATTACCGAAAAAAACTGAAGGAGCTGGGGTTCTTTATTCTAGACAACAGTAAGTGACTTTAAAATGTTTGTAGGGACTTGACATTGTAGCCAGCAAGAAAAGTCCATGAGGATGCTCTGGCACTGAGCTGACTGCCTGTTACCACGCTGTAAATACAATACATTGCATGACTAGCTATGACATACATCAGAATGCTTACAGCAAACGATCCAGATTCAAGGCACCAAAATATGATCTAACAGTGAGTGTGGTCTGGGCCACAGGGAAATTCTCACTGCGCTAGCCTGTTCTCAGGTCCCTTCATAACTACCTCTATAATGTGTGTACATTTTTCTTAAATAAGGAGACCAAAACTCTGCACAGTATCCAGAAGTGATTGTGTTAATACCCTGTACAAATGCAACAAAACAGCCTGACTTTTATATTCCATTCCCCTTGCAATTAACAATAACATTTCATTTGCCTTCCTAATCTGTTTCTGCAGACTAACCTTTTGTGATTAATCCAACAGGACACCCAGATCCCTTAGAGTTCTACTATCTCTCTCTCTAGTTAAATAACTTTTCTATTCTTCCTGACAAAATGGACAAATTCACATTTGTCATGGATACGGGAATGTTACTTAAAGGGATGATGATGGAAAGGCAACAGCAGACATTGAAAGAACACATTAGTGACCTCAACATTTGTTCACTCCTGTTGGGTGCAAAAGTAAAATGGGGAAGGTGACCAAACCATGGCTTCCAAGGGAAATTAGACACAGTATTAGATCCGAGGAAGAGGCATACAAACTGGCCGGAAAAAAACAACAGACTTGAGGATTGGGAACAGAATTCAGCGAGAGAGAACAAAGGGATTGATTGTGAAAGGGAAAATAGAATACAAGAGTAAGCTTGTGGGGAACGTAAAAAATCTGACTGTAAAAGTTTCTATTGGTATGTGAAGACAAAGAGATTGGCGAAGACAAATGTAGGTCCCTTACAGTCAGAAACAGGGGAATTTATAATGGGAAATAAAGAAATGGCTGACCAACTAAATACATACTTTCATTCTGTCTTCACAAAGAAGGACATATATGAAACGTTGGGGAACACAGGGTTTAGAGAGAGGGAGGAAGTGAAGGAAATTGATATTAGTGTGGAAATGGTGCTAGGGACGTAGATGGGATTGAAGGCAGATAAATCGCAGGCCCTGACAATCTACATCCCAGGGTAGCTAAGGTAGTGGCCCTAGAAATAGTTGATGCATTGGTGATCAACTTCCAGATTCTCCAGACCCTTGTGCAATTCCTACAGATTGGAGGAAAGTAAATGTAACCCCTCTATTTAAAAAGTACATCAGAGACACCAGTCACTTGAAGATAAGCTGCAGGTGCAGGATGCAATGAAGAAGGTAAATGGTATGCTGGCCTTCATAATGAGTACAGCATCAGGGACGTCGTGCTGAAATTATACAGGGCCTTAGTGAGGCCAAACCTGGAATAGTGTGTGCAGTTTTGGTTTCCTCATCTGAGGAAGGATATCCTTGCTAGAGAGGGAGCGCAGCAAAGGTTTCCTAGGCTGCGGAATTCACTATCACAGAAAACTGACGAGACCAAAACATTGTATCATTCTGAGGAGGAGTTGGATAAAACACTTGGAGCTAAAGAAATCAAAGACCGTGAGGGAAAAGCAGGAACATGCTTTTGAGTTGGATGATCAGTCATGATCATACTGAATGGTGCAGCAGGCTCCAAGGGCTGAACGGCCTACTCCTGCTCCTATTTTCTATGTTTCTATGAGCAAAAATAAATTAGTTAAATATACCTGCCCTTGTACACAACCATATCGACTCTGCTTAACTGCACTAAGATTTTCTAAGTGCCCTATTATCATCTCATTAATAATAGATCTGAGCATTTTCCCTCCAACAGACGCTAACTGACCTGCAGCTTTCTGCTTTCCACCTTCCTTCTTCCTTGAACAGAGAAGTCACATTCACTTTTTCCAATCTAATGGGACCTTTCCAGAGTCTCCGGAAGTTCACAAAATTTAAACCAACATATCTGTAGTCTCAGCAGCCATTTACACCAGAGGGTGATTTTGTCAGGGCCAAAGGACTGGTCAGATTTCAGTTTGAATAAGCTACAAAATATTTAAGGGCTAGATAGGGCAGGTGCAGGTAACACGTTTCCCCTGGTTGTGAAGTCTAGAACTGGTGGCACCATGCAAAAATAAGAACGATACTGTGGTTGGTTGGCTCGCTCGCTGAGCTGGTTTGTTGTTCCGCAGACGTTCCATTACCCTGCTGGGTAACATCATCAGTGCAGCCTTCGATGAAGCGTCAGTGTGTTTTCCCGCCTGGTATTTAAACTCTGGGATCCAATGAGCTGGATTACCTCACTTCCGGTTTTCCTTCGTAGCGGAGTGTATATGGGGTCGAGTTCTATGTGTTTGTTGATGGCTTTCTTTGTGGAGTACCAGGCTTCTAGGAATTCCCGTGCCTGTCTCTGCTTTGCTTGTCCCAGGATCTTGGTGTTCGACTGGGACAACCCCAGGATTTAAAAATCAGGTGGGAAAACACACTGACGCTTCATTGGAGGCTGCACTGATGATGTTACCCAGCAGGGTAATGGAACGTCTGCGGAACAACAAACTAGCGCGGCGAGCCAACCAACCTCAACATCCACAACCCGAGCTACAGATCTACTCTAAAACCTAAGAGAGATATAGTTTAAGGTTAAAGTGAGAAGATTTTTATTTTGCTCAGAGGGTCGTGTACCTTTGCAACTCTCAATCTGAGCAAGCTGTGAATGCTCAAACTTTGAGAGTGGGTAATGCGTGATGAATGCTTGAATATCAATGGTGTAAAGCATTACGAGAACAGTGTGAGTAAAAAGTACCGAACTGTTTGATCAGACATGATTGTATTAAATGGGAGAGCAGGCTCCAAGTGCCAAATGGCCTCCTTCTGTTACTATACTGCCTTTCACCTCTGGGTTCGTAATGATTTCTGTTATTATTTATATTGTCTGCAGTTAAAATAGGTGCAAAATCCCTGTTCAGTTCATCTGCCATTTCCTTATTTTTCATCCTTAATTCCCCAGACTCATTCTGTACAGACCAATGCTCACTTTACACATTCTTCCCTTTTAAATACTTGTAGAAACTCCCACTATCTGTTTTGATATTTCTAACTAGCTTTCTCTCATACTCTCACTCCCTTCCTTATCAATATTTCAGTCTTTCATTGTGGTTCTTACATATTCTGTCCAAACAGATGACCAGTCACTCATCTTAGTGGATTTGTGTGTTTGCTTTCAGTTTGATGTTATATTTAACTTCCTGACTTAGACACAGATGGGCAAAAGTCCTTCCCTTAGAATCTTTCTTTCTCACTGTAATGTACTTTTCTGGAGTGTTCTAAAATACCTCCAATTCTAATGGCCTGTTCTATAACCAGACCTTGCAGTGCACCTCAGCCAGGTGTTTTCATGTCCTCACAACTGCCCTTATTTAAGCTTAAACCACTAATGTCTGAGCCACCCTTCTGCCTCTGAAACTAAATTTGAAATTCAATCACATTATGGTCATTACTGCCGGGGGTTGGGGGGTGCTTTTAAATCACGGGGTCATTAATGTACCTTGTCCCATTGCACATTACTGGGTCCAGTCCTTGCTCTGGTTGACTATAGTACATGCTGTTCTAGGAACACAGGAACAGGAGTAGGCCATTCAATCCCTCAACCTGTTGCACCATGCCATGCGATCAGGGCTGATTTGTGGCCAACCTTAGATAAATTTTTGTCAATCAATCTCAGATTTAAAACTAAAAAACTGTTCCAAAATCATTCCGTGAAGCCATCATCCAGGTCACTCTTACCAATCGGAATCATCTACCTGTGGGTAGAGTAAAATCATTCATGAATTAATTGGCAGGCATTACCTTGCTTTATAGAGTTGAGTTTGCCTCTGACTGCAGCCTGAGAGTGGGCACTGGTATTTGCATCTAAACCAACACTCAGATTTATCATGGCGCGTGCAGCTGTGACGTCATCCAGCCATACTACGTTACCTATGAAACATTCAAGCAACAATACTTTCAGAAATGAGACCAAAATAGCATAAGGGAGCCACTTCGGTCTACTTGTACACTGGGGCTCCATCTCCCAATACAACAGCTCAATCATCATCACACGACTGGCATTAATTAGGACACACCAATGCACCAAAAACGTATTTCAGAAGTGCAGAGCAATGTGGCATTATGATGTAGGAAATGTAGTAGACAAATATACACAAACAGCAATGTTGATGGACCCGGGACACTGGGAGGACCAACCTGCTCTTCTTCAAAATAGTGACCATGGGATCTTCTGCGACCACGTATGGGTGGACAGAGCCCTTAGTTCATCATCTCATCAAAAACACATCAACGAAAGCGCGGCGCTCCCTCAGCGCTGACCCTCCGACAGCGCGGCGCTCCCTCAGCGCTGACCCTCCGACAGCGCGGCGCTCCCTCAGCGCTGACCCTCCGACAGCGCGGCGCTCCCTCAGAATTGCAGCGGTAATGTCAATCTGCATTACAGGGCAGAAAGGGATGTGAAAATGTGAAAGCTTCAGAACCACAGTGCATGCAGTGGGGCTTCTGCAGTTTAGTGGCTCTGTTTTGAACCTGATGCATTCTGTCAGTGAAGCACAGACGCAGCCTCATATAATTACAGGCACCTGAGGCAGAAGCCTTGTGTTTTGGGGAAAAGTGGTGACATAGGAACGGAAAACTAAAATAAGATTACATCCAGGGGCATGTTACACAGGACGTGTGCATATCACACCCAAGTTTCCCAAGACAAACCAAAAGCTGCCACAGTTCACTTACAGGAGGAATCATCAATCCATTCAATGCTGGATGGAGGATATTCCTTAAAATAGGCAAAGATCTCTTCAGTGCTCATCTCATCAACCCCAGTCACATGAAGGGCCTCCAGGCGAACCTTGGGAATGGCTACAAAACACAATGCAGCAAAAGACAAGACAATTTTCAACAACTGACTTGCTTTTATATAATTCCTTTAATATCACAGAACATCCCAAAGTGCAGCATAGCCACACTGAGGTTTGACATCAGCGGGGCTGTATGAATAAGGAACAGAAGCTGACCATTCAGCCCCTCAAGCCTGCTCTGCCATAAGATCTCAGCCGTGTACACTTTCTGGATTCCACACTGCCATTCATTCTCAATAACCTGTGACTCACGTCTAACAAGAATCTGTCTGTTTCCATCATGGAAACATTCAACCACCTGTCTCTTTTGAGGCAGAGTTCTAAAGTCATAAAACCCTCAGGGAAGGGAAAAAAAGACACCCCCTTCTCCAGCCTGAAAAGGTGACCACTAATTCTAAGTGTTCCTTAGATCTGGACTGACGCACAGGAGTAAAGATTCTCATATCTATCTTGTCAATACCATTCAACAATGGGACTTGGAAATCTGAAATTTGGAAGAACGTGGAGAGCTCAGAGGGTTCCAAGAGATGCTCAGAATCACAGCGATAGAAAGGGACAAGGCCATGGAGGGATACAAATGGCATACTTGGGACAAAATGAATTTCACAAAGACCAAGGTCAGCATAGTGGAAGTGATGGGAAAACATAAGCACTGCAAACAAATAGCCAGAGGACCTCCTGTAAATGATAGAGCAATTAATCTCTGAATGACCTCAGCCACAGTTTAAAGAAAGGATTAGACAATGTGAGACATCTGAAATGTGACAGATCTAAAGGAGTCATACAAAAAGTACACATGAATGTGAATTTTTATTCTTCTGATTTATACGCACAATTCAGTTAAACATTTATGTTACATATAAATACCCTTTACTTCTGTATAATTCTTATTCTACCTCATTTTCACATCTTAGGGAAACAAAACTGGAAGTACTTGGGCTAACAGTAATTATTGCCTTGAAAAGAAACACCTATTGCTGCAATGGATGTGGTCCTGAGCTGTAGTGGCAAGGGTGAACCATGGTATAAGTTCTGCAGGTTAACAAAACGGAAGTGAGAGCTGGGAGGGAAACCTGGGCTATGGCAGAACCGGAGAGGCTGTGATGGCTGTTTCTGGATCAGCAACTCTCAAACTGGGTGGAGTGCCTGCAACAGGGTTTACAAATTTCTAAGAAATTCCCGGACACATCATACTTGATAGTAGGAACTGCCGATGCTGGAGAATCTGAGGGATAACAAGGTGTAGAGCTGGAGGAACACAGCAGGCCAAGCAGCATCAGAGGAGCAGGAAATCTTGACGTCTGATGAAGGGTCTAGGCCCGAAACGTCACCTTTCCTGCTCCTCTGATGCTGCTTGGCCTGCTGTGTTCATCCAGCTCTGCACCTTGTTACATCATACTTGATGCTCATTTCCCTCTCAACCTTAATCTCACAGATATCAATTTCCATGTGCACATTTTCTAACTCCCAAAACATGGTTATCATAATTAGAACAGCTAGTCCGAGATTTTAAAATGTAAATAATTTGATCTTAATGTTGGGAAGAGAAACTAAATCAAATTAGGTGGAAGGAAGATGATTTTACTTTCCCATTGTTTTTCTTCCCTTCACATGATCATAGAATCATACAGTACAGAAGAGGCTCTTTATCTATCTGTTCTAACAGAAATACACTACTACTTACCACACATCTCATACTGCTGCACTACCCTGGATGTTAATGACACTTCAAGTGCTCATCCAAATACTTTTTAAAGATTGTGAGCTCTCCCACCTCAACTACCCTCCCAGGCAGAGCATTCAAGATTCCCAGCACCTTTTGGGTAAACAAGTTTTTCTTCAAGTCTCGTCTAAACTTCCTGCCTTTCAATTTAAAATTACACCGTGGCAAATTATTTCTGGTGTAATAAAACAAAGAGCTTTCATTTCAAAGTCTACCTGAAAATTTAACCCTATTTAACATCAGGTTTGCATTCAAATTATTTTTAAATATGAGCACATTGGAATTTTATTAGGAGGTACAACTTGACTTTTGAACGCAGAAATAAATTTGAATCTTTTTAACTGAAGCATGAACAAAATGTACAAATGTATAATAGGGATGTCATGCCTGAAGTGGATCAGTATCTCCCACACAATAAGCATCTCTTCACACAAAATAAAAACTTAATAGAAAGTTATGTTAAAATTGGACTTTTCTTCAAACGGTTTTGAAAACAATTCAAGCACATTTCACTAGAATCGGAACAGAATATATAACAGTACATTTGACTGCACATTACAGGTTCATACTAGGAGACAGAGGTCGTTGCCATGCTGGGACCAGCTGTCACAGGTGCAGACAAAAACATTACATTGAAGCTCATGTTCCTTCAGCAAAACCTAAATTTGATTTCTGAAAGACAGTGTGTAGGGAGAATTTAACATACAGTCATGTTATTGTAAAATATACACATAATTTATGTCCTTTAAAATTCCATTTTAGACATTAGAAATGACTGTTACTGTGAAATAGAAATGCATCCAATGTTCTTCTGAATTCACAAAGATTCTAAGTGGACAAAATAGGTTGGTGGTAATGTCACTAGACTAGCAATCCAAAGACATGCTCAGATTGCAAAATATGAATTCATTAATAAATCTGGAATTAAAAGCTAGTCAAATTTGAAAGTACTGGTCAACTGTGGTAAACTAGACGAATGTTTACAAATGTCCTTAACAGAAGGAAATCTGCCATCCTTACTTGGTCTGGCATACATGTGACTCAAGAGTCAGTTACATTGCTGTGGGTCTGCAGTGTCCTCTGAAATGGCCCAGGAAGCCACTCAGTTGTATCAAACTGCTTTGTAGTCAAAAGGAAGGAATGCAACTGGAAGGAAATCCTGGCGCTGGAAACAATGGCAAATTAGTCCTGTCAACCCTGCAAAGTCCTCCTTTAAACATCTGAGGTTTATGTCAAAATTGGGAGAGCTGTCTGATAAACTAGCCACAGCCTGACATCATGATGTCAACTGACATTAATACTAGACAAGTCAGATTCTGGAGTGAAGTCTTGCCTGCTAGCAACTAACAGGGCTAAGTGATCTCATATCCAACAAATCTGATTTGAGCTCTGTAGTCTTGCCATAGACAGCTGTGAATGGTAATGGACAATTAAACTAACAGGGGGCAGAGTGTCCACAAACATCCTCATCCACAAGGGCAGAACAGCCCAGAACATCATTGCAAAAGATAACGCTAAAGGTCCATTCATGATGTTTCAGATACTGAAGGGGTCTCTGTCCACATGTAGAAAGTCTCAGGCTTGGGCTGATAAATGGCAAGTAATATTGATACCACACAAGTGCCAGGCAATGACAACTGCCTATAAGAGAGAATCTAACCATTTTCCCATGACGCTTAATGGCACTGAATCCCCGACTGAGAACATCCTGGGGTTTATCATTGCGGTAATTCACCAAATCTCCTCCAATGGAAACTACAAAACCTGCGACCACCTCGAAGGACAAGGGCAGCAGATACATGGGAACACCACCCCCTGCAAGTTCCCCTCCAAGCCACTCACCATCCTGATTTGGAAATATATTGCCGTTCTTTCACTGTAGCTGGGTCAAAATTCTGAAATTCCCTCCCTAATGGCATTGTGGGTCAACCCACAGCACATGGACTGCAGCGGTTCAAGAAGGCAGCTCACCCCCACCTTCTCAAGCAGAGTGTGCGATAAATACTGCCCAATCAATGACACCCGCATGCCATGAACGAATAAAAAAAGTTGAGATTTTGTTGTCTTGTCCTTTGGCTATCTTTGCTTCCTCATCGATTTAAGCCTGTTGTTACTGTAAGTCCTTCATAGATCCTCTCTGGGCCTCCTCTAACCTTTTTATTTATACATTTCCAATCTCCAGCTGTAATTTGCTGAAGTTTACTTATAGAACATAGAACATAGAACAATACAGCGCAGAACAGGCCCTTGATGTTGCACCAACCTGTGAACTAATCTAAGCCCATCCTCCTACACGATCCCATCATCATCCATATGCTTATCCAAGGACTGTTTAAATGCCCCATTGCGTCAGATCAACAAAGCGTGTTGATGATAGTGCACAGTACAAAATTGACAAAAAGCTAAATGTTTTCAGGGCAACACAAATCTTTAGTAAATAACAAATCAGTAGTGTTATAGATGAAGTATTGTTGGGCATTGCTACCTCTTATCCCCTTGGTAACTCACTGACTAGTAAAAGTTAATTAGATTGAGTGGCTAGTTAGATGTTGGATGAAGTAGGACACTTCACCTTTCCCAGAGTCCAGCCAGCGACCAGTAAACTGATATCATAAAGCCTTCAAAGTTATTGTTTTCTCGTTCAGTCTACAGAAACTTTCCAAATTAGAAAATTAAATTGTCACCTTCCTTCAAGATTTCCTTGTCCAACACCACCTTGCGCTGAGTGAGGTTCACCTCAGCCCGGAAATGGAATCTCCTTGCTCGCTGTTCCTTCCTCTCCACTGCTTCCTATGGAATTAAATAAACAGATAAAGTTGGGGCGTGGAGGGCACAGGGTGAAACAGTAAGTGTGGGCAGGAGAGAGCAGGCCATGATTGTAATATCTGCCCACCTGCCTGCCCTACTCTGCAAAGACCTCAGAGAATCAGAACCAGCCCATTCAGGCCAGTGTGATCAATGTAGTAACTTGCTATATTTTTCCACAGTAAAGTATTTCATTCAGCATTTTATTTGAATGCTTGTTTTTCACAGAAACAAGACTTTCAGCTTGTGTTTCTCCTGATGAGCCTTCTCCCGTCTCATCCCATCAGCATTTCTACTCCTTTCTCCCTCAGGTCCTTATCCAACTTCCGCTTAAAAGTTTACACCATTTGGGGTAAATATTCCATGAAGGAGCATGATTCACATTCGCCTCGCTCTCTGTTTGGGTAAAGATGTTTCTCCAGAATCCGATTAGGGCATAACCTGAAATACTGACTCTCTCAAACCCTTTCGCGCTGCAACTAAACAGGTCAAGTGATCCCTCAGCCTTCCCTTTTCTAAAGAAAGGAGCTCCAGCCTGTTCAGTCTTTCCTGATAGTTATAACATACCAGACCTGGCATCATCCTCCTGAAACCTTCCAGCTCCTTGATATCCTTTTAATAATGAGGCCAGAAACTGTTCACAGTACTCCACATGTGGTCTAACAAATGTCTCTCCTTTCCAATTCTATTGTTCTAGAAATTAACATCAGGGTTTGTTTGCATTTTCCAAATATTCTAACAAACTGAATTGTTCCTTTAATCATTGTGAATCTGTAACTCAGATCCTATAGTCTCTCTACCCTGTTGGACTCTTACCAAATATACTTGTGTAAAAGACAAATATATTTTTTGGACAAAAATTGTTGACTTTTACATGGGTAATGTCTTGGAGAGCAACCGAAATTACTGGATTGCACGTCCAGCTAATCATTCCACAGAGATAAGCTATTGGGCAGCTGCACACTGTGCAGTTTGTTCCAATCTTATGCTGTCATTTCAATGAAAGTTTAAACTTTTGCTAAAGTTTAGTGATAGCTCAGTGAACAATTTGTATTGTGATCTAATGCAGAAAGTGCAGAAAACTCCTGGAGATCCTAGTACCTAAATTTGGACAGTGAACTCAGTCAGATCAGAACGTCCTTGGGAGACGTCTACACAATTAACTGTGGTATTCTATAAAAAAATTAACTTTCCCCTCCGATTCTTACCACCAAATCGCACCACCTCACACTTTTCAACGATCAAGTTTATTTGTCAACACACTGATCCCTCAAATTAATTGAAGCATTTCTGTTTTTGCTTTGAAAGCAGCAGGATGGAGGTTCAGCTGCATTCAGTGGACAGAGCAAATGGGTCTGGTTGCCTGCTGTAGCTGTTAGATCAGAGCTAGCCACAGCAATGGAATGTCCCTCCACCACATAACATCGAGACAAAATGTATGGTTCCCCCTCCTCTAGAAACATCTCCTATGACTGATAGGATCCCATGGACTGAATCAGTACTTTACAAACTCACCATTTCCCTGAAACCCAACCCTTCTTTCGCTCATGACAATGAACTCCCCCAACCCTCCTGGTGATTACTAACCCACATCCCAAACCTGGGGCAGAGAAGCAAATGGTTTATACCTTCGAGGTAACATCAATGCCTGTAATGAATGTGCCAGCCTTGTTCTCATATCGCCGGCTTGTGTCCTATATAAAAGGAATCAAAAGAGAAAAAGATTAGGTCTCTTTTCAGTCATCATCAGTACCAATTTAAGGCCTTTATTGTCGAATCACACTGGCTGAGTCCCAACATATCGCCACACACAGATTCACAACCTTAATATCAAATCAGAATTTCACCAGGATACAGATCCTGAAGGGACTGACTCTCACGGGGATACAGTTCCTGAAGGGGCTGACCCTCACTGGGATACAGTTCCTGAAGGGGCTGACTCTCACTGGGATACAGTTCCTGAAGGGGGCTGCCTCTCGCTGGGATACAGTTCCTGAAGGGGCTGACTCTCACTGGGATACAGTTCCTGAAGGGGGCTGCCTCTCACTGGGATACAGTTCCTGAAGGGGGCTGCCTCTCGCTGGGATACAGTTCCTGAAGGGGCTGGTTCTCACTGGGCATTTCAGCTTTCTCTGTACCTTGCCCATCATGTTTTATTGAACGGTGGGCATTCAGCCCCTTGTGAGGAGACAGTGGAAAGTGGGAATGACACTGCACTAGAAAACCAAAGGTGCAGACTAAAATGCTCTAAGAACATTATATCCGACTACAGCAGATTTAAATTTAATTTAAATCTAATTAATTTACAAATTCTTAAAGGGCTTGACAGGATCGACGTAAAAGCTTGTTTTATTGACCGTGATGTTATGGAACGGCAGAGCAGATTTGATAAGAGCAGAAGCAAACCATTTAGCCTATGTCTTATGGAAATAAAACTGCAACATGAAGCTAGTTCACAGATGGCCTTTAGGAGGGAAATCTGCCATCATTACCTAGTCTGACCTACGTGACTCCAGACTCTCAGGCTCTGGAATTGCTGAGCAACCTGCTCATCTCAAGGGCGATTAGGGACGGGCAACAAATGCAGCCTTGTCAGTGATGCCCACATCCCATGAAAGAATAAATAACTAAAAAACAAATCAACTGGTTAATCCGTACTGCACTTCTACTTTCCTACCTTACGTCTTGTTACATCCACTCTGCATATTGAATCCTGTTAACATTGCAAACATTTTGATGAGATCACCCTCAGCCTCTAAACACTCAATATTCACCAATCTTAGACTAACAGTCCTCTTAATGTAACCATTCAACTCCAGAAGGCTGTTCTAGACAATGGTCATGAGCACACATCTGCAGCATCATCAGTCCTGATACCCTAACCATGCCCCCTGCTGAGGTCCCCACTAACTTACCAACACATCAGGGCTGGCTCTGTCTGGTTCCCACTGAGCACCGGTTGACCCATTCAGCTCTGAAATTATTCTTATCTGATGGTTCTAGCTTGGTGCTCTGAATTACACTGAGCCGAACATCCTTTATGACTTCCTACTGACAGTAATGATTACTTTTTCACTGCTGCCAACACTCGCATTTACTTTCTTCTGTAGTTGGAACAAGCCATTGTTTGTGTGGGATACCTTCATTGATCCATTGCCATCTGAACCAAATAATTTCAAAATAAATGAGGAGATGGGCTGGAGGTCAGTGATGGACAGGCGTGGGCCGGGCAAGAATGCGTTGGTTTTGTTTCCTGAAGGACATTAGTGAACCATTTGGGTATTTTTGACAGTCCAACAGGTTTAGTCACTTTTACTGACGAATTTTAATTCAAATTCAAATTCAAATTCAAATTCTCAAACTACCAGGAGAGGGTTGTGACCTCTTGTGATGTGAATTACCAACTGTGGAAAATGACCCAGCACTGGTTTCCCCCAGTGCCGGGCCTGATCATCACTCCTGAATAAAGGTCTGGAACTTCTCAAAATACTGCTGGGATTAGGAAGAAGTTCTCCACTGTACAAGCTCCAATTAAGCTTATGGAAAGGCTGGAAGGTAAAATGGGAAACTCCCCCAGAGTTCTCCCCTTCAATAAGAAAATCCAACTTTGCTGCAGTGAGCAGACGTGAAAGCCTACAACAAACCGGGTGGACTTCAGGAACTATTGGAGGAATGGTATTGAAATGTCAGAAAAGCGGTCTTTCAGATGGAACACTAAACCCGGGCACTATCTACAGCCAGATGCAAACGATCCTGTGACAAATTTATAATATGTGATACGGCAACAGTGTGTCTGCATTAGAACACAGGGTGGAACGCATACTGGGAAACCCTGAGCTGTAGAGGAAAAAAAATTCACAACTTCACATAAACACAAGTCATTTTCCTTTTCACCTCATTGCCTCCAGATTTTGATGGGTTGCAGAGCCCCAGGCAGCGTCATGTTCAACACCAAGTCTAGCTGAACAACAACTTGCATTGATATATCACCTGACAAAGTATTCCCAAAATTATTCACAGGAGAGTGACCTTTCAAACTCTTAGACACCAAGGCATAATGAGATATTAGGACAGGCCTGAGCCAGAGCGACAGTGATGACACACAAAGCCAGCTCTACCCACTCTAGAGTGGTGGGTGACAGCCCAGGAAACAGGCAACAGAGTTGAGGTTGAGACAGACTGCTGACCAATGCCTGAATCACTGAGCATTACTGGAATCCAAGTTATTGGATAGCAGACCTCACATACATTTCAAAGAAACAACTTCCTCTATGGAAAATCTAGAATAAGCGTTCAAATAGCAAGTTGTTCCAACTGGAAACATTATCACTGTTTCTCTGTCCATAAATACTACATATCATTCAGTCCATCATGGGCTAATATCCTCCAAACACAGCCTCTCATCGCATTTATCATGTTTCCTTGTGGGAGAAAATGCTCCAAATTCTCTGACCCGACCCAGTTACTTGAAGCTTCCGGCATCTTATGTGCCAGTTTCTTGGCACAGTTTCGGCACAACCTGTAGGATTCATGTCAGACTTGCAAGGCAACAGGAAGCACGTGGAGTCACACAGCATGGAAACAGAACCTTTGGTCCAACCAGTTCATGCTGACCATAATCTTAAACTGGTCCCACCTGCCTTCTCTTGGCCCATACCCCTCCAAACACTTCTTATTCATGAACTTATCCAAATGACTTTTAAACTGTGTAACTATATCCACCTCCACGACTTCCTCCGAAGTTTATTCCACAAATCCCTCTGTGTAAAAATGGTTGCTCCTCATATCATTTTTAAATTTTTTTTCCTCTCACCTTAAAAACATGCCACCTGATCTTGAAATCCCGCATCCTAGGGAAAAAACACCTGCCATTCACCCTACCCCTCATGATTTTATAAACCTTTATAAGGTCACCTCTCAACCTCCTAAATTCCAGTGAAAAAAGTCCCAGCAAATCCAGCCTCTCCTTATAACTTAAGCCCTCCATTGTTTGAAGTTTTAGCGAAGATCTGTAGCCCGGGTTGTGGGTGAGGTTGTTGACTTGCTCGCCGAGCTGGTTTGTTCTCAAACAGATGCTTCATCACCGTGCTGGGTGACATCATCAGTGGAGCCTCCGATGAAGCGAGGTTACTCTACTCCACTTGGAATTTATACTGTTCCGGTCCGTTATGATCTGTATGGGTTTGTATATAGGGTCCAATTGTATGCATTTGTTGATTGAAGTATGGGTGGAGAACCATGCCTCTAGGAATTCCCGTGCGTGTCTAGGTTTGGCTTGGGCTACTATGGTTACCTTGTCCCAGTTAAACTCATGGCCTTCATTGTTTGAACGTTCAGATATTAAGGAGAGTTCGTCGTGCCATTTTGCTCCAGCTAATGTTCGTGTATTCTGTTGGCTAGTTCCCTTCCTGTCTGTCCGATGTAATGTTCATGGCAGTCATTGCATGGTATTTTGTAAACCACGTTCATTCTGCATGTTTGGGAATAGTGTCTTTAATCTTTCTAAGTGTTTGCCATAGAGTGGCTGTGGGCTCGTGGGCGACCATGATTCCTAATGGTCTTGGGAGTTTTGTTGTCAGTCCAACATGTTCCTGATGTAGGGTTGTGTGGCCAGTATGTTATGGCGTACTGTGTCCTCCTGTTGTTATCTGTTTAGTACGCATCTGTGGATGAAGTTGCAGGGATATCTGTTTAAGATGAGGATCTTGTGTAAGTGTTTTTCTTCATCCTGTCATAGTTGTGGAGTGTTGCAGTGTGTCCAGGCCCGATTAAATCGTGTCCTAATGCAGCTTTGTTTGTGGGCGTTGGGGTGGTTGCTGCAGAAGTTGATGGTTTGATCTGTATGGGCTGCTTTTCTGTAAACTGAGGGTTGGAACTGCCCATTGGTCAGTCGTTCTACCTTAACATCCAGAAATGGAAGCTGATTGTTGGTTTCTTCTTCCCTTGTGAAGTTAATCCCTGCTAATACGCTGTTGATGAGGTGGTGGGTCTCTTCTAATTTTTGCATTTAATAATGACAAATGTGTCATCTACGTACTGGATCCACAGTTTAGGTTGAATGTGAGGGGAGGTGTGTCCTAGTCTTTGCATGACTGCTTCTGCGATGGGTCCCAAGATGGGTGACCCCATTGGCGTATTGTCAATCTGTTTGTATATTCGACCATTAAAGACAAAGTGTGGTGAGGCAGAGGTCTAGTAATTTAAGTACGTTGTCCTTGCTGATAGAGTTGCTGGTCTGCGTAGCTGTTTCCTCTAGTAATGCGGCCTTTGTTTCTTTGGCTAGTGGGATGTCAATTGATGTGAATAAAGCTGTCAAAGGTTACCAATAATCTCGTTGTCGCTGATTTTTACATTCTCGGGGCTATCAAGGAAATCTTGGGTTGAGTGGATAGAATGAGGTGATCCGTCGACCAGGTGTATCAGTCTCTGTTGTAGGTCCTTGGCCAGTTTGTGTGAAGGTGTGCCTGGTAGGGAGACAATGGGTCTGAGGGGAATGTCTGGTTTATGTATTTTAGGCAGTCCATAGAAGCCAAACGTAGACATGCACAGGAATTCCTAGAGGCATGGTTCTCCACCCACACTTCAATTAACAAACATATAGAATTGGACCCCAAATACAAACCCATGCAGATCAAAACCGGAAATGACAGTACTCACCGTAACGGACCGGACAGTATAAATTCCAAGTGGAGTAGAATAACATCGCTTCGTCGGAGGCTCCACTGATGATGTCACCTAGCATGGTGACAAAACGTCTGAACGAAAACAAGTCAGCTCGGTAAGCAAGTTAACCACCTCAAATCCTCCATTCCAGGCACCATCCTGGTATATCTTTTCTGAAATCTCTCTAGTTTAATAATATCCTTCCCATAACTGGGCACAGTATTCCAGAACAGGCCTCACTAATTTCCCATACAACCTCAACATGACATCCTAACTCCTATACTCAAAGATCTGAGCAAAGGTAAGCATTCTAAATCCCTTAACAACCCTGTCTACAAAAAGAACATGAAGGAGAGTTAGTGGATATAAAAATATGAAGGTTCATATGATTCGCTTTATACTGGCTCATCTTTCATTTCTTTGTATGTTTGTTAGGGAAACTGTGGGAGTAGACTGGAATCAGGGTCTAGATACAAAGGACAAGGCAATGAGCATTAAAAGCATTAACATACAAGTTGCTGGATGTAATAGAACCAAGGTGTCTTGCAACTTGGCAGATGAGTACAGAGTTTTAAACTATTCCCAGCAATCAGCAACAACTTACATCTACCTTCAGTTACTGCTCCAAAACGTCACAAGGAGCTTCATATGAGCATTACAAAATACAAGTATGACACTGAGCCACAAAGAGACAGCAGGTCAAAACTGTGGTCAAAGTCAGTTTTAAGAAGCATCTTAAAAAGGAACAGAATGATGCTGAGGGATTTAAGGAGAAAGTTACGGAGTTCAGGGCGCAGGTAGCTGAAGGCACTGCAACCATTGATGGAGGGACTGAACTCAGGACGTTCCAAAATGAGGCCAAAACTGAGGAGCAGAGATCTTGGAGCTGTGTGGTGCTGAGGGAAATCATGCAGATGATGAGGGGCAAAGCCAAGGATGAGTTCACAAAGGAGGATGAAAATTTTTAAAACAAGCTGTTGCTTGAACAGGAGCCAATGCAGGTCAGATAGCGTGGGATACAAGGCGCCAGTGCTTGGTGGAAGTTAATCAATCTCTATTTCTGAGTTGATAACAGATCAAAACATGATTTGAAGTCCCACTGATGGAGAGATCATCAGCATAGGAACCAACATAATAAAGTCACCAGCAGCACCCAGACAACATTACACTTACCAAACATAACACTTTTCAACAATCTCCACCCAAAACATGAGCTCAGTTTTGGATATTTTAAACCATCCAATACATCAGCTCATTCCCAGATAGTCACCACCTCCCCAGCCAATCAGCATTACAAAACCTGAAGATAAAAAAACGATAACATGACAGAATAAAGTTAGCTATTTTCACAAAGCAAAATGTCCTTGCTGACGTGAAGCTGCTGTTGTAATGCAGGGTATGTAGAACGTGCACAACTCAAGATCCCAAACTGACAGTGTGATAATGACTAGAAAGGCTGCTTATTCGGTGCCAGGCGAGTGAGAATTTAGCCAGAAAAGATATTATTTGTCTCACTCAGTCAAAATAGACCTTCGGAGTGTTAAAAAATCTTAATGCAGTCAGAGGGCACAGGTGGCAATGACAGTGCCCGCTCCCTCAGTACTGACCCTCCCTCAGCACTGACCCTCCAACAGTGCGGTGCTCCCTCAG
>JAHRHZ010000067.1:11708881-11812911 GCA_024137785.1 Ginglymostoma cirratum | reverse complement strand
AGCAGGAAAACTTGACGTTTTGGGCCTAGACCCTTCATCAGAAATGTTAGTTTTCCTGCTCCTATGATGCTGCTTGGCCTGCTGTGTTCATCCAGCCCCATGCCTTGTTATCTTAGAGTTTTAAAAACATGTTTTTTTTCCATCTTCTTTGGGCAAGATGGCTCAGTGGTTAGCACTACTGCCTCACAGCATTAAGAACCTAGGTTCAATTCCAGCCTCGGGCGACTGTCTGTGTGGAGTCTGCACATTCTCCCCGTGTCTGCGAGGGTTTCCTCCGGGTGCTCCGGTTTCCTCCCACAGTCCAAAGATATGCAAGTTAGGTGGATTGGCCGTGCTAATTTGTTCCATAGTATCCAGGGATATGCAGGCTGGGTGGATTAGTTATGGGAAATACAGGATTACAGGAATAGGGTAGGGGGCTGAGTCTGGGTGGGACGCTGCTTGAAGGGTTGGTGCAGACTCAATGGGCTGAATGGCCTGCTTCCAGTCTGGAGGGATTCTACGATTCCATCTTTTTAAACAACTTCTTTTAAAAAACTGGAGTTGGGGACCAAACAGGGCAGTTGCAGGTGGGCAGCCAGACGATGCAGCGTCCAGGAACACATACAGCTAGAGCTGGCAACCCTAGAGAGTGAGTCTTGATTCAGGCACTCACAACCCTAGTACGTGCAGGCTGTGAAGATGCATTTTAGTGCATAAATTATAGTTTTAAATTAATAATTTGGTACAATCTCCAGAGAGCAGATGGTAAAGTTCTGTGCATTGTGCGTAACAAATTGTTCTCAGAAGTTATCATCTGCTACGTCGGTGGGACTTCTGTCTGTGCTGAGCTGCTGTCTACTGGGTAGTTTGTCCTCCCATTTCACAACGTTTGAGACTAGGCGGCACTGCATAATATTTAACAGCAGAGGAACAGGCCATCAAGCTCAACAGGCTCATTCCAACATCTACGCTCCATATAACCTTCTGTCCACTACTCTAGATCCATCTTATTGAACATTAATTTATAAAAATGTGTCAACCCTCAGTCTTGCTTTTCCAGAGAAGACAGCCGTGCTCTGTTCAATCTTTGTAATAGGTATGATCTCTGCATCCTTGCAAATCCTTATTGCACCTATTTCAATGTCCTGATACTCTGTCTAGTAATACAGAAATCAAAGTTCCAAGTGTGGTCCAACCAAGTTTCTATAGAAGTTTAAGATAACTTCTCCCCTTTGCAATTCTCTGCCCCATTTGTCTTTCCTTCCATCCCTACTTCCCGAGCATTTCCCTTGCATTGATCCATGCTTTTGAGCAAAGTGTTACAGTGGTTTACTTTTGCCTTGTGCAGGATGACTGACCCTGTTCTTAGTGCCTGCTGACATTTACAGGCGGCCGACAGTCAACCTGCTTGACCAGGTTGCAAATGCACCTTTCAAGACCAGCTGCAGTGCAGCACTCACCCTGGAACATATTGCCAAGAGATGGGGATGCTACCCACTGCAACACAAGACCTCCTGTCTTTTCAATTCTAGCTCCCCAGAGAGAAACTTTTGTGCTTTTGTCCATTTTCTCTAATGACCCTTTTAACCGGCATTGCACCTTTGAGTAATTTTTGCATCTGTTCCCTCAGATCCCACTCCTCTCTTACTCCTTTTAGAATCAGGATAGTCACAGCCCATGAGGATACCATTAGGTACTACCCTCTGCAAGGAATAGTTTGTTTACAAGGAGCATGTGCTTTCTTATTCTTTTTAACAAAACGTACGACCTCACAGTGACTTGTACTGAAATTTATTTGTCAAATGCATGGCCGTTCTACAATTCCCAAGCTTTGTCACCACCTTTCTTTATATTAACTAACTCCCACAATTTAGTGCCATTCATAAATTACACTTTCAAATTCCCTGTCTAGACCATTTATGTGAATGGTGAACAACACTGCTCCTAGCACAAAGCCTTGTGCACACCATTTCCTGTCTTGTACCAGGAATAATGGCCTTTAACCGTCACTCTGTGATCTATGTTCTATCCAGATTGCTATCCATTCTTCAACTTGCCCCCCGATTATACACGCTCCTGCTTCAGTTACAAGTCTGCTATTCAGGTGACAGGTTGTTGAGTGAGGGATTGAGTAGATGGGGCCCGGTCTTGTTGGAATATAGAAGAATGAAGGCAACCTTATTGAAACATCCAAGATTCTTAGAATCTGACAGGGTAGACTTGGAAAGGTTGTTTACCTTTGTGGGAAAGTCCAGGATCACGGGGCATAATCTCAGAATAATGGGTCCCACATTTAAGGCAGAGGTAAGCAAGAATTTCTTCTCTCAGAGGTTTGTGAATCTGTGGAAATCTTTACCACACGGGGCTGTCGAGATTAGGTTACTCAAGGCTAAGATATATTTTTAGTCAGTGAGGGAATCATGTTATGGGGAAAAGGCAGGAGAATGGAGTTGAGATTATCAGATCATCCATGTCATTGAATGGTACAGCAAACCTGATGGGGCTGAATGGCCCCATGCCTTATTTCAAAAATCCAAATATATTACATCAAATGCATTACCTTTTTCAACGCTTTCTGTTCCTTCTTTAAAGCATTCAATTCAAACATGACCTTCCCTTTTGAAATCCATGCTGACTACTCATCAACATATATTCAGTTTTTCATTCTATCGTTCAATAAGGATCCCACCCACTGCTGTTTAACAGGTCACTCTGCTGTTATACTAGCCTCCATTTTTAATTCCGAAATCGCATTAACTGTCTCCCAGTTTTCTGGACTAATCCCTTTTCTAATGGACTTTTGTATACATGTAACGGTGTCTCTGTTATCGCTTCCCTAACATATTTGAATATAATATGGAGACATACAAAGGGCAGACTGAACGATAACACAGGGCAAAACCAAATTACTCTCACCAACTGAGCAATGGAGAAGGAGGGAGAAAAGAGGTGAGGCGAGGAAGATAGTGAGAAAGAAGGGCAGACGGTGAGGGCAAGGGATGAAAGAGAGGAAGGGGAGCATGCAGGGGCAATGGTTGGGAAAGTGAAAGGAGATGGAGATAAAGAGAAGGGAGAAGAAGGGAGCTGGAGAAATGGATTGATCAAGAGAGAAGAGGGAAGAGGGAGGCAGAAGAGTAAGTGGAAAAGATAGGGATGGGGAAGAGGAGGGGGAAAGAGGGAAGAAATGAAGAGATGAGCATGAGATCACTCCCCCGCACCCCCTAACTCTTAACCATAGCCCCAGTCCCAGCCCAGAGAGGTCTTCAGATTAGAAAGGAGACGAGAGACAGGAAGCCTTACACTGGAGCATGAGAGAGGACACAATGATCCTGAACAGATTCTTCCTGAGTACTACCCGAAGCTGGGAAGGTGGATAGATTCTCCTGTCTCAGACAGCCGAGAGTTCAACAAAATAGAAAAAGCTACTGATAATATAGGCTGATGTTGACTACTGCCCAACATTAGATTAAGTCTCAAACTGCAAAACTGATTACTTATATTGTATGGGAAGTCAGTGCCGGTGGGATGCACGGAGACACTGGCTTCATGGTGTCCTGAAGGCAACGGATTTTTTTCTCTATAATGTTACAAAGTGCCTGATGATGGAGACATCACTTTTTGAGTCTGTCTAAGGTTGGGTTTTTCTCGTGTATTGGGATCCAAGTGGCAAGCTCGATGGTTGGCATTCAGACTGTCCTGGACAACGACGACAGGACAAGGAGACACTGACCTAAACTCGTAAACGGGTAAGTTTGGGAGAGTTGATAGGAGGCTGATTAATAGACAGACTGCCTGCTAGGTTAAGCAGTGAGAGCAGGAGGTCTGAAATCATTCAGGACGATGATGCAGTAAAGTGCTGCTGGAACTATAGGTGACTGTAGAATTAAATTAGATGGGTCCGATGCCTTCATTTCTGGCACTTATTTCCATGAAAGTCAAGCCTCCAGTTGGAGTTTCCCACTTGGATCATTCTCACTTCTCTTACACATTTTATACAGAAATATAATTCCAGTAGGCTACTAATCCCCATAAAGTTCTGAAGAAGGATCAATGAACTCAAAGCATTAACTTTGTTTCTCTCTCCACAGACCTGCTGAGTTTCTCCAGCAATTACTGTGCTTGTCCCATGAAGTAGTTGGTAGACTATGTGGTTCGCAGTCCCACAGACCTGGATACCTGCGATGCTTCCATTGTTGGTTGGATGGAGCTCATGTGGGCCATACAACTTTATCTTTCTGGGCATGAAGCCTTGCTTTTTCATAAATACAATGTGAAGAATCCAGAGGGGTAGGTGGATAAATCACTGCCTGATCTAATTTATTGCCACCTAGATTACCATGGGAACTCCTTTGCACCTCTCGAACTGAGCTGTTGTCACAGATCCAGGTAGGAATTACCAATCTTGGAGAATCTAAGTTACACAGTAACAGGTGCCTGAGGTACCCTGCCTTGGATTCAGAGTCAGCCTATTGAGGTCACTACACTTCGGTATTTCAGCCAGTTGTTAGTGAGTATGAGTCACAAACAAAACTCCCCTTATTTGATATCCTTTCTGAAAATATTAGCCAGTGTTGAATGCATTTGTTGATCGTTTATCATACATAATTCAAAAATCTGAGCTCTTAAGCTGCAAGTTGACAATTAATGTCAAGCCACAGGTAATAGAGAGAAGGAGATGCTTAAAAATACAACCAAGGTCTCCCTTTACTAGAACTCCTCCAATTTATTACTGACTGTCCTGTAAACTTAGATCACAATGTGTACAGAGGATCTGTCCTGTAATCTTAGACCACAATACAGTAAACTGTGTTGGTTGCACTCTCACAGCCGAGTCAGAAAACTGCAAATTTAAGTCCTGCTCCTGAGATTTGAACACATAATCTAGGCTGACACTCACGGTATTGAGAGAGTGCTGCACTGCCAAAGGTGTTGCGTTTTGGGTGATGCATTAAATAAGAGCCTGTCTGTCCTCTCAAGTGGATGTAAATCATCTTGTAGTACTACTTCAGAGAGAAGTAGTCGGGGGGGCGGGTGCTGCTCTTCGAGCTGTCCCAACTGATATTTAGCCCTTAATCAAAATCCCATTATCTGGCCTATTAGTTTACTACTGTCTGTGTGAGCTTGCAGTACGATGTATTTCCTGCATTGTAACAGTGACTGTACTTCAAAAGCATTTCATTGACTGTAAGGTTGCAAAACCATGATAAAAATGCAATTC
Source organism: Ginglymostoma cirratum (assembly GCA_024137785.1). NCBI lineage: Eukaryota > Metazoa > Chordata > Chondrichthyes > Orectolobiformes > Ginglymostomatidae > Ginglymostoma > Ginglymostoma cirratum. The sequence continues at coordinate 11,807,711 of JAHRHZ010000067.1, read as the reverse complement.
ATTCAGTACTGGTTGGGATCTTAATAGATGCAACATGTTTGTCTCTCACACAATAATTGCACCACAAATAAGTCACAGTGTGGGAAATTCTTTGAGCTGTGATAACACAGATACATATCTTTCTTTGAAACTAAACAGTTCAGAATTAAGTGATTAACACAGTATGCATTACGACAACATCACACAGACACACACACACACGATAGCTCTCGAACTTTGACAGCAAGAACTGCTGATGCTGGAGTCAGAGATAACAAAGCATGGAGCTGGAGGAACACAGCAGGCCAGGCAGCATCAGAGGAGCAGGAAAGCTGATGTTTCAGGTTGGGACCCTTCTCCAGAAATGGGGGAGTGGGAAGGGGGCTCAGAAATAAATAGAGAGGAGGGGCGAGGCTGGGAAATGTAGATGGAATGGTGATAGGTGAGTGCAGGTAGACAGTGGTGGGGACTGGTCAGTGAGATGGGAGCGGCGGATAGTTGGGAGAGAAGACGGGCAGGTTGTGTCAGGTCAAGGAGGCGGGGATGAGAGGGAGGGTTGGTCATGGGATGAGGCCGGGGGTGGGGAGATTTTGAAACTGGTAAAATCCACATTTAGGCTATTGGGCTGTAGGATCCTGAGGCAGAATATGAGGTGCTGCTCTTCCAGTTTGCGAGTGGTGTCATTGTGACTTATGCAGCTTTAAGACAGAGACTCTACATTCCTTTGCAAGGGACTCACTAACTCAGTGACTTCAAGTTTTCTTGGCTCAAGTTAGCTGAGTATTCTTTTGTTGACAGGTTTAAAAGTGCTCTCTCTTACTCACAATCCATCTCTCCCTTACAGCCTCTGCTCCCTCAAAACTTTCCTATTCAGAGCCTCTGCTCACTCGAAGTTGTCAGACCTTGCAATTTCTCTGCGACCCGTCAGCATCTCTCCCCATCCCCCCACCCCAAGTCTCTCTCACTGCTGCCACTCTGTTGCTGTGACTGATGTACTGCAACTCACTTACCCACTGCTCCTCCAATCACAATCCGGTTCTCTCCCATAATTTCCTGCTGATAGGCTCAATTGCATCACACCAGTCAGCCTATCAGGAATAAGCGTTGAAGAAAAGCAGCAGGTGATTGGAGGAACAGTTCCTTACAGATTCGGTCATTTCGGTGTACTACAGGGGAACTTAACCTTTCTCTCATTGGTCTCCCTGTGACAAATTTTCCAGGGCTCTTTTTAATCACTTTTTCAGGACATTTGAGGATGAATTCAAATGTGCTCTAACCCCACCCCACCCTAGGGAGTTTCCAGCTCTGAACCATAGACTTCTAAAAGTATTTCAGATGGACATTGAGTGCTCAAGAAAGGCACTGAAAAAATGCAGGTTCTTTCTAATTGTTTCTACTCTCTCAGGGTCATAGGAATTGACAGACAATAAAAGACCCAGCTCTATCAAGCTTGACATCTACCATCCTGCTAGTTGCATGGTACAAAGATGGCAGAGTTTCCAAGTATCAATTAGACTAAGACATGAGGGAAGGAGCAGTTACCAGTGTTGGAGAGGTTAGGGTCTAGGCCCAAACTCACCTGTTCCTCCCAAGCTGACTGCCTTTATCTCACGCCCCAAAAGATTACTCAGCAACTCTGTCATCAAATGTCTTTTTCTGAAATAAATTTATTAAATTCGCACTAAACTGAATGAAGTCAATCACACCTCCTTCCAGAGACTCCCTATGGAGCCTGTTCCTTAGACTGACTAGTCACTGACTGAAATATTACATTGTGTCTTTAACATAATGGAATTTTCCAAGGTGTTTCACAAGAACATTATAAAACAAAGTGTGCAAGTGAGCGACATTAGAAAATATGAGGCTGGATTCCTAAAAGCAAGATCAAATAGGTAGGCTTTAAAGGGAGTCTTAGGGAACAAAAGCAAGGTGGAGACACATACGGAAAGAATTCCAGAGTGTAGGCAAATAAAGGCACAGCCACCATCGGCAATGTGTTTAAAATTGGGGATTCATAAGAAACGGGAATTGGAGGATTGGAAGTAGGTTGGAGGGTCGTGTTCCTGGAGGAGGTTACCAAGAAAGGAGAGGGGGACAGGCAGGGAGGGATTTAAAGATAACATGAGAATTTTAAAATAAAGATGTTGCTTGTGTAGGAGCTAGTGTAGGTCAGTGCGCACAAGTTTGATAAGGAACAAACATGGTCCATATTAATCTGGCACCCCCCTCACTGCTGCGTTGGATTGTCAGCCTGAGCCTTTGTGCTGCAGTGAGATTTAAACCCCCAACTTTTGGACTCAGAAGGGAGCATGCAACACATGCCATAGCAGATATGTGATGCCAAGCTACCCTGGGTAGTGCAATAATCCAATGAGCCTTCGTCACCCTCTGGGAAAGTTTCAGCTTCAGTGACATTAACCCTACACCATTCTGACAACGGGGAGCTTTCTCCTTCTCTGTCCATTAGCTTATGTTGACAGTCTTCAGTGGAACAGCTCTCCTGAACAAGCAGGACCTGAGCTCTGAAGGGCTGTGGGTTGACAATTTCATATCAAGCTGCATGGAAGGACGAGAAGCAGATGTTTAAAAATACAACAGGGTTTCCCTTTACCAGAACTATGCTGACTTAACGCTACTGACTGCACTGTAATACTGCACCACTAATGCATGATATCATAGTTAACCATCATACCGGGCTCTAACAGTGAGCCTTACACAATGTACCTCACTCAGCTGAATAGAGTGCTCATATCAGTTGCATTTTTGTCTGCATTTAATCTTATGCACAGGAGACAGAGTTAACTAAGTTGGCAGCGCTCATGCTTCTGCGGTCGAAGGTTGCTAATTCAAATTACCATGGCTTGAACACAATACTACAGACTAACACACTCAGTGTGGTACTGAGCGAGTGCTGCACTGTCAGAGGTGCTGACCTCAGGTGTAAAGCTAAACTGAGGCCGTGTTTACTTTCTCGGGTAAATATAAGTTGGCCCTTGGCACAATTTTGAAGAAAAGTGTGTCAATTATCCCCCGTGCTGGATGTGGGAGAGTTCTTGAGGTGCTGTTTAAGAAGACTGGACACCTCTTAAACAGATGGGCTGAATGGCCTCCTCTTTGTGCCATTATAAACTTGTATGCAGACATTAGGGGCAGATGGGGGAAAGCAATCTGAAAAGGTTTGTGCTTTTGGAAGGGAAGATTTACAGTGTTTGGATCGCACTGTTATCATTGGAACTCAGACTGTCTGCAATCAATATCGCAACTTTACAGCAACGCCAGGGAGATGAGACACAGGATACATCTGAGATTTCCATAATGATGAACAGCTGCTGACCTGGAGAACAGCAGCAATGTTTAACAACCCCATGTCCCTTCAGCAAATAACTGTGGTCCACCTATCACAGTGACGATAAACTAGCAACTTTCATTAACATGGAGAGAGTGAGAGGCTGGGACTGTTCTCTTAAAACATAGAAGGTTAAGAGGAGACTTAACAGAGGTATTCAAATTTATAAAACAATGTAATAAGAGTAAATAAGGAGAAACAGTTTCCAGTGGCTGAAGGATCAATAACCAGAGGACAAACAAGCGACTAGCAAACAAATCTTGATCCATTGCCATAGGGTGATTAGTACCTCAAGGAGACCATTTAACACAGAGTTTATGCAACTCTCTAGAGAATAATCTATTCATTCCGGTGAGGGAAAACAGTTATGATGAAATAAGTGTCTAGCATTTAGAGTGCGCTGCTTCATAGGATTGTGGCTATAGGATCAATAGCAGCCTTTAAAATGGAATTGGATAAATAACTGAAGGAGAAAAAACAATTACAGGGATATAGGGTAAGAGCAGAGGAGCTGTTCTTGAAAAGAGCAAGTGCAGATTCAATGGGCTGAATGGCCTCTCTCTACGTTGCACTGTACTGTTCGAACATCTCTGCGTTGTTCCAAGTCCCCTGCTGTGTCAATTTCAAGGTAAATGGTTTGATGTTCTGGTTATAAAAGCACAAAGTGAAAAAGACCTTATTATTCCCCTGTGGGATACACCACCTTCCCCCATCCTTCAATCACGCATCTCCCTGATAGTTCATGATCAAAGAGCCCTATATCTCTTTTTAAAGAATGGTCTTCTAAGCTGAAAAATTTCACATTTCATAGTGCCTTAAGTATAAGACCTCAACTAGAACATCATGTATACCTCTGGATGTCACGCTTCAGGAAGGATTTGAACATCCTGGACAGAGTACAGAAGAGAGTGGTTCCAGGGATGAGCAATTTTGTTTGAAGGTAGATTAGAGAGGTTAAGATCGGTGAGGTTAGGATCAGAGGTTAGGATTTGTTTTCTTTGGAGATGAGAAGACTAAGAGGGGATTTGATAGTAACTTTCAAAATCGTGAGAGATTTGGATTGGGTGGCCATGGAGAAAATGTTCCTGCTCGTAAAAGGATCAAGAATGAGAGAGCACGGATTTAGTGCATTTTGTAATAGATTTGCAAAAGAAGCAAAAGCGAGGCGAGAGAAAACTCTCTCACGCTGCGAGTCATCAGGGTATGGAATGGTCTACCTGGGAATGTGATGAAAGCAGGTTCAGTTGAGGTATTCAAGAGGCATTGGATAATTATCTAATCATTGTCATTATTTGAAAGAAACATTGTGTGGCATTACGGGAAGAAAGGTGGGAGTACGGCACAAAGTCACGATGCTCATTCGGTAAGCCAGTGCAGACATGACGGGCCAAATGGCATCCTCTGTGATTCTGTGATATTTTGGCAGGCTTCATGGGTCCTCCACTATCTGGCATACCCTCCAATTTGCTCTTCTGTTGCAACCCAAACATAATCTTCCCTTTATATTTCCCTGGCTGCAGAGCAGATGTGTCATGTACTCCAGGCAAGTTCTGCTTCCACATCTCCTCACAGAAGCTCATAGCACACACAGAGATCATTCAGCTCACTGTATATGTGCTTATACATGAAAGGAGCTACGCAACAAGTCCTATAGCTCTGCCGTTACCCCACAGCCTCATAATCATTTCCTGTTCAAATGTGTATCTAGTTAGTCCATTAGAAATGGGAACAGCAGTAGACCATTCGGCCCCTCAAGCCTGCTCCACCATTCAATAGGATCGTGGCAGATCCGACATCCCTCACATTCACTTTCCTGCATTTTCTCAGTAACCTTTGATTCCCACAACGAGCAATGTCTGCTGGGGCAACACATGGCAGAAGCAGCAACAAAATGGCTGGAGGAAAAATTGAGTTAAAGAAGCAAGGTTCCTCCAGATCATTTCAGACAGAAGGCACACTTCAAGTAAAGTAATGGTAGTCTCAGTAAAACAAGTATAAGATAATACACATAAGGAGCTTCGTGAGCTCTGCCAACCATGTACGGCTGCAACGGCTCCTAAAGGAAAGCCAGGAAGTGGTTAGATCCGATGAGGAATGCTGATGTGGAGCACTCTACTTGAAAACAGGTCCAAGGTCCCACACCTGTAATGTGGCACAGGATGAACTGCAGACCCTGCCCTGATCTCATGGCCATGTGATGCAGAGAGCCTGAATGACAGCCGCCAGCTGAGACGGGCTGAGCACCTGTACCTTTAAACTGCATTCAAATTGTATAATCTCCTTTGTTCAGTGGAGAGGTGCCTGGGCTGCCCAGAAACAATCTGCCCACCGGTGTAAAGCAATAAACTCTTCGATGAATGAAGCAGGCCGTGTGTGTTGAGCGATCCATTTGGTCATTCTCATCAAATCTCAGCCATGAAGACTCTGTCTCCACAGCTCTCAGTGACAAGGAGTTCCAAAGACTCACGGCTCTGAGAGGAGAAACTCCTCCTCATTTTAGTCTTAAATTAGTGCCCCTTTATTCTGAGACCTTGCCCTCTGGATATAGACTCTTTCATGAGGGAAAGCAATCTCTCAGCATTTACTTGTCAAGTCTGTTGGGCAGCCCATAGCCAGATGCAGCACAAGATGGCTGCTTGTGGATTTTTAGGGTTGGTATAAATATGGCAGAGAAGATTTTTAGCTGCAGTAACAGATATTAGCTTGCTGAGTTCAGAATTGAAGAGAGATCATTAGTTAGTATAATGGTAGCATTGAGAATAAGAAAAATCCAAGGTAACTGGGTCCAGGCAGAATGAAGAGTCTTACAAATTAATACACAGGGAGTTCTGCACAAACCCATACCTGCAGGTGTCTGTAAGAGGCAGTCTGATAAGAGATGTCTGGGAACAGACAGCCTGAAATTTGTAGTTTAGCAACAATTAAAAGTGTGATCCCACAATAACAGAAACAAATAATAAGGTAAAAGTAGAACGAGATTATGTCTTGTAAAACCCTAGGAGTTCAGACAAGTTCATTGAGCTGTGAAAGTGATTGCGTTTCAGTCTTATTAATGGAATATTTGTCGTCTTATTAAGTAAAAGTGTCAGTGTAGAAATAGTTTAAGTAGGGTCAGTAAAATTCATCTTTGAAGCATACGTCCGTTTAAAACACACAGGCAGCATGTGACCAGAAGGAGTTTTAATTGCAGCTGGGAGACAGAGGGCCAATGTTCACCTCACCTTCCAAGGTCAGGTGGGGTAGAAGCTGCTCACAATCTGATGGCTAAAGAATTCAAACGTTAGGTGTAACTGTATAACTGTACATATAACCAACTTTTTTTTTGATTTATTAGTGTCACATGTACCTAGGTAGAGTGAATATTATGAATTTTATAGCAATTAGTAGGAATTAGCATCTTTTTCTATCACCTGCAATTAGGACAATAGGAAATATAAGATGAGTAACAGAATTTGTTACGGGTAGCAACAAATACAATGAGTAACATAATTCGAACAGTCCTTAGAGATAAACAAGTCTGGCAAATGTCTGAGAAAGAATGTGACCATTCATACTAAAATGTAAATTAATGGGGTACGTTGTAAAATCCCAAGGCCTGAAGATAACGATGTCTGCTAAATGTCATTGGATCATGGGGAACCTAGGGTGTCCGTAGGGGTGCCCATCACAGATCAGCTGTTTTACAGGACTGGATGCACAGATTAGGGAGATGGAACAATGACATCACTGTTGCCTATGTTTATAGTAACACGAAATGCATAAAAATACTGTGTTTAACTGAGGAAGCCAGAGTGTTGCTCACCTCTCCTCTGAACTGAGCTGTTTTAGAGAGGGCTACTGGGGTCCACGTGAAAGCCAGATTCAGAGAGGTCTCTGGTAAAAGAGCCCTGAATAAAGATCGATTGTGCTGCTAAACAGAGAACGCAAGCCTCTTCTTTAACATTTCTCCCCAACAAATCCCCTCAAGAATCCTAAATGCTTTAATATGATCAACTCTCATTCTTCTAAACTCCAGTGAGTACAATCCCAATCTGTTTAGCCTTTGCCCGTAAGACAATCTCTCTGTGCCAGGGATGATCCTAGTGAACTTTTTCTGAACTGCCTTCAATGAAATGAAATCTTTCGTTAAACTGCACACAGTACTCCAGATGTGGTCTCACGAGCACCTTGTACAGTTGCAGTAAGACTTCCCTACTCTTATACTCTAACCCCCTTGAAATAAGGGCCAACATTGCATTGGCCTTCCTGATTACCTGCTGCTCCTGGGTGCTAGCTTTCTGTGTTTTGTGCTCAAATACCCCTGAGTTCCTTTGTTTGCAGTTTTTCTCCACTTAACCAATACTGTTTTACTGTTCTCACTTCCGAAATCCAGGAAGCTTCATACTTTCCCCACATTACATTCCTTTTGACAGCATTTTGCCCACTTACTTAACCTGTCAATATCTCTCTATAAACTATATCCCTGGTTTATAGTCAGCTGCCATGTAGGATAAAATGATGTAGTCCCATAGCTTGCTGAATGAGTATCCCAATGTGAACTGCAGCTGTACTTACGCATCGACCTCTTGGAAAAGCTGGAGTTTGTCTGGGAAGATCTCGGATAACAGTACAATGATGTACGGCACTTTGAGAGTCTGGAGCTGGAATTCCACATGCTGACAAACAGAAGGAAAGAGCAGTCAGCAGCTGGATAACAACACTGCACATTCCACATCAAACTGCATTTACATAACGCCTATACCATGGGAGGCGCTCCACAAGAGTGCAACCAAAGCAGGAGTCATTTGGAGGTGTGCTGTTGGTAACACTGGCAAAAGTTTTGTTCACAGGCCTGAAGTCCACGTGCTTACTTCCAGGGAACTAAAATGGGGATAGATTGAAGTGTCAAGATCAGGAACAGGGCCTCTGGGAATGACTGTAACATTTCCCTACAGTGATCAACAAAAAGAACTGACCAGCAATCAAACTACAGGGGACCCTTCTGTACAGTACAGCTCAAAGTCACACCCATAAAATTGATGGTACAGCAGTATAATGGCCCTAGCACTCGAGTGTGGTATGCGGTAATGCTGGATACACTGGCTTTTGGGTGAGATTCGACTGAAATTAGGTTTTAGGAAATTGAAAACATTTAATTAAGGGTTTGTGTAACAGTGAGCAAATGAATGCGTTAAGGGTGAGGCGGTGATGGAGTGGTAGTGTCCTTGGGCTATCAATCCAAATATCCTATGCTAATGTTCCAGGGACATGGCAGATAGAATTCAATAAAAAGTCCAGAATAAAGAACGACAACCAGTAATCGTAGCTATGTGTCGTAAAGATTTACTTGGTTCATTAATGTCCCTAAGGAAGGAAATCTGCTGTCCTTTACCCAGTCTGTGACTCCAGGCCCACAGCAATGTGGTTGACTCTTAACTGTCCTCTGGGCAATCAGGGATAGTAAATGTCGGCCTGGCTAGCGACCCCCACATCCAATGAACAAATTAAAATAAACAAGCACAGGTTGGGAGGTATTCCTTAATTAAAACCAAGAGCTCTTCTATTCCATCATACATAGATGTCTGAGCCATGTAGCTTGTAACTCCTGCACCATGTGGGAACTTCAGGGCTGTCTTGTATGTGCTGGGTCACCACATGTGCTCAAGGTGTCTCCAGCTGGTCCTGCTCAAACACAAGCCTGAGCACAGTTGGAGTCACCACGGATCACTGAGGGCAGAAGGCAGGACAGAGGGGAGGGGAAGAGGCGGAGAGAAAGATAGAGAGAGACAGAGACGGGGAGAGAGAGATGGGGAGAGGAGGAGAGAGACAGGGAGCAAAAGCAAGAGAGAAAGAGAATAGGAGAGAGAGAGAGAAAGTGAGGGAGGGAGACACAGGGTGAGATAGAGAGTGAGAGAGACAGACAGCGAGAAAGATAGAGAAAGGCAGCAAAAGAGAGAGTGAGAGTGAAAGCGAGCGAGTGAGAGAGAGAGACAGAGAGAGAGAGAGACAGAGGGAGAAGCCTCTCCTGGACTGTGTATTCCGGGGGGACCTGCAGGCCTGAAAGGGAGAGTTCAGGGTAATAGGTCAGTGCCCATTGGGAAGACTACAATGAGGTGTCAATTTCTGGTTAACTGTGACATGTTGCAAACACAAGGGTAGGGCGGAGGCAAGGGCTGTGTGATACGGAAGGAGAAGAAACATTGTGAAGAATCAAGCGGTTTGGTGAAACGAGGTAAAATAAATTAAAGGCGAAATGGAAACGAGAGTCAAGACAACACCTCTGCTCTATTGGAACTGACAGTTAATTGTCATTCATTTATTTGCACCAAACAATTTCAATTAAGCATTGTGAACAATACCGTTATGTAGGTCAGTGAACAAGACCTAGTAGTCTATTTTTATCGTTAATTTTATTTTAATTTTTAAATAGGAAGTGGCCATAAAGAGAGGATGAGATTTGCATGACATTTATAAGCAGCAGTTGGGGTATTTTGATGCACGTTTTGTGTGCAATATCTCTTAAAGAAATTCATTTCTGATTTTCTTTTGGGATTATTTAGAATTTGCAGCACAGAACTAGACTGTTCAGCCCAAGACAGCCACGCTAGGCCAATAGGTTCATGTTGCTATTTATGCTCCACATCAATCTCCTCCTACTCCACTCGATCACACACAATCAGACTATCCATTCCTTTCTCCCAACTGAAATTTATTGAGCTTCCCATGAAATGCATGCTTAGAGGCTTACAATTACAAAGGAAGACTGCTGTGGGATGATTCTGCAGCTCATTCATAGCTGCTAGAAGGACAGAGTGAAGGAAACCCGCTCATTTTCCTGAGAGCAGTGTGATTTATACGACACAATCATTGCATTAAAATTTGTGAGACGAATGAGTAGAGGGGGAGTTTAAATAAACTCCTTATTTATAGACCGAGCAGGACAGCATCATAATGGAGATGGGAGCTTGAAACCAAACAAGAAACGGCTGAAAAGGTTTATCCCCACGGGTGGTAGATGTGAGGAATAAGCAGTGATGGTACGTGATGAATGCAACAAGAGAAAACTTATTTAAAATAAAGTGTGGCTTTACGTCCTTCTACCTGGAGGGCTCAGGGTGACTACAAGCATCAAGCAGATTAGGCTGAGGCAATCGACAAGATTAAAACAGTTGGAAATAAATCAGAATTAACAGGATAAAACACAGAAAGGGATCAGTGATGGAAATATGTGAGCTTGGACTGTGGGAAAGCAGGTTGTTCTTTTATCTCCGAGATTCATCTTTAATCAAGGTCTTCCTCTCACTGTACAGATCTGAATGTGAAATGATTCTGGAGCGGAATTGACCTGAGTTTCCAGAGAGCAGAAGGGTTTCTCTGCAAGGATTAGCCTGTAATCCAGCACTCTGTCAGAGACTCCTCAGTCAGCTACGTCACAGTTAGTCACAGTCTAAATCCACCCTTCTGCTTCATCAGGGCGATATTTCTGTTTATAGAGATAACAAGGTGTGGGGCTGGATGAACACAGCAGGCCAAGCAACATCATAGGAGCAGGAAAGCTTGACGTTTCGGGCCTAGATCCTTCATCAGAAATGGGGAGATTATGAGAGAGTTGCAGTGGGAGAGAGATTCCCTGAGGTTTGTCCGGAGGGAGGAGGGTAACTTCTTCAGGGTAGGCATCCTTAGAAGAGGCTTCACAGTGGGGTTAAATTTGTATCAGAGATAAAAGGTACTGCAGATGCTGGAGAATCCGAGATAACAAGGTGTGGGGCTGGATGAACACAGCAGGCCAAGCAGCATCATAGGAGCAGGAAAGCTTGACATTTCGGGCCTAGACCCTTTTATCTCTGATATTTCTGTTTCCCAGGTTGACCACTCTTGTGGCCTCTCTCTCTATCCGACTGTCTGAAGGTGGAAGATTTATGCTGCATTCAACCTGACCTGGGACTGTTTGACACAGAGACAGATGCCATTGACATTTTAACTGATGTCTCCAGGAGTGGCCACATGCCTAGCCAAGCTGTTCCATTGCAGTTACAACATTGGCATCTACCTGACAATATGGCAAATTGCCCAGGTATATCCTATCGATGAAAAGCAGGACAAAATCAATCTGTTGAATTAACACCTCATCGATCCACTCTTGATCGTCAACGAAGTGTCGGTGATTTGATTGTTGTCACACATACTGAGATAAAGTGAAAAGTGTAGTTTTGCATGCTATACAGGCAGACTGTACCATACTAAATGCATCAAGGTAGCAGGACAGAGTGCAGAACACAGTGTTACAACCACAGAGGAAGTGCAGGGAGAGAGAGGACAGAATTAAAATTTGAGAGGTCTGTCAAAATATCTGTTAACAGCAGAGAAGAAGCTGCTCTTCAATCTGTTCATACATATATTCAAACTTTTATTATCTTCTGCCCGATGGAAGAGGGTGACAGAGAGTGTAGGCAGGGTGGGAGGGGGCTTTGATGATGTTGACTGCTTTCCGGAGGCAGTGGAAAGTAAGGACAGAGTCAATGGATGGGAGGCTGGTTTGCATGACGGACTGGGCTGTGTTCATCAACGGTGCTATCAGTCCAGCACTTGCAAAACAACCATGCACTCGCTGATATAAAAACAAAATATTGTAGAGGTTGGAAATCTGAAATAAACACAGGAAGTGCTGCAAAAAACTCGGCATCTCTGGCAGCATCCAGAGATGTTCATGTTGGGATCCTCCAGATCCAGATCTAGGAGCCCTAGCAAAACTGGAAACAATGGGAATCAGGGAAAATCTCTCTGCCGGTTGAAGTCATAAAATGAGATGATTATGGTTGTGGTTGCTGGATGTCAGTCATCTCAGCTCCAGGATATCTCTGCAGGAGATCCTCAGGTTAGTATCCTAGGTCCAATGACCTTCCCTCCATCATAAGTCAGAAGTGGAGATCTTTGATGATGATTGCACGGTATTCACTACCATTGTTCAGACTTTTCAGACGTTAAAGCAGCCCATGTCCATATGTGACAAGGGTTGGACAATATTCAGGCTGGGCTGTTAAGTGACAAGTAACATTCACACTCCACAAGTGCCAGATAATGATCTGTACATGTGTCTTGCCTGCATTTCCAGAAGACGTTTGACAAGGTGTCATATCAAAAGTCATGATGCAATGTAAGAGTTTATAGTGTAGGAGGCAATATAATGGCATGGTTAGCTAAAAGGAAGCAGACGATTAGTCTAAATGAATTATTTTTGGGTTGGTAACATGTAGTGAGTGAAGTCCGTTAGGAATCAGTGCTGAGGTCTCAACTGTTTAACAGTCGCTATCTACATTTTGCTTGAAGGGACCAAATGTACAACTGCTAAATTTGCCGATGACACAGAAGTAGGTAGGAATGTAAAAGCAAAATACTGGGAATGCTGCAAACCTGAAACAAATACAAAAAGTGCTAGAGAAATTCAGCAAGTCTGGCTTCATCTATGGAGAGACAAGCAGAGGTAATGTTTTAAGTTTGATATGATTCTTTGGAACTGGAAACAGAATTCTGAAGGATAGACATACTGGCTTGATGATACCAGATCTGCTGAGTTTCTCCAGCATTTCAATGCAGGTAAGAAAGTAAGTTGTGAAGATCAGGAACCTGTGTAGGGAGACTGTAAAAGAATATAAAGGGGTTAAGTGAGTGGGTAAAAAATTGGTAGACGGAGTACAATGTGGGAAAATGCAAACCTGTCCATTTTGACAGAAAGAACAGAAAAGCAGACAGACTGAAGAAGTCTGTGGTACAGAGTAATTAGGAAGGCAAATGGAATGTCATTGCGAGGGGAATACAACATAAGAGTTGGGACATTTCACTACAATTATACAGAGCATGGGTGAGACCACATCTGGATTACTGTATACAGCCTCAGGCTCCTTATTGCAGAAAGGACATAAAAAGCAGTTCAGACTGACTTCTGGGAATAAGGGTTTATCTTGTGAGGAAAGGTAGGATTGATTAGGCCTTAATTTATTGAAGTTTAGAAGAACGTGGTTGATCTTATTAAAATCCGAGGGATTCTGAGTGGACTCGACAGGGTAGATATGGAAAAGATTTTCCTCTTTTGTATGAAACTAGAAACTGAGACAGTCTGCAATTTAAGGTGGAGATGAGGAGAACCTCCTTTCCCTCAAAGGGTCATAGGTTTGTGGAATTCTCTTCCCAGTGAGTTTTCCATTCGTTCATGGGATGTAGGCTTCTCTGGGAAGGCCAGCATGTACTGTCCAATCCTAGCCACCCTTGAGAAGGTGGTGGTGAGCTGCCTTCTTGAACTGACACAGCCCATTTACTGTAGGTACACTCACAATGATGTTAGGGAGAGAGCTGCAGGATTCTGACTCAGCAGCATTGAAGGAATATTTCCAAGTCAGGATGGAGAGTGATTTGGGGTAGGGTAACCAGCTGGACACAGGGTAGTAAATGTTTTTAAGGCAGAATCTTGAGTTAGAAGGGAGCAAGAGGGCATTGCGGATAGACAGGAAAATGGGATTTCAGGCCACAGATTGGACACAATTTTATCTCAAGGTACAGCAGTCTGAGGGGCTGAATGGCCTACTTCTGCCTGTAATTCATTTGTCTATATATGTTTGTATCATGGCCACTGCGTGTTCCCCCTTTATGTAAAAACTTACTTATCTTCAGTGTCACTGGACAGCAGGAGGAAGTGAGAATGCCAACTAATTATCCCTGTCCCCATCCCCACCTCATCCAACACCCCTCAACCCTCCAATCTCCAGTTCGGGGGCACTGAGGATAACTTGAAGTCCCCCCGTCCGCGACCTAGAGGATGCACACTCGGACTCTCAATCTTCACAATGCTACGGTCCCAGCTTGTAGAAAACTGGGAATTACAAATAAAAAAACACTGACACAGTGTGAGTTTAACAGCCTTCAGATGCTGTCAGTAATCTCAACCTTTCACTAATTAACTTCAGCGTGAACTTTCTCCGGTCAGTTGAGGAATGTGCGACAGGGAATCAGCAGCCACTCTTTGTGTATAACTCACCCAATAAGCCAATGCAGGCTGGATGTAAACTGATGGGAGGGGTGGGCTCATTCACTGTTGATGAACCCGGTGAAGATTACACTGACCCCTCAGCTATGTGTTTCTGCGGATCTGCACAGAGAGACAAGACCAGGCGAAGGACAAGGCTGAATGTCAAATCCATTCATCTCTTTGTTTCTCCTCAGTGTGGTGTCACAGTGAACGCTAAGACCCCTTCTTGCTATTCAGTCTCACTGTGAAGATATCCCCATGTCATAGCGACCCTCTCTTCTACAAAAATAATGCTGCCCTGTGTGAAATGGTTAGCCACTGTTCCTCCACCCCTCCATTTCCTCTCCTCATCTTTGTTTCCCTCACAGCTCTGGAGTGAGAGGGATGGGGTTGGAGATACATTGTGAAGAAGGACAGAAGGCAATTATGGGAATGGATAACGAATGCTGGCCTAGCCAGTGACACCCTAAGCTATAAGGGAATGAATTAAGAAAATCTAGTTGCATTTCTTCCCTTTCCCATTGTGAATATTTTCTGTTCAGGTAATGAGCCAATTCCCTATCGAAAGCCTCAGTTTAACCAGCCTCCACCACATTCTCAGGTAGCACATCCCAGATCTTGACTGGTTGCAGAACGGAGAACAATTTTTTCATGTCAGTTGGAGACAATAGGACTGCAGATGCGGGAAGTCAGAGTCGATAGGCGTCCTGATGAAGAGTTTAGGCCTGAAACGTTGACTTTTCTGCTCCTCTGATGCTGTCCGACCTGCTGTGCTTTTCAAGCTTCTTCATACCAATGTTGCTTTTCTTGCCAATGACCTTACTTCAGTGCCCTCTGGTCCACAATCTTTCTATCACTGGGTACAGGTTCTGTCTGTTTACTCTGTCCACCCTCCCCCATGATTTTGGACGCCTCTAATAAATTTTCCTTTAATCTTCTTTTCTCCAAGATGAACAGTTTCAACTTTCACAACCTCCGAATGTAAGTTCCTCATCCCTGGCATTATTCTCCCTTCACATCCATCCTAGGGCCCAGTTCCCAGGACCTAAGATAGCACTCAGATAAAGTTGGATAAATACGGATTGTCTTTGTCTGATTTTGGGACATGGAGGTGACAATCTCATTGATGTGTTTAGAAGGATTTTGTGGAGTGGTTATAGAGAAAGTGCTTTCTCTGGCGCACAAGTCAAGAATAATGGAATGTGAGATTAAAATTGGAGCCAGACTGCTCAGGATTGAAATCAGAGAGCTATTTTTCAAATAAAGTGTGACACAAATCTGCAACTCTCTTCCCTGAAATGTGAGTGCGTGCCAGGAAGGTCAGTTAGAGTTCTCAATATTGAGCTATGTAACTCTTTGGTAGGTGTGAGGATTCAAGGCATATGGAACAAAGGCAGAAGAATGGTTTTGAGCTGCACATCTGCCCTGATCTAACAGTGGATGGTACAAACATCTACTTCCTCCACTACTGATCCTCAGTAGCAGCAGCATGTACTATCTATAAGATGCGATGCAGAAATTCACCAAAGATCCTTAGACACTTCCTTCCAAACCTACGATCGTTTCCATCTAGAAGGTCAAGGCACCAGGTACATGGGAACACCACCCCTTCAAGTTCCCCTCCAAGCCACTCACCATCCTGATGTGGAAATACATCACCATTCCTTCCCTGTTGCTTAGTTACAATCCCAGAACTGCCTCCTTAAAGGGCATTGTGGGTCAACCCACAGAACACAGAGTCATAGAAATATACAACATGGAAACAGACCCTTCGGTCCAACCTGTCCATGCCAACCTAGTTATCCTAAATTAATTTAGTCCCACTTACCAGCGGTTGGCCCATTTCACTCTAATCCCTTCCTATCCATGAACCCATCCAGATGCCTTTTAAATGCTGTAATTGTACCAGCCTCCACCACTTCCTCTGGCAGCTCGTTCCATATGCACACCATCCTCTGTGGGAAAAAGTTGCCCCTTAGGTCCCTTTTAAATCTTTCCCCTTTCACCTTTAACTGATGCCATCTAGTTTTGGATTCCCCTACCCTGGGAAGAAGACCTTAGCTATTCACCCTATCCATACTCTTCATAATTTTATAAACCTCACTAAGATCACCCCCCCCAGCCTCTGACGCTCCTGGGAAAGTAGCCCCTGAAGGCAGCTCACCATCACTTCTTGAGGGACAATTAGGGAGGAGCGGTCGATGTTGCCCAAATCTCACGAGTGAATTATAAAGGAGCTTAATGGCCTCCAGCTGTTCTGATGAGGTGATAGATGAATGCACAGCACCAGTTGGGAGCTACGTGCAGAGGCCTCAGACATGTGCGGGCTAAAGGGGTGTGGAGAGGAATTTAATTTTAGACGGCACAAGGGGCAATGTTATCACTGTCCCTTCCACAGCCAAGACTGCCAGCAGATGTTGCTTTTTTTAAGTTGTTGACTTCATGCAGTGCTGTACATATACAACCAAGCATCCACGTCAGATGGAAATGACACAGGCATAATGGTTTTTGCATCAAGTGCTGAATTAAAATAAAAACACAATTCAGCGAATATGTTGCAAATTCCTTGAGGCTAATCCCAGGAGGCGATGCTGTTTAAACTCTAATGACTAACATTGCGAACGAAACACCTCACAAATCCATAAGCAACAAATAAGTTGCGTTTTCACCTTTTCATTTTAGGCAACATCTTTCCAGGGGATTTTTCAATGCTTGGCTGTTAATTGATTTGTGGCAAGTGTAATGCAGAGAAAATACAGCAGACGCTTGGAGCTACTGAGATCCTGAAGATGACAGATGATCTAACTACCTCATGTGCAATGTGCTTTGTCGCGTTCCAGCTAGAGCTGAACCGGTCGTCACAGCCACTAAAAGCGGCCTGACTCCCTGCATTTGCCTCAGGGGCTGAGTCATGTTTTAGCCAGATCTCCCCACTCACCTCCAAATGTCTGATGGACATAAAGTGACGTGTGAGAGAAAAGGATGAAAGACAGAGGAAAAATATGGGTGGAAAGAGAGAGAAAAGGGAAAGAAAGAAGGAAGAGACAGGTAAGATGGAGCCAAGAAAAAAGGAGAGAAAGAGAGCGAGCTAGAAAAGAGAGCAGCTATAAGTCATTACGCTCAGATGGAGGTCATTTGGCCCAGCAAGAGAACTGAGCACTCCAGGCAGAAAAAGGGCTACAGAGGTCAGAACAGGAAGATGAAGAGGGGAAGGAGGAAGAAGAGGTAAAGGAGGTGTAGAAAGAGGAAGTATTGCACAGTACTAGGTAAGTTCTAGTGCAGAACGCATGGAAGAAAGGGAGGGGCATAGTGTGACATTATAGGGAAGAAGAAGCTACAGAAATGAAGTCGAAGAGGGAGAACATGGGACAGTGGGAATAGAAGAAGCGAACAAAGAAAAGGTGCATGGAAAGAAGTAGTGAGATGATAAAGGAGAAAAAGTCGCAAAGAATGAGGTAAGGGTAGAGAGAGAAATAAAGAATAAGAGGAGGGAAAAGGAAACAGGCAGAGAGAGAAATTCAAAAGAAAGAAGGAATAAGAATTATAAAGGGAGGGAAAACAGAGAGTGTGTATGGAACTTCTTTACTCAATCTCTCGAGCGGTTTTTTTTAAATTCAAAGAATGTAAATCAAAAGAGGCCCAGCTGAAAATAATATTAAAACATATTTTGTATTAAGGCATGAAATTAAATGCTTCAAAGAAGCTAAATATCTTTAGCTCAGGAAGAATAGCTCATTTCTGAAGCCAAACAAAGCATGTACTCAAATCAAAATTGAAAATAAAACTTCAACCTAAGTGACTAATCTAAAGTCTTATTAAAATTATGCTAATAGATGAACAAACCTGAATACACAGACAGACAGACAGACACACACACACACACACGCACACAGACAGACAGACACACACACACACAGACACAGACACACACACACAGAGCATCATTTTCCCATTACAAACTCTTATGTCCACTGAGTGACGGGAAATTGCCAGTAAAAAGCTTGTCATGTTGTCATTACAGGCTGCCACCTGAAGTGGCACTAGTGGGAGGCTGTTAATTGTAGTGTGACGTTAACATAAACAGTTTTGTTATAAATACAAACATATGGATTTACACTTGAAATACAGGATTAAGTAAAGAATGCATGACTGGATGATAGGAACTGACTTAAACCCATTCGCCTGGGTCTAAGTACTTGCCAGATTACACTTCTTTTTACCTGAATCTCAACAATACTTGTGCAGTGCTGGGGACATCGAGAAATCATACATTTTCATTCCCTTTTGCTCCATCTGTGCACCACCCACACCGAGCCCCACTCCAATATCACATTGATATTTCCAGTGATATATCTCTGAAAACCCTCTATGTCATTTCCTAGGGCTATTCAGCCCCCTGAGACTGCTCCACTATTTAATGGTTTATCTGAGTGTGGTTTCAGCTGCACCCCACCCCGACCAATAATCATCAACTCCCTTACTTTACTGAAAGGTTCACAAGGAGATGAGGAGTACAATGAGATTTCAGCCAAATTAACACCAGCAACTTGCATTTATATAGTGCCTTTGGCCTTGTGAAACAGGACTGTCAAAGAAAATTTGACAGCAAGTCACATGAGGAAACATGAGGAAAGCTTGGTCAAATAGTGAAGGAGGAGAGAGATTGAGAAAGAGATGGAGGGGTTTAGGTAAGGAATTTTAAAATGGAGTGCCTAGGCAGTTGAAGGCAAAGGCAGAAATGCATGGGTGAATAAGTTTGTTAATTTGATTTATACTTCTGGAAGCATTTTTCTTCCCTTTGGGGAATACTGGAAATGTGGTGGAAGGATGAACAGACTGATTGTCAGCTCACTGAATCACATTCTAAAAACTCCTGAAGACCATAAGACCATAAGACATAGGAGTGGAAGTAAGGCCATTCAGCCCATCGAGTCCACTCCGCCATTTAATCATGGCTGATGGGCATTTCAACTCCACTTACCTGCACTCTCCCCGTAGCCCTTGATTCCTTGCGAGATCAAGAATTTATCAATCTCCGCTTTGAAGACATTCAACGTCCCAGCCTCCACTGCGCTCCGTGGCAATGAATTCCACAGGCCCATCACTCTCTGGCTGAAGAAATGTCTCCTCATTTCCGTTCTAAATTGACCCCCTCTAATTCTAAGGCTGTGCCCACGGGTCCTAGTATCCCCACCTAACGGAAACAACTTCCCAGCGTCCACCCTTTCTAAGCCATGCATTATCTTGTAAGTTTCTATTAGATCTCCCCTCAATCTTCTAAACTCTAATGAATACAATCCCAGGATCCTCAGCCGTTCATCGTATGTTAGGCCTACCACTCCAGGGATCATCCGCGTGAATCTCCGCTGGACACGCTCCAGTGCCAGTATGTCCTTCCTGAGGTGTGGGGCCCAAAATTGGACACAGTATTCTAAATGGGGCCTAACTAGAGCTTTATAAAGTCTCAAAAGCACATCACTGCTTTTATATTCCAACCCTCTTGAGATAAATGACAACATTCCATTCGCTTTCTTAATCACAGACTCAACCTGCAAGTTAACCTTTAGAGAATCTTGTACTAGCACTCCCAGATCCCTTTGTACTTCAGCTTTATGAATTTAATTTCTACGGTCATACAGCATGGAAACAGATCCTTTGGTTTAACTCTTCTGCGCCAACCAGATATCCGAATCTGACCTATTCCCATTTGTCAGCATTTGGCCAAATCCCTCTAAATCCTTCTAATTCATATACCCATCCAGTTGTCTTTTAAATGTTATAATTGCTCCAGCCTCCACCGCTTCCTCTGGCAGTTCATTCTATACAAGCTTCACCCTCTACGTGAAAAAATTGCCCCTTAGGTCCTTTTAAATCTTTTCCCTCTCACCTTAAACCTACAGCTTCTAGTTTCAGACCCTCCCAGCCCAGGGCCAAGACCGTGGCTATTCACCCTATCCATGCGGCTCATGATTTTATAAACCTCTATAAGGTCACTCCTCAGCCTCCGAAACTCCAAGGAATAAAGGCCCAGTCTATTCAGCCTCTCCCCACAACTCCAACCCTCCAGTCTCAGCAACATCCTTGTAAATCTTTTTTTAGCACCTTCTCAAGTTTAACAACATCTTTCCTACAGAAGAGTGACCAGAATCGTACACAGTATTGCTCTGTGGCCAAACGGGTCCTGGGAGTGGGATTTGAACCTGGAGCTTCAGGCTCACAGGCTGGGACACTACCCACTGTGCCACATGACTTCTGGTGAATAAAGTGAAGAACACAGAACAGGCATGAACTGGAGGAGCTGAGATCTTGGACTGTTTATTCATGATCCACAAGATTCCACAGCTCCTCCCAGGAACTGCTCAGTGCCAGCTGTAGTGCAGCAGTTAACACTCTTGCTTCTCTGTTCTGAAGAAGGGTGACTGGAATCAAAACATTAACTTTGTTTCTCTCTCTAGAGGTGCTACCAGATCTGCTATGTCTTTCCAGCAGCTTCTGTTTTTGTTTTAGATTTCTAGCATCCACAGGTATTTGCTTTGTAACATGCTCGCTGTTGAGTTTGAGCATTGTGGGTTCATGTCTCAGGCCACTCAGTGGATGGAGGAATGGCGAGTTTGTATAACAATGACTTTACAAACCTTGCTGTGCCTCTGAGATTACACAGCTCTGTGAACTCACAATCCAGTGGGGAAGCTGTGACTTTCTGGGACCACGATAAGAAACAAAATCAGAGCCCAGAACCCCTTCCATCCCCTATTCCCCATGAGCTGTGCTGTTTTCAGACATGGTAGTGTCACCTTGACCCACTGAGTTCAAAACTCCCAGAGTGTGTACTCATTGATCCTCATCTGAACACTGCCTCAACAGCCATCAGCACCAGAGAATGAATCAAAGTGGATTCATGTAGCACTTTTCACAATCTCAAGGTATGGCCAGATTTGGAATCAGTGGAAATGGAAGATGGAGGGGAGTGGATGGGATGGCAGTCTGTCTAATGGGTGCTAGTTAGCAATGCCAGTTTTATGCCCAATAGTACTGTGAAAATGTATCCATTGGATTGGTTCTCACAGGTTTACTTAGCTGGCCATTCAGAACTCAACAGCCATTTGACTGTGCAGGCATCACAATCAAACCCAATCCTGAGAAGTTTGGGATATATAAAGGGGACTGTTGACGAATGCAGATTGACCAATGGTACTTATCTATTCTGCATTGTTTAGTAAATTACTTGCTTTCCTATCATGGTTTTCACAACCTGATGTCCCCAAGAAAACAAAATATTTTTGAAACATGACCCTGTTGTAATATCAGAAATGGAGGCAGCTAATTTGTGCACAGTAAGCTCCCACAAACAGTAACGTTGTTTCCCTGTGAGTTGTGGGCATCACCGACTGGGCCAGCATTTATTGCCCATCCCTACCAGCCCTTGAGAAAGTGATGAGCTGCTTTCTTGAACCATTGTAGGGACATCCCGCAGTGCTGTTGGGGAGGGAGTTCCAGGATTTTGATGCAATGACAGTAAAGGAATGGCAATGACAGCTTCAGGTCAGGATGGTGAGTGGCCTGAAGGGGGTCCTGGATACTCTGGTTTCAATCAGGTTGGTCGGTCAAGGGAATAATTGCCGACCATGACACCAGGGAGAATGCTGAGGGTCTTCTTTGGAATAGTGCAACAGGGTGTAATGCAACCACCCAAGCAGGCCAACAGGAGGCTCAGCTGAACATCTCATCTCTGAAACAGCACCTCCAACAGTGTTTTATTTATTCATTTTGTGGGATGTGGCTGTCACTGGCTGGCCAGCATTTCTTGCCCATCCCTAGTTGCCCTTGAGAAGGTGGTGGTGAGCTGCCTTCTTGAACTGCTGCACCCCAGGTACTGTAGATAGACCCACAATGCCTTTAGAGAGGGAATTCTAGGATTTTGACCTAGTGACATCGAAGGAACGGCAATATATTTCCAATTCAGGTTAGTCAGTGGCTTGGAGGGGGACTTGAAGGTGGTTGTGTTCCCATGCATCTGCAGCCCTTGTCCTTCTAGATGGAAGTGGTCGTGGGTTTGGAAGGTGCTATTTGAAGATCTTTGGTGAATTTCTGCTGTGCATCTTGCAGACAGTACACACTGCTGCAACTGAGTGTAGGCGGTGGAGAGAGTGCATACATGTGGATATGATGCCAATCAAGCAGGGCTGCTTTATCCTGGAGGGTATCAATGTTCTTCAGTGTTGTTGGAGCTGTACCTATGCAGGCAAATGCACCACTCTGTTGGTGACAGCGTGTGGGTAGGGTGGGGGAGTCAGGTTTGATTTTGTCCTCTAGTTTCCGGACTGAGGCATGGAGCCCCAGTGCTCTCACTCAGCAGCGAGCCTGTTAAATACTGAGTGCCTGGGAAACTCCTGGGAGCAACTGAGGGATCTTATAGATCATGAAAAAATAATCAACCCAACTGTGCAGTTAATCTGGAGTGCCTCGAGATTCAACCTGAAGATAAAATATTCAGAAACCCTCTAATTATGTGGTGTTATGTATAATAATCACAGATCCCGACAACCTCATACCTGTTAAATAGGCACTTTACAAGCAAACGGAAGTGATTAATTACAGATCCATGCAAAGGTTTTACAATCATGTAGAGGTTTACATTAACTAGAACAAGTATAATGAACTGGTTTTGTCTCATCCCCCTTCCCTACCCCCTCATTATTCACTCACAAGTGAATTAAATTTATGAAAATTATAATAGATATCCTGTTTGAGGGGAACTATATTCAGGAATTTACAGGACAGAAACAGGCACCTCAGTCCAACTGGTGGGTGTTTACACTTCACACAGAGTATCCTCCCTTGTCCATTTCACCCTCTCAGCATATCCTTCCATTGATCATTTGCTCACATCCAACTTCCTCTTCAATGCATCGCTGCTAATTGTCTTTAATGCTCATTGTACAGCAAGTTCCACATTCTAACCATTCTCTGGATGAAGAGATTCCTCCTGAATTCCCTATTGGATTTATTAGGGACATTCTTATGTTTACAACCCAGTGAAGGAATCTTCCATAGGTGTCCCCTGTTGGATCCCTTCAGAATCTCAAATACTTTGGTTAGGATACCCCTCTGAGCTGGTGCAAAGTCCTCTTGAAATTTCCAAGCAAGAATTTCTTTACTCAAGGAATAAAGAATGTCTTGGAGAATCAGCCAGACTGTGGGGAAGGGTCCGTGGTCTCAGGAGAATGGAAAATGGAAAGTGTCCCAGGTGGTCCAACGCGTGGGCAGCTTTGAAGTGAACCCACATGACCCACTAGCTCCTCTTGGTCCACTTCCCATCCTCTACCTCTCAAATTGCCAACATTTCCTTCCCTGTGCTTCTTGCTCCCTGATGTACTCGTCCAGCTTGGTGTCAAAGGCGGCCTGAAGATAAAATATTCAGAAACCCTCTAATAATGTGGTGTTATGTATAATAATCACAGATTCCGACAACCTCATACCTGTTAAATAGGCACTTTGCAAGCATTCCCACATTCTAACCATATGCTGTGGAATTTTCTTTTGAGGAAAAGGAAGATCATAGGATTAAATGCCCATGCAGCCCAGCAACATCACCTTGAATGTTCTTCCCGCTCTCTCTCTATTGTCACTGTGTTGAGATCAAGTTCTAACATCTGCTCCAACTCAGAGCTCTGGTGTGGCAAGGTCCCTGCCTGTTTGGGATTTTTGCAGGACCAGGTGTATTTAACCTGATTCACACTCTCTATCCTCCTGTACCTTCTCATGACCATCAGGCTCACTAAGTTGTAGTGGAGCACTCATCTCAGATAATTGGGTCTTGGAACTTCCTGTGCAGACTGAGGGTTACCCTGCCACTTAACACACACACACGCGCGCACACACACACCCCCAAGATAGTCATCCAATTAACACACTCACCCGCTGCACAAAGTCAACAAATAGACAGACACACACACACACACACACACACACACACACACACACACACACACATTCATATGCACATTTGATACTTTTTCTTCTTTTGATTAATGTCCTAACCATACACACATGAGCAGGCAGCTGGTTAACAAAAGCTTTCAGCACATTCTGCTGCACACCGCAAACTTCATTATATTTCATTAATTGAAGAAAATGGAAAAAATAGAAAAAAGGTTAAACATTAGCATTTTGCACTTGAGAAGGAAATGGAACAAGGAGCTGAGGAAATTGATTTCTGGTTCCAGAGAAGCTTAACCCCCGGTGAACCAGAGCAGGAGATGTCTGTGATAGCAAGAAGTCTCATGGCCACAAGTGAACTCTTGTTCACAGCCTGTGGGTGCAGCTCTGCTTATCTATACATTCACTGTAAGACCTGTCCTTTCTTAATATTTCTTCCATCTTCCTCATTTTTTGGATCAGTAGAAACCTCTTTCAATATGCAGAATCGTGTTCTTCACCCAAATCCATGTTCTGTCTCACTGAGAGTTACTTCACTCACAATTGGGATGTCAGTCTCTGAAAGTGTGGGCTTGATACATGCCTGGCGTAGCCCATTGGTAAAACAGTTCCATTGAAGGGCTTGTATCCAAAAGTGTCACTTCTCCTGACGAAGGAGCAGCGCTCCGAAAACTTGTGATTTCAAATATATTTCGACAATAACCTGGTGTCGTGTGACTTCTGACTTTAAATAAAACATGGAGCTGCAGATGCTGGGAATCTGAAGGAAAAACAGAAATTGCTGGAGAAACTCAGAGCTTCGTGTTCTGAAGGAGGGGTATTGAACTCAAAATGTTAACTCTGCTTTCTTTCCACCGATGGTGCCAGACCTAGTAAGTTTCTCCAGCAATTTCTGTTTGAGATAAGAATAATTTTCCTGATTTTCTACTCAAAGCCTTCTTTTATGAAGCCATAAATACCCACATACTTTGCTAACCACTCCCTCAATGTGCCCTGTTTCTTTTCAGGCTCTGAGCACATGAATCTTCAGGCCCTTCTATTCCCTGTACATTCTTTAGAAATGTGCCATTTAGTCTCTCCCTACTGCTAGAAAGCATTGTCTCACATTTCTCTGAATTAAATTCCATCTGCCACAGCTCAACCATGCTGCTAGCCCATTTATGCCCTGTTGCAGTTGACTGATATCAGTATAGGCTGACATCTGCTGGGAAACATGCCTGGAACATGGACTCACTGCTAGTCACTGACTAATCCCTGGACTCTGTATCACACTGGGCCAGTGGCTCTATTAGCTGTACCAGTAGTAACAGCCTATTCTACACCTTGTTTAATGATTGTTCCTTGTTCTCGATCATCCAGTTTGTGATTCATTTTCCATTTCTTCACTGCCTTGTGTGCCCTTTCCCATTATGTCCCATCCATCTCTTTCTGGCCATTGTTTTTCTTGTGCTCTATAAATGTTTACCACAGAATATTAGCTCATAAAAATATAATAAGTATCTCTCTTTAGTTTATGATCCAAGGTCTTTCTGCAGGTTTAGAGAACAGGTAGAGAGCTGAGAGCGTAACAATAAAACTATGTTTGCCTCAGCTCACATCAAAAATCTATAAAGATGCTGTTTTCTCTATTCTGTAACCAAAAAAACTTCTCTCCACTAGCTATTGTCAATCATGTCCAGAGCAAGTAAATTAAAAATACTCAATAAGGGCAGCCTAGTGGAATGGGAGCTGAGGCAGAATACAGGGGATCTGTAATTTATGAATATCTGGTTCTAAAACGTGATCTCATACAGGGATGTAATTTTAAAGACCTAATGTATGAACGTTTCCTGTACTCTCGAACAGCTCTTTTACACTGTCCTGTGTAGTGATTGGAATCATTGACTATGAGATCCCTGATTAGGACTGTTAACCTGGGCCAATCAGGGAGCCCTGGCTGACAGATATAAACAGGAGTGTCAGAAGGTCTCCTCACTCTAGGCACAGGCTCTGAGCTGGCAGTACTGTGCACATGTAAATAAAAGGTGACTTGGTGATGGGATATCGGCCTCTGTGCAGTTATTTCATCCTGCATTGTGTTTTGACTTGTATATAAATCTACTTGCAAATGGACTCCATTTTCTGCCTGTAGAGAGAGCTTTGCTCTACACCCATTCTCGTTGGTCATTGAAAATTTAACTTCCTCCTTCAGAATTTGCAGCTCAAACCAATAGGAAGCCATTCAACGGAACATGAGCAGATCGTTCAGCCCATCGACCCATTCTGGCATTCAAATAGAACACAGCTCTTCAAATCCAGTTTGGCAACAACTTAATTATTGATTCTAAATGTGGACATTTCATTGATTATGTCAAGCTGTTTGTAATTGGAGTTACCTAGACAATGGCTTCAGGGTGCTTTTTTCTAAACTGGCAATCCAATACACCAGTTGTTCCTTTCGAAGTTAAGCAGTTTGGTACTCTTTAACTCATTACACGGCTCTGTGGCAATTTCTGCCTCACAGCACTCATATGAACATTGTCCTGTAAAAGGGATAACAATGAATTTTGTCTCAACGGTGACTAAGTCTTTGAACAAACACCAGCAGAAAGAGCATGTGGGAGCCAGTATGGGCACTGATGGGCCGAATGAGCTCACTCGTGCTGCATTCTCTGTAACCCTGACCTCGGTGATGATCCAGGATATTGCAGAATTATTACTGCACAGAAGGAGACCATTCAGCCCATACCTGCACCTGCTTTCCAAATGAACGATTCATCTGGTAATACTCTCCCTCCTTCATTCTGTAACCCTGTATATTCTTCCTTTCCATATAACAGCCAAAATGCTTCTTGAATGCTTCAACTGCACTTGCCTCCACCGCAATCTCAGGTACGGCATTCCAGACCCTGATCTTCCTGTAGCACTAAAATATTTTCTCTCAGATGTCACAGAATCATAATTATAGAGTCATACAGCACAGCTAGTCATATAGCACAGAAACAGATTTTCGATTCAACAAGTCCATGATGACAATCTTCCCAAACTAAACTACTCCTACCTGCCTGTGTTTGACCTATACCCTTCCAAACCTTTCCTATTCATGTACTTATCTAAATTTCTTTTATACATTATAACTTGCCCTCCATCCACCACTTCCTCTGGCTATTCATTACACACACGAGCTGCTCTCTGTGTAAAAGAGTTGCCCCTCATATCCTTTTTAATTCTTTCTCCTCTCACCTCTAAAATACACCCCCTAGTTTTGAACTTACCCACCTTAGGGAAAAGACCTTTGCTATTTACCTTATCCATGCCCCTCATGATTTTATAAACTTTTATAATGTCACCCCTTGGCCTCCTATGCTCCAGTGAAAAAGTCCCAGACTATCCAGCCTATTTTTATTACTCAAATACTCCACTCCTGGCAACATCCTGGGAAATCTTTTCTGAACCCTCTCCAGTTTAATAACGTCCGTAACAAGGCAACAATTACTGCACACAGTACTCCAGAGGCCTCATCAATGTCCTGTATAATGTCAAAATGACGTCCCAACTCCTGTACTCAAAGGTCTGAACAATGAAGGCAAGCGTGCCAAATGCCTTCTGCACCACCCTGTCTATCTGTGACACGAATTTCAAAGAATTATGTTCCTGAACCCCTTGGTCTCTCTCTGTTCCACCACACTACTCAGGGCCCTATCATTAATTATATAAATCCTGCCATTGTTTGTTTTACTAAAATGCAATCCCTTACGGTTATCCAAATTAAACTCCATCTGCCACTCCTCAGCCCAGTGATCCAATTGATAAAGATCTCTTTGTAATCATAGATAACCTTCTTCATTGTCCGCCATATCACCAATTTTGGTGTCATCCGCAAATTTACTAACCATGCCTCCTGTATTCTCATCCAAATCATTTATATAAATGACAAACAAAAGTCTGTTGCTTCTTTTGGAAATTACTTTAAATCTGTGCCTATTGTCCTTGATTCTCTTACTAGTGAGAACACCTCTATCTACCTACGGTATACAGACCTCTCGTGGCTTTCAATGCTGTTATCAGATCTCCTCCCAGCCTTTCCTTTTCCAATAAGCACAGTCCTCCTTCTCCAATCTACCTAAGAACAAGGAAATGAAGTCTCGGCAGTTGGATCGCTCCAGCATTTAGCAAGTCACATCCAACTCTGCTAAATTATGGAGAACAAAGCTGATGTGTCTCCAGAAATTGCAGTTTAACAACCAACATTTCTAAACCTCTTTTAGTGTAGCAAATCATCAGTGCACCATAGGAGGGTTGGCAAACAAAACCTGACATCAAGCCACAAATGGGGTTATCAGCACAGTGACCAAAAAAAGCTTTTCTTCATTGTACATGCTTTAAAAGAATGTAAGAACTAGGAGCAGGAGTAGGCCATTCAGCCCCTCGAGCCTGCTCTGCCATTTAAAATGATCATGGCTGATCTCATCTTGGCCTCAATGCCACTTTCCTGCCCGCTCCCCATAACCCTTCAACCTGCTACTGATTAAAAATCTGTCTACTTCCTTCTTAAGTTGGCTCAATGTCCCAGCATCCACCACACTGCGGAGTAGACCCTTTGAGAGAAGTAATTTCTCCTCATCTCTGTTTTACATCCACCACCCCTCATACTAAAACAATGACCTCTCATTCTGGATTGCCCCCACATGAGAAAACACCCATGATACATCTACTTTGTCAACCCATTTAACTTCGTACATACTACAATTAGGTCTCCTCTCATTCTTCGAAACTCCAGAGAGTAAAGAATAGTAATTTATTATCTCTTGTATTAATCCTCATACACTTTTCACCGTGAAAAGAGTATGAGTCGTTCAAACTTCTCAATCTCTCTTCATAAGGCAAACTCCTCATCTCTGGGTTCAATCTAGTGAACCTCCACTGAACTGTCTCCAATGCAACCAAACCCCTCCTCAAGTACGGGGATTACAATTGGACGAGATAGTCCAGGTGCTGTCTCACCAAGGACTTGTATAGCTCCAGTAACACTTCCCTACTTTTGTGCTTTATTCCTTTCACAAAAATTCTATTTGCCTTCCTTATTACCTGCATACTACCTTTCTGTGATTCATGGTTCACCCAGATCCCTCTGCACCAAAACAATCTGAAGTTTCTCTCCATTTAGATAATAAGTTGTCTTTCTATTCCTTCAATTAAAATGGAAAACCTCACACTTAGCCACATCAAAGCTCATCTGCCGAAGTTTAGCCCATTCATCTATCCATACTCATTTGTACATTTCTTATAAGCACATTCCCAACATTTTCAAAGTTTCTCCTCAATTCTCGATTGGATTTATCAGTGACTGGTTGACAAGCTATGGTTTCCACTTCTGGTCTCTACTCCTCCGTATTTACTCTCACAAACCCATTCATAATCTTAAAAATGTGTAATAGGTTGTCCCTCACATTTGGAATTGGTATGAAGAAGAATTTTGTTAGTCAAGGAGCGAGAAATGTTTGGGGATGATCAGCCAGGTTGAATGGAAGAGACAAAACCTATTTGGGGATTTTGGATGAACTATCATCAGAATTTTCCTTTTCTATCCCACTCCCCGGCAGTGTCTCCATCTTGTTTTCATGTTCTGTTTACAGTCAAAGCTGACTTTACTCTGCTATTAACACCTACTTTGGACCAATGTTCTGCATTTGTCTAACAACTATTGAAAGCAAAAGTAAAGTTGCCATAGCCTTACCAGACCATAGTCTCGCTCTCGCATTGGAAAGAGATGACAGGTGGTGGTTTAACCTGAGGGTCTCCATGCCAAAGGTGAGGGGAGAGGTTGAGAAAGAGAGTCCTTCATGGCAATCTCAGCCAGTGTGGGAATTGATCCCAGGCCATTGGCATTACTATGCATCACAGCCATGCAGCCAACTAAGCTAACCAACCCCTTTACAGCCATTATCACTCCCTTTGTATTTTGTTAATGCCATCTTTGATCTCTGACCTTTCCCTGGCCTTCCTTTTTCCACTTGCCCCTTTGTCAACCCATAAAACCCATCACATTTCCCCCTCTTCCATTCTGAAATTCAGCTATACCAGACTCTGTTAACTCTCTCTCTCTCCACACATACTGAGTTTCTCCAGCACTTTCTGCTTTAATTTCAGATCTCAAGCATCTGCAATATTTTATCTTTGTGATTACAAGCTACCAATCTCATTCCTGGGGGAAGTGGGAAAAGTCAAACATGCCCCTAGCAGAGAAGAAGGTTTGGCCTGCAGAAAATCAGTGGACAATAAGAAAGTTTCCATGTCCTCTCAGCACTAACAAATGTCCACAACAGACCTACACTCTGCCAACAAAAACCCTTCACTAATTGTACAATGCGTTAGAGCATTAGTGAATATTTTATGTAATCTCCTTCCCAGGCAGTCTCTTCCAGCCTGGAGTTGGGGATCCTGAGTCCGATGCTGGATCTCCACACCCCTCAGCAGGTGGGGTAGGTGGTCTTTGAAGAGTTTGGTGGATCGGTGCTTGGATTTTCGCTCACTCCTTCTGCTGTTTGCACTTGGTCTCCTATGGGGCCTGTCGGAGATGCTCAAAATAGACGGTATCTTTGTGCATGTTTCAGGGAAGCTCTGAAATGTTTCCTCTGCCCTGCTGGTAACTGCTTGCTATGATGAAGCATGGTGAGAGTTTGTCTCGAGAGTCTTGTATCGAATTCTCCCAGTGCAGCTGACTGACAATGCCCAGTGCCTCAATGCTGGTCTGAGAGAGGACAATAATAGTGGGACATTTATACTGTTACTGCATTTGCAGGATTTTGCAGAGGCATCGCCTGTGATATTTCTCTAGGGGTTTGAGTGGCCAGCTTTATGTGGTCCATGCCTCTGATGCGTACAGAGGGGTGGTAACACTTCTACTCTGTAGACCATGACCTTGGTGTTGGGTTTGAGAGCTTTGCAATGAAACACCCTTTTCCTCAGACGGCCAATGGCTCTGCTGGCTGCTGGGGACCATGCTGAATATCATCATTGATGCCTGCCCCTACTGACAGGAGGCTCCCAAGGGATGGGAATTGATCCACATTGTCCAGTGAATCTCCATGAATCTGGTTAGATGAGGGCAGTGTCACATGGTGGGAGCAGGCTGGCAGGGGATTTCTGAGCGTCTAGTCCAGGGCCCATTCTCTGGTTGGAGGGGAGTCTCTGTAAACGTGCACACACTGTGCCTGTGTATTACAGTGCAATGGCAGGGGCTGGTTTGGTCTTGGTTCTGGCCTGGAGCCTGCACAGTTTCTCTCTCATCCTGGAGAGAAGCTCCAGTCCAGCAGGATCTTCACAGGGATGCGGTAGGGTGTTGGGGTGAGGGAGCTGGGGGTGAATGCTAGTGTGATGACACAGCCTTTTGGGAATAATGTAAGAGATCCATGTTTTCTTGACTGTTCCTATTTAATACATTACTATGCCATTCCTATTATTGATTGGAAAGGTTGTTGAGTCAAACCCTAAATAATCCTGAAGACACTTTAGTGAGGGAGTGCTGCATTGTCAGAGGTGACTTAGTTTGCAGCAATAAAGATCTTGTGGCACTCATTTAGGAGAAAAGCAAGAGCATTTCCCCCACAGTCCTGATTAAATTTTATTACCCTTGAACAATAGGTTTTTAAAAAAATCATTTGATTATTATCATATTGGTATTTGTGAAATCAAATTGGCTGCTGCACTGACTACTTTACAACAGTAGCTCAGTGACCAAGGATGAGGTGAGGTGATGAAGGATATTGAATACCTGCAACATTCTCTGTATAAGCTGAGGCATCAGTGGTGCCAGAAGGCAGAAGGGACCTTCTCAAGGGCAACTAGAGATGGGCAATAAATGCTGGCCTGGCCAGCAATACCCACATCCCACAACTGAATAAAATAATTTGCCCTTACACAGAACAGCTTTGAACTGGGTCGACACTGTCATACAGTCGTAGAGTCATTCAGCATGGAAACAGACCCTTTGGTCCAACTCGTCCACGGCGACCAAGTTTCCCAAACTAAACTAGTCCCACTTTCCTGTCTTTGGCCATATCCCCTAAACCTTTGATAACAAGGTGTAGAGCTGAATGAACACAGCAGACCAAGCAGCATCAGAGGAGCAGGAAAGCTGATGTTTCGGGCCTAGACTCTTCTTCAGAAAAATCTTTTTTTTTCATTTTTCGTTTTTCTGAAGAAGGGTCTAGGCCTGAAACGTTAGCTTTCCTGCTCCTCTGATGCTGCTTGGCCTGCTGTGTTCATCCGGCTCTACACCTTGTCATCTCAGATTCTCCAGCATCTGCAGTTCCCGCTATCTCTCCCCTAAACCTTTCCTATCCATATATCTGTCCAAATGTCTTTTAAATGTAGTAACTGTACCTGCATCCACTGCTTCCTCTGGCAATTCATTCCACACACGAACCACTCTCTGTGTGAAAAAGTTGCCCCTCAGGTCCCTTTTAAATCTTTCTCTTCTCACCTTAAAAATTTGCATCCTAGTTTTGAACTCCCATACCCTGGGGAAAAAACCTTTGCTATTCACCTTATCCATGCCCTTACAATTTTATAAACTTCTGTAAGGTCACTCCTCAGCCTCTGACGCTCCAGGGAAAAAAGTTGCAGCCTATCTAGCCTCCCCCTTTAGCCCAAACCCTCGAGTCCCTGCAGTTTCTAGTATCTCCTGGAACCTCCAGTCTGCTCTTGAAAATTTAAAGCAGTGGAGTAATTAACGCAGAGAAAGTTTTCTTGCAGATGACGGGGGAAGGGGTTGGTGGCTGGGGGGAAGGAGGTGGTGAGTGTGAAAGAGAAAATCCCAGACAACAAATAAATGGTTGCAGAACTCATTGGTCTGAGCATTGTCATCAAAGGACAGACAGCGAGAGAGATAAAAGTATAGAGAGAGAGACTTTGAAGAGGTCAATTTGATGCACCCTCGGCTTATAAATAAGAATAAAAAAATTAATTGCAGAATTATCAAAGCGGCAACATGAAATGAAAGTCATCTCTCTGTTGAGCTGCTTTAATGAGAGTTGAGCTGACTGATTCTCCACTACTGCCCCACCTCGATCATTTCTCACTCCCCCCACCCCCCACCAATAAAGAGCTCTTGAATAGAAGCATTTACACTTTGGCTAATTGTTTGACTGCTCCCAGCTCCTGGGTGAGTGGCAAAATGAAGCCTGGAATGAATGGGCGTGCAGACTAGCAGAGACTAGTCATTAAATCTAGTCAGGCAGAATGTAGTTGGAATTAAAAAAAAAAGACATATCAATTCCATTAAAGAACCACGAGCCTATACTCAGACTAATGAATGGTTTGAAATGTTTCCCTTGGCTGATGAGGGAAGGCAACTTCTGAGTTTGGGCAAGGATCCCACATTGTAGTAGAAATTGGAGCTTAGGGAAATTTATTATTTTCTTTTTGGCAACTGGGACTGTATGGTGAAACTGAATTGTTTGGTTTCTCATTCCTTTTTCTTTGTTTGTATCATTTTTTTGGAAACAAAATGTTAGTGGGATCTCTCTTGGGTCTGCAGTATGATTTCCGGGTTATCCAGTTATAGGAAGGCAGTCTCTAAAGTGACCGTCACAAATCTCGCCCTTTTCCCTGCTGAATATCATGAATCTATCCTGCAGCACAGGAGAAGGCCTTTCGGCCCATCATGCCTAAGCTTTTCTTTTCAACACGAGGTCCAGTTAGGTCCTCTCTAGTCCTGCAAATGCAGCAAGTCTCCTGAGAAGAAAGAAAAAGTGATCTTAATGAAAAAAGTGACCACTTAGGTCAAATGGCCTACTTCTGTGCATAGACTGGATGTAACTTGATCATGTGGATGTGGTGCCAATCAAGCGGCTGCTTTGTCCTGGATGGTGTCAAGCTTCTTGAGTGTTGTTGGGGCTGTACCCATCCAGGGTAAGTGGGGAGTATTCCATCACACTCCTGACTTGTGCCTTGTAGATGGTGGACACGCTTTGGGGAGTCAGGATGTGAGTTACACATCACAGTGTCAGGATACCTAGTCTAGTGAGATTACCATTGTGCCATCATCCCTTCTATGAAGGTCTTGATTGATACAGCGCTGGCATGGTGCTCAACTAGCTGCTGGGGACAGGGGTGAAGGAAAGAGTTCAGAGGACACAAATCCACACTGCCCTTATAATTTGGCACCGATTAGCACAGTCGCAGTTACTGAATGTTGGGCTTTTGGAACAGAGCAGTGGACAATTCACTCTGAACTGTGAATTCTCCACCCAATTTGGGGGAGACAGACAATGAGTTAGAGTTTCACGTGAACAGCATGAGTCACAACCGAAGCTGACACTTCCCTGAGAGAGGCTATCTTTGGGATGAGATGGACATCATGCTTTGGGTAAGGCTTCAGGAATACAAGAGAGATTTATGAGAATGATGCCAAGACTGAAGAATTACACTCGCATGAGAAGACTGGAAAAACCATGGTGGGTCTGGAAACACGATGAGAATTTTAAAACTGAAGTGTTATTGGACTGAGGGTCAATGCGCCTTAACAATGTGAGTTAAGGGGTGATGGGCAAACACCATGCTGCATAGACTTGGTTTTGGTCGAGTTCCAGTTTAAGGAGGGTGGAAGAAGGAACACCCAGCCTGGACCGCACTGCAACAGTGAAGGCTAGAGGTAACAAAAGCATGGTTGAAATAAAAAAAAATAACAAGACCTTTGTAAGGCTATGTTTCAAAAACAAATGTGGAAGTACAACAGATGCTGCAGATGGTTTAGTGCATCTCCTGGTGTTTAACCCTGAAGGCGTAACCTGGAGGACTCTCTATATTGGCACCAGTACAAAGTCCAACAGAGAGCGAAGCGATCTTGTCAGCATTGACTGACCTTTCCCTGAGATCAGCTGCAGTGTGGTACAAACTGCGAATGTGCCCTGAGTGAAAAACTACATGCAGAAAGACAAGGCTCAGTAATAACCCAAACTATTGCAGGACTATTAAAAAAAACCCACGCCTTGCCTTTCCCCTCCACCACTTCCATCTTTCCTCTTTGTCAAAGGCTCTCAAACAGAAAAGCGAAATCCCGAGTCACTCTTTCCTTTCTGCTGACCTTTCGACAGGTGTACAAGCATCTGGCTTCCTCTGCCAGGACTCACAAGGACAGCCAGGGAGGTGTGAAATGAATAAAGGATCGCAGTCGCTTTGCTGCTTTTCTGAGAAACTCCTGAAGTAAAACTGCACAATTGATTGGAGGCCCTGAAGGATCAATCGAATGGGTAGGGGAGGTGGGGTTGAAGGGGTCTCCATTCACCTGCCCCAGCTCTCACACTGGCACCTCAGGAATGGTGGGAGAGAAGGGAAACTCAAATAACATGTTAGCCACATCGCCCTCCCCACACTGGCTTGGACAACATGTGAGTTACATGTGGCACAGGCAAATGCCTGTGAGTGCTAAAGTAGTTCAAAAGATCACAGTCGGAGAACTTGCTTTATAGAATCCCAACAGTGTGGAAGCAGGCCATTTGGCCCATCAAGTCCACATCAACCGTCAGAAGAGCATCTCACAAACCCACCCATAACCGTGCATTTCCCATGGCTAACCCACCTAGTCTACAGATCCCGAGACACTGCGGGCAATTTAGCAAGGCCAATCCACCCTAACCTGCACATCTTTGGACTGTGGGAGGAAACTGGAGCACCCGGAGAAAACCCACGCAGACACGGGGAGAATGTGCAAACTCCACACAGACAGTCGCCCGAGGCTGGAATTGAATATACTATGAAATAGTCTTGAAGTGTAATATAGGATTAAGCACTAGACTTGCAGGATTATGATGAGCCAGAGGTCAGAGAACTTCCAATAAATGGAGAAACTTAGCAGGTCCGGCAGCATTTGTGGAGAAGAACATTTCAAGACCAATTTTTCTTGGAAAAGAGAACAGCCCTCAAAAGGCAGTGGGAGCAGACCCTTGACAAGCATAGGGGGTGAAAGGTTTTCAGAGGAAGGTGAGAATGTGCCCTATTCAGATCAGTAGTGATCCTAATGAATGGTGAGCAGTCTTGAAGGGCCGGGTGTCCTGCTCCTGATTTGAATATCCATGTGCTGAGATGGGACTGGATAGAGGCATTCTGGACAGAATGGATCGGGAAAAAAAATCCATTCTTTTTGGTGTGACAGTTGAGAATAAAAAAAGCGCATAGATTCAAGGGAATTGGCACAAGAAGCAATAGCACCTGGTTAGGGTTGGGAATGTGCTGCCTGATGGTGTAACTAAACTAGATTCAATTGGGGTTTTCAGGAGTTATTTAAATTGTGGTCTATAAAGGAAGAAAGTGCAGGGCTATGGCGGGGAGGAGGGGCAGAGCTTGGCACTGTCCAACATAATCAAAGAAGGGTTTAGGCCCGAAACGTCAAGTTTTCCTGCTCCTATGATGCTGCTTGACCTGCTGTGTTCATCCAGCCCCATGATTGTTATCTCACTCCTCCCACCCTGTCTGGCAGAAGATATAAAAGTTTGTATACACATACCAACAGATTCAAGTACAGCTTCTTCCCTGAGTCTAGACTCGAAACATTAACTTGCTTTCTCTCCATGGATGCTGCCTGACCCAGTGTGATCGCCAGCATTTTTTGTTTTCAGTACAGATTCCAGCATCTGCAGTAATTTGCTCCTTTTTAATGTTAGTGTGGCTCTCTCTCTCTGCATCTTCTCAGCAGCTGTAACACTGCATCCTGCACTCCTACACTTGCACAGTACAATCTGCCTGTAAGACAGCACTTTTCACTATAACTCAGTACATGTGACGATAATAAATCAAACCAAAAGCTAGCACAGATAAGATGGGCTGAATAGATGCGCTTGTGTGCTGTAACCATTCTGTGAATCTGAGAGTCCTGTGTGTTTTAACTTTTGAAGCAATTATATAATCAGTTCCGAGATCTTTCTAACTGACAATGAGGAAATGGCTTCCTTCTCTACTTTTTTAATCACTTCTCAGTGAAACACGAACAATGATTTTCCACCTTACAATTTGCAGCCTGCCGTTTAATTTTTAATGGAAGGCTGTTTGAAAGCTGGACTATGTCACCAGGGCTACAATTCATGGTTAACCTGCTGTTGTCACTTCCCAAGGAATCAGAATTCAGATTGTCCCAACTTCAAACTGTCTCTAGGGATCCTGGCTTTGTATTGGATCTCAGGGGCTGAAAGGAATCCAGTTTCCTGGATCCACTGAGGGAAAACTGTTGATCAAAATGGATCAAAATGTATTTCCTTGCGAGGTCCTATTTTAGCAAGGTAGGACCAGAAAGAGGCCATTCAGCCCCTGCCAATTGTCCTACCACTGGATGAGATTCTGGTTGAATCCATTTTCTTTTGCCTCGCAGAAATCAGCTGATCTCAGACTGAAGACTGAGTGAGAATCTGCTGCTTTTTGTGGGACTGAGTTCCATGCTTTTACCAGTTGCTGTATGAAGAAATGCTTCTGAACTAATCTCGTGAATGGCTTGCCTGAAATCATTAAGCTGCTGTCCCTTTGTCCAAGACTCACCAATCGCAGTAAAATATTCTCCCCATGTATCCATCAATCCTTCTGAAAAACCTTGAAAAAAGATCAATTACCCTAATCTTGGAATGTTTTCTAAACATTTATATATGGTGTACTTGAGCTCTCCTTGTCACTGAACCCTCAGAACCCAATGTCCAACTGGATAACCAATGGAGAAACTGAGCACATATTCCGTACCCTATAAGGTTTATTAAAACCCGAAGATCAGAGGACGCTTCAAGTCCGCAAAGTATTTTATTTGTGCCAGGGACATGGTTGCCCATGGCTAGTCCAACATTTATTCCCGTCTCTAATTAACAACAGCACTGTTAAGAGTCAACCACATTGCTGTGGGTTTGGAGTTTCCTGATAGCTGGACCAGGTAAGGATGGCAGATTGCCTTTGCTGAGAGGCATTGGTGAATGGGATGGGTTTTTACTGCAATTGACAGTGCCTTTATAGTCACCGTTAAATAAGGTTTTAATTTCAGAAACGGAAACCGAAGTTGTGGAAAAGCTGGGTTCTGAGGAAGGGTCACTCGATCTGAAACATTAAGTCTGCTTTCTCTCCACAGATGTTGCCAGCCCTGCTGAAGTTTTCTGTTTTGTTTCTGATTTATAGCAGTTTTTGTTTTGCTTTTTGCTTTTAATTTCAGATGTTGGGTGAACTCAAATTTCAGGATTGGCCCTGTACCCTAAATATTAGCCTGGGGTTCTGGATTACTAATCCAGTGACGTTAGCACTATACCAGCAGATCCCACTGATACCTTAATCCCTACAACTACGGGTAAATGGCTCTGATTACACAATACAGACCACGGCTTTCTCAGCACTCTTCCTACCTCCATGATCTTGGGTGATCCTTGCCGTCCAAGTGTTCCAAGAATCAGGCCCCACATTGTAGCTTTTGCAGCCGTCGCTATTGCGTCCTTCCTGATTGCCTGCATGGCTTCATGATCGTAGAACTCACGGGTCAGGACTTTGCTGTAAGGGTCGTATCTGCAAGGCCAGAGAGCACAAGTCATGGAGAGGCTGCAAGAGGCAAGGAGTCCATTTGATTGACCTGGTCTTTGAACTTACAATTATACACCATCCTGCCTTTAGCTGTTAGCATGGACCTTGAATCTTGTTGAAATGTGACACATGTTGTAAGGATTTTCACCTTGCACTCATCAGAATCTTAAAACCTTAACCGTAAAAACGTAGGTTATAGCAGCAGAATTAGACCATTTGATCCATCGAGTCTGCTTCATCATTTGATCATGGTTGATGTGTTTCCAAACTCCATTCTCCTGCCTTCTCCCCATAACACCCAATCCCCTTACCAATAAAGATACTATCTATCTCTTTCTTAAATACACTCGATGACGTGACCTTCTGCAGCAATAAGTTCCACTCATTAACTAACATCTGTCTGAAGAAATTCCTCCTCATCTTGGCCCAGCACGTTGGCTCAGTGGTTAGCACTGCTGCCTCCCAGTGCCAGGAACCCAGGTTCAATTCCACCCTTGGGTGACTGTCTGTGTGAAGTTTGCACATTCTCCCAGTGTCTGTGTGGGTTTCCTCCGGGTGCTCTGGTTTCCTCCCACAGTCCAAAGATGGGCAGGCTATGTAGATTGTCCATGCTAAATTGTCCATAGTGTTCAGGAAGGTGTTGATTAGGTGGGTTATAGGGGAATGGGTCTTGGTGGGATGCTCTGAGGGTTGGTATGGACTTGTTGGGCTGAAAGGCCTGTTTCCACACTGTAGGGACTCTATGATCTCAGTTCTAAAGGGTCGTCCCTTCACTCTGAGGCTGTGCCCTTGAGTCACAGTCTCTTCTATTAGCGGAAACATCTTCTCCACATCCACTCTATCCAGGCCTCTCACCACTCTGTAAGTTTCAAATCAGATACCCCTCATCCTTCTAAACTCCATTGAGTACAGACCCAGAGTCCTCAACCGCACCTCATACAAGTACTTCATCCCTAGGATCATTCTTGTAAATCTCCTCCGGACCCCTCCTACCTCAGATAGAGGGCCCAAAACTGCTCACAATATTCCATGTGAAATTGGACCAGTGCCTTATAAAGCCTCAGCAGCCCATCTCTCCTCCTGTATTCTAGCCCTCTTGAAACGAATGTTAACATTGCATTTCCCTTCCTAACTGAACCAGCAGGTTAACCTTAACAGAATCCTGAACTAGGACTCCCAAGTCCCTTTGTGCTTCAAATTTCTGAACCTTTCCCTATTTAGAAAATAGTCTACACCTCTACTCTTCCTACCAATGTGCGTAACTTCACACATTGTATTCCATCTGCCACTTCTTTGCCAACTCTCCTACCCTGTCCAAGTCCTTCTACAATCTCCCTGCTTCCTCAACACTACCCGTCCCTCCACCTATCTTTGTGTCATCTGTAAATTGAGCAACAACATCCTCAGTTTCTTAATGTATAATTTGAATACCGTGGACGCAAAACTAACCCCTGTGGAACTCTACTCCTTACTGGCTGCCATATCGACAAAGACTCCTTTACTTGCAATCTCTGCCTTCTGTCAGACAGGATAATTGCAAGAATGCCAAATCTCTAACAATTTACGTTAAAGGCAAAAGGAATGCTGAATGATTAGGAAGTCTGATTGGCTGACACATTACCATGGAGAAAGCAACGGGAAATTACAGGTTCCCCAAGCTCTGGGATAATTCAGAAAAAGAGCAAGGTTTGAACAGGAGTTGGAAAGGAAGCTGTAGCTAGGATTGGGGTATGGTCTGAGCTGCAAAGGATAGAGAATAGTTTCAACCTGACAACAAAGAGATACTCAGTTAACTGAAAGCCAGGACAACTTGAAATCACTGAGGTAATTAATTCCTTAATTAATGTGGAATCTATAGCTTAAGGCCGCATATGCTGTGGAACTACTACATAGAGGAAATAGAGTGGATGCTATCGCAATGAACACTGTGTCAATTGTTAAATTAGAATCTGAATCTAAGATCTGAGGTGCAATTTAAAGGGCAATAATTGGTTAAATTCTTCCAACTTTATGCAGACATGATGTAAACACACCAGCTGTGACCTCACTTGTTTACAACAGACGTGTTTAAGGTGTTGGTCTTTTGTGTGAAGTGTGTCAGTAATTTAAAGAAATATTGCCATTAACCAATGTCTATTGCCTTAAGCCAATTTAAGTACAGTGGTGTCAAATAAATTAATGTTTTCCTTGCGTGTTGTGGCTTTAGGTTTAATGGAGGGTTAATAATTATTGAGGTTATTAATGAATTCTATTAATTCTGCTTATGTGCAAGTCCAATAACACTATATATCAACATAAATATGAAGATCATGTTATCATATGACTATATCAGCTAATAAATAAGCTAGTGACATTTAAAAAAGAGCCCTTAAAAAGCACACAGTGGTTCTTGAGAAAGATTCAATCCATTCACACACCAACTTTGCTTAACTTGCAAATGCCCTGTGATGTGGCAGCTCATGTCTACACAAACTTTAGTGGTGTGAGAAGTCAATGCGACATCAGTGCCTTCCCTTGAGCACTAATACGCTGGCTTTGTCAGTAATACACATATCCTGAGAATGGGTTTTATAAAGTAGACAAGATGGCTGGGAGACCTGATGTCCTGCCCTAGATGGGTTTGCTTTCCATTCAGCGCAATGGAACTGAGCCATGAAGCACAGGACAACCCTGTCACGTGACGTGGGAACATGTTGTATGTGCACTGATGGATTCACAGAAAGATCACAACAACTATAATGTCCAACAAAGACAGAAATTGCTGTAAAAGCTCAGCAGGTCTGGCAGCATCTGTGAAGAGAAATTAGAGTTACTTGACACCCAGTCATGTAAAAAGACAGGGGACCTAAAGTGTATTTCAAGAGGCAGGTTTCAAGGAATGTGAGAGAGATAGATAGACAAAGAGAGAGAGAGAGAGAGACAGAAAAAGAGAGAAGATACAAACGGGGAGGCAAAAGAGTCCAGAATTGGAGGAGCATATCGGAGGGTGGAGAGGACAGGAATAGGAGGAAGCAAGGCACGTCAGCCCAATAAGTCCACACTGACCCTCAGAGCATCCCACCCAGTCCCATCCCCCTATAACCAACCTAATCTACATATCCCTGAACTCTATGGGCAATTTAGCATGGCCAATCCACATAACCTGCACATCTTTGGACTGTGGACGGAAACTGAAGCACCCGGAGGAAACCCACGCAGTCACCTGAGGATGGAATCAAACCCAGGTCCCTGGTGCTCTGAGGGAGCAGTGCTAACCCCTGAGCCACCATGCTTTGTTCTAATCAACGTGTTCAGCGATGTTATGATACACCCCTGGAGCAGCTAGCACTGGAACCCAGGGCACTGGCTCAGAGGTAGGGACACTATCACCATAACCCCCACCACACCCTCAGATCCTACTGATTTATCAATTTACCAATCACAGCAGATCATCCATAAGCAAAACTGCTCATACCTATGGGATTGCAGCAAATTGTGAAAGTGTGTTTTCCGTCCACAGTACACCGTCTTGCTGCTAGTTTCACATGTTTCAGTGATACTGACGGGGTGCTGCAGTGGCAGAGGCGCTGCTTTGTAGAAGAGAAATCAAACCGAGGCCCCGTCTGCCTCCTCAGGCAGACCTAAAAGATCCAACCATGGCACGATTTCCAAGAAGGCTAAGGTTTTGTCCCCAGCCAAGATTCATCCCTCAGCTGATACCCAAAGCAGGTGATCTGGTCATTCATTTCGTTGCTGTGTGCGGGATCTTGCCGTGTGCCATCTGGTTGCGGTGTTTCCTACAACAGGGGTGACACTTCAAGAGCACCTTGTGAACGATTAATGCCCTGGATATTGCTGTGAGTGACTGGGTAAGAAAACAGGACAGGGACGTAAAAATGTGTTTGCTCTTGGTGAAAGATTGAGTTTTTCAGTGGTAAGAATATTGGAAGGTGAAGGAGATGGATGGAAGGGGGCTTGTCTGTTTGGCACAGTTAAAGTTCAGAGGTGATGTGACAAAACCTCCAGCAACACACACACAAAATACTTCCACTGACAGTGCTGATAAGAGTGTAGATAATATCTCATGGCCAATTTAACCCCTCAACACTGTTATCTCAGCCATCATTTTACAAAGATTACAGAAAGCTCAGATTCGTTTCTTTCAAACTTCTGGAAACCCAAAAATAATTTTCTTATCTTTCTCCTGACAGCTGCAACCAGCCTCAGATTAATGGAGTAAACTCCCAGGTTAATGCTCATTCTGTTTAGTGATGGATAATAAATGCTGCCTGGGCCAGTGACGCCTACAATCTGAGGATGAATGAACAGCTTGCTGGTACATGTGACAATGCAAAGGTACAACATGGAGAAATAGACAAGGACTCTGAATCAGGAGAGCTGCTTTTCTGCACATACTCTACCTGCTGGAAGAAATAATTCAGGAAATTGCAGAGCACACAGGAATATCACTACTCACTGACCTCAGTACCTAACACTCCAATTCCTGCTCCTAAT
This sequence comes from Ginglymostoma cirratum, assembly GCA_024137785.1. NCBI lineage: Eukaryota > Metazoa > Chordata > Chondrichthyes > Orectolobiformes > Ginglymostomatidae > Ginglymostoma > Ginglymostoma cirratum. The sequence goes on along the minus strand of JAHRHZ010000067.1, from coordinate 11,764,434 downwards.
GTGGGAGTCTCTGTGCTGGAAGCAGAAGATTAAAAATACGCCTTTACATTTCTGTGCAGTTAATGGATCCACATTGCCTGCCTCCATCCTTCCTTTGGATTCTGAGGGCAAATGCAGTTTTCTTTTCCCGATGCCATCCAAGATAATAGACACTTTCCAACATTGCCCACCTCCCTCTGGAACATAGGAACATAAAAAACAGGAGCAGGAGTAGGCCATTTGGCCCTTCGAGCCTGCACCATCATTCAATATGATCATGGCCGGTCATGCAATTTCAATATCCCAGTCCCACTTTCTCTCCATACCCCCTTGATCCCTTCAGCAGCAAGGGCCATGTCCAGCTCCCTCTTGAATATATCTAACAAACTGGCTCCAGCTTTCAGTGGCAGATAATTCCACAGGATCACAACTCTCTGAGTGAAGAAATTCTTCCTCATCTCAGTCCTGATTGGCTTTGCAAAGAGGATTTGCAGAGAGAGAAAGAGAGATACAGTGGGTTTTGTTGAGGTTTGGCCTGAGCTGTTTCCTGATACGATCTCAGTGCTCCATGGGCTGTTTTCCCTTTTGTCTTTATTCAGCACATGCTGCATGTGCCAAACTGTGCATGACCCGAGAAGTGTTTCAGAGAGATAATAAGAGTAAACCACATTGTTGTGAATCTGGAGTCACATGTAGGCCAGATATGTAGGTAAGGATGACAGATTCCGTTCCCTAAAGGGCATCAGTGAACAGGGTGGGTTTTTTTTTTGCAACGATCGAACTATGGTTACATGGTCACCATTAGACTGGTCTATAACTCCAAAGTTCAGTTCAAATTTCACCATCCTCAATGATGAGATTTGAACCCATGTTCCCAGAACATTAGCCTGGGGCTTGTTATTGGTGTTCCCTTGAATTTCCTTACTGGCTGTGTGGGCCCCTGAGGCCCGTGTGCAGCAGCGATTTTGGAATCAGAAGCTAATGCCACAATAGGAAATGCCAATGCTATTCACTGTGAGTGAACATCGGAGAGACTGTGCATCAGGGAGATACGCAACATAGAGGGAGCATTGCTTGGATGACTGCTCCAGTGACATTACTATAACACCTTTCCTGGTTATCTGCCAAACATGCAGGCTAAGGTAAAAATCACACGAGGCTAGAAGACCACCAAGGCAGGGAGAGATATTCTCTGGTTAGCCAGAAAGCCACTGGCCTTCTAGTGCAAAGGGCTTTCAATGACTGAGTGCTGCAGACTGGTGCACGACTGGATAATGCACTGAAGCTTGGGGCAGTAGCCACAAAGGCTCCTTGAAGATAGGTCACTATTTAAAGTTGTCGCTAGGGGCATCTTGTGGGCCAGTGGTAGTGTTCCTACCTCTGAGCCAGGAGGTCCAAGTTCAAATTTCTTCTGTTCCAGAGGTGTGTCATAACATCCACAAACAGGTTAATTAAAATATACCTGTAAGGCTGTCCTGCCATAGTACACTGAGGGAGCAGGAATCTGTAAAATCTCCAGAACTATAAGCCTGACATGTAAATAGGAACGGGGGGAGGGTATGGAGATTTGAAGCAGTGCAAATACTGGGACAACCATACCCAACAACAACACCTTGTGATTATGTTACCACAGCAAACCATTTCCTAAAGTTTGTCACTGGACTGCTAATGAAAGAAAACTGACATTGGCTCACATAAGCTAGTATTGGGACAAAGAGGAGTGTTCCAGTGTGGTCTTAAAGGAGTAGACAAACGCAGGGATTTAGTGATAGAGTTCCAGAGTGTAGGGTGCAGCTACCAATGGTACAAGAACGGAGCAGTAAGAACTTAAACAATGCAATTTGTTTCAGACTTTCCTCGACCATTTTCTCATAGTGAGTTTGGACAAGTGTGCTTGGCTTGAAGGAAGGTAGGTCTGCACAGGTTTCGAAAAAGAAGGACCACAGGCAGGAGGCATTTGGAAATTATCCAACGAAACTTCTACCAATAATGATGTGAAACAATGGAAGAAGTTTTCAGAGGGGATCCCTACAGAGGGGGTGAGGTGGCCGCAGGAAGAGGGGTGGTCAAGCAGCTTGAATCTGAACTGATAAATCCTTCTATTACACCTGGTGGTAATGGCAGGAGAGTTTCCTGGTCAGGGATATGCAGAAAGCAGTGACAAACCAATGCAGTGCCCTTTCAGTCATAGCCATGAACAAACACAGACGTCCACGATTGCCAGAGATCTTTCATGGTAGAATACCCGAAGTGAAAGACAGAGGAGGGGATGGGTTGGGGATGGATGGAAAACCCCTGTTGGTTGAGTTTTTACACAAAACTGACATCAAAGAGGAATGGACACTGAAGTAACTCTGGGAGCCGGTATCTCATTGTCAAGTCACCCTTTATTTCTACATGCATAGTACAAGACACAGCTCTCAGAGTGAGCAGAACCCCTGACACTCCTGTTTACTTGTGTCAGCTAGGGCTCCCTGATTGGACCAGATTAATAGCCCCAATCAGGGAACTTATATTCCATTAGATCTACCTGGCTGACCTCATTCCAATTACTACAGACACAGTCACAGATTTGGTCATCACTCAGCAACCAGTAGAGAGGTAGAAGAATTAGGAATCGAATCCCAATTCCCTTTGGCGACAGAGATAAAGAGAACTCTGTAGCTAGAGGCAAATGCTGAAATTCTAACTAATTGAACAGCATTCACTTAGAGTTATAATCAGCCCTAAGAGGTTATAAATATGGGAAAAATAGAATATCTTGTTTCAATCAAGCAAGGCAGTTCACTGGGTGTGGGAAATAGTTGCCTCCTCTTTACGTTGCATCATTAAATAACGTTTTATTGATTCCTGGAATCTAATAACAGTCCAGCTCTGGAGCAATCGGTGAGGTGTGACACGGCGCTGCAAGGTTATGGCTTCAGGTTTAACTGTAGAGACTTGTGGCTTTCATCCAGCTGACACGACCCACTGGGAGCGTGCCACACAGTCAGAGGTGCTGGCCTTTCCTGTTGGACAGTCTGCCCTCTCAGATGTGTGCTAGAAATCCCCATGGTGCCATTCTGATGGAGAGCAAGGAAGCGTCCCAGGGGCTGTGACTAACCTCATTTCCCCCTGGAACAACTTCAGTTAAACAGACTGTCTCTGGCAATTCCACGTCACGGTGCGTGGATCTTGCTGTGTGCCAATTTCGTTCTCCTCGGTGATGGGGTGTATTTTCAGCCTGATGGGTGACTGCCTGCTGGGAAAACATGGGCGTGCGACAAGGAGCAGAGATGCGCCCTGCGCCCTGACAGCCACCTGAAACGTCACACGCAAAGGCCCAGATTGAAACCTGCCATAGTCTGAGCTGCCTCACGGCCGCTACTCCCCGATCATGTGAGGAAAGCAGCCTAAGGCTGGATGACAGCTAGGTTCCATCGACCGTCCAGAATCACTAGGACTGGAAGAATGTTCAACAAAGTATAAAATCGATGCCATTTTGAAAAAATATTTTGCTAAGTGGCCAAAGGAACATGATGTTTACATCTGTCAAGACTGCCGTAGCTCATTAAGCAGAAAGTAGCACGCCAGTAATAGGCCCAATGCATTAAAATGAGTGGAGCACTGAGAGCTGGGCAGGTCCCTTGGGAGGATTCATATCCTGTCTTTCCATTTCATGCTCGCAGTTTTGATATCACTAAAAGCTATTAATGGGTTGTTAATAGGTCTTTGGGACACAGTTGCTTACTCAGTCTCTCTCTATCTCTTTATTACCTCCAATCTCCATCTGCCCTTCTGTCAAGTTTTATCTCTGTCTGTCTCACCATCTCTCTTTCTGTCTCTTTCTCCTTACTCTCTTGTTTTCTCTCACTCGATATCTCTCCCAAAATTTTCCAGAAGCAAAACTCCTTCTATTTCAAACTTCTCCTCTATCACGTTATCTTTGACAATCTCTTTTTCTTTCTCTCCTTATCCCTGTCTCTGCTGACCTCCCAGTCTTTCTAGGGCTGTTCCTTTCTCTCTAGTTCTGTCTCTCTCCCTCATTTTGTGTGTGATTTTTTTCTCTCTTGTACTTTCACGTTCTCTTGTTGTCTCTCACTCTCTACCTCCAAAGTGTTCTGGCTTATAGTTGTTACTCATGCAAGGTCAGCAGATATTGGTTGGGCTGAATAGCCTTTTTCTGCATTGGAAATACTCGTGGATAACAGCACAACCTTGCAACAATCGCGAAAATGCTCTCCAGGAGATGAATAAAATGTGTATAAACAGCTGTTTCAGAGATAATTTTCTGAGATGATTTTCTGATGAAGGGTTTAGGCCCGAAACGTCAAGTTTTCCTGCTCCTATGATGCTGCTTGACCTGCTGTGTTCATCCAGCCCCATGCTTGTTATCTGTGTATAAACAGCTGTCTTTTTAAAATACAGGCATGCGTAGCTGCGCAGCAACCATAACAGGCCCACTGAGTGCAAAACTGGGCTGTGCACAACAAAATGAAGTACACTCTTTGTGATATCAGTAAAACAGGCGACCTGGCCAATTTTTTTCCTCAATTGACTGCACTCTTTCATGGGACATGGATAACAATGGTAAGGCAGCACCTGCTGCCCATCCCTATCTGCCCTTCAACTAGGGAGTAGCACTGTGGCTCAGTGGTTAGCACTGCTGCCCGGGTTCAATTCCACCCTTGGGTGCCTGTCTGTGTGGAGTTTGCACATTCTCCCCGTGTCTGTGTGGGTTTCCTCTGGGTGATCCGGTTTCCTACCACAGTCCAAAAATGTGCAGGTTACGTGGATTGGCTATGCTAAATTGCCCATAGTGTCCGAGGAAATGTAGATTAGGTGGATTAGCCATGGGAAATGCAGGATTACAGTGATGGGGTGGGTCTGGGTGGCATGTTCTTTGGAGGGTTGGAGTGGACCCGATGGGTTGAATGGCCTGCTTCTCCACTGTAGCGATTCTGAGTGACTCGTTAGGCTGTGGATCTGTCATCAAACATAAGCCTGACTGTATAGGAATGGCAGATTTCCTTCCCTAAATGAGGATTTTTATGTCAATCAATAGTCATCATAAATTGCTAGTATTTTACTGAATCAAATTTCACAATCTACAATTTGAACACACATTCCCAGAACATTAGATGGTGTTCTCAATGGCTAGGGCAGCTACATCGATTCCCGAAAGGATATAAGTGAACCACTGAGTTTTTACACCACTCAATGATAGTTGCCATGGCCACCATTACTGAGAGTAGTTTTCAATTCCAGATTTATTCATTAAATTTAAATTCCACCATACCATGGTGGGACCTGAACCCATGGCCCCACAGCATGAGGGTGGGCCTCGAGATTGCTTACCCAATGACATAACCACTAGACCACCTTCTTACCACATTCAAGAACTCAGTTTATATTTGGACCTGAAGGGACATTTTTGGAAGAGGACCTTATAATTTTGGTTACAAAATTTACCTTTGCTGGCTGTAGGAGTGAGCTGAAAGTTTTGTGCCTGTAATTCTGTAATACACACACACACACACACAAAACACACAGTCTCTCTCTCTCTCTCTCTACTGGGGGGCCGTATGAATGTCCAACTTACAAACGCACTCCTGTTATGGGGTAACACAGTGTGGGGCTGGGGGAACACAGCAGGCCAAGCAGCATCAGAGGAGCAGGAAAGCTGACGTTTCGGGTCGGGACCCTTCTTCAGAAATGGGGGTGGGGGAAGGGAGCTCCGAAATAAATAGAGGAGGGGTGGGGCCGGGGAAGGTAGGTGGGGTGGTGACTGGTGCGTACAGGCAGGCAGTGGTGGGGATTGGTCAGAGAGGTGGGAGGAGCAGATAGGCGGGAGAGAAGATGGACAGGTTGTGTCAGCTCAAGGAGGCAGGGATGAGAGGGAGGGTTGGTCATGGGATGAGGCCGAGGGTGGGGAGATTTGGAAACTAGTGAAGTCCACTTTGAGCCAATTGGGTTGTAGGCTCCCAAGACAGAATATGAGGTGCTGCTCCTCCAGTTTTCGGGTGGCGTCATTGTGACACTGCAGGAGGCCCAGGATGGACACGTCGCCCAGGGAGTGGGAGGGGGAGTTGAAATGGTTCGTGACTGGAAGATGTTGTCCTTTGTCACAAACACAGCGCAGGTGCTCTACAAAGCGGTCTCTGAGCCTCTGCTTGGTCTCAGCGATGCAGAGGAGGTCACAGTGGGAGCATTGGGTGGCCTCCTCTAAAAATACATCACAAAACATACAACTCTGAAAACCAGACAGAGTATGGAGGCCGGATTTCCTTCCCTAAAGAGAGGAGGCAATGGCCTAGTAGTTTTAATGCTGGACTGTTAATGCAGACACCCAGGAATGTTCTGAGTATGTGGGTTCAAATCCCACCATGGCAGATGGTGGAATTTGAATTCAATGAAAAAAAAACAAAAAAATCTTGAATAAAGAGTCTAATGATGACCATGAATCCATTGCTTGGTTCAGTAATGTCCTTTAGGGCAGGAAACTGCCAGCTTTACCCGGTCTGGCCTACATGTGGCTCTTGTGGTTGGCTCTTAACTGCCCTCTGGGCAATTAAGGATGGGTAATAAATGCTGCCCTGGCCAGTGATGCCCATATCCAATGAATAAAAAAAAAGCCCATCAATCGACCCGATGAACTTTTGCAACAACTGACAATGGCTACATGAGATTAGTTTTTAATTTCAGATATTTATTGAATTGAAATTCCATTATCTGCCATGGAGGAAGTGAATCCATGCCCTCAGCACATTAGCCTAGATTTCTGCATTACCAGCCTAGTGACATTACCACGACATTACCAACTCCCCACTTAATTCTACATCAATCCATTTCCATGGCAATGCAACACATCCAAAAAAAAATTCATGATTCCTAACCTCCCTCAATCACAAAAACTAGCCTCTTCAACTTGACTCCAACAAAACCCCTTGGAATATGAAGAAAACACTTCTCTTAGCTTTACTTAGCAGCTGAGAATTATTCAATAACTCTACTCCCTCCTCACAGACTAGTTTCCATTCCTGGATTGTGTTGGCAAATCTACACAGTTTGCTCTCTATGGCTTTGATGTATTTTCAATAACAGGAGTGCTCAGAAGTATTCACAGTAGTCTAACTGTGGTCAAAAGTAGCTTTAAATCATGAAGCAAGCCATAAGGGAAGGTTAGTAAGTACACACGTTTCTCTTGCAGCACCATTTAGACTATACAACAATTCACATGAACATATTGTCTCCCTTTGACAATGGGTACAGTACATTGTGCTTTGGGTCCAATGTACTGCATTGCATTTCAGCTGTGCTCAACTCTATCAGACTGAATGGAGGAATGTCAAAACTTTTATCTTTGTGACCTGGGTAAGTGGGTGCTTTGTTACAAAGTCTGATATTCCTTATTGCGCAGTAATATGCTCGAACACACAGGACCATATTACATCACACAGGGCCACATTATATTGCAGTGAGCCACACTATATTGCAGTGGGCCACACTAAATCACACTGGGTCATGCTCTATCACATTTTGCCACACTATATCGCACTGGCTCACACTCTATCACACTGTGTCATGCTTTATTGCAGTGGGCCACACCACGTTGCACTGGGTCATGCTCTATCACATCGGGACACACTCTATTGCAGTGGGCCACACTCGACTGCACTGCGTCACACTATATCACACGGGGCCATACTATAGCACAGGGGGCCACACTATATTGCACTGGGTCATGCTCTATCACATTGGGACACACTGTATCGCACTAGTTCATACTCTATCACACTATATCTCACTGCAACACACTATATTGCTCTGGGCTGCATTTTATCCCATTGGGTTATCCTCTTTGTGATAGCCCTTAGTGAAATTACCAAACCTTACAGCTGCCCGTATCTGACTAATATTTAAACAACTGTGACTTTGAAGCTAGGTGCATCTGTACTAACAAATTGCATGAGTAACAGTAATTGAGACAGTGAGGTACCTGGGTTTGGAAGGCAAATGAATCTTCCAGGTAAAGGTTTTGCAGAAAGTCCCAATATTGCACATCCACTTGTGGACCTACAAGCTATGATGGTAATAATTCCCCTTGTGGAATAGAGAGGCTCAGAACATTTAATGGGCAAGGAAAAGAAGGTGAAGAAAATCACAAAGGTGGAAAAGGTGATCCAGAAGGAAGGCTTCTGGAGGCATTTGAATGCGGGAAAGGGGAATAAAACAATGTAGGTTCAGTGAAGAATTCAAGAGGTTGGAAGCTCGATTGGGACACATACAATAACCAGATGTCAGAAGAATGGAGGCACACAGCTTACAAAAATCCACACAACCACACTGCACAGAAACAGGTCATTTGGTCCATCATTCATGTGACAGCTCATTGAGACAGCGGTTCAATTACCGCCCTTTGCTCCATCCCCAGAGTCATACAATATTTGTGTTTCCAAAACATCCTACTAGAAGACCAGTATTGGAAGAAGAACATGGGGGAGCGGACCCTGGAATCCTGGGCAATATTTATGCCTTGATCAATACCTCATTAAAATAACACAGGATATAGGGTCATTATTGCAGTGCTCTGTGTGGGATCTTGCAGCGCACCTATCGGTTTCAAGATTTCGTGCATTACAGAAGTGACCGCAATTCAGCAAACGGTCACACAGGCATACAGCATTGAAACAGACCCTTCAGTCCAACCAGTCCATGCTAACCATAATCCCAAATTAAACTACTCCTACCTGTCTGCGTTTAGCCCATATCCCTCCAAACATTTCTTATTCATGAACTTATCTAAATATCTTTTAAACATTGTAACTGTACCCACATCCACCACTTCCTCTGGAAGTTCATTCCACGCACGAACCACTCTCTGTGTACAAACCTTGGCCCCCATGTCTTTTTTAAATCTTTCCTCTCTCACCTTAAAAGTATGCCCCCTAGTCTTGAAATCCCCCATCCTATACAAAAGGCACCTGTTAATGAAAGTCCTTCGTTGTGTGCACAGTTCTGGTCTCCATATTATAAAAATGTCAGAAAGGCACTGGGAAATATACAAGAAAGATTCACTTAGGCAACACCAGATCCGAGCGTTTTAACCATCAGGAAAGACCAAACAGCACGGGGCACATTTCTGTAGAAAAGAGAAAGTTGTGGGGGTGACCTGATAAAGGCCTTTTGGATTCTAAGATGAGTTGATAGGATAAGTAAGGAGAAGATGTTACCACTCATCGGGGAGATCGTTAATAAATTCAGTAAGACATTCAGAAGAAAGCTTTAACCCCCAGAATATGAGGATGTTGGACCCACCTGCACAGGAAGTAGTTGGTCAATTACCTCAGATACACACTTAAAGAGAAGTCAGAGAAAGGAATAGAAGGAGAAACGCCAGCACAGTCACACTTGTTTAGCCAAATGGCCTGTTTCTGTGCTGTGAATTCTATGTAAATGCTTATCACAGTTCCTTTTGAATATTGTGAATAAAAGTGTTTCCACAATCCATTCAGGTTGTGTATTCCAGATTGCAGTGATTTGAGTGAGGTCAGCCAGGTTGACCTCGGAGAGTACGAGTTCCCTGAATGGGACTGTTAATCTGGTCCAATCAGAGCGCCCTGGCTGACAATTATAACCAGGAGTGTTAGGGGTTCTAATTAAAAGCTGAAAGAGCTGTGGATGCTGCAAATCAGGAACAATTGCTCTCAGGAAGGATCACCAGACCCAAAATGTTAACTCTGATTTTTTTCTTCACAGATGCTGGCAGACCTGCTGAGCTTTTCCAGCAACTTGTGTTTTTGTTGCTATGTTCGGGGTTCCGTTTACTCTATGAGCCAGCTGGCGCAGTACCATGCACGTGTGAATAAAGGGTGACTTGGTGATGGGATACCAGCCTTTGTGGAGTTATTTCAGAGGTCATAACAACTCACTTAGTAAAAGAAAAGCACCCTCCTTACCTCTCTCCCTGGCCCTTGTGCCTTTGATCTAAAAGTTGGAAGGAAAAACAAGAGATTTTGGAGCCAATGATAAGGACCTTTAAACTAGCTTGCTTGAGAACAGGGAGTTTGTTAGGAATTCCGATGGTGATGGGTATGAGGGACTTGATGGAGGAACCAGGATGAGCGATGAGAGGAATTACAACAGGATAGGATGGAGAGGATATCCTAAGAAAAAGGAACAGGAGCAGGCCACTCATCCCCTCAACCCTCCTCTCCCAGTCAGTAAAATCAAGGCTACGCCAACAGTGGCTCAGTGGTTAGCACTGCTGCCTCACAGCGCCAGGGACCCGGGTTCGATTCCACCCTCAGGCGACTCTGTGGAGTTTGCACATTCTCCCCGTGTCTGCATGGGTTTCCTCCTGGTGCTCCGGTTTCCTCCCACAGTCCAAAGATGTGCAGGCTAGATGGATTGGCCATGCTAAATTGCCCGTAGTGTTCAGAGATGCCTAGATTAGGTGGGTTATGAGGGATGGGTCTGGATGGGATGCTCTTCGAAGGGGTGATGGGGACTTGTTGGGCTGAAGGGCCTGTTTTCACATTGTAGGGATTCTATGATCTATGATCTTCTACGAACAATGGTCCTGCCTCTGCTTTTCTTTACCATTATGGGATGTAGGTGTTTACTGCCTGTCCTTAATTACCCTATAACTGAACAGCTTGCAAGGCCCATGTCAGAAGGCAGTTAAGAGTCAACAACATTGTGGTAAGACATCTCCAATTCTGCACTCCATATCTTGCACTCCTGTAAAATAAAGGATAACATTCCGCTCACCTTCCCAATTACTTGCTGTGTACTAACTCCATGTGATTCATGTCGAAAGATACCCAGACCTCTGCCGTGCACTCAACTTCAATCTCTCTCCATTTAAATAATATACTACTTTCCTATTCTTGCTGCCAAAGTGGACAATATCAATTTCCTACATTATTCTTCATCTGTCCATTTTGTGCCCACTCACTGAACCTACCTATATCACTTTCCTTAGCTTTATCTCTCAACACCTTCCTCACAACTTGCTTTGCCATCCTGAAAGTGATTAATTTAACCCAATTCTCTATTTGGCGTTCATTAGCCAATTCTCTATCCTCGCTAATATATCACCCTCAAGTTTGTACCTTGTAACTTTTATTTGGCACCTTATCAAATGCTTTTTGAAAATTCAAGTAACAAACCTTATACTGGTTCACCTTTATCCACCCTGCTCGCTACATCCTCAAAGAAATCTAATCATTTTGTCAAACATGATTTCCCTCTCGCAAAACTATGTTGACTCATCCTGATTGCATGGTGATTTTCTAACTGTCTTGCTACTACCTTCTCAATAATGGATTTTAGCATTTTCAATAAAAGATGTGAGAGTAACTGGCCTATAATTTCCTGCTTTCTGTCTCCTTTCTTTCTTGAATAGAAGTTTTCCAATCTGCTGAAACCTTTCTAGAATCTAAGGATTTCTGGAAATTTACAAACAATGGAGCCACTATCTCTACAGTCACGATGTTTAAGACCCTATGTCGCAGGTCACCGGGTTTGGAGAACATGTAGTTTTTAATTCCATTAGTTTTCAGGGCAGATATTCTTCAGTGATTGTGCTTGCTTGACATTTCTCCCTTCCTTTTGACCTTTTGATTTTCTTCTACACTTGGGTGCTTTTTGTGTCTTCTATTGTGAAGATAGATATAAAGTACTTGTTCAAAATCTCTGCACTTTCCTTGCTTCCCATTACTAAGAGACCAATGTTCACTTTAGCTAGTGTCTTCCTTTCTAATTTACTTGTAGAAGATTTTATTGTCTTTTTTATATTTCCTTTTAGTTTACACTCAATATTTAAAACGCCCACTGTTATTTTCTTCGTCATTCTTTGCTGGTTTCGAAGATTTTCCTAACTTTCTTGACCACCGTTAACCTTTGCAGCGTTTTACAGCTTCTCTTGCAATTTAATACGATCTTTAATTTCCTTAGTTATCCATGTTCCTTCGCATCCAACCTGTCCTTTTCAATTGAAACAGGTCTTTGTTAAAGTTAGGAAAGTGAGGGTTAGGGAAATGTTGCACTGTGTCGATGCCACAGCCAGACATGAAGAAGGGTAAAGTTAGCAGCAGTGTAGGAATTGCTCCATGGTTGGGAGAGTTCAATCTAGCAACTGACCACCTGCTGGGTGAGCAGATTAACTCAAGCCATGCGAGACAAGAAACAGGAGTAGAAGCAGGCCATTCCACCCATTGAGGCTCCTCTGCCATGCAAAAGAGTTGAACTTCTATCTCAAGTTCGATTTTTCTCCATAATACCATGTCCTTATCTTTTAGTGCCTACTTCACTCTGGTTGAGGACTCTGCTGGTGTTGGTGTGTCTTTTCCCCAGCAGATTCGCAGGATCTTGCGCAAACAGCGTTGGTGCTACTGCTCCCGTGCCTTGAGGTGTCTGCTGGAGACAGACCACATCTCACAGCCGTATAGGACAGGAACCACCACAGCTCTGTAAATCATGACTTTAGTGCCAGACCTCAACCAGGTCTCAACATCCCCAGCATCGAGGCACTGACCTGCCCTTGATCAGCTGCAACGGGCTGAACACGTCATCCCCATGACTGACACAAGACTCCCCAAGCAGGTGCCCTACTCCCAGCTCCGAAATGGCAGGTAAGCCCTGACAGACAGAGGAAGCCCTTCAGTGAAACCCACAAGACCTCACTGGCGAAGTGCGGCATTCCCACAGACACCTGGGAATCACTGGCTCAAGACCGTCCAAAGTGGAGGAGGAGCATCCGGGAAGGCGTCGAGCACCTTGAAACTTGCCGTCGGGAAGAAAGCGGAAGACACGTGTAAACAGCAATACCCCACCCACCCCTTCCTGTGACCACCTTCTGCCCTAAGTGTAGCAGAGCCTGCAGAAGCCACATTGGACTCAGAGGTGTACAACCACCTACCGACTCCCCCTGAGTGTGGATGAAAGTCAACCTCATCAATGAGGGACCGCCAATGATTCAAACATCCTGCAAGGATTCAAAACCCTTTGGGGTCAGTCCTAAATGTCTGACTCCTTACTTTTGGTTTATTTACAGCCGGGGAAAACACTCCCACAGCTTCTACTCTGACAATCTAAGAATGTCATGTACTGCAATGAGGTTAACGTCTTCTTTGAATGCCAGAGAATACTGGAACGATTTCACTCCAGCTGCAGGCTCCAACGATGGTCCACATGGACCAGTAGCGAAGTAGATTTAAGTCAGATTTGAGCACTGGAGGGTGTGCAAGACTGAAGGAGCGTTGCTATTTCAGAAGATGTGTCCTTCAACTCTGATGCTAAACCAAGACCCTGGCTGCCTGTTTAACTGCTACAGGTGATCTTATTGATCCTACACACTAGGGTATGATCAGCAAGAAGCCAAGGTTTCCCGGCCAACATTCATTTCTTCCGTCACTACTTAAAAAAAATGAGGTCGTCAATCAACACATTTGTACTTATTTGCAAGGGCAGCATTCCATAAAACTGCGGTTGTAACAACTGAATGGATTAATACTAATCAAACTGAGTCAATGACAGGATTAACGCTAACCAGGCTGAGCCAACTTCAGTATTAATACTAATTGGATTGAGCCAATGTCAGGATTAAGGCTAACAGGTCTGGGAAACTGTGAGCGTAACATTAATCTAGATTAATACTGAGTGAATTGAGTAGCTATAAGACTAACATTAACAATGAGCCAAGGACTAACTGAACCAAACTAACTGGGAGACTAACATTAATCAAGTTAACACTAACCAGACTTAACAACTATGACATGAGATCACAAATCTCAGAATATCTCCCTTGTGTTTGTTTGAATCAAAAAAAAATCCTGAACACGTCTGAATATAGCAGCTGTGCACATTAACTCTTCTCCCTTTGGCAGGAACAAGAGGATTTTAAAAAAAACTTTCCTTACAATAAAATATTAACACTGAAGGGAGTCATTAAAACACCAGTGAAACGATAAAGAGCTGATGGTCTTTTTCTACCAATTAACTCTCAACAGGAGGCTTTTCAGAGGCAAGGCTAATTTTCTCCAAAATATAAAAGCACCAATTTGCTTTGATTTTCATAATTTACCAAAAATTAAGCCATTCTGAGTCACTGAGCAGGAGTGGCTGGGGGTTCCCCTCCTAGCACGTCCATGACCTTCGCTATCAACTCTCTTGACTCTGACCTCACTGAATATTCTGGGAAATTCAAGCCTGCCAAAAGGTAGAGGGCTTTTGGCAATGATTGCAGTGGTGGGTTTGGAGAAGGCTGTGGAGAAGTTTGAGAACAGTTAACTCCATGTGAACGGACTGATAAAATGGAATGCAGAAATGCAACAGCATCAAATGTGGTTTCACATACCATTGGCAGACTGCCGATGGCATTGCTCACAGTGAGGTGGCTTCTCCAATCAATATAAGCAAAGCACCAACGCATGCTCAATGCAATATTCGACTGACGAGGTGCATCCGGGTTCCTTTAAAGCCACAAAATTCAAGTAAATAACAACATTGTGGGAAGTGACTAAGCTAGTTACTCCAGAGACCCGGCCACAATTTCAAATTCCGCCGTGGCTCCTGGGGGAATGTAAATTCATTTATTTAATAAGCCTGGAGTAAAAACAGAGTAATCTCAGTTATGATGACCAGGAAGTTAAATGGGCCGTTGTCAAAATCTATCTGCTCCACTACTGTCTTTTAGAGAAAGAAATCTGCTGTCCTGACCCGGTCTGACCTAAATACAAGTTCAGATGCTCAGCAATGTGGTTTACTCTGAAAATGGCCTAAAAAGAAATCATTCAGCTGTATGAAACAGCTACAGAAATGTGGTGGGTGTCCTTCCATTGCATTGTCTGCAGTGACTTACCACCATTCTCCTAACTCTGGTTAAGGAGGTGGTAATAAATGCTGTTTTGAGGAAGGGTCATCGGACCCGAAACGTTAACTCTGATTTTTCTTCACAGACGCTGCCAGACCTGCTGAGCTTTTCCAGCAACTTCTGTTCTTGTTGTGGGTAACAAATACTGGCCCAGCCTGCGGCATCCATTTCCTAAGAATTAATTTTAAAAATGCATTTCAGGTCAGTCAAGATTTTAATTGTTGCATTGTCTGGAACTTTTCTACATCAGTAACTGTGGCAAATTTCAAGGGCTGCCTTTCAGTTTTTCAAAGCGTGTTCTGAACCTAGAAGGAAGTATGAGGTCTGTAGCATGATGGATGTGTTCTACACTATTTTTTCTTAATAAAGTGATGGAAAACATGCTGCTTTATTTAGGCATGCTACTGAATGGACTGTGACATTGTGTGTTCCAAGAGGAAACTACATGGTTTGCAGTAAATCTGTGTATTTATTTCCTACGCTGCAAAAACGATTACACTTCAGAAGTACACCACTGGCTGTGAAGCACATTGGGCCAACATTAGGTTGCAAATGATGCTACGTAAATGTAAGTCTACCGTTTTCATTATCACCACAAGAAAACTCTGCAATTCCTTATCCAATGTTATTACTACATGGACTGCAACAACACATAAATGATGGAGCAGACTTGACGGGCCAAATTATGCTTCTATATCTTATGGTTACACCGTTCCAGGGCAACTTTTCCGTGGATTGGGACTCAGGTGAACTGTGGGGTGAGAACAAAAAAGGATTCTTTTGGGATTAGAGAAAAAGAAGATTAAAACAAGTGAAGAGAGTGAATTTGGTAAGACAGTTTGAGGTGAATATAAATCGTCAGGAACTACAAGATCAACAACTTTCATTTGTGCAGTACCTTTAAGGTATAATACATCCCCAGGTTTTTCACAGGAACAAAGTTAAACAAAAATTGACACAGAGTAAATGATGGAGATTTTGAGACAGGGGTGGCCAAAACATGAGTTAAAGACATGGCTTTTAAGCAGTATATTAAAGGAGGAAAGTCACTGAAGTTTAGGAACAAAAACAAAGTTGCTGGAAAAGCTCAGCAGGTCTGGCAGCATTTGTGAAGGGAAAAAACAGAGTTAACGTTTCGGGTCTGGTGACCCTTCCTCAGAAAGGCTAGGGTTGGAATTTCAGAATTCAGAGTACAAGTAGTGAAAGAAGGGTTACTGGCAGTGCTGGAGGACAGTGGAGATCTCACAGTGTCGAAAAACTGGAGGAGGTTACAAAGGTAAGAAATGGTTTGAGACCAGGAAGGGTTTTGAACACAAATGCCTTGTACATTTTTAGCAAGACCTTCCCACTTTTATACTCTATTGGAAATAAAGGCCACAATTCTGTTTAGGGGTCGAATGGGGCTCAGTGGTCAGCACTACTGCTTCACACTGCTGGGGAGCTGGGTTCAATTCCACCCTCGGGTGACTGTCTGTGTGGAGTTTGCACATTCTCCCCGTGTCTGCGTGGGTTTCCTCCAGGTGCTCCGGTTTCCTCCCACAGTCCAAAGATGGGTTAAGTGGGTTAGCCTTGCTAAATTGTCCCATAGTGTCCAAGGATATGCAGGCTAGGTGGGTTAGCAATGGGAAATGTAAGGGTTACAGGGATATCCCCACCCTCAGAGGGTCTCGATGAGCTGAATGGCCTGCTTCCACACTGTAGAAATTCTATGATTCTATTCAACAATTTGCCTTCCCTATCAGCTGCTGAATCTGGATATTAGTTGTTGGTGATTCAAGCATGACGATCCCCAATTCCTTCTGTGCTGGTCTTTCCTCATTTATCTACAAGCAGTCCTCAGGTTACAAATGGACATGCGAGCAGATGGTCACACGTCGGATCTTTAAAATGAATACCAATCTGGGATGTCACTCAGAAGCACAAATAAGTCAAATATTTGTAAACTGAGGACTGTCTGTAAATAAATAAAAAGTCCTTCAGACTGGTGGGTGGTGACACTGGGGGAGGAAGTGTAACAGAGAAGTTAGACAAGAAGTAAAATCGAACGAGGAGCAGAGTGCATTTTGGGAAGTCACGGGTAATCAGCCTGTGCTAGGATTGTCCAATCATCCTGATCCATGAAAGACAATATTGTCAACAAGGAAAGTAGTTGAATTCCACTGGATCTAGAGCAGAATGTGTATGGGGTGAATCAGAGTTACACATCCAGTAAAATGAAGGGGCTGAGCTACTTTAATTACCATGAAGAAAGAAATTACAATTAATTCACACATTCTGTTGTAAAATCATTTGTGCAGCAGATTTCATAAAAAGTGTGTGCTATTTGGGGATTGGTGCACAGTCTAGTTACTGCAAAGTTTCCCCTACTCCCTCCCCAGCTTCCCCGGCCCAGCTGTATCTCCCACCCTGTTACTGAGCTGCTGCAAGTCAGCGTCCCTTTATTGATAAAGTGGTACATCGCAACAGGCATAGCATCAACCCTCGGTCAAAACCTTCAGCCACTGTCTCTGAGTCAGAAGGTTGTGGGGTTATGTTCCATTCCAGAAACTTGAAGACAGAAATCCTGCAATATTGTCAGTACTGAGGGAATGCTGTACTGTTGGAGATGCTGCCTTCAACGGGACGTTACACCCTACCTGCCCATTTTCTGGCATCATCTCAAAGAACGGCAGTGGAGTTAGTCTCCATGTCCTTTAAGCAAGAGCACTGAAAGCAGACTGTCCTATGATTAACAGCCTGTTGTTTGTGGGAGCTTGCTTTGTGCAAACTGGCTGCCAGTTTTCTGTGTTACTAACAAGAACTACAGTTAGCATTTCTCTGGCTGTAGTGCACTTTGGGGTGTCTTAAGTTGTGAAAGGGACTACAGGCGGTCTGTAATTTATTAATGTCTAACTTACAAATGCCTGTACTTACAAATAAAATCCCATTCAGGAATGTATTAATATTAACTTTAAAGGTCTGACATGCAAATGTTTGCTCTGAATTACAAACTGACTCTTCCGTATTGTATTCCGACTTGTGTACAAATCGACTTACAAATATGCTGCAGAATGGAATGCATTCATAACCCAGGGACTGTCTGCATATAAGTACAAGATCTTTAATTTTGCTGAAGAAAAATACACACTGTCAAAGGGTTTTGGCTGGCACTTATCAGGACAGATGCAAGAGCTCCAATATCAAGCAGCCTGCTTGATGAGCAAAATAAAAACCAAAAGAACTGCACATGCTGTGAATCAGGAACAAAAACAAAGTTGCTGGAAAAGCACAGCAGGTCTGGCAGCATCTGTGAAGGAGAAAACTGAGTTAATGTTTCGGGTCCAGTGACCCTTCCTCAGTGTTCTGAGGAACAGTCAACAGTCAAGTCTGTATTACAAGCAAAACAAGGTCTTTATTCTCTTCATCCTGTGATCTATCTATGCTGAAAGGGGCTGACTGTTCATCACAGCACAGCACTAAGCACGTTTCCATGAGTAACAGATGCTCCAGACGACTACCCAGTCATATTTGTGGTGCAGGAACTAAGAGTTGAAGGACAGCAGTGTATTTTCACCAAGCTATTTCAGCAAAATTGAGGGACTAACTCCTGAACAATCTTTAAACAGTTTTGGGACAACGTGTCTCTGATTAATCAAACTTGATTTGTGTTTTGCCACATTTCTCACATAGATATTTCTGGATGACCTGATGCACAATTTATCTGATATGTATTTTGCTGGATCAGAGACATTAGAAAAGAACCCTGTGCACAAAGCAATTTTAAACACTTCATCAAGGAAGACCTGGCACAAAAGACCAATCCTGCTATTAATGCATGGAAAAAAGCTCCCAGTTCTGATTTAAACCAGTTCCTATTATGAGGGCTCGCCTATGTGAAGCAGTAACTGGCACTCTGGGAGCCCTAGCATGAATCACACTAACATGGTCACAGCTGATCTTCACCTTCAACTCCATTTTCCTACCGCCTCCCAGTTGCTGAGGCTAAAAACACGTCTATCCCAGCCTTAAATCTATTCAACAACGGAGCATTCGCAATCTCCTGGGACAGAGAATTCTAAAGATTCATAACCCTTTGAGTGAAGTGATTTCACCTCATCTCAGTTTGGATGTTGAATTAGAAACAGAATTAGCTTTATTGTCACATGTCCTCAAATGAGTACAGTGAAGATTTTACAAGTCATGTTGGTACAAAGGTACAGATTCTTAAGAACAAATTCTCAGGGAAAAATAAATTAGAAAAATAAAGAAGTAGAATGCCCAGCACTGCAGATCATAGACTAAATTAGAAAGATAAAGAAATAAAATAGTCAGAATAACATTCCTTCCAACCCAGTTCCCGCCAGCACCTTGACCCTAGTCTGTGCCGCGCTTGACTCCAGACCATGTCCGGCTTTACCTTGAGGCTCTTGAGGCCAGGAGACTGCTCTGGAATCATTTTGAAGCCGCAAGTTCATGCTGAGGACACGCCGGGCTGGGAGACCACCACACAGGGCCAAGAGATGGCCATGCAGGGCCACCGATAAACCATCGTGCCAGGCTGGAGACAGCCACACCAGGCCAAGATGACACCAGGCCGAGAGGATGTCACCCTGAGAGATCACCACGCCAGGTCCACGCTGAGACTGGAAGATCAGGACATCGCCGAGAAGAAAGGAGGAGAAAAACACAAAAGAGAAAGAAAAAAGGGAAGACAAAGCAAAAGAAACGGATGGAGCTCCAGCTGAAGAGTGCCAGTCTGTCGCTATCTTGCAAGAACAGGTGCAAGACGTAGCCCTTTACGAGATAACTTATTTTTATTTGTTCACAGTTTGTGGGAGTCACTGGCTATGCCATCATTTTTTGCCCATCCTCAATTGCCCATGGGGCAGTTAAGAGTTGACACATCGTTATTGGTTCGGAGCCACATGTAGGTCAGACAGGTTAAGGGTGGAAGATTTCCTTCCCTAAAGGACAGATGGATTTTGAAGACAATTGACAGCAACTACAAGCGCACCATTGGGTAAGGTTTTTATTCCAGCTTTTCTCTAAAACTAAATTGAAATTACACTATCTGCCAGGGTGGGATTTGAACCCATGACCCCAGGGCAATAGCCTACGGTTTGGAAAGACTATTCCAGTGACATTACCACGATGCCACAGGCTCCCCGTAAAAACAAACAATAGCACTAAGAAAGGACTTAGCACAGGCCCTTCCCTGCTGTTTCAATGTGTGAAATTGGTTGTTGTGAGGCAAGAAATGATCCTGCAGTGATGATGTGCATCGTAAAAATATCAGCCATTAAGATATCCAGTACAGGGTAATGGGCAGATGGCCACAAACCGGACTCTCTGGTATAAAGCCGAATGAATGGCCACTCTAACAGAGAACGTAGGAAGTGGAAGAGAATTTAGCATTAATTGTAGCTGAGTTGGTAGCATTTGCCGCTGAGGGTGGAAGGATGTGGGTCATAGCCCGACTGCTGAGATGTCAGCACACAGACAAAGCTGACAATCCATTGCCAGAACTGGGGGAGTGCTACACTGTCAGAGATGCCAGAGATGTTAACAACTTTGAGTCTGATTCAGCCCTCTTGGGTGTATGTACTGGAGCCCACAATTTCATAACCCGCACATGTCCCTCAACCAACATCAGATAATTTGGCCATTATTAATGATTCTTTATGGGTGCTTGATGTGTGCAAATTGGTCATCATGTTCCCTACTGCAAAAGTAACTGCAAAATACTTTGGGCACGCCGACGTTAAGAAAGGCACTATGATCAATATACTTACAGCACAGAAAGAGGCCAGTTGGCCCAACGAATCCATGCTGGTGGTAAGCCATGTTCCTTCTTCAATTTTATGTGACTTTTGGAAATACTAGCAGATGCTTCCCATTCAAAATACTCACTGCAAATCTAAACTATTCCACTATCGCATGCTTCCCTATCTCTGGAGCCTTTTCTAGACCCGCAATCCTGTGAGATCTCTCCATTCCTCTAAGACTGGCATTTTCCAAGCTTCTTTTGATCAAATCTGTGACCTCTACCATCTAGAAGGACAAGGTCAGCACATACATGGGAAAGCCACCATCTGTAGCCACTCTCCATCCTGACTTGGAAGAACAGCAATATTCTGTCACTGCAATTGGGTCAAAATCCTGGAGCTCCCTCCTTAACAGCACTGCGCATGTCCCTCCACCACATGGACCGTAGCGGTTCAAAAAGGCAGCTCACTGTCTTCTCCTCGAGGGAAATTTGGGATGAGCAACAAAAGCAGGCCTGGCCTGTGAGGCCTACAACTTAGGAATGAATAAAAGGTATCTCCTTTCTTCATCACATCACAGGTGGGTGTGCCATCTAGGCCTGATGCTCCAAAAACCATCATCCAAAGACTTCTCTCTCTACCTTCACTCTCTCCCCTCAAAATATAGGGCCTCTGCTTAACCAATTTCTGAAAGAGTTTCGCAACGTGCCCTCCCTCATGCACTACCACCCCATTCCCACAGCCAACCCAAAGACAGACTCCCCTTTACCCGACTGAACAATTCTCAAGTACAAACAGCCCTTTGCTCACCTCTTTTCTAATTTATGCAATGTGTTCAATTACAATGTTTTAAAAATCCTAATTTTTTTTTCTCCCTGATTGATCACAACAGTGTCCTATAGATCAATCTTCGGGTCCTGCCGATCCCATGAATATCCTGGAGATTTGACATCCATCTGTTCTTTCAGCAACCCACCCCAATGTCTCCTTAATTAGCTAGCTGTCCATTTACTGGTTGAAAAGCTTCCATCAGATGCCTTGGGATGTTTTTCTTCATTAAAAGTACTATATAAACAGCAAGTTGTTGTTACGGTAATTTCCTTTTCCAACACTAGTTACCCTGAGGAAATACAATCTATTATTAACACTTTTTTTTGCTATGGTCCTGACCGGGAGGTTAAAAGCGATAACAAAAGTAAAGATTTCAATTTCCTTCCTATATTGAAAGTCCCTTTCACAGCAGCCTGATGTAATCTGCAGAGTTGTATTGGTGCAAATAATCTTATATTTTGACTGCGTGCACAGGATTTGCATAAAATGCAGAGAAAGACAAATAGACACATTGTTCAGTCGGCTTCTAATCCTGAATTAGATCCAAAATGAGAGAAAGGCAAATTAAATGTGGCAGCTCAATCAGCATTTCATTAATGCCACACATTCCTTATAATGCCTCACCACTGTCCCTCTCTATCCCAGTTTCCCACAACCAGTTCTCTCGCCATTGGGACACAAAAAGATCCCCTTCAGGGATGTTGAGTCTGCCTCATTCAGTGAATACTCTGCAAGGTTAAATTCACCAGGTGAATTAGCACACTGGATGCCGCAAGGATAATTCCCCTTGTGGGAGAGACCAGAATTCAATTGGTCTGTGGAATTGCCTTCCCAGAGCAAACAGGAGGCAGGGTCTATAGATATTTTAAGGCTGAGTGAGATGGATCCTTGATCAATGGCTGGCGAGGGAAGTGGGGGGAGCAGACAGCAAAGTGGCTTTTTTTAAAATTCGCTCATGGGGCATGGGCATTGTTGGCTTTTTAGCATTTATTGCCAAGTTGTCCTTGAGAAGGTGGTGATAAGCCACAGTCCACGTACTGTAGATAGACCCACTATGCCATTAGGGAGAGAATTTCAGGATTTTGACCCAGTGACAGTGAAGGAATGACAATATATTTCCTAGTCATGTTGGTGAGTGGCTTGGAGGCAAACCTGCAGGTGACAGTGTTCCCACGTATGTGCAGCCCTTGTCCTTCTAGATGGAAGTGGTCATAGATTTGGAAGATGCTGTTTAAGGATCTTTGGTGAATTTCTGCAGTGCATCTTATGGACAGTGCACACTGTTGCTACTGAGTGTTGGTGATGGAGTGGATGCTTGTGGATGTGGTGCTAATCTGTGGGCTGCTTTGTCCTGGATGGTGCCAAGCTTCTCGAGTGTTGTTGGAGCCGTACCCGTCCAGGCAAATGGGAAGTATTCCATCACACTCCTGACTCATTCCTTGTAGATGGTGGACAGGCTTTCGGGAGCCAGGAGGTGAGTTACTCATCACAGTATTCATAGGCTATGAATTGTTCTTGACTCTACTGCATTTAAGTGGCAAGATCAGTTGAGTTTCTGGTCAATGGTAATCCCAAGGATGCCAATAGTGTAGGATTCAGTGATGGTAACACCACTGAAAGTCAAGAGGCATTGGCTAGACTGTCTCTTATTGGAGATGGTCGTAGCCTGGCACTTGTGTGGCGCAAATGTTACTTGCTACTTTTTAGCCCAAGCCTGGACATTGTTCAGATCTTGTTGTATTTGAACACAGGCTGCATGTGTATCTCAGGAGTTGCCAATGGTACTGAACATTGTGCAATCATTGGCGAACATCCCCATTTCTGACCTTTATGATGGAGGGAAGGTCATTGATGAAGCAGCTGAAGATGGTTGGGCTTAGGACACTACCCTGACGAACTCCTGCAGAGATGTCCAGATGACTGACCTCCAACAACCACAATCATTTTCCGGAAAACCAGGTATGACTCCAAACACTGGAGAATTTGCCCCCTGATACCCACTGATTTCAATTTTGTGAGGGCTCCTTGATGCCACACTTGGTCAAATGTAGCCTTGATGTCAAGGGCTGTCACTCTCACCTCACCTCTGGAATTCAGCTCTTTTGTCCATGCTTGAACCAAGGCTGTAATGAGGTCAGGAACTGAGTGGCCCTGGCAGAGCCCAAACTGGGCGTCACTGAGCAGGTTATTGCTAAACAGGTGCTGCTTGATAGCTCTGTTGATGACACCTTCCATCACTTTACTGACGACTGAGAATAGACAATGGATGGGAATTGGCCACTTAGATTTGCCCAGCTTTTTGTGAACAGGACATCCTTAGGCAATATTCTGCATTGTTGGTAGATGCCAGGAACAGTACTGGAATAGCTTGGTTAGGGGAGCAGCAAGTTCTGGAGCACAAGTCTTTAATACTATTGCTGGAATGTTGTCAGGGCCCATAGCCTTTGCAGCATCCAGCGTCTCCAACCCTTTCTTGATATCACGTGGAGTGAATCGGATTGGCTGAATACCAGCAGTTGAGGCCACAATCAGACCAGCTGTGATCTTATCAAATTTAACAGCCTCAAAGGGCCAAACGGCTGCTGCCAGTCCTCATTTTTAAGTTCACTACAGATGGCATGTTATCCTAAGTATTAGCCTTTACACTGTCATCTTTCAGCAGGCTAATCTTCTTCTATGTACCAATAGCAATATAGCGACACCTTCCCTTGATTTCCGGTGGTCTCCAAATACTTGGCTTCTTTGCCAAAGCAGAGCGCCCGCAGCGGGGGATGATCACATCCAAGCCGGATCTAGACCTCAAATGAAACAGCATGAACACTTTCTGCCTGCACTGAGACGTGGCCTGCAGTCAGCTGTGAACAAACAGAGGGCACCTGGCTTTATGGGAGTTGGTGGCAAAGAGGTACTGCCACTGCACTTGTAGTCATGAGGCTCAAGCAATGCCCCTCCAGAGCGGGCTCAGACTTTACTTGGGAGCTGGTGGAATTTAGCTTCAATTCATAAAAATCTGGAACTGAAAGCTAGTCAGTTCCTACCACTTTGCCATAAAAATCTCTGGTTCATTTACGTCCTTCAGGGAAGGAAATCTGCCATTCTTACCCGCTCTGACTTAGTTGTAACTCCAGACCTACAGCAATCCACTTGACTCTCAACCTTCCTGCAGATACCCAAATCCCATGAAAAAATTCTTGAAAACCTAATTGATTAACCACCGACAGAATGAAGCTGATTCTTTAATGACAACTAGAGTTTCAAACTCTCCTAGTGCCATAATGTATCAGTGGCCCAACAATGCCTGGCTTTATTTTCACTGTTTTATAAATCTTCCCACTTAAAAATATCAACCACAGGTTCCAGCCCCACGCCTTGTTAACCACAGGTACTATGACTTTCTTTGCTGAGAGAGCTGCAGTCATTGGGAGATTAATTTTAACAACAGCATTTCATGTTAAAAATAAGTTTGTTTTCACAAATTCACAAACAGACAAACCTGTCAATGGATTCGATGCACGGCTAAAGATCAGCTCTTTGTTGGGTTTGGCTGGTTTCTGATGACCGAGGGCAACATCAGGGCATAACGTATTGGTTCCCTAGGCTGGGCAAGCAAAACGTCAGGGTGCATGACCCATTGGTCCCAACACTGCCAATCAGCTGGGCACATGATTGCTCAGAGCTTGGATGAATTGGAGGAAAGTACACACTTGTATTTATATAATGCCTTTCACAACCTTGAGTTGTCCCATAACTCTTTTTATTGTCAAGGAATGGGGGACATAGGAAACACAGCATTTGTCGAAAAGAGTGATTCCACAAACAGTAACGTGATGATGAGCAGTGAAAGTGTCAGTCAAGGAATGAGTATTGGTCAGGACATCCACCAGGGAGGACAAGTGGGGCCTTGGTTTAATGTCTCATCTTAAAGGCTTTAGAGCTTAGAGCAACTTTGCAATGAGGTTACAGAGCTGCTCCTCACCGGGAATAAATAGCAGTGTGGCCACAGTTAGAACAGAGAGAAAGAAATATATGGAAACTTAGGCAGAATCCTTAAATCTGACTAAATGTACAGGAAGCACATGGCTGGAGCTCATGGTTGGCATTCATGGCTGGCTTTTCAATAATGGAACAGTAAGATTCCAGCCTGGTATATCTGTGGTTGCCATATATTGTAGCATTTAGTCTTTATATGTTAAAAAAAAGTGTTATAAAGAAAACTCAAGCCTTGAGACGGTTCCTGACCTCGCCTGCTCCTCAACCAGCTTGTCTTGATCCCAGGCTCATGGATGTGTCCATAAAACCAGACAACAAAAGAGACAGCACGTCTGCCAATACAGCAATCCTTCACTGCTGCATTAGAAGTGTCATCCTCGACCTTGTTTTCATGTTTCTGAAATTGGATTGAGCTCACAACCTCTGAGAAAGTGGTCAAATGTCACCAACTGAGACATCTAGAAGATGACCATGATTGGATGGGATACTCATGTCCTTTAGGGAAGGAAATCTACATGTGATTCCTGACCCACTGCAATGTGGGTCAGGAATGACTCTTAGATGCACGATGGGTTGGCCTGGATACAATCAGTTCATGGGGCATTCAGGATAGTAACTAAGCCTGCCCTTGCCCAATACCCACGTTGCATGAAAGAAAAAATAAAAAATACAACCAGGGTTGAATAATGGCTGTCAGGAAATCTTTTCATTGAAAAAAAAATTCAACATAAAAATTGAAGGGAAGTTAAAATGAAAGAGCAGAGGGTGAGGTAGTTTAACCAGATTATCATCAGAGACCCATTAACCCTGGTGTTGCTCTCACAATGTATCGCTTTCATCAAAGACATGCACTCAGTTTATTGTTTTTAAACTCTGCATTGCATCTCATTCATCAAGATTATCAGGGTTTCTATTTAGAACTCGGTGATAAAGTGAAAGTGTCATCATTATGGGATTTACATACTGTGACATATCAAGCAAAGGGTCCAAACCAGTTAATACCTTTAAAACCATCACTTGCCCAGACACAAATTCATTCCGTCTTGGAGAGTGGGAAAAGTAATGGATTATGAGAACAGTTTGCTTTAAAGGCAGCTCTTTTATTTGATCAATTGAACGTTAACCCCACAACTGACCTCTTACAGCATTAGCTAGTGTAATTACTTTAAGCAGGAGGAATTGCTGGCGTTATTTGTGTGTGGTTCAGCAAAGCATGAGTTAACTTTGGGTTATCCAATTTTTCCTCTTCACTTCTGGGCTTTTTCCTAGAGTACAGGATAGGGGGGAGGAGATGGGAAAAGGAGGAGGGAGGAGAGAAGTAGAGGGCAGAGGGAAGAAGGATTGTGGAGGTAAAGAATGGAGAGAGTGAAGGGTTGGGGGGAACAGGTAGAGGGAAACAGTGAGCAGAAGGTGGAGAGGGGATGGAGAAAGGGACTAGGGGACAGAGGGAGTGGGGAGAAAGGCAGATTGGAGAGAGGAGGATGGGAAAGAGGGAGGTGGTGAGAGGGTAAAATGGTGGGGGTAAGGTAGAGAGTGGGAAGATGGAGATGCTACGAAGGATGAGCATGAGCAGGAGAGGAGGGATGGGAGGAGGGGCAGGCTGGATGGGAGAAGGGTAGGATGGAAGATCGGGATCGAGTTATGAGGAAAGGGGAAGCAGAGTGCTGGAGAGGGGAAGGTGAAGTGGGGAAGAGACCCTGCCAGTCTTGTAGCACCATATTCTGATCTTGATCGTGTGACACACAGGACAGTAAGTGCTGTTAGGCTACCTGAAAGTGACAGACAACATTACAGTGTGACACCACCATCACTGTGCACTCTTCCACTGGGCAGTAATCAGAAATATAATCCTCCCCAGCCCCCGGCCTGTATTAAACCTCTCTTGGCTTCCTTTCTTTTTGTTTCTCTGAGCCTTCTCTACTCTGCCCATACTATCATTCACCCAAATGGGTTTTGGAGCCGATCCCCTCTGAACTGAACTGTAGGATCACGCCGCACACAAGGAAGCCATTCCGCCCACAGTGCCTGTGCTGTCTGTTTGAAACAGTTCTCCTGTTCACCTTACCCCCTTGCCCTGTTCCCATAGCTACAAACTTTGTTGCTTTCCAAGTATTTACAATCACAGAATCCCTATAGTGTGGAAGCAGGCCATTCAGTCCATTGAGTCCACACTGACCCTCCAAACAGCATCCCACCCAGACCGACCCCCTTACCCTATCTCCATAACCTGCACTTCCCAAGGCCAATCCACCTAGCCTGCATATCCCTGGACATTATGGGGCAATTTAGCACGGCCATTCCACCTAACCTGCACATCTTTGGACTGTGGGAGGAAGCCAGAGCACCTTTGTCCAATTCTCTCCTGAAAGTGAGTGATGAATGAAACACTTTAGGATGTTTTGCAAGCTAAAGGTGCGTTATCAATGCAATGTCCTCGTAGAACTAGCATTCAACATCCTCTCAGACAGTACATTTCAGGTAAAGTAAATCCCCTCATTGATCCTAGGCTGAGAGCATTGTTTTGGAATTGAATTCGAATCTCACTCCTCCTTGTTCAGTCTTGTTCCTGTCCTGACTGGTTGTTGACACTGCTATTTCTGAATGAGAAGGATGCGGGGGGTGTTGGAACCTGAACCCAGGCTGGGAAACACAACTCACTACCACTGACTTTTCCTGGTGCAAAATTAGATGTAAATCTCTTTGAATTCTATTGCTTGTTCTGTCATTTCTGCTTTGGGCACCATGTTCGCTTTTAGTTGTCCATGATGCTCATAAGATTACAGAGAACATGCAGCACAGAAATGGCCCTGTCCAAAGGTCCCCAGCATTACAGGTGGTACTCAGGGTACTGTCCTCGGCCCAACTATCTTCAGCTGTGTCATCAATGACCTTCCCTCCATCATTAGGTCAGAAGTGGGAATGTTCGCTAAGGATTAAAAATCCACATCCACTCCCTTCACCCTAGGTGCTCAGTAGCAGCAGTGTCTGCTATCTCCAAGATATTGGAGAAATTCATATGGGTTTCCAAACCCATGACCACTTCTATCTAGGATAAGAGCAGCAGATACGTGGGGATTTGCAAGTTTTTCTCCAAATCCACTCACCAGCCTGAGTTGGAAATATATCACTATTGCTGGTTCAAAATCCTGGAATTCTCTCTCCAAGGGTTTTGACGGTTTACCTGCAGCACATGGGTTGCAGAGGTTCAAGAAAGCAGATCTTCTTAAGGCCAGTAAGGGAAGGTCAATAAGTGCTGCTCCAGCCAGCAGTGCCCACATCTCATGAGTTAGTTTAAAAAAAAAAGCAGGCCATTCAGCTAACCAATCCATGTTGCTCCACTCGAGTCCTCTGCCCCCCATCTTTCTTCATCTAAGTCTATCGTTGTAACCCTTCTCCCTTCTCCCTCACTTGCTTTTATAGTTTTCCATTCAATTCACTGGTGGTATCACTCAACTCCTCTCTGTGGTAGCTGTTGGTATGCCTCTGTTATTATGACACTGCCTCTGTTATTATGACACTATTCCTTTAAGATATAAAGGTATATTTACTCATACTCATAATATCATTACTCTAACACAGCCTGTGACCTGACGGTACAAAGGTTTCAGACTCTATCTTAACTCAGGCCACTTGAACCACGACATGTACTGCTCCTTGTAGTCGAATAGCCTAACACTAGCCCAGATTGGACAGGCATGCAAGTGAAATATCAGTATATATCAGTGAGCTGATGTAAACCCCTGTTGAATCTTTCAATGCCACGTTACTCATGACCAGTTCTTATATTGTGAGGGATAACACAAGCATTCTTGCATTAGGTGCACATCAGTAATGCACTCCACATTCTCACTACTTTCTGGATAACGATGTTTCTTCCAGATTCTCTATTGGAAATTCTTGGTGACTATTTTACATTGACGGCCCCTGATTGTAGTCTTCCCCACAAGAGGAACCATTCTCTCTGCATTTACTCTATCAAGCATTAGTTTCCTTAAGTAGTTTAATCAGAAGGGGCCTAACAATGTAGGAATCCAATGGCAAACGTGGGTAAATATAACTGAACCTTCCTGTCCAGGGTGAGATCAGTCATTGGGCAGTCAAGCTAACAGTTGCTGAAGGAACCACTGGAAGACAGCCCTCCACAAAGTGGAAGGAATAAGACCCAGGAAACTTCCAATTTCTATTATTCTCACTATGAATGTGATAAGCATCCTCAGGAGTGAAGGGCGTCACAGATTGGAAGAACTATAGGTTACTGCAGTGATGCAACAAAAGATCATTGACCTGAAACATCAACTCCGCATCTCTCTCCATCGATGCTGAGTATTTCTTGCTGACACGATGGTCGTCCAGCATCCGCCACATTTTCCTTTTGTTTAAAGACAGTGAGAAAGGCTGGTCCTCCTGTCATGAAACAGCAACACTGGGAGAAATGGGAAGAATGAGAGGGAGAGCGGGGCACATGAGGAAGAAAGGGTTAAGTACAAAACAGAAAGAGAGATGAGCAGCGGGAGAGACAATAAAAAGAGGAACTAGAAAAGAGTTAAAAATAGAGAGAAAGCTGTAACAGGAGAGTGGGGGAGGGGGAAGGGAGAGCACAAGGAGACAGGCTAAGATCAGGTTAATGAAACCAATTTTCTTTTTTTTGAAAGAAGACTTAATGTAAATGAAGAGTTCAAGGGAGATTATTCAGGCAAGGTGCTATACAGATAGCGAATCATTAAAGTTGAGTGATTTTAATTGTGGTCCATTAATAACTCCTTAGCAGGCACAGAGAGGTGGGGGGTAGGGGGCCCACCCTCTGCTGATGGTTGAACACCAAGATAGCATCACTCAAAGAAGTTAGCAATCATGTTTGCTGGAAACCGATTAAAGATTTTTGCGTTGTCAGGGTAACAGAGTCATGCTGTCATGCAGACAAGCTTCAACATGGGGTTTTTCCAAGTGCACAGAACACAATGAGAAAATTACCTGCATGGTCTGGATAACATCACAAATTTAGACGAAGCACTGAGGAATATGTAAACAGCATCTGGAGTGCTGTTGTTCCCACCAGAATTCCAGGCCTTCCCACCGCCTGTTGTCCCAGGGCCGCTGTGTGCCAGCTGTTGTGATTGACCAACTTTGACCTTCAGTCAGTCTCTCATTTCCCCTAAGCTAGCAAAGTATAATGATGAGTTGTTCCAGCGATGGGTCTGCTTGAGAATCTGTCCCTGTCTCTTTGACCAGCACATGCTGATTTGTCCTTGTACCTATTTAGAAGGATCGGTATGAAAGGGTATTGGATAAACTGGACATACACTTGCCAGGTTATGGGGAAGAGTCAGGGGAATGGAGCTAAATGTGGAGAGACATGGACTTGAGGGGCTGAATGGCTTGAAGTAAATGACTTTATGACCGCATCCTTCATTGCAATTGCTCTACCACTGGTGACCAGCTGCAGTGCTATCAAGGCCCATAGCTCTGCCTCGGAGAAAGGCAGCAGGCTTACAGGGATTTGAGGAAAGTTTTTTTTCACCAGGAAGGTAGCAGGAACCTGGAATGCACTGCCAGTAAAAGTGGGAAACCTCACAACCTTTAAAGGTTACCGTGGTTGAGCACTTAACATTTCATAACATTCAAGGCTAGGGGCGAAGTGCTGGAAAATGGGATTAGTGGATGATGGGCCAAAGGGTCTCTTCTATGCTGTCTGACTCTGGAATTGCCTCTCAGAACCTCTTCCTTGATCACGCCTCTGTGCAGCACATTAGGATGTTTTGCGATGTCAACGGTGTTAAATAAATGCAAACTGTCATTGCTGCTGCTGCTCCAGGCATCAGATGTGTGGGGCAGTCCCAACATCCTGTGAGTTTCACCTGAGGTCAGTTGCACAAGGTTGTGTCAAGGTAGGCAATGATTTATTTAAGCTGGAAATTCAATCTCCGTGATAGGTGTTGGCCAGGACCAAAGAACTTGGTTGGTGCATGTAATGTCACTGTTACATTTTCAAGCAAACCTCTGTGCCACATGCTAACTTGGGATTCAAACTTTGGAGGTGAAATATCTACACAGCAGTGCACTTTGACCCTGGCCACAATGCTTTGAATAGCGATTATTAGCAGAATCCAATATAAAAACTTAAAACTGGATTGGGGGAGAACTGCCCCCCTCTTTCACCACTAAGTGCTAAAGAAAGAGTCGAGTGTGGAAGCTATCCACCTTGCACTCATCAGGACAGATACAAGAGTGCCAAATTTCAATGGGAACAACAATTTATATTACATCACAAAAGTGGTTTGATTGATAGAAAAGTCAGTTCTGATTGGTCGAGGCATTGCCACAGAGAATACACCGTGGGCTATGCCCCCTGTGTTTTTGTTTAATTCAGGAAAGCCTGGTCATGTTGCTTTTGCCTGGAGAGGACAGATCCCTGGGTGTGAATACATGCAGCTTCTAGTGTAAGTGAGCCACAACAATCTGAAATACGTGGATGAAGTCAGCAGGGAAAACAACCCCAATCCTTCAGTCTGTTTTGCTTCATTGTTTGATTTTCTATCGTTCTCCCCCAACCCCCCTTTCCCAGATGGAGTGGAGGTTAGTGGTTATACCTAGAGTAAAAAGTCCCCGCTGCTGATCACTATCAGCATCTTTCACTACTGACTGTCTCAAGAAAATATATTCGATTTACAACTGGGCACCGTTGCAATTGAACTGACTGCCTTTAATTTACAGTTTCCCATTTCTGTTGTTTAGAGGGGAGGTAGTTATGTAGTAGCAATGTCACAGAGAGGGGTTCAAATCCCACTGTGGCAGATAGTGAAGTTTGAACTCAATGAAATCAGGAAAGGACAGCCAGCCTAATGGCGACTATCTAATCATTGTCAATTGTCAATAAAACCCATTTGATTCACTAATGGTGTGTGCACGTGTGCGTGTGTTAGAGAGAAAAGTTGCTGAACCGCTTTCTCACTGTTTTGTTAAAATGAAGATACCACCTTTATAATAAAGAAGGAAAAGGTGAGATTCCTCGCCCTTAAAGACAACAATTATTGCATCTTGGTAATGTCTTTAACATTTTGAGAAATTCCAAACGTGATTACTGTGAAGCAACATGTGTGAGGCCAAAGAACAGTGACATCGAGCCAAAGAAGGCAGCATCTAGACATGTGAGCAAGAGCTTGCTCCAATAGGGAGGTTTTAGTGAGGGTCTTCAAGACAGAACAGAGAGATTCAGGGAGGCAATCATACTATTTAGGACTTAGTGAAGAGTGAAAATTGAAGCAGGTTTCTTACATGAGCTTCACATATTTCTTCATGGATCTGGACTGCTAGACAGACTGGAACAATGTCATGTTATATCATCATGGAGTAAATAGCAGTCAAGAACAAGCCAATTGTAACAGGCAAGACAGAAGGTGGACCACTTCAGAACAGTGGCTATTATTTCAATTTTTCTTGTATCAAGAGAGTGCATTTGCTTGTATTTACTGTTTGCTTACTGGTCTACATTATTCATTGCTATTCTTGTCTCTGTGAGGCACTAGGTTCTGGCTTCAAGCCCTGGAACAGATCTTGAACATCATCCAGGCATGACATACACAAGAAATACCAACGTAAAAGAGATCAACATTTTATACTGTATGAGAAGAAAGACCTAAGTTGGCAAGTGGATTCTGATTGGTCGTGGTGTTGCCATGGAGAATGAAGCAGTTCGATAATAACAGACAGTTAAACAAAGAACAGTACAGCAGAGGAACAGGCTCTTCGGCCTATGAAGTCTGCACTGGCACATGATGCCTTTCTAACTGAAGACCTTTTTGCTTCTCCTGTACCCCTCTATTCCCTTCTTATTCACGTATCTGTCAAGATGCCTCTTAAAATTGCTTTTGTATCTGTCTCCTCCATTCCCTCTCGCAAAGCATTCCAGGCACTTACCAGCTTCTGTGTAAAAAACTTGCCTCTCACATCTCCTGTAAACTTACCCTGTTACCTTAAACCTGTGCCCCCAAGAAATTGACATTGCTACCCTGGGAATAAGATTCCAACTAACCCATTCTATCCCCACTTCTCATAATTTTGTAAACTTCTATCAGGTCACCTCTCAGCCTTCAACATTCAAATGAAAACAAACCAAGTTTGTCCAACCTCTCCTCATAGTTAATACCCTCCAAACCAGGCAACATCTTGGTAAACGAATTCTGTACCCTGTCCGAAGCCTCCACATCCTTCAGGTTGTCTGGCAACCAGAATTGTATACAATATTCCAAATGTAGCCTAACTAAAGTTCTATACAGCTGCAAGATGACTTGTCAATTTTTATACTCTATGCCATGACTGATGAAGGCAAGCATGCCAAATGCCTTCTTGACCACCTTATCCTCTTGTGTTGCCACTTTCAGGGAACTGAGGACCTGTACTCCTAGATCCCTCAGTATGTTGACGTGATTAAGGATTTTGCCATTTGCTGTATACTTCCCTCCTACGTCAGATCTTCCAAAATGTATCACCTTGCATCTGCCCAGATTAAATTCCATCTGCCATTTCTCTGCCCAAGTATCCAGCCTATCTATCCAGCCGTATCCTCAGGTAATCCTCCTCACTACCGCAGCTCCCCCAGTCTTTGTGTCACCTGCAAACTTAATAATCAGATCACCTACATTCCCCTCCCAATCATTTACGTATATTATACTCAATAGGGGTCCCAGCACTGATCCCTGTGGAACACAACTGGTCATAGATCTCCAGTCAGAGAAACATCCTTCCATTGTTACAGTCTGTCTTCTATGATTAAGCCAGTTTTGTATCGATCTTACCAGTTCACCATAGTTCCCTTACGACTTCACATTTTGTTTTGAGCCTGTCATGAGCGACCTTGTCAAAGGCCTTGCTAAAGTCCAAATTGACAACGTGCACTGCCCGCCCTCATTAATCATTTTTGTCACTTCCTCAAAAAACTCAATCAAGTTCGTGAGCCACAACCTTCTCTGTACAATACCATGCTTCCTATCGCTAAGAAGTCCCTAAGAATCTTCTCCAATAATTTCCCTACTGTTGACATATGGGTCACTGGCCAGTAAATTCTCAGATTATCCCTGTTGCCCTTCTTAAACAAAGTAACAATGTTGTCTATTCTCCAGGGCTCTGGGACCTCTCCTGTGACTAAAGGGGAAACAAAGATTTCGTACAAGGCCCCAGCAAATTCCTCACCTGCCTCTTCAGCATTCTAGGATAGATCCTGTCAGGTCCTGGGGACTTGTCTACCTTAGTGCATCTCAAAACACCCGACACCACCACCTTTTTTATACTGACATTCCCTAGAATATCAACATACCCATCTACAGACTCACCATCCAGCACATTCTTCTTTGTGAATACCAACACAAAATATTCACTAAGGATCTCTGGATCCATACATAAATACCCTCCTTTGTCCTTGAGCGGGCCTACCCTTTCCCTAGCTATCCACTTACTCCTTATATGTAAATAAAGTGCCTTGGGATTTTCCTTAATCCTGTTTGCCTAAGACATTTCCTGGGTTTTTAGCCCTCCTAATTCCTGCCAAACTCTCTTTAAATTTGAACTGAGCAGTTTGATTCTGATTGGTCAGAGCACTGTCTTGAGGAATGAGCCAGTGAATGGCTGTCACCTCTTTTACTGAGTTGAAACGGATGTAGTGTGCATTCATGTTCTCTCTGTCTGTAAATCAGAGGGCTCCATGATAGTATAGATAGGATATACAACTGGTTGACTGTGTAATGCTTTTCACATATGGGATTATTCAGCAAATGACATCCAGTCACAGAATCACATCTAATGTTGGGCACAGTGTTTGAGTTTTGTGAATACAGGCTGTTTGGGTACAATCAATTCCTTTTTTTCTACCTTGTCTGTTAATTCTTAAAGGGTGCACCCAGCAAGCCCCGGAACTCTGATGGACTTTCCCATCTGTAACTCAGGCCACCAACTGTAACAATCCTCGCCACTGCCCCAGTTTTGTTCAATAGATTTACCACACTTTAGGCTTCTTCCTGGCCACAGTTATTCTTGTTCTGATTGGATAAACTCACTTGGATATGACATTAAACCCCAGGCCGGCCAGCCTGCCCTCTTGGGCAGAAGATAAAACGATTCGTGGGACTATTTCAACAAAGTGAGGTGAGATGCTCCTGGTCAATACTCATCACTCACTAGTGGGAGGTAATGGCCTAGTGGTATTATTGCTGCACTGTTAATCCAGAGTCCCAGACAACATTCCAGGAACCCGGGTTCGAATCTTGTCACGGCAGATGGCAGAATTTGAATTCAGTAAATATATGGAATTAAGAGTCTAATGATGACTGTGAATCCATTGTCGATTGTTGGAAAAACCCATCTGGTTCACCATATCCTTTAGGGAAGGAAACTGCCATCCTTACCTGGTCTGGCCTGCATGTGACTCCAGACCCACAGCAACGTGGTTGACTCTTAACTGCCTTCTGAGCAATTAGGGATGGGCAATAAATGCTGCCTGGTCAGCGATGCCCTCATCCCGTGAATGAATAAAGGATTCAAATCCTGCCATGGCAGATGGTGAAATCTGAATTCAATAAATGTCTGGAATTGAGAATCTAATGATGACCATGAATGATGTCGATTGTTGGGAAAAAACCCATTTAGCTCACTAATGTCCTTTAGGGAAGGCAACTGCCATCCTTACCTGGTCTAGCCTACATGTGGGACCAGACCAATAGCAATGTGGTTGACTCTTAACTTCCCTCTGGGCAATTAATGCTCCGTAATAAATGATGGGCAATAAATGCTGAATAAATAACTGAATAAAACAAACTACAGAAAAAATTCTGTGCTCATCAATGTTCCCGCTAAACTGCAAGGCTGTTCCATGGTTCTGTTGATGGTGATTGCTATCGGCACGCTGATCCGTGGCATTGACTTCCGGTTCTGGAGGTCACCGCTCAGTACGGACCTCGGAGGCCCATGAAGCTATTTAGAAAATTAGAGGCAATGCTACTGGTGACCATTACACTGTTGCTAGTGGGAGCTTGCTGGGTGCAAACTGGTTGCTGCGCCTTCCACATTAAAACAACTACATTAGAACAGTACTTCATTAGCTATCAAACCTTTTCAGACCTTCTGAAGTTGTAAAAGGCATTACGTAATGTTTTTTGTTTCACAAAGATATCACAGAAACAATCATTAATCCAAGCAGAATAAAAGTAACTTTCATTTTCCCTCTTCACGATTCACATCAGCTCCTGCTGAATCCCGCCACTCTTTCTCACATCCTTCGATTGGAGCCATCTTTTTCCCAGCTCTTCCTCACCCGCTTGTAAAAATCCTTTAAGAAGCTCTGTTTCTGCTTCCAGCTATCCCCCTCCTTCACCCACCAACACACCTCTCCACAGAATGAAGCCCTTCGTATTTATTGTCACCTTCCATTTCAATTGCTAAATCAGTTTTCAATCCAGTTAGCTAATTTTTCATTAATTCCACATTCTTTAATCTCCTTTGAAAGCGTCAAATGCTGACCTTTATCAAATGGCTTCAGAAAATCTAAGTAATTTACTTTCTTTGGACTGCTCTCATGCACTAATTGAATTACCTCCTCAAAGAAATCAGGAGATGCAAAAGGCATGACCTTATTTCCACTGAAACTACAATGATTACCATCTCTGTAATCATTCAATGAACACCAGCTCTGTAAAATATTTTGCTGGCTGCCAAGTTGCCTTAGCCACGGTTTGGGTCATAGCATTTTCACCTACAAACCACCAGTTCAACTCTCACTTGAGGACTTGAGTGCATAACCTCCATGGCTGACACTCCAATGTAACACCGAGGGAACCCTGCACTGTTGGAGGAGCTGTCTTTAGATTACTTAAATGAACCCTGAAGCATTTAGTGGTATCAGCGGTCACGAGACGACTGCATTGTTGTAAAAACCCATGTGGCACACTCACGCCATTTCAGTAAGGAAATCTGCCACCCTTACCCAGTATGGTCAACATGTGAGTCTAAAAGCATGGTTGACTCCCAACTGTCTTTGCGCTGGCTCAAGAGGGTATGTCACCAACTGCTTCTCAAGGACAATTAGAGATGGGCAATAAATACTGGTCTTGCCTGCAGTGTCCATATTACATGAATGAAGAAATACAGATTGAGCCCTGATTCTAGACTCTGCAGCCAGGGAATAGCAACAGTTCCTCGCAGAATTTTATATCTTACAAGGAGACCATCTCTCAATCTTCTACATTCCAGACCACATAAGACCGATCTATTAAAGCTCTCACATTGTTTTCTGGGAGAGAAGGTTGACCAATCTGGTCAACTTTTGCTGCATTCCCTCCTGTGATGGTGTGCACCATTTTTATTGAAAGTCGTATCGATTCTCAGCTTGGCATCAAGAAATAAATTTTTAGAGTACCAATTTCAGTGCATTGTGGGACAGTGAATTGGACAACTGTGCCCAAGAATGGAGGAAAATGCCAATCCCTGCACTGTCCCCCTTCAAAAAAGCACCTGGTTATGTTGTGTGTTCAGTTTAGGAAGTGACTGACCTTTTCTTAACGGAGAATTAACTAGAAAGCATTTCCTGGACTCCCAACTATTTCACAACATCCCATTCCATGTTGCTAGTTTGTTACCTGGGTTGCAGAGTTTCAGTTATGAAGAAGGATTGGGTAGATCGGGATTGCGTTCCTTGGGGCAAAGGACATTAACACGGGACAGGATTAAGGCAAATAAAATTATGAGGGGAAAATAGTCTGGACAGGAAGAAACTTTTCTCCTCGATGGAGGGATCAATAACTGGCGCACAGATTTAAGGGAAGGGGCAAGAGGTTTAGAGGAGATGTGAGGAAAAGTTTTTTTCACTCAGAGGCTGGTGGGAATCTGGAACTCACTGCCTGTTGGGGTGGGAGAGGCAGAAACGCTAATAACCTTTAAGAAGGATTTAGATGGGCACTTGCAATGCGAAGGCTAGAAAATGGGATTAGAATATGTAGATGTTTGTTTTTGAACAGCATGAATGCAATGGGCTGAAAGGTATTTTTCTGCGCTGTAGATCTCTACGACCATACGTAAATTCACTACGATAGAAGGCGTCCTAGAGGTTGAAGGCACTGCAAAACTGAGGCTGAACATGCTTAATCAAATGTCTCAGAGATGCTCTGCAGACAGAGAGGATCAGTGATTTTTACTGACAGTCTTATCGTTTGATGTGTAGTTGTTTAGGACCCCTTGGGGATGTCAAAGAAGCTGTATGTATGAAAATTGTGAGTTTAAGTTTCATTCCAGAAGCTTCAGTACAGTAATCCAGGCTCTCACACCAGTGCAGTACTGAGGGAATGCTGTGCTGTCTGAGGTGGACACCTTTTGGATGAGACAATAAACTGAAACTCCATGGCTATTATTTGAAGCAGAGCAGGACCATTCTCCCTGGTGTCCTGTCAAATATTCAACCTTCAATAATGACCCACTAGAGTAGACCATTGGGTCATTTATTCTCAATGGACTGCATGGGAACTTGCTGTGGGCAAACTGGCCGTTGTGTTCTCTGTACCTCAACAGTCAGTATACTGCAAAAATACTTCATAGGTTGTAAAGCACTCTGCATTGTCCTGAGATTATGAGAGGTGCTACAAGCGCAAGATTAAACACTCTTTTTGCCTCTTTGTGGATTTTAGCTGCCCTCACTATAATTTTCCAAAGTTCTATTGATTTGGGAACCATTCATTTAGCTGGGAAATTGCCTGTGTTGCACTGCTGTTGAAGTTCGGTGACAGATGGAGACCAAGAAATTATAGATCAGTTAGACAAACATCTGCTGTCAGCATTTTACTACAGTCTATAAGGAAGGATAGGGTGACTCAACACCTCAGCATTATTCTGCTGCTCGGGGAGAACCAGCATGGACTCGTATGGGGTGACCACTCCTGATGGTTTTTTTTGAAAATTCGTTCATGGATGTGAGCGTTGTGGACAAGGCCAGCATTTATCACCGATCCACAGTTGCCCTTGAGAAGATGCTGAGTCACCTTCTCGAACTGCTGAAGTCTACGTGGCGTAGGGATATCCACAATGCCATCAGGGAGGGAGTTTTAGGATTTTGAACGAATGTCACTGAAGGAGCGGCAATGCATTTGCACGGCAGAAGGAGTGGCTTTGATGGAAACATGCTGATACTGGTGTTCTTATGTTCAAACTGCCCTTGTCCTTTTAGGTGTTAGAAGGTTGCAAGTTTAGAAGATGCTATCTGAAGATGGCAGTGCATCTTGTAGGTGGCAATCACTGCTGCAACAGGACGTCAGTGGTCGAGGGAGTGGATGTAGTGCCAAACCAGTGCCTGCTTTGTTCTGGATTGGCCCCTGATTTTTATTCAGTCACTCCTGGCTCTAGATCAGCCCATAAGAGGAGACATCCTCTCCACATCTACTCTGTCAAGAACCACCCCACGTCCCCCACACCGACCCTGACCCCATACTTCAGGATCCCAGGCGTTTCAAAGTTGGAAGTGTGGAACTTTCACAAACTGCTGGCTCAATCAATCACGTTTTAATTTGAGGTTGATAGATTTTATAAAAGGGTTTTGATACAAGGTGAATCCAGGGAGGTAAGATAAATTCAGCAACAACCTCTTATTGAATGGTGGAATAGTTTTGAGGGGCTGAATGGCCTCCTCCTCCTTATGTCAGGGCCTTGATGAACAGCCAAATGATTTTTATTTTCTCTACCAGGGCCTCCCACCACCAAATAAGTCAAAGGTAATAGCAATGCTCAGTATGTCCTGTGGCTTCTTCCTCCTGCCAATACGGTAGTGAGATGAGCTGTCAACAATCTCATCAATGTCCCCTTGGGTGCTTACAAATTGACTGAGCTGTGTCTTTTTTTTAAACAACTTACTTAAAAGGAACTGGCTTAACAGCGGTTTCCTCCACTCTGACAATTTTGAGGTCAATTAGTACCAGAGAATGAAACAAACTCCTGTTAGGAGCCATCAGTCAAGCAAACGCATCATCGGGAAAGAAAGTTCGCCTGCACTTCAGGGGAATTGAGTAGAAAGATCTTCAGACAAAAAAAAAATCAATGTTAACTCTGGATATTCAGCTTCTTGAGTCTGAAACATAAGAGGGAGAAGTGGAGAAGACAGATGACTGATCTGATGAAGGAATGATGCTTTGATACTGTGAACCAGAATACAGGGAAAGGGTCCACTCCAGCTCCTAACGCCAACTTTCATTTCGGCCTCAACAGAAGCCGAGACACAACGAAAGCCCACTCATGTGGAATCCAAACAGAAGACAGAACCCAGTCAGATCATTTACATTGACATAAGAGAGCTGCCTAACACTGTCAACATGGAGGAGGTCACAAACTTCAAAGGACAGCTGGAAATGTCCTGTGTCTTGTAAGACACAGTCAATGCTGATGACAAAGATAGTACAGAGTGTGCAGCAGTCTTCCAGTAACACAACTGCCTGTCTGAAAAACTTCTAGACCATCTGGACAACAAAGGCACCTACGTCAGACTGCTGCTCACTGACTACAGCTCTGCCTTCAACACTATTATCCCCTCCAGACTGATGTCAAAACTGCATGACCTTGGCCTCGGCTCCGCCTTCTACAACCGGATCCTCAGCTTTCTGACCCACAGGCCACAATCATTGAGGAGAGATAACTGCATCTCCTCCACAATAACACTCAAAACTGGAGTCCCCCAAGGATGCATCCTCAGCCCCCTACTATACTCCCTGTATACCTACGACTTGTGTTGCCAAATTCCGAATGAACGCTATCTACAAGTTTGCTGACAACACCACTGCACTGGGACGGATATCTAACAATGACAAGCCAAAATGCAGAAGGGAGAGGGAGGGCTTGGTGACGTGGTGCAATGAAAACAATCTGTCTCTCAACGTCGGCAAAACCAGAGAACTGATCGCTGAGATATCGCTGACTTCAGAATGAACGCAGGAGAATATGCTCCCGTCTACATCAACAGAACTGAGGTTGAGAGAGTGAAGAACATCAAGTTCCCTGGAGTGACGACAGCCGATGACCTGTCCTGGTCTTCCCATGTAAATGTGACAGTCAAGAAGGCACAACAACGCTTCTTCTTCCTCAGGCATTTCAGGAAATTTGGCGTGTCCATAAGGTCCCTCACCAACTTCTACAGGAGCACCACTGAAAGTTTACTGCCTGGGTGCATTAACAGTCTGGTACAGCAAATGCTCTGCCCAGGACCATTAGAAACTACAGAAGGTGGCGTGCACAGTCCAGACATCACAGAAGCCAATGTCCATCCACAGACTCTACTTATACGGCTTGCTGCCACAGAAAGGCAGCCAACATCATCAAAGACCCATCACACCCTGGTAATGATCTCCTACAACCTCTTCCATCAGGCAGAAGATACAGAAGCCTGAACACACGCACCAGCAGGTTCAGAAACAGCTTCTTTCCGGCCATTATCAGACTGCTGAATGGACTCTAGCCTCAAATAATGTAACCTGTATGCCTCTAAGTCTTTTGGATCTGTACATCCTTTACTTGCTGTGATCTGCCTGTACCACTCAAAAACAAAGCTTTTCACTGTATTTTGGTACACGTGACAATAAAATGAAAATCAAAAAACCTTATACCAACACAGCAGGAAGGAAATTCAGCAGATTCAGCTTCCTCCAGATGAGGTAATGGCCCAATAACAACATCTGTCAAGGACGAGACTTTTGTGAAGGATATCTTACACAAGTTAATCTGGCAGAGATATGGTCACAGATCAGCCCGAGTAGACAGTTCTGAAAGAAGTGTTTTACCATCCTTTCAAGTTTGAAGAGAATGAAGTCTGAAAGTGGTGTAAGATGTCCAGACCATCTGTATTTGTGAAGTCAGAGACTTACGGGAGTTGGGGGAATGTTTTGTGGAATATACAAAATGCATATAGTAATATTTATGTTTGTTCACAGGGTACATATGGGGCAAGAGATTTTGGACAAGGTAATGGCTCTGAAGAGGTTAATATCCACGTTACGTTGACTATATCCATTTTACTGATGTCACACACAGCTTCTGCCTGGGAACAGGGACTATTCTAGCTTTCAGAGGGAACTGATGTCCCATCTCCCTAGGGTCTTCATAATCACGCCAGTTCAAATTCAGTTTAACGTAATAAACCTCCTTGTTGCCTAAGAATATTGCTTCCTGTTGGTATTCGACAGTGGTACATTCTCAGCCCCACTAATCACTGGATAGACCTGGGAAGATGCAGACATAATGGAGGATTGATCGCAGCGAACTACCTTAAACAACATTTACTGAGTATCACATATTGACAGAGCTGGCAAATACCACAAAGTACCACAGTATCGTCACTCAACTCGTAAACCAAACTCGTCCCAGATTGGTCCAGATTAACAGGTTAATGCTTTTGGAGACACAAGTTTGAATCCCACCAAAGCAGCTGGTGGACTTCAAATTCAATCAATAAGAATTCTGGAAGTGAAAGATGGTCACCATTGTTGAGACTATCATATTGAAATAACTCCACAGAGGCTGGTATCCCATCACCAAGTCATCTTTTATTTACATGTGCAGAGTTCCTGACACTAATCCAACTCCCTCAGAGCCAGCTCTCAGAGTGAGCAGAACCTCTGACACTCCTGTTCATATCTGTCAGCCAGGGCTCCCTGATTGGTCCAGATTAACAGGCCCAATCAGGGAACGCACATTCTATGAGGTTCACCTAGCTGACCTTATTACAATCACTACAATCATGACTGTTGTAAAAAACTCTTCTGGGCTCACTTTTGTCCATTAGGGAAGGAAGTATGTCATCCTTAACTGATCTGGCTTACATGTGACTCCAGACCCACAGTAATGTGATTGACTTAAGTGCCCTCTGAAATAGTCAAACAAGCTACTTAGTTCAAGGGCAATTAGGGATGGGCAACTAATGCCCATTAGAATAAAAACTTCCAGCAGCGCCGACATCCCAAGGAAGAACATCTACAAAAGAAGAAAACGTAAAACTCACTACCACAAGTAGTAGCTGAGATGAATAAAATTAACCACGTTTACCTCAATAAGCATGAGGAAGACAAGAATGGAAGAATATGTTGGTACAATGAGGGTAAGAAACATGAGAAGAGACTCAAAGTGAACCATGAATACCAGTATGAATCTACTGGGTCGAATGGTCTGTTTCCATGTCGTTTATTTTTCTCGTTAGTTCTTTGCTGCTCAGTTTACTCTCCCCAACCAGGGATAAGATATTCTGTGGCTACCTACTATGACTGGAAAGGAGTCTTCCTCAGGTGCTAGCCAATGTTTACCCCTCAAATATGCACCTAGCAAATAAACCAAGCATTTGTCACCTAATTCATTGTGGGTGCTTGCCCATGTTTCCTATGTTATAAGAAGGACTACATTCCAAACAAGATAACGGCTGAGTAGCGGGGCTGTATGTGGGCTCCTGAGCCTGGGGCTTGTCCATTTCCATCTGCTACCTTTCTTCTTTTCTCTTTTAACTTCTGCTGTTTCTCTTCCATTATTTTTCTTTTCACTTTTCTTTAAAGCCTTTTG
The DNA here is from genome assembly GCA_024137785.1 of Ginglymostoma cirratum. Taxonomy (NCBI): domain Eukaryota; kingdom Metazoa; phylum Chordata; class Chondrichthyes; order Orectolobiformes; family Ginglymostomatidae; genus Ginglymostoma; species Ginglymostoma cirratum. Next base: position 11,720,478 of record JAHRHZ010000067.1, on the reverse strand, counting down.
GGACAGGTCACTCGGCAGCATCGGTACAGCAGTGAGAGTGGGCCAAGTGTGGAATGGCAGCAGGCTCCTGGTGGTCTGAGACTGCGGTAAGGACGTCCGCTGCTGTTCAGGACTGGCAGTGGCGGTGGCAAAGCTCCTCCAGTGATGGGAGGCACAAATGCTGCTTCTCTCAGCAATTGATGTGAGACTCGCAGGCTACAACACTTCAGGCCAGGGTGCCTGCATCACTGGTTCTAAACAGCTTGGTCCAGAGAAGACTTCGACTTTGAGATCTGGATGTTTTTGTTATCTTTATTTTTGTTTTCTTTTATTTCTGCTGGGTTTTTTTTGAGATTCTGATTTTCTAACCAAGATGACACCAGAGAATGGTGACTATGTTCACTTTTCACTGGACTCATGTGTTCTTTTATTTGAGCACACGTAACAATAAACTCTCATTCCGATTTCAAAAGTTACTTTTCTTTATTCATTAACGAGGTGAGAGGCATCGCTGGTTAGGCAGCATTTATTGCCCATCCCTAATGGCCCAGAGGGCAGTTCACAGTCAACCCCATTGCTGTGGGTCTGGAGTCACATGTAGGCCAGACCAGGTAAGGATGGCAGTTTCCTTCCCTAAAGAACCAGATGGGTTTTTCCCTGACAATCAATGGATTCATGGTCATCATTAGATTCTTAATTCCAGATAGTTACTGAATTCAAATTCAACCATCTGCCATGGTGGGATTCAAACCTGGGTCCCCAGAATGTTATCCAGGTCTCTGGATTAACAAGTCCAGCGATAATACCACCAGGCCATTGTCTCCCCTTCAATGATCATGAAGCTTTCAGGACATCCTGAGGTTGTGACAGACACTGTATAAAATACAGATTACTCTGTCTCATCCTTGTTTCATGTCTTGGTTGGGTTGAACAGGGCGTGCATGTGTGGGCAATAGAAGGAAGGCAAGCAGTAACAGTGAAAGAGACAATATTGAGGCACTGAGTGTAGAATGTGAAAGGCAGAAAGCGTGAGTGCTGGAGATGGAAAGGGACAGCCTTAACAGCACAAAATATTCCCTAAACACATCATGTCCGTGTTTAAACGGCATCGTAACAGGTTATAGGCTTGTGCTTAAAAAGCCTATTAACAGGTTATAGTTACATGTTTAAATAGCCCATTTACAGGTTATGTCTCTGCACTAAAATTCACATTAGCGGGTTAATAGGATGGATCTAAATCCCAGTTAATGAGTATATGAATGGTATACGAGAATCAATATCCTGTCAATGGTGTATTTAAACACATGGCTACAACTTGCTAACAGGCTATTAATACACCTGGCATGTACCAACACATCATAAAGTTAATGTAATCATCCCAATCAAATCTTTGGCTGTCAGACTGTCAACAGTTATAACCCAGTCACTATTTCATTGTAGGATTCGAGAGCCAGTTAAGGACTGATGCCTCTGTGCCAGGACTTTCTTGCTGCCATGTGTGTCTCATGATGCCTCTCTATTGTACCTATCCCTGTCACACTGGATGGGAAACTGATGAAGGGAGATATCTTATTTCGATTAAGTTTCTTTCGATTGATCGCTGAATCACAGGGCAGGGTTTGTCAGAAGGCGGGATTTTCAGTCGTATGTCCTGAAGATATTGTGTTGGAGTGCAGCAGCCCCTGCAGCTATTTAACCCTGCAGGCAGCATTGACTGGTCAGAGACGGTCCTGCCTCAGAGAGTTCCTGGTGCAGTAGAGCCCTGGGCAGAGCTAGCACCCCCAGCACTCCGCAGATTCCACACCCCAGAAGCTGGGAACCAGGTAACTGTGGGGGTTGTCGCCTGGGAGTAGGGGGCAGGACAGGTGGGTGGAAGAGCTGTTGGAGAGTTCAGGTTGTAGCAGGACCTGGGAGAGCAGTGGAGCAGTGGTTTTGACACTTGAGGAATTTGCAGATAGCGAATCAGTGAGGACTGAGTGCACACACTATCTATTCTGTATCGCTTTATATCCCAAACCAACGGGGAGCCATACTTTCCTGATGTCTCTCACCAGCAGCAACATTTTCCTTGCTTTATGCTTTTATGCATATGGGTGACTGGCTTGGGTCTGCATTTGCTGCTCGTCCCTAGTTGTCCTTGAGCTGAGGAGTCTGCTCGGTCATTTCAGAGGGCAATTATAAAACAAACGCACCGCTATGGTTCTTGGAGTCGTATGTAGGCCAGACTAAGCAAGGAGAGCAGATTTCTTTCCCTAAAGGACAACGGTGGATCAGTACAAAATCTTTGGGCTCAATGTGACAGAGACTAGCTTTAATATTTACATTTCAGATTTTTGTGAATTAAATTTAAATGGATCCTTGTTGCCAGAGCATTAGCCTGGGCTCTGGATTCTGCTGCATTATCACGATGACCCAATCTCTCCCTTAATCTAGAATAGGGGCATCGCTTTAGCCATACCGCTGTATTCAACCCTACTTGCAGATTTCTCACATTTTTTGGAACACTTTTCCACAAGAACCAGCTGGAGTAAGGGTTACATTATGTTTTTGCAACATTTGAAGGCAGCATGCAGTCTGGCGAGTTTTAACGAAAAGAAATTGAAGTGTACAGATGAATTGGAAGGGTTTGTGCATTCAAAAAGACATCTCTTGCACTGTGTTGGAAAACTCTTTTGATCTCCTGTCAGTTTGAGAGGTGGCAGGCTTGAAGGTAAATGGGAGATGTCTTTTTTAAGAAGAGAATGCAGAGAGGAGGAAAGGGTAGTTGTGTTTTTCGAAACAGGCGGCTATATAATAGAGGATGTAGGGGAGAGTTACTTTTGCAATTTAAACAGGTGACTCACTGACTGGGATAGCGTGGCATGTTCTTTGTTCTGTACCTTTCAATATAAATATGTGACTGATCTAAGCAACTCCAGTCATGCCTAATGCTCTATATTTCATCTCAGTGGAACATTCTGACTCCTTTTCCAAGTGCACATGTGATTTCTTCGAGAATGCAGCCCATTTAAATACTTTTTGTGGTCATACATGAGGTAATTAACAGGGTTTGACTTGCCTGCAGCCTGCATGGGGATTTACAGTTTGCTGCACATCTGTAGAGCTTACAGCAAACATGGGCCAACCGTTACAGGGATCAACTTATAATTAAAATGAAACTTCTCCTCCCAGTACGAACTTGATGCAACTTCAGAGAGACTGAAGAGATGTATTTGCAAAAGACATCTAACTGATTCCGATCCTGAGGGGATGTGAGCATAATAACCGCATGTTACCCTCTCATCCAGGAAACACGCAGATGTGATGATTTAGCTTCAGTCTAAAACATTAAGCAACTGAATGACACTGGTTAACCTGAGAATCTGCAACACGGTCCCTAGTTAAAAGAATCAACACGTTCTAAATTGAGACAAGGAAAGAGAAATCTGAACACACTCTTGCAGTTTAGGCTGGAGTCTCACAATTGGAAACTATTAGGAAAAATAACAAGGGTTTGTATTGATACACTGCCTTTCAAATTTTAGTAACATTGCAAATGGCCAACCCATCATTTTTTGGGAACTGTAGTCATTTATAGGAACCTAGGAACAGGAGTAGGCCATTCCGCCCCTCAAACCCGTTCTGCCATTCAATGAGATCATGGCTGATCTGTGGCCTAACTTCATACACCTGCCTTTGGCACATATCCCTTAATAACTTTGCTTAACAATAAACATATCAATCTCAGATTTAAAATAAACAATTAATCCAGCATCACTTTCATTTGCAGAAGAGAAGTGCTTCCTAACATCTCAGACTGAGGGCAGTCTGGCCCTCATCCTCAGACTCTGGCCTAGTTATAAACATTTATGCTGCGTAGCTGAGAACAGCAGCTAATCAGAGGCTGGCACGATTCCACAATGAGCCAATGAGGTTAGCAGCTGATTGGTCGGTGACTTATGATGCTGGTTGAGTGAGCCACATTGGTCAGGGCCCTTTGTTCTTTCTCCAGTAGTGCCACCCGAACAGGCTGGAAAGGCCTCAGGTAAACCTCCTGTCTGAGAAATGGGTGAGTTGTTCTACCAAAGCTCCGTCCGGGTGTTATTTTCTTCCCCCATGGAGGTTGTAGGGCTGGCTCGTTGTGCATTCACTGATTCATTTGCAAATTCTTTCATATTCGAAAGCAGTCTTGCTGCATGCCTAGCTGTGAAATTTACTGAGGCCTCTAAAGCAAGTGAGCGGGATGTAATAGCCACAGCATTGCATCTTCATGCATAACCTTCCTCCTCAAAGGAAGGACTGAGGATTAAAGCTGAAGTTTCTGAGGATCCTAATTGTGGAAATAGTGGGATTAAAACTGGCAATATTATTCATTTCCACTGGAAAACCACCGACTCACTGCAGGTGCTGCCTGTGCGTTCACACACTAAGTTTGATGTTTCTATTGGCTTTGTTCATTTAACAGCAGGTTAACAAGCTACACAGACATCATCAGCCTGGTATGAAAGGAGCAGCTTTATTAGATGAGTGACTCAGGAAGTTGGTTACGAACAGTGCTTGAATTGTTAACTTTTCCCTCTAAGCAAGAGGCTGCGATGATTGCAAAAACTGGCCACAGCATCTCAGGTGAATGACTGAACAACTGGATGATTCCTGCTTTGCAGACAGGTTGGTTTTGTGTTAGCTGGCCAGAGATTTCCACATTAAGATTTCCGATCTACAAAGCCCTGCATTTATATCATAGCTTTCAGGACCTCAGGACATCCCACAGTGCTGTACAGCCAATGGAAGGCACAGACTGTTGCAATATTGATACTTTTTTCACATTCATTCATGGGAAGAGGGTGTCGTTGACTGGGCCAGCATTTATTGCTCATCCCTAAATGCCTAGAAGGCAGTTAAGAGTCAACCACATTGCTGTGGGTCTGGAGACAAATAGGCCAAACCAGTTAAGGATGGCAGTTTCCTTCCCTAAAGGACATTTCAGGTTTTTTTCAGATAATCGATTTGCGGACAATGTCTCCATTTTTACTGAATTCAAATTCCACCATCTGCCATGGCAGGATTTGAATCTGGATCCGCAGTACATTAGAGATAACAAGGTGTAGAGCTGGATGAACACAGCAGGCCAAGCAGCATCAGAGGAGCAGGAAAGCATCAGAAAGCAGGAAAAATTTTTTTCTGAAGAAGGGCCTAGGCCTGAAACGTCAGCTTTCCTGCTCCTTTGATGCTGCTTGGCCTGCTGTGTTCATCCAGCTCTGCACCTTGTTATCTCCCCAGAACATTACCTGGGTTTGAATATTAACAGTGCAGCGATAATGCCACTAGGCCACTGCCTCCCCAAGGCACATCTGCCACAAGGATGGGACAACACAGACTGATCTAGCCAGTGATGCTCACATCTCCATGAACAAATAATGGAAAGATATACATAATTTTAACAATTTGCATATAATGTGTAACCATTACATTTCAGACATGATATGCCAATGTTTCTGTCATTACAGCACAAAAGAAAAAGTTAAGCTAACTACATCTTGCTGGTTTAAGGTGCCAGCTGAGATGTAAGTGGTGGCAGACTCTTGTCTGTGAGTTCTTTTCAGTGAAAGGTGCCTGTCCAGGGACGTGATAACAAGATCTAAGCTCACACTCGAATGCAGTGCTGAGGGAGACAGTCCTGTACTGTCAGTTTGCTGAAAATGGAATTTTGGGATTGATTGCTAAAGGATTGGAGTTTAAAAGTAGGAGAGAAGTATTGCTGCAACTGTACAAGGCATATTGAGACTGCACCTGGAGTATTATGTACAGTTTTGTTCCCCTTTCTTAAGGGAACTCTCAGTTTGTGTATTGGAGGCAGATCAGAGGAGATTCACTACATCGATTCCAGAGGTAAAGGGAGTTGTCAAATGAAAGGAGATGAGCAGTTTAAGCCCATACTTTTTATCGTGGGGAATCTAGAGTGAGAGGTCATAGTTTTAGGATAAGGGGTGGCAGATTTAAAACAGAGATGAAGAGAAATTACTTCTCTCAAAGGGTTGCAATTCATTACCCTAGAGAGCAGTGGATGAGGAGATAGACAGATTCTTAATTAGTAAGAGGTTGAAGGGTTATGGCGAGCGGGCAGGAAAGTGGTGTTGAGGCTGAGATGAGATCAGCCATGATCGTGTTAAATGGCAGAGCAAACTTGAGGGGCTGAATGGCCTACTCCTGCTTCTAGTTCATATGTCCCATCTTTCGACAAGCCAGTAAAATATCGAGACCATGTCTACTGTCCCGGTTTGAAGATGTTTCCATGGTAATAACATAATAAAGCACAAATATCATGTATCGCAAATGGACATGAACTCACCCTCAATTTTCAATTTCTGTTGTTTTCCTCAACAAATTACTTTTTCTCTCTTCCTCCCCTACAGTTTTATCTCTCTCTCTCTCCTTCCCCCAGTGTGCGTCTCTCTCTCCCTCTATCTTATTGTTTGTTTTGCCATCACTGTCTCTCTCTCCCTCAATTCATGCCTCTGGGTCTTGATCTCTCTCCTATTGGGTTTTTTTCTCCCTCTTCCAGTTTGATTATTTCACTCCCTCTTCCTTTCCCATTTTGTATAAATGTCTTTCACTCTGAGTATGTGGGTCTGTGTCTCTCACCCCCAGTGTGAGTGTCTCTCTCTCTCTTTTCACTCACACTCCCAGTTTGTATTTGTGTCTCTCTCACTCACTCCCAGTTTATACTAATGTCTCTTTCAAATTCCTAGTTTATGCGCGTGAGTGTCTCTCTCACTCTCTCACTTCTACTGTGTGTCTCTCTCTCGATCTCTCACTCTGTGGGTGTGTGTGCATGTGCATGTGTGTGTGCGTGTGTGAGAGTCTCTCTCTTGCTCTTTTATTCCCACTGTGTGTGTGTCTCTCTCACTCCGTATGCGTGTGCATGTGTGTGTGTGAGAGTCTCTCTCTCGCTCTTTCACTCCCAGTGTGTGTGTCTCTCTCTCACATACCCAGTTTGTGTACTTCTCTTTCACCCCCACCTGCCCAGTTCAGAACTGACCTCGTGTATTTTCTTGACCTTGATCCTATTATCCTCAGAACTGTCGTGTTGTGTTTCTGAATAATGAGCAGCTCTCAGGCACAGCAGTTTTGTTACAAACCACAACAATCAAAATGCTGTGCAAACACAAACTGTGCATACAGGGACGGTTTGTCAGCAAGCGACACCCACCTGGGGAGGAACTCCTGAGCACAGCCACGGGGCTGGGAGTCTATCTTGGCCTAAACTGAGGTTGGTACAGCAAAAACATCTAATTGGACTCTCTCAGAGCAGCGACAGGATGAGGGGTTCAGACCGAGGTGCATCACTCCCAGTACAATTCAAGGGAGTAAGGAATCACAGAAGGCCACATCCCTTACTGCAGGCCAAGGACAGAGGAAAAGCTGCCGTGGAAATGCTTTAGCCATTTGATCCAGAAAGTTCATGGCTCTCTCTCACACTTCGTGCTGGGCAGTGGCCAGGGCACCAATGACTTCTTCTCAAAGAAGCAAGGCAGCTGAGCAAAGAGATCTACAGCACAGAAAAAGGCCATTCGGCCCACTGTGTCCATGCCAGTCAAAAACAGCCACTTAACCATTCTAATCCCATTCTCAGCACTTGGCCCATAGCCTTGTACGCCTTGGCATCGCAAGTGCACATCTAAATACTTCTTCAATGTTCTGAGGGTTTCTGTCTCTACCACCCACAACAGGCAGTGAGTTCCGGATTCCCACCAGCCTCTGGGTAAAAAACGTTTTCCCCACATCTCCTCTAAACCTTAGCTGCCCCTTACCTTAAACCTACTCCCCCCCCAGTCACTGATCCCTCCATCTTCTTGTTTATCTACATCCCTCATCATTTTACAAATCTCAATCACGTTCCCTCTCGGTCTCCTCTGCCCCGCGGAAAACAGACCCGGTCTGTCCAACCTCTTTTCATAACTGAAACTCCAGCCCAGGTAAATCTCCTGTGCCCCTCCCTAGCGCTGTCACATCCCTCCTGGAACGCTGATTGCGGAACTGCAAACAACACTCTAGTTATAGGCTAATCAATGTTTTATACAGTTCCAGCATAAGCTCCCTGCTCTTAAACTCAATGCCTCAACAACTACAGGCAAATATACCATATGCCTTTTTAACCCACTATACCTATCTGTCCTGATACCTTAAGGGGCCAGTATATGTGGACACCAAGGTTGCTCTGATCATCAGTGCTTCCCAGGGTCCTACCCCTCATCTTGTAACCCCTTGCCTTGTTTGTCCTGCCCAAGTGCATCACCTCATATTTCTCTGGATTGTATTCCATTTGCCACTGACCAGCCCAACGATATCTTCCTGTGATCTAAGGCTATCCTCCTCACTATTTACCACCCCAACAATTTCTGTCACGTCTGTGAACTTGCCGATCAACTCGAATGTATTCACGTCTAAATTCTTTATGTAAACCACAAACAACAAAGGCTCCAACACTGACCCGTGTGGGAACCCACTGGAGACAGACTTCCAGTCAGGAAAAACAACCCTCAACCATCACCCTCTCCTTCCTGCCACTCAGCCAACTGTGGATCCAATTTGGCAAATTTCCATGGAGCCCATGAGCTCTTATCTTTGCTGTCAGTCTCCCATGTGGGACCTTATCTAAAGCCTTGCTGAAGTTGAAGTAGATTTATGTCAAAAGCATTTCCCTCTTCTACACACCTGGTCACCTCTTCGAAAAATTCAATCAAGTTGGTCAGACAGGAGTTCCCCTTAACAAAATTATGCTGACTGTTCTTGATTAATCCCTGCCCCTCCATGTTAATTCTGTCCCTTAGAATTGATTCCAATAGATTCCCCACCACCGAGGTTAGACTGACTGGCCTGTAGTTTCCTGGTTTAACTCTTGCTCCCGTCTTGAAAACTGAGGCAAATGGTGGTGGCATTGCGTGAAAATATTTTGACTTTATGGGAACCAGAAGACAGAACAGGTTGGGACTCTACTCACTGGAATTTAGAAGAACGAGAGGTGATCTCATTGAAACGTACAGGATTCTTAAGGGGTTTGACAGGGTAAATGCTGAGAGGATGTTTCCCCCTCATTGGACAGTCTAGGATCAGAGGGCACAGTCTCAGAATAAAGGGGCATCAATTTAAAACTGAGATGAGGAGGAATGTCTTCTCTGAGGGGTTTGAGAGTCTTTGGAACTCCTTGCCACAGATGGCTGTAGGGACAGGTAGACAAACAGGAGGCTAGAAGAATGCAGCAAGCCAGGCAGCGTCTGGAGGAAAGGAGCAGTCAACCCTTCTTCAGGACAGAGGGCCTTCTTCAGGATTGTAGGGACAGAGTCCTTGTGTATATTTAAGGCAGAGATAAGTAGATTCTTCATCAACAGAGGAGTCAAGGGTTACAGGGAAAAGACAGGAAAGGGGCATGAGGAGTGCTGGATCAGCCATAATCCTACAGAACGGTGGAGTAGGCTCAAGGGACTGAATGGCCTACTGCGGTTACGATTTGTTATGGCGTTACAATGCTCCTTCAAACAATATCAGGCAAGAGCCAAATAGGACCTATGCGTCATCACGTCTAGTGGGATCTTACCATGCCCTAACACCACATGCTTCTCCAAATAAACAGTCATCAAAGCCATTCACCGTTCACACCCAAGGCTGCAGCTTACTGAGGGGAGTTTCCTTTTCAGGCAAAATGGCCGACTGATCACCCGAAATTCCGAACGGTGGAGGCAATCATTTGACTTTGGGGGGATTGTAATCGCTAAATATACTGCTCCCAAAGCATGTGGCTATATTATTCTTTGTGATGTGCAGCAAGGTACAATATCAGTGCTAGCCTTTCCTTCTGAGTACAATTCAAGCCATTCAAAGACACATACCTGTGCCCTAAATCTGACCCGACACAAAGGTAACTTGTAGCTAATACCAACACCAACAGGAGAAGCTGGGCAGACAATCCAAATGCTACAACCCATTACTTTGAAGGGGGATAGCAGTGTAAAACCATGCATTTCTTTTGAAAAGGCATATTTCTGTGAGATTTTTGTCCTTGCCGGTGCACTCTCACTCACCTGTAGGCCGGGACACCGGGGTTCGCGATCATGATGGATTCCAGGTGGAAGCGCCCGTCGCCAAGGTAACTGGAAGGAGGACAGAGAAGACACACGTGCTGCATTAGTGCTGGAGGATGGCTGCACAGACACGCGCATTAATCACTGCTGCTGCCACTGGGGGAAAGTACGTCGAGAGAAGCGCGTCAGCTTCAAAACAAAGCAGCTCCACAGGCCCCGAGCTCAGGCCTCTTTGCCGGGCCCCAGCAGCTGGAGACCAGCTTGATGGTGGCAGTGATGGTTGTGGTTGGGGGGGCGGTGGTGGTGTGGGCAAAACTTGACACCTCCCACCAATTAATCCACTATCTTTTCTTCTCACTGCTCTTTTAGTCTACTTAAAGCCAGATCTAACACGGCAGCCCCCTGATTTCACTGAGTGGGAGGGCTATCTGGTACTGCAGTGTAAAGCTGCAACAAGCAAAATCTCAAAGGTCCCAATTCTGGCCTATCCTGAGTCCACGGATCGCGGGGGTCACTGTGAGAGCAGGACTTCTGACTTTACACATTCTTGGGATGTGGGTGTCACCAACATTTATTGTCCAATAAATAGCTGCAAGCTATGAGGCACAAAGAGCCACCGTGAGGAACGCCAAACAAGTTGGAATAGTTATGCCCCCGCCCCCGACTTACCACAATACTCCTTCCCCTAACCGCACTCCTCACTCGCCTCCCCCTCCCCTCCATACTTCCCTCTGATTCTCACTCAGGAGTTGTGAAAATTTCCAAGTTGAAAATTGGTTCACAGCGGGAAAAAGTCAAAGTGAAGTCATATGTTGGACAGCCCAGGTAAGGACGATAGATTTCATTCCCAAAAGATCTTTAGTGAACCAGCTGAGTTTTTAACACAATCAATAGTTTCACAGTCACTATTACTGAGAAGAGCTTGCAATTTCAGCTTTTATTAGTTAATTGAATTTAAATTCCACCAGATACCGTGGTGGGATTTGAACAAGTGTCCCTACAGCATTAGCCACTGGATGATTAATCTAGTGACATTATGGCTATGACAATGCCCTCACCTACTCTGTGTGGGCCATCTGCTTGTAGACAACTCTAAAGTGGGAACAGACGAGGTGTGGGGCCCTACTCCTTCCCTCAGAAGAGGGAGTGCCTCTGGAATACACTAACTGCTGGTTTGGTCAGTGCTGACTCTCTACAAGGGGCTGGTAAACCAGTTCCTGATCGGAGGAGAGCGAATAGATTAGTGGAAAGCTCTAAGCCAAATGGTGTAAGGCCATGCAATCAGGTCTCAGTCTCCTGAGGAGATGTTGGATTGAATCCCACTCCTGGCACTGCTCACAGACATGGACTCAGTGGGTTGTGGGATCTGTTGTAATAACTCGATGTGATCTTGCATGCATGTTTCGGAGGAACTGTCCAGGGTTCTGGAGATAGTAGGAACTGCAGATGCTGGAGAATCTGAGATAACAAGGTGTAGAGCTGGACGGACACAGCAGGCCAAGCAGCATCAGAGGAGCAGGAAGGCTGACGTTTCGAGCCTAGACCCTTCTTCAGAAGAAG